>CAXKWD010000004.1:182774338-183402021 GCA_964059195.1 Ectobius pallidus | reverse complement strand
AAATCCATCTTCGAGGTACATTCGCCCACCCTTCAGTTCAACTATTTTTTAAATTTCATATCTCTGCGTTCAGTAGATTTCGCTGGTCATCGCGCACAGAGAGACAGACAGACAGACAGACAGACAGACAGACAGAAAGACAAACACTTCCTCTTATTATTATATATGAGCATACAGGATGGAAACAGTATATCTGCCCAAATCTCAACAGCTTCTCCTTGGGTACCATATGGGCTGAAGAAAAAATATTTTGTCTTTGAAAGTTTTACCCTGGTTTAATCGTTAAGATTAATTATTAAGTGCCAGTATGGTACTTTATGAGATTGTGTGTGGGGAGGGAAAATGTGTGTCCGAATGTCTGTCCGTCTGTCCGTCCGTCCGTGTGTCTGTACGCGCGATAACTCAAATAGGCCTACCTCTAATTGGATTTTAATGAAACTTGGTATATACATTTATAGTGTTCATGGGAAGAACCCCATTGATAATGGACCGAATCGGTTGACCGGTACCGGAGTAAAACCCAATTTAGTGTCTATTTTAAAGGCGCGATAACTCAAATACGCTTTATCAGATTTTCATGAAACTTGGTATACGAATTTATAATGTCCTTGGGAAGAACTCTGTTGATATTGGACCAAATCGGTTGGCCGGTACTGGAATAATGACCAATTTAATGCCTTTTTATGGTAATATATCACAAAGGCGCGGATAACTCAAATACGCTTTATCGGATTTTCATGAAACTTGGTATACGAATTTATGACGTTCTTGGGTACAAGCCTATTGAATTAGGGCCAAATCGGTTGTCCGGTACCGAAATAACGAGTATAACAATATTAATTTTGTAATGAATATTCTTTCATGGCCCACAATAGGCTATATTAAAATAACGTAACAAATTGCCAATCCTAAATTGATATTGTTAACAACCTTGGTTGATTTTTTTCTTCATAACGATGTCAGTCTGGGCTAAATAATAATTTAAATAATGGAAATAAACGATTTATAACAAATAGCCGTTGAATATTGATATTATATTGTGTATTCTTTGGTTAGGTCTATATAGACTACCGATATTTACATTTGGCTATATTTTAATGTGAGTATTTTTTATATTCGTTCCTGTGCAGCTATATACCTAATGTAATTCCTGACAGATTTCATATTGACGTTTTATTCATTCATAACCTTTAAGGCTGCTTTAAACTTGAAACAGACATATCAGCGAACCGTAGGCTTATTGCATCATTATTATTATTGCCAGCACATTTTGTTTTTGGAGTTTAACTCGGAGATCTATTACAAAAATAATTTTTCTGCATGGGCCTATCATAATTGCGTTTATCACTGATTCAAAAAAGCATACTGGCACTTGGTTACATCAGTTTACCTGATTTTACTAATAATTATTATTATTATCTCTATCGATACCTTTAGAGGAACAATTATGAAATGTTTTATTTCTATCCTTTTTTCATACAGTGGGCGGATTTCTTGCAAACTGAAAACAAAAATTAAACAATTCTTAATTTTGTAATCGTTTCCGAATGAAATACATCAGCGCCATGCAGCGGTATACTTATGTAAGCATGAGTTCAGTATCTTCTTGTACACAAAGCGAACAGGACCGTCAGTGAGTGTTTGTTTACATTCAGGAACGGAACTTCGGAATATACACGGAATATCTCGGCATGATTGTCATAGCCATGAAGCTCGACGACTGAAGATAACACAGTTTCCAAGTAAAAATATTACATATTTCAGTGCCATAGCGTATCCATAACATAGAAAGTGCAATACGGAGTTACCATTATCGTGTTCCTGCACAATCTGATGAGATGGTAAATAGAGAAGAACGGTTTCTCTCCACAGAACGATGCTTAACAAAATTCGTGTAATATTAGGTGTTTTATGAAGAGAATCTCAGCCATTTCATAAATATGGGTGGGACATTCTGACAAATTATAGAAGCTATTTTTGTTTATTACATATCATAAATAATAAACTAGAATTGGTTCACCACATTCTGTAAAATGTACAATGCCTTCTCCTTCACACTACATGCAAAGCATTATTTAAAATTTATTCTGAATATTTTAAATTTGTTTTTCAAAATCTGTTACGGGTGGGACATAATTTGGACACTGATTTTAATGATGCAAAACAAAAGCTCATTTTCTATTCTGCTATTACTGTTAGGGTCTTAATGTTGTTATTAATGAAGGTATGAGGGATTAAATACAAATTATAAACTGTTTCCAGGTTGTCAAAACATTTATTTAACTCATTAATAATAATTTAACAAAACTATCACGGTTACGGGTGGGACAAAAATTCCCTTGTTTGTTATTTTACATAGTAATTAACCACACATATTTTTTACCAAATTGTACCTTAAGATGTATATTTTCTCAAATGAAAATGGACATAGCTGATTGCTCTTGACTACTTGGTATTAAAGAGTGTTAAAATCATGCTAAAAATGGCAAAAAAAAGTAACTCAATGCAATAAATAAGTAAATCAACAGATTTTACACATGAAACCACTTCAGATACACCTAAGTCCTTAAAATTCAGAGAATTTGAGGTTTTAAACTTATTTTTGACCACCCAATTGCAATAATTTTATAACTTCTCTCTTTGAGGGAAAAATTCCATTATTTTATGAAATGGCTGATCTCTGTTTTAAAATACGGGCTCCCACTAATTGGACTAGATCAATTATCATTTCGTGTCGTTGCAATGTGTTATACCTATGGCATCATTAAGTCGCTGACTACAGATCCGTCGGTCCGGGTTCGATCCCCGGTACCTCCTCGGATTTTTCTGAGGTAGGGAGGTCTGGTAGGGGTGCACTCAGCCTCGTGATTCAAACTGAGGAGCTACTTGATAGAGAAGTAGCGGCTACGATCATGGAAACCAACATTAACGCCCCCCCCCAGTCCTGCCATCTGCCTATGGTAGGCCTAGATGACGCAGCGGTTTGGGAGTAGGCCGTGTCCCTTCAGGGATGTAGCGCCACGGAGTTTTTATGGCATCATTAAGTGCTTTGTGAATGTTTATAGAAGAGGCCTATGAAATTCGCCATCTGTACGAACAACATCACGGCTACTTCGTTCAAGGCTCAACATCGAACGATTAAAATGCTGATAAATAAACAGCTTTCCTCTTACCTTAATCAAAATGCCTCTTGGCAAAAGATAGATTTATGCTGCACCCCAGCCAAGCTCCACCGTTTTGTTAGGTTAGGAACGTTTATGTTAGTTTAGGAGCAATATACTGAATAGCACGAGGTTTATTATGTCTCACATTGAATTTCTTCTGTGACGAAACCCTAAACCCCACCTTCCCAGGGGGGCCTCATTAGAGAGGAGCCTAGAGTGCAGCATAAAACTATTTTTTTCTATAATCACTTTCATATATTGTCCACCTGCTAGTAATAATCTGTATCTGGTACCCTATGATCCCCAGGTGGGGCGAAGGGGCCTCCAATGGAGGTTTCATTACCTATACTGATTTTGATATGCTTATTTTCCGAGAGAGGGTAGAGGGACAGGTGGTAAGCCCATCGCCTCGCAACCCCCTCTCTGGAAACAAAGTATTTCTTGGACGTGAAAGGGCCGAGAAATTTTTGTCCAGAGGCTCTAATTTAGGCTTGGAGTTATTTTACGTGCCGTAAATCTACGCCACGGGACCCCCAGCTTAAAGTCCCTCCCGGAGGACTCCGTGCCAAGGATTTTTACGTCCTGAAAAATCCATCGACCGCGGCCGGGTTTGATCCGCTAGAGGCGGGCACGCTACCTCTAGACCACCGCTGCCGACTGCTAGTAATAATGCTAATGAGAAATTCGCAAATACACAGCGATATAAAGTATTTCTAACTACTGTTGAATGTTGTACCTATTGCTAAAAAATATTTATAACCACTCGTCTCTTCCCCTCAGATGGGTTATTGTCCGAAATTTAAAACGATACATGTCTAACGGCAGGTAGACTATGCTTCTAAAGTACACATGTGCAAATACCGATCAACTGACTGACTGATTGACTGAATGACAGGAATCAACGTACAGCCTAAACTATAACAGGTAAAGACTTGGAATTTTGACAGTACCTTCGTTTCATAATGTAGGTGCTCACTAAGAAAGGATTTTGAAAAATTCTGATTCTAAATGCCAAAAATTAAATGTTTTTGAAAATACTTAATCCCTTTTTACATAGAATTATCAATTCCAAATCACATAATATATTGTTGCCAAATGGTATCAGGTGGGCTTGGAAAAAAACAATTGAAATGCACTTTTGACAAATAAGAGAAGTTATCAAAATAATTCATGTTATAAATATTACAGAATGAAATCCACTAAAATAATGGAATCACATAACTTTCTCTACCCTGGACATAGAGAAAACAAAACGAGGTATGGTAATGTGTATATTATTATATTATATCGCAGGTTTTTGGAGAGAAAAGTATGAAAGTGATAATGCTTTATGGTAACATAAGAGTGGGAAATTTCCCGCCTCGATATTACAATTTTATGTTACAGGAATTTCTGTTTCTTTTTATTTAAACCTCTACCAGGCTTGCTGTGCACTGTACAAGCGATGGGATGCAACATTCTAGATCCTCTATGAGCCATAAAAAAACTATATCAAGCGTTTTCTGAGGGAATAGTTTGAGTGTAATAAGTCGTTCTTCCTATTTCAAATTATAAATGCCTATATAAGGACCTAGAATTTAAAATTGAAAATCCTTCATAAGCTAATTTCCAATTACAAAATACAAAACCCGGGCGACGCCGGGTCTTTTAAGCTAGTACTGTATATGAGTCGCATTTTGTAAACAGTAATGCATACGAACTATTATGAAAGTTTGTGAAAATATGAGTGATAATCCCGAGGAAATTTCAATCCAAGCCAGAATCATTGAATTGGAGCTTCTGCCAGTAAAATCTCGGCAGTTGTAGACTATGAGAACGAATATATTATTTCATTTAAATACTGGTGCACCCATGGTAAGCAATGATTCTTTCGGGAACCAAGATGTAAAAATTTGTTGGCTTATATTTATTGTTACGTGATGAAGTATGCTACCCTGTTTTGCGCAAAACCCTGGTAAAGTTTCTGATTATCATAAAAGAAACATGTTGGCTTAAATTTGTTTTATGACCAAATATATGCTTAAATCCATGTTAAAGTTCAAAAGTTCAAAAGTTCAAAAGTTGGTTTATTGTTTGTAACATGAACATGCATGCATAAACATAGTCAGTAATTAGTATAAACAATTACAATTAGTACAAACAAATAAGACAGATATTATTATAACAATACACTTAGATTATGCCCATACAACTATGTATAATAAAACAGTATAATATACTAAAAGAGTTTCAATATAAACATCTGTTTACCTCCATTTCTACATACCTTGAGTTCCCTTTAGACTTGAGGGCATCTTTATAATTCAAGGCTATATGGACATATACTAATTAAATAACTTTTCAGCGCAAATTTAAATTTTTCCCCACTTAAAACTTTCCGATATTCAGGAAGTGCATTGTAGTAAATTGAACCTTAGACATAAGGGCTATTTTCGGTCATTCTTAGTTTGCTGTCAACTCTATGATAGTCGTCTTTTTGCCTTGTATTGTAATTATGAATTTCTGAACTTTTTACTAGATGTGTAACATCTTTTTTTACCAACATGACTACCTGATAGATATACATGGCATAAACAGTAAGTATTTTAAACTCAGTAAATAGATTTTGACATGAACTACTTGGCTGAATTTTTGCCAAGATTCTTAAAGATTTCTTCTGCAGTACAAATACCCTGTGCATATGAATTTTGTAGGTGCTACCCCATATAAGCAAACCATAAGAAAGATGGGGATAAATTATACCATAGTATATTGTGACTGGTCAATGCCAATGTTTATAGATTGCCATGACGACTTTAACGTCCTAGGCCATTTGAATGCAGTTTTATGCAATTTTAGCGGCCTAGGTTGCTAGAATGCAATTTTCGGCGTGTTACAGTCCGACACGAAGCTGTTTTAGGAGTGTTTAAATTATGATGTGGCGTGTTTAATAAACATATATTAATACTTCTGAATTCCCCAATCTTCTTTTAGCAGTTAGCTGTGTCGTGTTATTGAATGATCGTGATGGCATAAACTATTCATTTTATTTATTCAGAAAGAAAATCTTTCAGCTTCCTCCATTAAGAGGCTACCATTAGAAAAAGCATACCTTACAATATATAATATACATGGAAATAAATATATACAAGATACATAAAGGAACATAACAAACAAAACAACAACAAAAATATAGTCAAAATCATAGGATATTGCTCCTCTAAGGTGCATATAGGTGATTTTTCAACACAGCAATTGATCCTCCAATGGCAGTAATGGAGATGTTTGATATAAAGTCTCTATGGAAGCCAAAACGTCCGCAGAAGTCTACGAAGAGGCGAGGAATTGTACCTCTTGCACACACCGTAAGACCATTAACTGCCGAATTTCATGGCCTCCTGCTTGTACAGAATCAAAATTAATCTCTATATATATAAAAGGCTTTGTCCTGACTGACTGAATGAATGACTGACTGACTGATTGACTGAATGACAGGAATCAACGTACAGCTTAAACTATAACAGGTAGAGACTTGGAATTTTGACCTTCGTTTCATAATGTAGGTGCTCCTTAAGAAAGGATTTTGAAAAATTCTGATTCTAAATGCCAAAAATTAAATGTTTTTGAAAATACTTAATCCCTTTTTCCAAATCACAGAATATATTGTTGCCAAATGGTATCAGGTGGGCTTGGAAGAAACAAATGAAATGCACTTTTGACAAATAAGAGAAGTTATCAAAATAATTCATGTTATAAATAAATATTACAGAATGAAATCCACTAAAATAATGGAATCACATAACTTTCTCTACCCTGGACATAGAGAAAACAAAACGAGGTATGGTAATGTGTATATTATTATATTATATCGCAGGTTTTTGGAGAGAAAAGTATGAAAGTGATAATGCTTTCTGTTTAATTTCATCTCCAAAACGGCTTTATGGTAACATAAGAGTGGGAAATTTCCCGCCTCGATATTACAATTTTATGTTAAAGGAATTTCTGTTTCTTCTTATTTAAACCTCTACCAGGCTTGCTGTGCACTGTACAAGCGATGGGATGCAACATTCTAGATCCTCTATGAGCCATAAAAAACTATATCAAGCGTTTTCTGAGGGAATAGTTTGAGTGTAATAAGTCGTTATTCCTATTTCAAATTATAAATGCCTATATAAGGACCTAGAATTTAAAATTGAAAATTCTTCATAAGCTAATTTCCAATTACAAAATACAAAACCCGGGCGACGCCGGGTCTTTTAAGCTAGTAGGTTATATTGTGTGAACGTAAAATATTTTAGCTTTGTGTGAACATGTTTCGGTCAAGAAAGCAGTGAAAATCATGAAAGAACATTATTTGATACTTTTCAGCCTTATTACCAAAATTCGAAGAAGAAAACATGAGGGAAATCCGTGATTATACTGTAGCAATAAGTATAGTGTTACTTTTCCGACTAGCCTATGATTAGATACTATTTGGTCAAATATAAAGTCATGTCCTATATCATTTGACATTATATACTTACTCAACTTACTCAACGGCAATAGACAATTCCTAAGCAAGTTAAAGGAATATTATCTATGTTATGGAACCCGAAGGTTCATTGCCGTGCTTACCTGAACCCGCCATTCAACCCTGTTCTGTGCTAACTCCACCCCCATCCCTCGCAAATGCTACTTCCCTTAAATCTTTCCTAATATTGCCCTCCCACCTACGTCTAGGTCTACCAAGTGTTCTTTTTCCTTCGGGTCTACCAGTTAATACTTTTGAGATATGTCTTTTATCCCCCATGTCCGGCCAATCTCATCCTCTGTGATTTAATTACCCTTACTATATCTGGCGAAGAGTATAGGATATTTGCTGTTAAATTACCATGCGTGTTAGCTATGCTTTAATGCAGTGCCCCAGGGCCAAATAATATAAAGCAGTTGAAATTCCTGATTTGGTGTTAGAGGCTGTAAGTGTTGTTCTCTAGAAATGGTTCAGTGGCACTAAACTCGTTTTCAACCGTACGAATAACGAGTAACCAACTAGTGAACAATAAACGTACTTTATAATCGGTGAAATGAACCTACTGTACCAATACAAAATACAAAATAAGTACACACAATTTGTAATCATGATATGCAATTTTGTATATTTGCACGGACATAGAATTCATGTTTGTATATGAATATGGATTGGACGAAACTTAGCAGACCGAATTAGGCAAATATGAATAAAACTCATCGCTATTATGTCATTGTAAGCGATCATGCGATTATTCAAAAACTTTTCGTTACGGAAATCAGCTGGGTTATATAAACAAGTGCATAAATAAATAAATAAAATAAAATAGGCCTATCGCGTCCCATGTAGGGCAAAGGCCTCCTAAGAAGGGTTTAGCTCCTCTTATCTAGCACGGCGAGCTACTCCGCGCTAGTGAAGTTGTTCGTGATTTTGAGCGTCATGTACACTTGAACTTTAACACTTGGTCTTGAGCACTTAGTCTTGCGTATTGTTCAGGGTTTTCCCCAGTTCTTTCCACTCGTTTCTTCTTTTGGCTACCCTGGTCCATTGTTGGCCCACTTTATCCTTGAAAAGGTCCTCCCATCTCCTTTTTGGTCTTCCGCGCAGCCTTCTTCCTTGTCTGGGGTCCCATA
The DNA here is from genome assembly GCA_964059195.1 of Ectobius pallidus. Classification (NCBI taxonomy): domain Eukaryota; kingdom Metazoa; phylum Arthropoda; class Insecta; order Blattodea; family Ectobiidae; genus Ectobius; species Ectobius pallidus. The sequence goes on along the minus strand of CAXKWD010000004.1, from coordinate 183,393,238 downwards.
TGGTACTCCATGTCCATCTATCGTCCACCAACCTTGAAACATGGCCACCCCATCTCCATTTAGTGCTTTCTGCTAGGTGAGCGATATCTGTCGTTTTTGCTGACTGGATTAGTGTAGTTTTGGGGATTCTGTCCCTCAATGTGATGCCTAGGACTTTTCTTAACATTTTCCTCTGGCATACCTGTAGTAACTTTTAACAAGTGCATAGTTGTGATAAAATAAAATTGACAAAATAAAACGATTCAAGTATGACGATAGACGCTTGTTTGAAATTCCACATAATGCTAGAATGGTTACTGATTCATGAAGAAAATAGTCTACGTAAAGCAGATGTAAGTCATAGGGTACACCTTTTCTATACTTGATTTAAGATGTGTACGGAGCAAAAGCAAACAACAGACTTGCCTTGACTAACTCCGTCCTGGTTAATCGCACGAGCGCATACTTCACGATAGTGCGACAAGGTCAATCAGATGTTTACGTCCATTCCGTACTACATATCGTACGATTATTTATATTTTATGCAATTGTAAAAACATGTTCTGTTAAGTGACTTGCTTGCTTTCGTATTTATATCATACATGTTATACAGCATATATCCAGCAAATAAGATTTCATTTGTTTTTATCGTTGCCTTGGCTTGGTTCTGAAGAAAAACAAGCAACATAAGTTACTAAATACAAGACTTAATTTATAACTTAACTAGCTTAAAACACCCGGCGTCGCCCGGGTTTTGTATTTTGTAATTGGAAATTAGCTTATGAAGGATTTTCAATTTTAAATTCTAGGTCCTTATATAGGCATTTATAATTTGAAATAGGAAGAACGACTTATTACACTCAAACTATTCCCTCAGAAAACGCTTGATATAGTTTTTTATGGCTCATAGAGGATCTAGAATGTTGCATCCCATCGCTTGTACAGTGCACAGCAAGCCTGGTAGAGGTTTAAATAAGAAGAAACAGAAATTCCTGTAACATAAAATTGTAATATCGAGGCGGGAAATTTCCCACTCTTATGTTACCATAAAGCCGTTTTGGAGATGAAATTAAACAGAAAGCATTATCACTTTCATACTTTTCTCTCCAAAAACCTGCGATATAATATAATAATATACACATTACCATACCTCGTTTTGTTTTCTCTATGTCCAGGGTAGAGAAAGTTATGTGATTCCATTATTTTAGTGGATTTCATTCTGTAATATTTATTTATAACATGAATTATTTTGATAACTTCTCTTATTTGTCAAAAGTGCATTTCATTTGTTTTTTCCAAGCCCACCTGATACCATTTGGCAACAATATATTCTGTGATTTGGAATGGATAATTCTATGTAAAAAGGGATTAAGTATTTTCAAAAACATTTAATTTTTGGCATTTAGAATCAGAATTTTTCAAAAACCTTTCTTAGTGAGCACCTACATTATGAAACGAAGGTACTGTCAAATTCCAAGTCTCTACCTGTTATAGTTTAGGCTGTACGTTGATTCCTGTCAGTCAGTCATTCATTCTGTCAGTCAGGACAAAGCCTTTTATATATATAGAGATTAATTAATTCGTTTTACTTTTCATTTACATAATTTGTGATAAAGTAAACTACATACTGTATTGTTAGTAAAAGTGATAGGCAAAGCCTCTAATTATCTTTATTATTGAATAATATTACGAGCCGGCGCCTTCAGAATTTGTCACCAATAAATAAACGTGCGAAGAAAAGGTTTGTCCAGCGGCGAGAAGATACAAATTGCAAATATACAGGCCGCGCCAATAAAATGTACCTTTTTTGAATGCTCATAAGTTCGAGAATAAATGACATCAGTCAATTGTAAAAATACAGACATGGAGAACAAAGATGGGAGAATCTTTGTTAAGAACATGTTCAATATGTCCACCTGCAAGGCCCATACAACGATTCAAACGAAACCCAAAATTGTGTATCACTCTAGCACACATTTCCACCGGAATTGCATGAATAAATTCTTCGATTCTTCTCTTGAGCTGGCAGATTGTGTTCGGGTGTCGTGTATACACATTGTCTTTTGTGTAGCTTCACAAGAGGAAATTTGCGAATTGCCTTTGGTGTTGGAGCTTCTCGAATATGGAAGTGATTGCGGAATCTCCGCTGTGTCTCTACTATAGATTTTGTTTCCCAATAAAGTTTGACTATTATAATTCTGTCTGGCGTAGTGAAAACCATTGTGGAATTTTCTCCCAGGCTTGCATAGCAATGTGTAGAAAAGAACAGAAAGATATATTACCAACTTCACGAAATATTAAAAATAAGGTACATTTTATTGGCGCGCGCTGTATATAAAAAATTGGGAATCGAACCCAGGACCCTTGGTGCTTAGTATAAAAAAGAAAGTTCAATTGACTTTACTGTAAGTAATCGACTAAACAGTCTGAAAAACGAACTCTTGTGAACTGTGCTTTGTACTTTTACATTAGTTTGTTTACTTTTGCTCTATACACATCTTGGATCAAGTATAATGAATTCTTTGTCGGTGAGTTGAAAGTTTATCTTTCGCCGACACGGTGACCTGCCGTGGGCGCAAGACTGAGCTGGAAAGGTAATTACAAAGCAAGGCTAAGCTATGTTGTCAGTGTAGCAGAAATACGGATGCGTGGTCCACCATAAATCAAGAAGCGTCCAGCCATTACTGAATATTACGTCCCTGCTATGAATAGCGATGTCCAGGAAAGCCATTCAATCTATCCCCTCATCCTGTCACCATTGTTATTAACTTGAAATTTCTAAACATGTAAGAAGGAAATTAACGAAGAAAGAAAGATCATAGGTTCTGAAATCCTATAGCCTACTAGCTTAAAAGACCCGGCGTCGCCCGGGTTTTGTATTTTGTAATTGGAAATTAGCTTATGAAGGATTTTCAATTTTAAATTCTAGGTCCTTATATAGGCATTTATAATTTGAAATAGGAAGAACGACTTATTACACTCAAACTATTCCCTCAGAAAACGCTTGATATAGTTTTTTATGGCTCATAGAGGATCTAGAATGTTGCATCCCATCGCTTGTGCAGTGCACAGCAAGCCTGGTAGAGGTTTAAATAAGAAGAAACAGAAATTGCTGTAACATAAAATTGTAATATCGAGGCGGGAAATTTCCCACTCTTATGTTACCATAAAGCATTATCACTTTCATACTTTTCTCTAAAAAAACCTGCGATTTAATATAATAATATACACATTACCATACCTCGTTTTGTTTTCTCTATGTCCAGGGTAGAGAAAGTTATGTGATTCCATTATTTTAGTGGATTTCATTCTGTAATATTTATTTATAACATGAATTATTTTGATAACTTCTCTTATTTGTCAAAAGTGCATTTCAATTGTTTTTTCCAAGCCCACCTGATACCATATATTCTGTGATTTGGAATTGATAATTCTATGTAAAATGGGATTAAGTATTTTCAAAAACATTTAATTTTTGGCATTTAGAATCAGAATTTTTCAAAATCCTTTCTTAGTGAGCACCTACATTATGAAACGAAGGTACTGTCAAAATTCCAAGTCTCTACCTGTTATAGTTTAGGCTGTACGTTGATTCCTGTCATTCAGTCAATCAGTCAGTCAGTCATTCATTCAGTCAGTCAGGACAAAGCCTTTTATATATATAGAGATTCCGTGTAAAAAGGCTCATGTATATGCCCATCAAACGTCTGATCAGATAATCTCTGGTACCCATTCAGACATTATAAGTAGGGACCGGATTTTTAGGTTTTAAAAAACACTGCTTTAGGTTTTCCATTAGGTGAAATAGTTTTTTTTAGGTTGTAATACTTGTAAAGTTTAACTTTGACTTAAATTTGAGTAAACTTACTTTAGGACAATATAATACAATTGAAAAAAGAAAACATAAACAATCAAAAGAAGCAGTGAAAATAAGATTGCCTCACATTTCCTGTTTACAGTATATCACTAAATATCTTTCAAGATTCTCAACTGTGAAGTTCTTCCTGTTATCTCTTAGAATACATTTGAAGGCAGATGATGTCCTTTCATCCTCACATGACGTCAACAATGGTTGTTCGTACGAATATATCAAAAGGAATACGCCGGTACTCTTACGCTTCCTCTCTTGATACTGTCAGCCTAGACGACATTGGGTTGAACGAAACGCTGGTGGTATTAATTTCAACCCGACAAAAATTGTCTCTCCGCAAAATATCGATTTCTCAACTGACAAACAAAAAAGACAAAAAAAGTAGCCTAAATTATATATTTTAGGTTTTATATCCCGTTTAGGTACATTTAGGTTATTAAACCCCATTTAGGTGTTTTTAGGTGCCACAGAATTAATGTGGGTGAATGCTATGGACATGATTCGAAAAATTGTATGATCGCTTTTTGTTTTGGAAGTATGGAAAAAAAATAGGTAAAAACCTAAGAATCCGGTCCCTAATTATAAGTGAAAAATGTGTTTAAATCGTGATTGTTGTATTGTGTGTGAATTCTCTACGAAATGTCTTGTCATGTGACACATGTACATTGGAAAAAGTTGTTTATTGTGATCAATGTTACCACATTTTCCTTTTTGCGACTTTATTTCCAAATATTGTACGGCATTCAAAATTTCGTTTATAAGGGTTTCGTTTCTAACTCAACTGTATTGTGTTGTACTGGCAATACTGTTTCCAGCTCACAGGATGACCAGTTCGTGGGGGTTGCATTTTCTCATTTTCTCTTTTAAGCAATAAAACATGTTTCACCCCACAGTTAAGCTGCAGCTTTTGATTTATGAAGATAACAGTGTTGATATGCAGTGATGGCTGGTGTAAAATGAAAATACTTGAACTTTCGTTAGATGTTTTGCTACGCGGTGTTCACCACAGATTTAGTATAAATTCCAAAAATACTCGTAAGTCGTAACTGAATATGGAGTATTGGTTACTGGACTCCTAAAGGAAAGTAATAGTATATTGCGATACAAGTGCCGTAAGGCACGTTTACGGGTCGAGGAAACAGATTGAAAACCCGAGGCGCAGCCGAGGGTTTTTAAGTTTTCGAGACCCGTATATGCCTTTACGGCCCGTGAGTTGCATGCTATTTTTTGCACGATGATTATTTATATCAATTTAATTATATTAATTGTGATATTACCTGAAAATATTATGTAAATACATTCTTGAAAATAGATGTTTATTTCAGAAAGTGATTCGCATGTGTTTGTTGTTATGGGAACCGAATATTTGTCCTGGGGGCCGTGGCCATAAAGGCTTGTATTATGAAGTGTATCGTATTGAATTATGACGTAGCGCTTGGACCGTAAGTGGTTTAACCTCATCGCAACCGGCCTTAGCAACAAGACTGTGTGGGAATGTCATCTTACGATCCATGTAAACAAAGTATGTAAGTACCACTTACTAGCTAAGGAGTGCAAAAAAACATTTAAAAACTTTTTATTGATTGCGAAAATAGTTATTTGCAGTCTATTAGTGTATTAGCCTACGAGTGGTTCAATCATTCACAGTTAAGTAATATTTGAATAAATATTTTTAATATTGTTTTGTAGTGTATTATCATATGTATGAATGAATAACCTTCAATTAATTCCTTCGGCTACTTTTATCAATCGGTTAATATTATCAAATTAACTGCGTCCCGAAGTGTTCACAATAAGCGGCGTGCACTGTATTTTAAAATGAAAAAAGGAAACTTCGAGTGGAATTCCAATATTAACCGTGGCATAGAGAGAAACTGGCAGTAAAAGTTAGCTGAATATTTGAAAAGTTTAAGATAAAAAGTTGCCTACTGCAGATGTATTTTATATCGCAGCAATTAAACTGGTTATCTGAATATAATAGCCTGACCGTATTAATCAATCATCTTCTGTAGAGTTGTATTAACTTAGTTCGCAGGCTTCCACGGCCGGTGTTATACTTAAATTGATAGTAATTGCTGTCCGGGTTGGGCCGCTTCGTGTTTTTGGTGTCTTCTGAAGTTTCGGACATCATATCGTGTCCTCCTTCTGAGAAAGAATCGCTATAAAAATAAGTGCCTGTGGATAGTAAACAGTCGCAGTTGTCATGACGTCAGTTTTAAAGTTTTAACTGTTTCACGCCAGATGTCACTGATCTTATACCCATCTTCCCTGTTTATATTATGGGGATGTTTAATGATTTCTATGGCTTCTGTGACAAGTCTAGGGAATCTTCTGTTTTCATGTTTAAACATGATTAAGATTCCCTAGACTAGGCTTGACTTGTCACAGAAGCCATAGAAATCTTAAACATCCCCATAACATAAACAGGGAAGATGGGTATAAGATCAGTGACATCTGGCGTGAAACAGTTAAAACTTTAAAACTGACGTCATGACAACTGCGACTGTTTACTATCCACAGGCACTTATTTTTATTGCGATTCTTTCTCAGAAGAGGGACATGATGTCCGAAACGTCAGAAGACACCAAAAACACGACGCGGCCCAACCCGGATAGCAATTACTATAAATTTAAGTATTTTCTGTAGAACACGAGTTACCACTAAACTATCAGAGGCTATTTGAAAGAGGTTTCACTTTATTAAATTTCACTCTGGGTACATATAGATCCTGAGAAAGTTCATATTAGCTTTGTTCCAGGAAACAATCTCCAATTGTTTCAGGATTTGTTCGTCGCACGTGTGATATATTAAAGCTGCCTCATTCCTGCTGGATCGATAATAATAGTTCAATCGAGTTGGCACAAACCGGGTATGAAAATGAACATTGGTTATCACGAGCGATCCCCTTGCGTTATAGGCAGCACTGAGCACTCTCATGTAAAGCGAATTGCACCTCGACCGGATGAACTAAATGGTCCGGCCAGTTCATGTACATCTAAGTAATATCAAGAGACTTCCACGAATAAATTGCTCTGGTTATTATACTGTTTGTCTGTATTTAAAAAAAAAAAAGAGTGCGTGGAACGCCACGCGACAGAAGTAAAACTTTATTTTATTTTTTTATTTTTTCAATTTTTGATTATTGGGTTTTTTCAATTTTGCATTATTGGACTTTTTCATATTGGGTTTTTGGACTTTTTTAATTTTGGACTTTTTAATTTTGGATCTTTGAATTTTGAATTTTGGATTTTTTAAATTTTCGATCTTTGAATTGTTTATTTATTATTTTTTAAATTTTTTATTTTTTATTTTTTTATTTTATTATTTATTAAATTTTGGTTTTTTGGATGTTATAATTTTTAATTTTGTTTTTTTAAATTTTGGAAATTTGTATTTTTTTACTTTTGGATTTTTAATTTTGGATTTGCGCGGTAATGAACCTCCGGGTTCCATAAAATAGATAATATACCTTTAGATTGCTTAGGAATTGTCCATTGCCATTGAGGAAGTAAGGTCTGAAAAATGTCCTTTGATTACTCCTAATCATTGAGTTGATTGTTTTCTGTGCAGTCCGCACCGAAACAAGTAAGAGTGTGACTGATTTCGTGACTGATTGTGACTGATTTCGTGACTGTTTTAGTGTGACTAATTTTCCAGATTTACCCTCTACCCCCACTAAAGAGGTTTTACTTCAAAAAATGGATCAGTGCTGGCAAGTAGTGCGGATCTTTGATCAGATTTTCATCAAATTTTCATCCAATACATTTTCCTCCCGCCCACTCCGTAAAGGCTAGTGCCCACATGAGAGCTGAGAGTGAGAGAAACTCTCGAGAGGTGGTGTGTCCATTAGAGAGCGCTAGTCCAGTCCCGAGAGTAGCTGAGAGTAAAACTCCCGACACTCTCAGAACCGTGTCCACTTATAACAAATATCGCGCAAGTTTTGGTCTCGCAGTTGCTGACAAGATGGACGAACAACAAATTATTTCATGTCGTTTAATGTTCTCTATTACAGGCCATGGAGGTCCAGAAGGTTCCAGGTTCATGAGGCTCCAAGATTTTTAGACAAACGGAACGCGAAGGTGGTAAGGTTGTCAGCCTTACGCACCGGCCGCCTTTACCCCCAGGATTGCTCCTGGTACTCAGTTCTGTTAGAGGCTGAGTCAACTCCAGGGCCATATTGCCACCAGAAGGATTAGGCCAATTCCAAAACTCCATCGACCTCATCTGGGATCGAACCTTCCGGTTTGTAGCTCAGTGCCTCAACCACTACGCTACGGCGTACCCCCAACAAAGCTTTATTCGATGTTATTATTAAGGTAATCATATTATGGGAGTTTGCTGAATGTTTTTAAGTGAATCTATCCATTCATTCGTTTACGCCTTTAGAAGACTTTGACAATTTAATCTATATTAATAAAAGGAAGTATCTGTCTTCTTCCGTCTGTCTGTCTGTCTGTCCGTCCGCGATGTCCAGCGAAATCTACAGAACGCAGAGATCTGAAATTTTAAACATAGGTAGACTGAAGGGTCGGGAAATGTACTTCGAAGCCGGAATTTTAATTTTCGCTTTCGTTCGTGAGTTATGATTGAAAAAAGGGCTGAAAACGTGTATTTTTTGCGTTTTCCAAGCATCAGTTTTCAGTATATTTCAATGTCAAATCAATTACAGTAGGCTTTGGCTATTATTGTCATACCTAGGACATAAAAGCATCGCGATCGCTTGAATTTTGTAACTCACGCTGGTCGATTCATTTGTTTAGGATATCAAGGCCCGCAGACGTATGAAATTTTCAACATAGACGGAAGAGGGATATTCAGTATAGGCCTAAATATGGTCAAACGTTGTTCGATTTGGACGAAACTCACTATACAGGGGTATTCTGAGCCAAGGCACTGGAATTTGAGGTCGCTTTTACCAGGCGACGCTAACTAATCGTGGTATGTAGTCCACGTGATTTAGGTGTTAATAAATATGATTCAACTATTATGCTCTTAATTTTTTATTTTTTAAATAATTATCGCGGGCGAAGCTGCGGGTACATGCTAGTATTTAATATTTAGAAGAATTTAAAAATTTTATATTGATAATATTTAATACTTGAACATCGTCAGAAGATCATGAAGTAGGCCTATTAGTGAATTCGATCGATCCAGGTATTAACTGGAAAGACATGGAAATGTGGTATGAGATTCCTGCTAAATATAAATTAATTGTGACTCGGTGCTCTTCTGGCAGTAATCGTGTGATTTTCAATTTATACATGTCAAATCGAGTGGAGCGATCCTATTAAACTTTGATCTAAGCTTCGTGCATCTACATGGACGGATAGGTCTACTATTTAACCTCCGCATCAACAAAGACCAAGAGCTAATAAATACCCCTTGTTGGTTGGTCCTTTACCACTAGAGCAAAAGCATTTTGGGGGTCACAGTTACATATCTACGCAATAGGCTCGTACGTCAGATTGGTCTCTTCAGAAGAGTACAAAGCCAAGCACCAAGACTGATTACAGGTGCCCTGTTTCTAAAATCCGATTTGGAAATACAAACCGTAATGTAAAAAAAAATATTATTGTTCAGTTATTCCCTCATAAGCTTACTACATTTTTCATAATGAACATAATTATGAAGGTATATATAAGCTTTCATGAACCACAGATTATTGTCTCTGTTGGACACCGCATGAGAATATTATAGGAGAAAAATTCCTCCGATACTGGGACTTGAACCCAGGACCTTTGGCTATTCGCGCCAATGCTCTACCAACTGAGCTAAGCCGGAGTTCAATTCACAGCGCCAGATGGAACCTCTCTCCTATGACTGATTGCCCTAATGGTCCACCTCACAAAGGCCAAAGGTCCTGGGTTCAAGTCCCAGTGTCGGAGGAATTTTTCTCCTATAATATTCTCATGTGGTGTCCAACAGAGACAATAATCTGTGGCTCATGAATGCTTATATATCTGTCTTGAATGTTAACTGTACAATAACAGTGGGAGCCCGGTCACAAAAATCACTAATTAGTGTGCCTCACAGTACTGCATATGACATAACTTGCCTGTCTGTGAGGTGGACCATTAGGGCAATCAGTCATAGGAGAGAGGTTCCATCTGGCGCTGTGAATTGAACTCCGGCTTAGCTCAGTTGGTAGAGCATTGGCGCGAATAGCCAAAGGTCCTGGGTTCAAGTCCCAGTGTCGGAGGAATTTTTCTCCTATAATATTCTCATAATTATGAAGACTAAACGATATTATAATCCATCACCATTGAGTATTATTCGATTTAGATTTCGTTTTTTATAAAATATAAATAAATATTAAAGGCAAATTAAACATCTGAATATTTAGGGCCTATGTATAATCGATTAAAAAAATCAATTAATATTTTATATTCACTGTATAAGTATATAAAATTGTACAGATATACGAGGGAAGAATCAAATGAAAACCACAATTAATTTTTTCCCATTATTTTACTGCAGGAAGAATGTTTGCTTGTACATTATTTTTCTACTTAGTCCCCTCCTAGTTCAACGCACTTAAGCCATCGGACAGGAAGTGCTTTGATACCGCGTGAGAAAAATTCTTTTGATTGACGCTGTAGCCACTCGAGCACCGCCGTTTGGACGTCTTCATCAGACTTGAACTTCTGCCGTTCAAGGTGCTCCTTTAATGGACCCAAGAAGTGGAAATCTGATGGACCCAATTCTGGCGATTATGGCGGATGTCGTCGACGGTTTTCATTGTTGCACGAGGAGCATGAGGATGGGCGTTATCACTAGGGACCGGATTTCAAAGGGAAAATTTTCACCCAAAAAAGGACAAAAAAGGGAAAATTATTGCCAAAAAAGGTGGGGAAAAAAGGGAAAATTATTGCCAAAAAAAGGTGGGAAAAAAGGGATATAAAAGTAAGAGAGTGTAAAAATTCAACAGAGAGATAGGCCTACATGTTTGTTTTATGTTAAGCCTTTGCTTGCTCTACAGCTGTTGATTCTGTAACATCTAATGACTGAAGAAATTTTTTGATCTTGTTGAAATTCTTACAGAGGAAAATAGCACACGAAATCCATGTTCCCTACCTTGTTATAATGGGAAACTTAGGCACTGGCAAGCCTGTGATTTCCCTGTAACGCTCTATTCTGCTGGGAGGAATTATTTTTTCAATAGTGAATCAGTGAAAACAATTTTTAATGTTTTCATATTACCAAATACTGCGTAGTTTACGAATTTTTCAAAATAAATTAGCAAAGAAGTTACTGGAAAGGGAAAGTTCCTAAAAAAAGGGAGATGAGCCTAAAAAAGGAAAAAAAGGGACGTTAAAACCAGGTCATTTGCAGTTGAAACTTACTCACTAATGTCCTGTTCAATTTTATCACGTTTTGTGATGAAATATAAAAAAAGGAATTCCCTTTAAAATCCGGTCTCTAGTTACCACGTTGAAGCAAAACACCTGCACTCAGCAATCTCCTTCGCTTTGGCACTATCGGATTTCCACATCTTTGGCCCATTAAAGGAGCACCTTGGAGGGCAGAAGTTCGTTCAAGTCTGATGAAGACGTCCAATCGGCAATGCAAGAGTAGCCACAGCGTCAAAAAAATAATTTTCTCACGCTGTATCGAAGCACTTCCTTTCCGATGGCTTAAGTGCGTTGAACTAGGAGGGGACTAAGTAGAAAAATAATGTACAAGCAAACATTATTGCTATAGTTAAATAGTGGAGGAAAAAATTGTGGTTTTCATTTGATTCTCTCTCGTATTAAATTTCATATTGGATATTATGTATAGGCCCTAAAATCGACAATCATAAAATTTCTTTATATCATTTTTATCGTATGGCGTAGTATACATTTCCACAAGTAGAGAACTCTCAGCTGTACGAAACAGATTCTTATAGTACGAGAGTGATTGCAAAAGCGTGTCCACTTACGAGTTGACTCTCTGAATGCCACTCTCCACCACCTCTCAGACGAGTGTCCAAATACCGAAATGCAAATCTCGAGAGTTTCTCGCACTCTCAGCTCTCATGTGGACGCTGACCTTAAGACGACAACTTTAAACGTATTAAAAACAGGGGTTGACGGGGTGATTTGGTGCTGCAGAAGTTCCTTTACATGCCTATAAAAGTGTACACCGTTGACGCAAATAAATTCCATTATCCTGGGGCCACGATTGAACCCACGAACTTGGAAATAAAAAGCCAGGTGCTGGATATAAGAAAACTGACAATAAACGTAACTTCCTCTGCCTAAATTAAAATTTTGCCTCTTAGAATAATATAATGGAAAAAGCGAAGTCAAAAAACCAAAGTTTCACGAGAGACAAAAAATAATTTACTTTCCACAGCATTGTTACAATATCTAGTTCAGACCACCCAGATATTTTTACTTACTATCTTATACTGAGTGAAAATATCTGGGTGGGCTAAACTAAGTATTGTAACAATGCTGTGGAAATAAATTGTTTTTGTCTCTCCTGAAACATTGGTTTTTTTTACTTATTCGCATTTTCCCTATCACTCTAGATATTATGTATTGCATTCTCTTCATGTAATGTCGTTATCGCATCCTCGAATGATACACAACCCAAATAAAATCTTATTAATCTGATTCCTTACCCTAAGCATGGGCAGTGCACTTTTCTCACTTCACATTCTGATGTAGAATAAGAGGACATATTGCAAAGAGCGCGTATTTAGTTGTTTCAACCTGATGCAAAGCTTTATTGTTCACCAGGCAAGACTGAGTTCCTACAAAAAGTGTTTTTTTTTTATAAGTAACTTTCTGATATTTTTTTCGAAAAGATGTTTCAAATAAAATTTTAGCTCTTAGTATAGGCACCTCAAGTACAAAATTCAAATAATGTCCTTCCATTTGTTTTCGAGAAAAGCGCGAAAAACGAAATATTTTTTCATGTAAAGTCCTTTAACTATGCTGGTATTTTCAGGCTGCGCTAATATGCTGGTGGAGTCTTATATACCCCAAATCAAAAATAATAATAAAAAGGTGAAATAAAACAAATATTATTTATAAACCATAATATAATGAAAAAATACTGAATTGTAAATGGATGAAGAAGGCTGTTAACAATTTTCACATCCAAAATGGGAAAATAGGCTAGAAATAGAAATAACACCCATTTTCACACCGATTTTTAGTTTTCCTGTCTCTCTGTTGACAAATACAACATGCTCGTGGGGTCCAAACGGTTATAAACTGTGATATTTCACTTTTGAGTGTTAATAATGCACACCACTTCCAGCAATGTTCAAATAATAATACTGTATATACTAAGATTACAAAAAGCCTCAACGACATCTCATGTTTAACTCATGAAATATTACAAAACAAAAGAGTGGAGGGGTTTCAGAGACCCCACAAGCAGAGTTAAGGGTAAAAAATAAAAGAAAATCGTCACCAATCTTCGTATCACATCCTCGGAAGATACCTAACCCAAATACAAAATTTTGTTTTTATACGGTTTTATGTTCTGAAGCTAGGCTGTTGGTACACACACACGTTCACACGTAAATTCGCTGTGGGTAGTAGGCATATAAGTAAATAAATTATTAATAATGGAGAAGGATCAATATAATGCAAACAATATCGGTAACGTTACGCTGTCAATATTGACAACGTTGAAATGATTTTTAAACGTGTACACAGAACGGAGGCTCTGTTTACAGCTGCCTGATGGAACTGAGGTGTTTCGACTTGAAGCACCGGATTAAATACAACACTCACACCAAATCAACAGGTCTGAATTAACACACAAAGGCGTTGTTTACCCTAGAGCAACCAATACACTGCTCAGGCAATAGCTGCGATTGAAGAAAAACAAATTAATCCATGTTAGGCAATAAGTTAATAAGTTTGTATTGTTTTAAACAGTATTATATACACCATATAAAAACCGTCACGAAATTACTAGACTGTTTCGGAGCGGACTGTACAGATAACAATCATCTCAATGATTAGGAGTAATCAAAGGAAATTTTTCAGACCTAGTACGAGGACCTGCAAATGGGAATAGTAGTAGTAGTAGTAATAATAATAGTAATAATAATAATAATAATACTTACTTGCTCAATGGCAATAGACAATTCCTAAGCAATCTAAAGGTATATTATCTATTTTATGGAGCCCGGAGGTTCATTACCGCGCTTAAAAATCCAAACAATAAAAAAATCAAAGATCCAAAATTTAAAAAATCCAAAATTCCAAAATTAAGAAATCAAAGATCCAAAATTAAAAAGTCCAAAAATTAAAATTTAAAAAATAAAAAATTCAAAATTGAAAAACTTTAAAAATTTAAAATTAAAAAATAAAAAAAAAATCATAGATCCAAAATTTAAAAAATCCAAAATAAAAAATTCAAAATTAAAAAATCAAATTTTCCAAAATAAAAAAAAACAAAATCCAAATTAAAAAATAAAAAAATAAAAAATTTAAGAAATAATGAAATCCAACATTTAATAATCCAAAAATTCAAAATTTAAAAAATAAAAAATTCAAAGATCGAAAATTTAAACAATCCTATATTAAAAATTCAAAGATCCAAAATTTAAAAATCCAAAATCCAAAATTAAAAAGTCCATAAACCCAATATTGACAATCCAATAATGCAAAATTGAAAAAATCGAATAATAAAAAAATTGAAAAAATAAAAATTAAAACAAGTTTCACTTCTGTCGCGTGGTGTTCCACGCACACTTTTTTATATACTTATGATTTCTCGTAGCGTGCTGACAAGAATAAAATTTAGTTCTCTTGTGATTTAATACATCAATCCATTGTTGTCCTTAATAATAATAGTACTAATAATATTAATAATAATAATGATCGTACAAAATCTAGATTTCAGAGTTATAGATTAAGAGCACAACTCTCAGCTGGGGTACTTATGTTCATTTAATATTACGTTCTTCTCCGTTATTATTAAACAGAAAATAGTGGTAACTTCAAGAGGGGTCAAATCGACTGTCTTGAACATAACCGGATAAAGCACAGTACTTTATTGTTATTAACGTTTCAGTATTCTTAATTTTTAATTAAAGCAAGGAAATTTCCTGTAACTTTGTTTTTCACAAGTTCAGGTACATATATGTTTGTAACAAACAAAAAGTTTTTTTTAATTTTATTGTTTAAATTTACTATTTTCTTGCGAGGAAAGAGCAAAACTGCCTTTATTTTTACTGTCTGTACATAAAAGTGTTAAACACTAAAGTATTTTAAATAAAACTCTGGTGCTTTTAAGAAAAGAAGAGCGTTTTTCAAAATTTTCTTCTTCTTCTTCTTCCCTATTTATGCCGCTGTTTTTCAAAATTTGCTTGCTCTAATTAAAAGTAAGAATACTGAGTAATCGATGGAGCCAGAATTCTTTGTTCCATCTAGTTTTATTAAGATAAGCCAGTTCGTTACCTTATAAAAATTTCATTTATTTTTGATAATCAGAAATGAAGAAATAAGTCAATATAGCCTAATACATATTCTTATTTATAAATGAGGGACTTCCACAGGTGGGTCTCGAGCCGGGCCTATGAGGCCAATTCTTCTGGCCTGCGAAGTTAGTTTGAAAAAATCTGATGTGAAAGTCACATAACTTCCTCTGCCCAAATAAAAGTTTGCAGCATTTACGCTAATTATGCTATAAATATCTTATAGCCCCTTCTTTGAATGTTGCGCCTAAAAACGCAGGCTATGGGGAAAAAAAAACAAGTGACTGCAAACGTTTATTGAACTTCCCGCTGCTAAGAATAATTTCCGAAATTTATAAAATATTCCCCTCAGATATTTCTTTACTGTAAGCAGGGCCAACAGTACATTTTTCTCACTTCACGTGCTTATATAGAATAAAATGCCTTAAATGTCCGCGTATTGAATTGGTATAAGCAATCCATGTACAAAATTTAAAGGAAATTGTTAGAGCCGTTTATGAGAAAATAGCAAAAAACAAAATATTCTTCTTGTAAAGTCCCCTCAAATATAAGAAAAGGTTGTCGCCAATCTTCACAGCCTCAGAAAGTACCTAACCCAAATACAAAATTTTGTTTTCGTACGATTTACAAGAAGCCGTATTACAAAAAGCACGTATTCACATTGGGTTGCTTATAACTACCCTTCAGAGAATTTGTTCGAAAAAATGTTTCAAATAAACGTTTTAGCTCTTGGTACAAGCAATCCATGCGTAAAATTTAAAGAAAATCGTTAGAGCCGTTTTCGAGAAAATCGCAAAAACAAATATTTCTTCATGTAAAGTTCCCTTAAAAATAAGGAAAATTTGTCTCCAATCTTCGAATCACATCTTCAGAAGGTACCTGACGAAAATACGAAATTTTGTTTTCATACGATTCTCCGTTTCGTTCACAAACTTCCACACAGACAGACACACACACACGGACACACAGACACACAGACATGTTTCCAAAAATAGTATTATTGCGATTCTTTCTCAGAAGGAGGACACGATAAGGTGTCCGAAACTTCAGAAGACACCAAAAACACGACGCGGCCAACCCGGACAGCAATTACTATCAATTTAAGTATAACACCGGCCGTGGAAGCCTGCGAACTAAGTTAATACAACTCTACAGAAGGCTATTATATTCAGATAATCAGTTTAATTGCTGCGATATAAAATACATCTGCAGTAGGCAACTTTTTATCTTAAACTTTTCAAATATTCAGCTAACTTTTACTGCCAGTTTCTCTCTATGCCACGGTTAATATTGGAATTCCACTCGAAGTTTCCTTTTTTCATTTTAAAATACAGTGCACGCCGCTTATTGTGAACACTTCGGGACGCAGTTAATTTGATAATATTAACCGATTGATAAAAGTAGCCGAAGGAATTAATTGAAGGTTATTCATTCATACATAAGATAATACACTACAAAACAATATTAAAAATCTGATGTGAAAGTCACATAACTTCCTCTGCCCAAAAAAAAAGTTAGCAGTATTCACATATCAAGACACAATTTTACCCTATTATTATCCTATAAATACCTCTTCTTTCAATGATGCGACTAAAAGCGCAGGCTAGCCTATATAACAAACTTAAAAAAAAGAACAAGTGACTGCAGACGTTTATTGAACTTTCCGCCGTAAAGAATAATTTCCGAAATTATCGAATATTTCCCTCAGATACTTCTTTACTCACCGTTCCAACAATACATCTTTCTCACTTCACATTCTTATATAGAATAAGAGGCCGTGGAAGAGCGTAATTCAGTTGTTCATCACGCAAGATAAACTTTCTACAAACAGTGGGTGAACAGTGGGTGGCCTGTAACTACCCTCAGAGAATTTTTTCGAAAAAAAGTTTCAAATAAAAGTTTTAGCTCTCAGTAAAAGGAACACATGTGCAAATTTTAAAGAAAATCGTTAGAGCCGTTTTCGTTAAAATCGCGAAAAACGAAAATTTCTTTATGTAAAGTCCCCTTAAAAATAAGAGAAATTTGTCGCCAATCTTCGAATCACATCTTCAGAAGGTACCTGACCCAAATACGAAATTTTGTTTTCATACGATTCACCGTTTCGGAGCTAGCCTGTTCACAAACTTCCACACAGACAGACAGACACACACACAGACACACACACAGACATGTTTCCAAAAATAGTATTTTTGGACTCAGGGGGCCTTGAAACGTGTATATATGCTAAAAACTCAACTTCGAATTTTAGGGTCGAAAACAATACTTCCTGTACCTATAGTACCTATGGTACGGGCAGAGGAAGTAAAAAAAATGTAGACCTAATATGCTTCCCTTAGGCAAGGAAACAATAGGAACCAGTTTATGAAACTCTTTTCAAACTTCTGGCTGTGTGGCTTCCCACACACATGAAAGTGCTTTTCCACAACTAAGTTAATCAAGAACGGTTATAGAAGCCAACTGACAGATTCTTCACTGAGACTTGTAACTGGACGTTCCAGCTCTAGTAAATACAGCAGATCCGTCTCTGCTTTGATATTGAACATTAAATAATAACTGTGAGATTATTTTATTTGTACAGTGCATTATATCCCACCATTTCTTCAATTCATCAATTATATTATTATTCATTTTGAGCGAATAATTTTAATTTATAATTCTCTTGTTTCTATGGCTGAATTTTAGAAATTCGGGTGAAGGTAAATATGCAACTCAAAATTAGTGACTGGAGTGTTGGTACACAATATAAATGAAGCAAGGGCCTTTTCACACTGGGTCACTTGTGATGGTCACCGGTTTTTGCAGTGAACACCCCTGGGTCACCGCTAGTATTGCCAGTAGTAGCTACATGATAAAACAATTTGTAATCGTTTTTGACATCCCAAATGGCAGGTAGACATTCCACTTCACTTATAAAATCTTCATTATTAATCAAATCTAAACTCATGGCTGGATAACTAGTTTCGCTGAGCTCGACTATACAACTGAATTATGTAGGCCTATACACAACTTGCATTGCATTGGCAATCATAATTTCAGTGACTGTGTGGTGACCTTCACAAGTGACCCAGAGTGTAAAGGCTCTAAGATGTCTTTTATATTATATAAAAATGCTTAAAAAGGCGCACAATTTCCAAATTCAGCTCATGATTTATGTTCTCAGGTGAACAAAATCCCCTTACGTCTTATTCGTGTCTCTACTGTCTACGTCTGAAAGGATGTAATAACATGACAGTAAACGTAATATATTCCACTGTAGGGCTCGCGGTAATATTGCAGTTTTTTCAGCCTCATTCAAAATCACATTATTCGCGGCAAGACTTAAAACATAGGTTAGTGGAAGGGATGAATGGCGTATGACTATGCTTCACTTAATTTATGTGAAATAAACAATGAAATACAAATTATGCTTTCTATTATGTAGGAATAGCTTAAAAGGCCCGGGGTCGCCCGAGTTTTATGTTTTGTAATTCGAAATTAACTTGTGAAGGACTTTCATTTTCAATTATGGGTCCTGTTTGGGACTGGCTCGTGAGAGGACCAATGCTAGGGATTGGACGATAATATCCGTGAGATGGATAAATGTAGGATAGCTTAATAAGGTAGCTTCATGTAAGTATGAAACAATGTACATGTGAGAAGTATAAGATTTCGGAGGACCATTTAGAGCAAGAAGGGACTATATCACGAGGTCACTGGGTACAGAGATCTAAGGAAACATATTGGTTAAACAATCTAGAATGTAATGAAATACTTGCACTTTATTAATACTTGTAACACTCGAAGAAATAATAGGTGAACACTGAATGATAATTGAATAAACAAGTTGAAACAATGAATTGGAATTTGGCGCGAACCAGATTGCACCACTAGAGGTAATTTAGTAAATTTTGTAATTTACTAATGAATTATATCTTAATTTAACGGTAATAAAATTTGCAGTAGAATGTATGTATTTTAAGTTATTAACACTTGATTGTTCACGTTTTATAGCTTCTTGGTGAGTGATGACGTCACACGCTATTTAATTACTTGGAACTAATAAGTGAATCTAATGAACTTATAATACGGCGAATAAGTAAATTATGTATAAGTAATTTACTTGAAATTAATAAAACTTATAAGGAAGTTTTATTTCAATGGTTTCTAGTGAAAATACAAAGAGCGCGAACTGGCTTTTGTTACTAGAACCGGAGCAGTGTCAGACCGTGACTTGATCGTGTAACTGCAGGCTTAATACTGATGAGGCTTCCTGACGCTCTTTAAGGCGTCTTTAAAGAGGGAATACCCGACACAAAGAACTCGTGATCAGGATATGATGAAATATACGCCTACTCAACTTAATGCTTGGCGCAAGAACACCTGGCGGATGATTTGAATTAAAACTATTTACTGCACATAATAAATATGCTGGAAAAAACACTTAGCTTGCGTGAACATACTCCGCGCCATTGACTATTAACGTCAATAAAAACATAACAGGAAGGCAAGCTATAATAGAGAGACACTTGTATGTACACAAACAAGCACTGACTCTAATTGGATGTATACATGTGATATGTATTGGAAAATTACTTCTTACATATATTGCAAGAATATGATATTGAATAAAAAGCACTGAGTTCACTATTTACATTGAAGCACACGACACTCTTGAACTGAAAACCAGAGAGAGGTCTTTCAAATAGCAAGATTGATAGAAAGAAAAATGCATGTAACACATCTCGCAAGAGTACGATTTGTTACAGAGATAGATGAGAAATGGACTTCAAGTGGAGAATCTTGAATATAAGATCATAGAAAGTGTCATATGCTACTCGTCTTGGGGTAGAGGACACACTTTGACTATGGGCCGCTTATATTCGCCACTGGAAGTGCGCACAGTAATCACTCGAACCAAGCCGTCTTCTCCCGGATGAGTAGCGGTGATCACGCCTAACTTCCATTGAAGAGGAGGAATGTTGTCTTCCTTCAAGATGACGACAGTACCAACTTGAATGTTGTCACTGGAACAGGTCCATTTCTGCCTTTGTTGTAGTGAGTGAAGATATTCGGATGACCAGCGTTTCCATATGTGTTGCAAATGATTTTGTAACAGCTGCCATTTTTCTAAGTACTTCTTATCTTCCGTAGGAGGATGTGAAGGTAGAGATATGAGAGGTTCTCCAATTAAGAAGTGACCAGGAGAAAGGTATGACAAGTCAGCTGGATCATCATTTAGACGAACAAGTGGTCTAGAATTCAAGCAAGCTTCGATTTGAGATAGAAGCGTAGAAAGCTGTTCATATGTGAGAATTTGAGCTCCCATAACTCGCCTGAGATGAAACTTCATAGATTTCACTGCTGCTTCATGCAGACCACCGAAATGGGGAGAATTTGGAGGAATGAACGACCAGCAATAATCGTGGTTTGCAGTGAAATTTTGAATTGTAGTTTGAAAATCTCTTGACTGCAATAGCAATCTGAGCTCCCTTAACTTGTTGTTTGCTCCAACAAAGTTAGTGCCATTGTCACTGAAGATTTCTTTACAGAGTCCTCGACGTGCTGTAAATCTTCGTAGGGCTGCTATGAAGGCATCTGATGTTAGATCAGAAACTAACTCAATGTGAATGGCCTTTGTTACCAAGCAGACAAAAATAGCGATGTAAGCCTTTACAGTAGTTTTACTGCGTGGAGCCCCATATCTTATGTTGAAGGGTCCAGCGTAATCGACTGCGGTGCGGAGAAAAGGTCTAGCAGGAGTTATTCTATAGCTAGGAAGATTTCCCATTAACTGTTGAGAACTTTCTGCTTTTAGCTTGTAACACGTGAGACATCTATGCAAAATAGATTTTACTACTCTGCGAATACTAGGTATCAAGTAGGCTTGTCGTAATGAAGCTATAAGCAGCTGATGCGAAGCATGTAATAGCTTGCGATGCTCATATTCTACAATCAGAACTGTTAAATGATGTCGGGATGGCAATATAACCTGATGTCTTGCATCATGTGTAAGATCTGATTTCTCCAACCGTCCACCCACTCTTATAACGTTGTTCTGATCTAGGAATGGAACTAATGCATGGATAGAGCTTTTCACTGAAACTTGTTTGTTGTTGCTAAGATCTTTCAGCTCTTGAGAGAAAGCTTCTTTCTGAGCAATTTTAACACAAACTTGTAGAGCATTTTGTAATTCTTCTGCTGCGAGAGGTCCATGATATTTGTTTTCATGGCGGCAGGCAGAAATAAATCTATACATATAACAAGTAACTCTCTGCAAGCGCTTGAGATTAGAGAATCTTGTAATAAAACTATCTTCTACTACAGTAGCTGCCATGCAGATGGAAGTAAGTTGCTCTGAGGAATCTGGAGGGCTTAATTGTTTTGGCTGTTCCGGCCATAATGTTGTGTTATGAGCCAACCACTTAGGACCGTGCCACCACAAATCAATATCAGACAATTGTTCAGAATATACACCTCTTGAAACGAGATCAGCTGGGTTGTTGTCTGTAGAAACATGTCGCCAGGCTGCTGTTTCAGAAAGCTCTTGTATTTGCGACACACGGTTGGACACAAATGTTTTCCATGTTCGTGAATCTGATTTTATCCACGACAGAACAATAACTGAGTCTGACCATAGATAATTTTGTGAGGTTTGAATGTTAAGGTCATTCAACACCTTGTTGTACAGTTTAGATAACAGCAATGCTCCACAAAGTTCAAGACGTGGAATGGTTTGCCTTTTAAGAGGGGCAACCTTAGACTTGGAACATAGCAAGTTAATTGTAACTTCACCTTCAAT
The DNA here is from genome assembly GCA_964059195.1 of Ectobius pallidus. Taxonomy (NCBI): domain Eukaryota; kingdom Metazoa; phylum Arthropoda; class Insecta; order Blattodea; family Ectobiidae; genus Ectobius; species Ectobius pallidus. The sequence continues at coordinate 183,371,182 of CAXKWD010000004.1, read as the reverse complement.
GTTCACAGAACGGAGATATATGCATGCACCGTAGGCCTTTTCTGAAGAGTCACAGAAGCCATGGATCTGTATATCTTGAAGGGTACCATGTGTGAGAACAAATCGTGGAATACGCATCGTGTGTATTGTACCTAAAATGTCGCAGATCTCAATCCATTTCTCTGCTATGTGTGAAGCTACCTCCTCGTCCCAGTCAAGTTTTTCAATCCATAATGATTGCATGAAGATTTTGGCATTGATAACCATAGGACTGACAAGGCCTAAAGGATCAAAAATGGATGATATGACTGATAGGATAGTACGCTTGGTAAGTTTAACTCGAGTATGAGTTTGGAGAGAAGGATGGGATTGAATCTGGAAGTTATCAGTTGCAGGATGCCATAGTAAACCAAGGGCATGTGCATTTTCAATGTTGTCAAGAGACAGAGGCAACTGGGTCTCTCGATAAGATGATGGTACAGATTCCAGCAATGCTTCATGGTTGGAACACCACTTTCGCAAGGGAAATCCGCCACTGTCAAGCATGAGGATTAATTCTTCTTGAAGGCGTAGCGCTTCTTGAAGATTATCATGTCCTGCCAGGCAGTCATCTACATAGAAGGAAGTCCTGACTGCTTGTGAAGCGAGAGGGTATTTAGCTTCTTCTTCTATTGACAGCTGGGGCAGGGATCTTATGGCTAAAAATGAAGCTGATTTAGTACCATAAGTCACGGTAGTTAAGGCATAATCTTGTATGGGTTCATCTGTGCTGGAACGCCACACAATCCTTTGAAGATTTTGATCAATCTCGTTCATTTTAATGCGTCTGTACATTTTAGAGATGTCAGCTGAGAACGCATACTTATATGTTCGAAAACGAATTATAATTGATGATAGGTCATCTTGCACTGTAGGCCCTAATTTCAGAATGTCATTTAGGGACTTGCCTGAAGATGTTTTTGCAGAAGCGTCAAACACAACTCTAGTCTTGGTTGTAGTAGACGAGGGCTTGATTACTGCATGATGTGGTAAATAGAAGCATTTTTCACCTGGCTGTGGAAGTGAAACCTTCTTCATGTGTCCCAATTCTTCATATTCTTGCATGAATTTTTTGTAATCTTCCTGCAAGACAGAATTGGTTTGGAATTTTCGCTCCAGATGCTCTAAGCGTTTTACGGCTTGTGGTCTGGATTCGCCCAAGGAGTCCTGAGATCGATTCTTGGGTAATTTCACTACAAAAGCACCGTCCTCTGCACGAATAGTGTTTTGTACGAAGTGCTCTTCACATTCCCTTTCTTCTTTAGTAAACACTGGTTTAGGAAAGTCTTCTAGTTCCCAGAATCGTCTTAACTGTGTATCAACATTATCAACAGTCACAAATAAATTGTGTTGAGCGAATGTGACCTTCTTGGATTTAATTGCTTTCTTGGGAATAGTTCCACTAAGTATCCAACCTAGTTCCGTGTTACTAAGAATAGGGTTATTAGGAATGACTATTCTTTCATTAGTGAATAGTTGGTAAAACAAGCTAGCACCAATGAGGATTTGGACATCACCAGGGATGTAGAATTTAGGATCCGCTAATGTTATTTCACTAGGAATATTGAAATGTTTGGGATCTATACGGACTGAAGGAAGTTTGTTTGCAATGTGAGGGATTACTAGACAACTCATTTCAGCCTGGAAATTCTGGATTCTGGATCGCAGATTAACCTTAACACTGTGATTGCAAGAAGAGGTGCCATTAATACCTCGTATCTGAGTGTCGACATCTGTGGTTGGCAGCTGCAACTTCTTGGCTAAACCTTCAGTTATGAAGTTCAATTGGCTTCCTGAGTCCAGTAACGCTCTGCATAACACTAAATTTCCTTGTCTATCTTCAAGATGCACTGCTGCTGTTGCTAATAAAATCTCCCTTTGGTTGGAATTTTCTTTTATCGAACAATAACTAGCAGGTACATTATCTGTAGATTCAGACGGTTGATGTGGTTGTCGAGGAGCCTTTTTACTGTCTCGTGTGTTATTATGTAACAGTTTGCTGTGTGAAGCCTTTCCACAATTACAGAATGACTTGATTTTGCAATTGTCTCTTTTGTGACCTTTGGAGAAACAGTTTGCACATAAACCTTTGCTTTTCACAAAATCCCAACGTTGATCTACACTCAACTGTGAAAACTTGTCGCACTTATGTAAATTGTGACTTTCCTTGCAACAAGGACATGTATCACCTTTGATGGCAACATAAGATTGACGAGTCGTTTTTACAGATTTCTTTTGTGTATGTCTTTCACTTTTTTCCTTGGATGGGCTTGGCACATTGTTAGAATTGGATAGCACTTCTAAAGAATGAGCCTTGGCTTCTAGGAAGTTCATCAACTCTTGAAGCGGTGTGAACCTTTGTGAGTCAATTTTGCTCTCCCATTCCTTGCGTGTAGTTTCACCAAGATGATCCAATATTAATTGAATGAACATGACTTCGTGTAATGGGATTTCAATGTTGAGAGCTTCGATGGCGTTAAGATTGCTTTGAAACTGATTTAATAAGTTTCGCAAGTCTGTAACATTTTCATCTTTCATTATTGGTAATGAAAGTAGATTTTTGATGTGAGCTGTGGCAATAACTCGAGTATTATCATATCTAGAGCACACCAAGTTCCATGCTATAGTAAAATTCTCATTCGTGACTGGAAGATTCTGAATGAGCGCGTGAGCCTGCCCCTTCAGAGAACTCAGCAAATAATGATATTTCTGGATGGAATCCAACGATTCATTGTTTACCACTAAGCTACTGAAAGTGTCGTGATAGTGTTTAAAGTTAGTCACATCCCCACTAAACACTGGAATTTGAATCCTTGGAAGTTGTATATTTCTATTGTTGCATTGTGAAGTAGAAGATTGACACCTGTGATGCGAATTACCACTGTGATTAGATTGATGACTGTGATGAGAGCCTACACTACGCACTGGTTGGTCGTGTAGAAATAACAATTCACTAAGCTTAGCCTTTAGCACCTTGTACTTGTTATTCATCTCTTCGTCATACTGTGCGTGCATGTCAAGTTCACTTTCAGCTTCGATAATAGCTTCAATTTGAGTTTGTACCACTTCATAATTTTGCCACACTTCGTTAAGAGTGTCATATTCAACTTTTAATCGAAATATATCAACTTCTTCAGTAATATTGTCACTGTACTTCTGAATGTACGTAAGTTTTCTTTTAAGAAAAGCACGTTTTTTCGTTAATTCCTTCAATTCACTTTCCATCTTGAATGCGAAATGTGGAAATTACTTGTTCTTGAAGATTTGAAATTCTACCACTGCTGCACGATAATGCATGTATTAACTGTTCACTGTCTTCTTGATGTTCACTGAGGACCGGAATCCCACGATGAGTCGAATCACTGCTGCATGATGCTGTCTTCGATGCGAAGTTCAGGGTTGCTGGAACTCACGAACTGACCGACGCGGAAGCACATATGAATGAGACGAACTCGAGAAACGGTATTTGCGAATACAAGTATGCAATAAATAAGATTGTACCAATATGATCCTGCCCGGTAAAGGACCAATGTTTGGGACTGGCTCGTGAGAGGACCAATGCTAGGGATTGGACGATAATATCCGTGAGATGGATAAATGTAGGATAGCTTAATAAGGTAGCTTCATGTAAGTATGAAACAATGTACATGTGAGAAGTATAAGATTTCGGAGGACCATTTAGAGCAAGAAGGGACTATATCACGAGGTCACTGGGTACAGAGATCTAAGGAAACATATTGGTTAAACAATCTAGAATGTAATGAAATACTTGCACTTTATTAATACTTGTAACACTCGAAGAAATAATAGGTGAACACTGAATGATAATTGAATAAACAAGTTGAAACAATGAATTGGAATTTGGCGCGAACCAGATTGCACCACTAGAGGTAATTTAGTAAATTTTGTAATTTACTAATGAATTATATCTTAATTTAACGGTAATAAAATTTGCAGTAGAATGTATGTATTTTAAGTTATTAACACTTGATTGTTCACGTTTTATAGCTTCTTGGTGAGTGATGACGTCACACGCTATTTAATTACTTGGAACTAATAAGTGAATCTAATGAACTTATAATACGGCGAATAAGTAAATTATGTATAAGTAATTTACTTGAAATTAATAAAACTTATAAGGAAGTTTTATTTCAATGGTTTCTAGTGAAAATACAAAGAGCGCGAACTGGCTTTTGTTACTAGAACCGGAGCAGTGTCAGACCGTGACTTGATCGTGTAACTGCAGGCTTAATACTGATGAGGCTTCCTGACGCTCTTTAAGGCGTCTTTAAAGAGGGAATACCCGACACAAAGAACTCGTGATCAGGATATGATGAAATATACGCCTACTCAACTTAATGCTTGGCGCAAGAACACCTGGCGGATGATTTGAATTAAAACTATTTACTGCACATAATAAATATGCTGGAAAAAACACTTAGCTTGCGTGAACAGGTCCTTATATTTAGAATTTCAAATGCGGAAGAACGACTTATCACACTCAAACTATTCCCTCATAATAATAATAATAATAATAATAATAATAATAATAATAATAATAATAATAATAATAATAATAATAATTTTTATTATGTGTTTGCCGTACATACAGTACAGATAGAATCGTCAAATAAATAACATTAAAATAACAAATACAATACAATACAAATAAAAACTAAAACGCTTGATATAGCTTTCTTGGCTCATAGAGGATGTAGAATTTTGCATTTCATCGCTTCTACACACCAAGCCTGGTAGGAGTTGTAATAAGAATAAACATAAATTCCGGTAACATAAAATTGTACTGTATTGTCTTTGCGGAATATTGTATTTCTCACTTTCATGTTACCATACAACCGTTTCGGGGATGATTCTACATCAAAATGTGAAGTGAGAAAATTGTATTTCAGGGCACAGAAAATTATGTCACTGCATGACATTGTGCATTATTTTCGTGGATTTCGTTTTTCAATTTTTATTTAGCCTACACCAATGGATTATAATCATAGCTTCTCTACTTTATTAAAGTCCAGTATCATTTATGTCCAAACCTACTTGAAACCTCTGCCAACAATACACTGTCGTCATGAGAAGTGTGATTTGAATTTGATAATTCTGTGTAAAAATGGATTAAATATTCTCAAAAACATTTGATTTTTGAGCACTTACATTATGAAACGAAGGCACTGTCAAAATTCCACCAAAATTCTACCTATTATAGTTTAGACCAGTGGTTCCCAAACATTTCAATCCACGGACCCCTTGAAAAAAAATAAAATTTCGCGGACCCCCTCTGAGTTTTGAAACAAAAAACCAAATAAATACTTTGATTTAAATGTATTAAATTCAATAGACAAAATAACAATATCAATGTAACAAACAGAGTTTACTCCTTAATGTGAACAGTGAAGCTGCTTTTGATTAATTAGCTCTGCAATGTTAGGTTTAATGTCTGATAATTTAAATATTAAGTCACTTTCAACTTATGTTTATTTCTCAACTTTGATTTCAAGTAGCCTACGTGAGGTGGGAGAATTCTGTTTCACATAAATAAGTAGTGGGGAACACAGTTAAGCACTTCAAAAATATGGGATATCCTATTTCTTCTTAAACCGCCTGCGGACCCCCTGAAACACCATCACGGACCCCCAGGGGTCCGCGGACCCCACTTTGAGAACCACTGGTTTAGACTCTTCGTTGACTTTTTGTCAGTCAGTAGGTCAGGACAAAGACTTTTATATATATAGAGGTTAGTAGAATAGTTCAACAGAATCTTTATAGTCGTTTTCGAGAAAATCATGAAAAATCAACTTCTCGTCATGTAAAGTGATCAGTAAAAGTAACCGAAAGACGTTACCACGCTTTGTGCCGCATCCAGAAAGGCTACTCAACCCAATAAATCTGATGCAATATACTCGCACATTTAATCATTGGTGATCCCACGAGAGGTGACGAGTTTATCGACAGATTCGCGACTACGCAGCAGGAGCGAATCATCTGATGAAACTCGTCAACTCCAATTTGATTTATTAAGACTATTCCATGAATAAAAATGTAACGTATTATACAAATAATAATTACTTTCGAGCTTTGTTGTATAAAAACAAAACTAACAGCTGCGAGGTCACGGCCTACTATAAATCAACCATCCATGAATCGATTCGAGTTACCATGTCGTCATCAGTGCTACAAATGGTGCATATAAGACATAGTTAACTTCATTTAGGTAAGACAACAGCAGAACAGAATAAAAACACACGAACTGGCTTTCACCGAATCGAAATTGTGTTTTTAATCAATGTGCATTTATATTATTTCAATTTCCAAACAAGTTATGTTGTATTAAGTAATCTGTTTTCGTGCTGTTTAATGGCAGATTGTGACGTATTAATCACTGCACATTGATGCTTACGTGTCCAGTAACGAGCAGACGATTTTCCCCGATAAAATGCCACCCTCGCGATTCCTACAAGAATATTGTAAGATGAACGACCGTGACAGGTCTATATCCGAGGAATTGCTAAGCGTTAATATCAAACACCCGGCGTATGAATGGAATAGTCTACCCTAAACAGGGGCACCCTAAACAAGGGCAATACAACTTTCTCGGTTCAACTTCTGATGTAGAAAAAAGAGGCCTATTGCAGGGAGTGCACATTCAACTGTTTCAGTCTCACCGTAAACGTGTAGGGCCAATTGTTCTCCAGTCAGGAAATACCTTTCAACGAATTATCGCGAAAAATTATTCAGTTAAAAGTTTTAGCTTCGCACTTGGTATAAACATCTTTTGTACAAAATTTAAACATAATCGTTGGAGAAGTTTTTCTAGAAAAATCACGAAAAACATATTATTAATCGAAAGTTGTAACAAATGTAGGAGATAGTCGTGGTCAATCGTGTCGCGTCACAAGAGGATATCTAGGCTAACTCATATTACGAGTATAATTTTTTTTTAGTACACGCTCTCTAGTGCAGTTGCTTGTTGGACTGGTAACACGCCGAAAAATTGCATTTTAGCAACCTAGGCCGCTAAAATAGCATAAAACTGCATTCAAAATGCATTCAAAATGCAGTTTTATCATGGCAATCTATAAACAAATTCCAGGTGGCATTGACCAGTCACACCAACATTAACATGGATTTAAGCACATAATTGGTCATAAAACAACAAATTTAAGCAAACATGCTTCTTTATGATAATCAGAAACTTTATAAGGGTTTTTCGCAAAACAGTGTAGCGTACTTCATCATATAACAACAAATATAAGCCAACAACTTTTCACATCTTCGTTCACATAGCTTACATGGATGCACCAGCATTTAATTGCAATATATTCCGTCTACTGCTGCCATGATGTTGCTGGCATCAGCTCCAATTCAATGTTTTTGGTTTGGAGTGAAATTTCCTCGGGATTTTCATTCATATTTTCACAAGCTTTTCATAAATGCTAGGCGTATACGTTATTGTTTACAGAAAGCGACTCATATGTAATGCATCTATACGATGATATATTGATGATATATTTATTGTACCAAGAAAATTGCAAAAGAATCTACTGGATTCGACACTTGTCATTTTACCAGTAGACATCTTAGAAAACACAATAACACTTTTTTAATTGGAGGAATGTGTAGACATATGGATAGTGCTGCTGAATATATATAAACTGATTTCCCTCACTACTGAAAGAAAAAGAGAAATAAACACTAGGCAATAAGAGAAACAAAAACAAAAAACAAAACAAACAAACAAAAAAAAAACAGTTTTCTAACCCTCATCAAAATACCTCTCCTTTTAAGCCCCTTCAAAGTTCGCATCGTACCACGAATTAGGCCGCTGTTCTAATGGTATTGCTGTTATCATAAAAAGGAACAATAACTAGTGAATAAAACCGGGCTTGTGATAATGAACTTGACTTATAAACAAACTTTACAATACAAATATGAGTTCGAATATCATTTAACTCGGATTCATTTAATTTCGCCACTGGTTTGCTCTCACTACTTTATTGTACACTAATCACTAGCTATCAGTTAATACAGCCAAACTCGTATTTATTATGTTGAATTGCTGCTTAGATCGATTTACATCCGCACTAAAAGACAATGCATCTATACCCATTTCGTATTGGTACGTACGTTTCATTTTTGTTCTGCTATTCAGGCGGCTGTGAGAATGTACCTTAACAAATGGCTGACTACCTTTTATTGTAATTAAATACATACGATATTTTTGTTTCATTTTATATAATTTAGAGAGCTTTTACTAAAAAAAATATTGTATGCACCACGTACGCAAAAAAACTTTATCGCACTCATCCAGTATTTCAGCCTCGGCCGCTATACTAGATTCGTCCGCTAAAGCGTTATTTTGCGTACTTGATACATAAATAGCTTTAATGTAAATTTTTGTTCTCCAGCTACGCTGTTCACATACAAACAGGTTCTACCGATTCTACTTCTCTAATTTTTCCCTCCTGTTCTTACAGCACCCATCTGTTTCCTGATTGGTTGGTCTTCAACAAATCCTTTCTCCAATCCGGATGTCCCCATTCATAGCAGTCCTATAAATACACGCCATCTAATCCCGGCATTTCATTCTCCTTGACAATGAAGCCTCAGTTTGGTTTCGAAACGTCGGAATTAATCCAATTCACCACCTGGTTAGTAGCCCGGGAAAATATCATATATAAACAGGTTCCTGACTTTCTTTTTGTTTCAGAAGACCTCTAATTGCGTAATGGAGAATGCTGATAACGTAAAATCGAACTCGTGCTCGGACATAATGCTTCCTCTATCCACTTATGGTAATGGTAGAGGAAGTAAGCTAATAAAAAAAAAAGCAAACGAGGAAGTCCGCTAAATTGGTGATAAAATATAGGAAAGCTGTGAAATGAGGGCGCGCTTCGATTGGAGAGAAGTTAGAGCAAATCACTTGACGACCAGTCGAGCTAATCAAGACAGACGACTGATTGATCAATTCTCATCGCTGTGACACATGTCGTCGGGACAAATAAATCTTCATTCCAAGCTAAATATACATAACTCAGTGTTGCATGCATGTGTTTCACTTAGGCAACACAACTCAACATAACTCAGGGTTTCACTTAGGCAGCACAACTCAATACATTGCTACCGAAGTTATTATAGTAGGTGATGGAATTTCACGAAAGACCTGGACGTCGAGTTACATTTATTCAAACTACTGTTCCAATAATAAGACAAAATTCTACTTGCTTAATTCCTTATGGCCTTTATATTCCTCTCCATTCGACTTCTTCATATTTAATAATTAAGGAATCGCGCACAATGTGCATTATCTTAACCTAAGACTTAACCTACCCAGTCCTGAACCCGGGAAGAGGATTTTTCACTACTGAAAAACCCCCTACCCGGCCGGGAATCGAACCCGGGCTGCCGGAGTGGAAGGCAGGCGTGCTACCGACTCACCCACGGTGACGGACACTTCTTCATATTTATAACCGGTTTTTTCATAATTGTGGCAGTCACTTCAGTAATACGGGTGCCGTTCACAAAGTAAGTTTACCTAGGTCCGTTTACACAAACAAAACAACATTTCATTGAAATATTTTTTGCAACAGATATACGAAGGCCATTCAATAATTAAAGAGACAAACTGACCTGGAGAAAAAATTATTTATTTTTATAAAACAAGACTTTTCCTCCTTTTCAACATAATCCCAATCAACATTTATGCACTCGTCCCAACGGGTTACTAGCTTTTTTTATACCGGCTGCAAAGAACTCTTTGTCTTGGTGTCAGAGCCAATTTCCAACAAATTTCTTGACATCCTCGTTATCTTGGAATTTCTTCCCAAGTAATGCCTCCTTCAGTGGACCAAACAATTCGAGTTTCAAGTGAGGAAGTTGAAACTTCAACAGGCCGGCCAGAACGGTGTTCGTCAGTCACTGATTTTCGACCACTTTTGAACTGTTCTACACACTTGTAAAAATTTCCACGGTTCATACAACTTTCACCATACACTTTAGTCATTCTAGAGTATATATTAGCTGGTTTTTCACCTTCAGCATTTAAAAAACGAATCACAGAACGTTGTTCAACCAATGTGGAATTTTCAAGATGACCCGACATCGTTAAACATAATTTTGAGGTTATAAACAAAGCAGTGTTGATCCATCAGCTGATTAGAACTCATCCCAGTGATGCCAACTTAAGATCCTAAATGTATCAAACTTGTACTACCAACCTTCTTTTCCCAAGACCAATTTGTGTCTTTAATTATTGAATGACCCTCGTAGCAAGTGCTCAGCTATTTTTCAACATTTTCGCCACAGGAATTGAGACATTTTCATGTCATGTATAAGACAGTCAGTGGTATTAAGAGGTTCCGTCTAATATACCACTGTTTTTGTCCCATTATACAAAAGAAACCTTCACTGCTAATAATAGATCGAAGTCATGTTTGTTTACACTACTCATTGAGAAATGCGACATGCGGCTTACCAAGGGACATTGACCTTCACCAGGCCTAAAGGTGCAACTTTTAATTAATGACTATAATAACCAGGTTTTAATGATGATCTGAATATTTATAAATATTTGAACTCTGAGTATCATAAAATAGGCTACTTTTGATACTGAATAAATATAGGCATATTTTGTCAGATTCTTACATTTTAGGACAGACAATACAAAAGCATTATTACTAATATAGCGTAAATATAATTAATTTTATCCACCTTATACCCTCAAAAAAACTTATGTAACTTATACCATCCAACTAATGTTCTTGGGATTGCTTCGAAAAATGTTGTCTATATTTTTGCATACGTTTTTTATTTTCTATCTTATTGTAGCTAAACTTCTAAAATGTATGCGTTAAACAATTTAAAACATATTACAGAAAGCTAAAAAATTATTAAAATTAGAAGATTTTTGACATTTTACATATTACATTAAATTGGATTCACAAGTAACATTTGTTTAAAAATGTACAATATTAATTTAAACTTACCAATAAAATATTAAAATTCAGTCTTATGTATTTTTCATGTATAATAAAACTTTGTTATTAAAAATCCATGTGAAATGGAATAGTCATAGAATAAAACAATTATAATTATAGCAGTCTTATGTTATGTATCGTAACCCCTGTATGTAGGTATTATTCAAACATAAGTACAATATTGATGTAACACCTGTACGTTGATTCTATTCAGCCAAAAGTGGAGTAATGTTCATTAATGCTTGCGTATGTATTATGCTTATGATCCAGCTAAAAATATAATATGCTGTGTATGTTATTAAGTGTTCTTTCGCTGCAATCCCAATGTGGTTATATGTTACATGACGAGAAGCGATGATGCATTTCGGCAAACCAATTATGCCATCTTCAGATCCTTGAGTTTATGGATCGTGACTATACCGTTATGGTGTCTATTTATGGTGTATATTTACGCTATAATATTCACCCTCAAAAGGAAACAAGAAATTTATTAATATTATTACTAATATTTATAGACATTAACCCATATTGGGCCACAAGTTACTATATAATATTTTAATCTTACTCTACTTTGTTGTTTTATAAAACAGTAGTTATTACAATAAACATACATTTAATTTTTTTAGCAGACTTGATTATTCATTACTGTACTAGCTTAAAAGACCCGGCGTACCTTGGTTTTGTATTTTGTAATTGGAAATTAACTTATGAAGGACTTTCGACTCTAGGTCCTTATATAGGTATTTAGAATTTGAAATGAAGAAAAACGATCTATAACATTCAAACTATTCGCTCAGTAAACGCTTGATGTAGCTTTTTATGGCTCATAGAGGATGTAGAATTTTGCATCCCATCGCTTCTATCCACCAAGCCTGGTAGGAGTTGAAATAAGAAGAAACCGAAATTCCGGAACATAAAATTTTATTGTCTTTGCGGAATATTTTATTTCTCACTTTCATGTTACCATACAATCATTTCGGATCATACTTCCCTCCCCAAAAATCTGCGATATAATAATAAACATATTACCATATCTCGTATTGTTTTCTCTATGTCCAAGGTGGAGAAAGTTATGTGACTGCAGTACATGTGCATTATTTTCGTGGATTTCATTCTTTAATATTTATTTATAACATGAATTATATTGATAGCTTCCCTAATTTGTCAAAGTCCCATTTATTTCCAAATCTACCTGAAACCAATACCAACACTGTTGTCATGTGAACTGTGATTTGGATTTGATAATTCTGTGTAAAATAGGATTAAGTATTCTAAAACACATTTTATTTTTGGCATTTATAAATAACTCTCCAAGGAAATAGCTCACCTTGGGAGAGTAAAACAGAGCCAGCCCTACCATGGTAGGAGGCCCTTGCCCTATAAGGGATTGTGACGGGCTTATTTATTTATTTATTTATTATTAATAAAAAAATGCATAATCCTTTCTTAGTGAGCACTTACATTATGAAACGAAGGTACTATCATAGTTTAGGATCTACGTTGATTCTCTGTCAGTCAGGACAAATCCTTTTATATACATATAAGAGATTTGTGAGTGCTTCCTACTTCAGCTTCTAGCTGTTATCGGACAAAAATAGTGGTATATTAGGCGGAACCTCTCTATATTACTGAAGGAATATATTAAGCATAGAGGCAGTTAAATGATTGTTTCAGACCTGATTTCTTTAAATTTGGAACTCTTGTCGTGGGAAATTTTTAATTTACCTACATAGTAGTAAATCAGCATACTTTTAATTCCTTTGTATTAGGTTAAGAATTTATTAGGTTAAGAATGAAAGAATGGATAATGAAATGTCGAAAAATGGGAATCCAGTTAGATGAGGAAAAGTTCTTACATAATTTGCTGTTTGCAGATGACCAGGTGGTCGTGGCTCAGGATGGAGAAGATGCAAATTATACGTGTAGAAAACTAAATGAAGTTTATAAGAAATGGGGATTACAAATAAATTACAATAAAACAGAGTAGGGCCTATTTAACCAATGACACGGATGATTTATATATAGATGGAAAGAAGATGAAAAAAGGGCAAGATTTTTGCTATTTGGGATTCATACTTGAATTAGACGGAACATCAAATAAAGAAAAGGATCGCTAACGGGAGAAAAGTTATAGGAATGCTAAATTCGATATTGTGGAATAAAAATATAATTAACAAAACTAAAAGAATAATTTTTAAAACAATTTTCCAAAGTATAGTATTATATGGGGCAGAGACATGGACAGTAAATTCACACCATAACAGAAAACTAAGTGCTACAGAAATGGATTTTTGGAGAAGAGCTGCAAGAAAATCAAGAATAGAAAGAATTCGAAATTCAGAAATAAGGAAGATAATGAAAGCAGAGGAAACAATTTTAACAACAATAGACAAAAAAAGACTAAATTGGTATGGACATCTACAAAGAATGACGGAGAATAGGATACCAAAAGCTATATTGAATTGGCAACCAGAGGGGAGAAGGAAAAAGGGAAGACCTGCTAGAAAATGGGATCATTGCGTTCGAGACTCCTTACAAAATGTTCAGTTAAACCCAGAAGATGCAATGGACAGGGATAAGTGGTACCATGCAACACATTGAACATTCTTTGGAAATATGTTAATTTTATTAAAATATGTAAAAATTTGGGTTGATTGTAATTTAAAATTTGGTTAGAAATTACTGAACTTTTATACAAATGTTATTGTAATAGAGTTGTTGTGTTGGTGGAGTTTAACCTCAGAAATGAGGAAATCACTCTATAGGCCTAAATAAAATTAGGTTAAGATTGGTCGAGAAAATTATAAAGAATATTCTTGTCATAATAATATTATTTGATATTAGGTTTATAAATGCATTAATTCTCTTTCTGTTTACATGGGAAATGCGTATGCAGGAAACATGAAAGAAGTATAATGCAATTATATCAATGGTAGTAATTGCATTAAACAATAATAGAGTGTAACGAGCAAAAAATGTATACGTTAACAATAGCAATTATAACAAAATTATTAATCTTTTACATTGTGTTATCAACAGAATTTATGCATCCACTCATGCCTTTTCAAACAAATGGTGTACAATGTACATATAACATGCTTTTCACTATATTTACAAATGTTTAATAGTCCATGTAATTAAAGAGAGTAACACAAAATATAGGAATCTGTTTTTTTGAATCAGACCCCAGCTGTGTTAAGCTCCATGGAGTTTAAGATGGCTGCTAACTGGTCGTGAACCTATAGTTACGAATCAAAGCCGTGTCAAAGCTTGGATTACTACAGCTTTATCTCTTCTCTATATATATAAAAGGCTTTGTCCTGACTGACAGGAATCAACGTAGTGCCTAAACTATAACAGGTAGAGACTTGGAATTTTGACAGTACCTTCGTTTCATAATGTAGGTGCTCACTAAGAAAGGATTTTGAAAAATTCTGATTCTAAATGCCAAAAATTAAATGTTTTTGAAAATACTTATTCCCTTTTTACATAGAATTATCAATTCCAAATCACAGAATATATTGTTGCCAAATGGAAACAGGTGGGCTTGGTTGAAACAAATGAAATGCACTTTTGACAAATAAGAGAAGTTATAAAAATAATTCATGTTATAAATAAATATTACAGAATGAAATCCACTAAAATAATGGAATCACATAACTTTCTCTACCATGGACATAGAGAAAACAAAACGAGGTATGGTAATGTGTATATTATTATATTATATCGCAGGTTTTTGGAGAGAAAAGTATGAAAGTGATAATGCTTTCTGTTTAATTTCATCCCCAAAACGGCTTTATGGTAACATAAGAGTGGGAAATTTCCCGCCTCGATATTACAATTTTATGTTACAGGAATTTCTGTTTCTTCTTATTTAAACCTCTACCAGGCTTGCTGTGCACTGCACAAGCGATGGGATGCAAAATTCTAGATCCTCTATGAGCCATAAAAAACTATATCAAGCGTTTTCTGAGGGAATAGTTTGAGTGTAATAAGTCGTTCTTCCTATTTCAGATTATAAATATCTGTATAAGGACCTGGAATTTAAAAATCGAAAGTCCTTCATAAGTTAATTTCCAATTACAAATTAAAAAACCCGGGCGACGCCGGGTCTTTTAAGCTAGTTGAAGTATAAAGGAGCTTTTCTCAGTGTGATATAATGTTGACTCTTGGAGATATGCTTATTTTTTTTACAAAATATAGGAATCTGTTTTCTCAATCAGATCCCAGCTGTGTTAAGCGCCTTCTGATGAAGGGCATGTCTATGGGGTTAATAACGCTGAGTTGAACTTAATTAAGTCCTTTCTATATGACAGGAAACAGTTTGTTAGTATAAACGACCAAAGTTCCGATATTCGATCCATAAACTGTGGAGTTCTACAGGGATCTATACTGGCACCATTACTTTTTCTCATTGCAGTAAATGATCTATCTTATAATATACCAGTGGATATCGTGTTATATGCAGATGATGCCACTCTTATATCTTCTGATAAAAGCTTAGATCAGATGAAACATATGGAAATGGATGGCCTCAAAGCTGCAAAGGACTGGTTTGGTAGAAATGGGTTTGCTCTAAATGATTCAAAGACTCTGAAATACTCTTTTGGTCTTACAAGCACGATTCCTAATAACTGCGACAATATTAAATTACTTGGTTTTCACCTGGACTCTAAGCTTACTTGGAAGCCCCATGTTGAAAATATTTGTAAGAAAATGGCGAGAGGTATTTTTGTTCTAAGAAGAATTAAGAATTGCATTTCACTCGAAGTTTTAAGGACTGTGTATTTTGCTCTTTGACAAAGCCATATTGTTTATGGAATATATCTCTGGGGTCATTCCAGGGAAACAAATTCGATTTTACTTCTCCAAAAAAAGGCCCTGAGGATAATGGCAAACAAAAGTCAGAGAGAAAGCTGTAGACCTCTTTTTACTGAAATGAATATTATGACAGTTTTTAACTTATATGTATTTTATTGTATCTTATTTGTCAAGAATAATCTAGAGAGTTTTACTGATATAGAAATGCATAATTATAATACAAGACATAGGGCAGATTTAAATTTACCGAAGTGTCGTTTAAATAGTTCTTATAACACTTGTTTTTATAATGGAATTAATTTATTCAACAAACTGCCTTTAAGCGTCCGTTGCTTACCCATAAATAGTTTTAAAAATTATGTATATGCATGGCTAATAAGGAGACCATTTTACTCTGTACACGAATTCCTTACTGCTGACTTTGTCTTATAAGAACTGTTATTATGTATATTGACGATGCCTCACCTGTATGGACATAGGCTAATAAACATTATTATTAGTATTATTATTAAAGATGGCCGAAAGCTAGATTTTTGTAACGTTCCTTGAACCCAATAGATCTTAGGCAGCATTCACACTGAGGCGATAAGCGATAAGCGATTTATTGGAAGGAATTTGTTGCGGCGATATATTGCCAGGAAGGTTCACACAGCGAGCGATAAATCGGCAGGCCTGCAGGGTGAGGTAGATTTCGATGTTCTAAATATCGCCTTATATGAGAGCTATCGAGAAACCAGTTACTGATTTGTAGAGTACTCATCAAGCGCTTTTCAACGATACCCCATAAGACTTGGTTTCAAAAATTTCGAACTTCCATCCCCCAACCAACCACCCCAACTCGTACCCCCAAAACTCCCGAATCGTTGGTGTCACTGTGAACTCCATAGGGAGTTCTCTAATTTATTCAAACAAAGTTTCCCTCTATACTTCATAGGAGCCGAGATATACATATTTCAAAATTTCTACCCCTCCCCGACCCTCCCCTGGGGCCAAATTTGGTCATTAACGAACTTGTCCGAACTATTGGGCCTAAAAACAACATAATAAAATTTGGTTCAAATATCTTCAAAATTATGGTTGCTAGCGTGTATATATATAACTTATATATCACTTTTTTTTGAATGGGCGGTGGTTTCGTACTTGGAGGCATGAAACGTAAAGATATGAAAGAATTTTTCGAAAGTCATGACATGGTATCGATTGCAATAGGTAGATTTCGAAGAAAAATCTACAATATCGTAAGCAATAAATCGCTCAGGCGACCAGCATGCTGCACTTCGAGCGATATATCACTTGCAATATGTTGCGCTATCGCGTGAGTGTGAACCTTTTTTATCGCCTCCCTTTAGATTTCAAGTATCTGTCCGTGCTTGTCGCGTATCGTATATCGCTCGCGATATATCGCTTATCGCTTATCGCCTGAGTGTGAACCCTGCCTTAGTCTCGCGTCACAAAGGAAGAAAGAAAGTTTTTGCCAGTTCTCTCCCAGCTTTTCTGGCTACTGGACATCGCAAACTGCCCACGCCCAAAGTTACCTCACGATTTTCAATTTTCCGGATTATACAAATGTTCATAAACGGGGACATTTCTCATAGACTAATTGTACGGTCTGAGTGAACCAAATGTGATTTTCGGCTTCTTATCATTTTGGCCTTGAAATGTGTATTTTAGAAACTCAAATATAAAGTTGTGAATTTGAAAAAGTTTAAAAAAGCACGATTCTCTTAAAATTTCGCGATGTATGAGGACAAAGTATACCACAATTAAAAAATCGGGCACGAATGCATAGAGAAAAAATCCACAGAAACATCAAAAGCGCCCTATCCTATGTTCACAAAATGTAAATGCACATACGTTTAATGTTTTCAAAAATCTATTAATTTTGATATACACATATTAACACTGCCTCACATGGCCTTACAAGAAAACGTTATTTACTCTAGAGAAACGGTGCAAAATGTGTTGCACAAACTTTCTCACATATAAGTTACATGTTAAGAATTTTACTAACGAGGTTACAGGTATGTAACATTTAAACATTAATATATTATAACCTCCGGGTTAAATAGATTTAAGAATCTTACCAAATTTTTCATATATTTTTCATTGCAGTATCACACGTTGTAACTGAATAAATAATTTCTATGACTAGGGCAAAACCGGGTGACGCGCCGCACCGGGATAGATGCCGCACCCCCTCTAACTCGAACATTTGACGCTAGGTACCGCTAATTGTCGTGATAACATCTCCAGTTCCCTCCCTAGAGTAACTGGATCACGTGTCTTCATTGTTTGCGATGTTTATATCATTGTTATAGCCGTATTTATCATATAAGTGCAGTAGTTTCACTGCGAAACTTTTTTGACTCATTACTTTATTCTTTCCTGATCTGTATTTGTTCTATTTTTTCTGCGTGTACTACTTTTAATAGACTATTTAGAGGTTGTAAAGATATTGTGAGTGAAGTTCGCCATAACAACAATAACAATAAGCCCTACAGATGAGTGCGGCGCGTGTCCCTGAGTTTTGGGTCACATGCCGCATAGATTTCAAGGGTGAAATTATTTTTTCTGCTCTTTTCAGCAATAAGCATGCCAACAAGGTATAGGGAAAGGGAGGGAGCTAAACATCGTGGCCTATGGAGTGACAGTGATCTACAAGAAGCTGTTCGGCGAATTAAGGCAGGGGAAATTTCCATTCGGGAAGCCGAACGTTGCTATAATATGCCATAGAGGACTATTCGTAGGCGCACGGACACAGGAAATTGGGAAAACCCTCACTTGGGCCTGAAGGAATATTTGGTACTGAAAATGAAACAAGGCTAGTCGCCAATATTCAGAGATTGTGTAGATAGGTTCTCTTTTGTTCTGTACGTGCCTTTGAAGTAAATTTAAACTAATATTGTGAATGCGGCATGTCTCCCATGCGTGCGGCATAGCACCCTGTAACGCGGCATCTCTCCCGCTTTGCCTTTCAATTTAGTAATTGTATTTACACGTTTAATTATTATTTTATAAATATTTCCTTTGCTGAAATATAGGCAGGGAAGATCATAGCTTGGAATCTCAAAAAGAGTTTTCAAAATATTCAATCCTGTTTTGAGGTAGACGAATTTCAAGAAACGTGCGGCGCGTCACCCTATCTTGCCCTATTCAGTAGATTTAGATTTGCTTAGATAAGTAAATAAATCATAAAAGTGAATGCAAGTTAAACAAACTCATTATTATATCACTTGTGTCTGCTTTAATTATTGCTATTTTTAAATGGAGATCTATTTATGGAGCTACGCAGTATAATATCTAAATACTTTTCATTATTCCTTTAATTCAGGCTTGTTCAAGAAAATATAGTAATCTACATTTAAGCCTGCTATTTTTGTTTCTTAATAATGCTACGAATTTTGTTGTTAATATTAATAATAATATTATTTACCTTATTTAGCAAGCCTCAACTACATAGTTCATATGTTTAGAATCTTTGCATATACCAGTAGCCTCTTAAAATAATTCATTCGTGTGCATCTGTTTCTACTGTTCAGAGATTTATTCTTTTCTGATATTCAGTTTAAACGATTATAATATCCGGTGACTTAGCGGGGATGAGTTATGGAAAGTAAACAAGTTCTAAAGTTTCCGGCGTTTGCCTTGGCGAATGAGTAAACCTGAGTCAATTTTTCGGCCACGAGGTTCGATTTGAATCCAGGATCGATTGCCTATTAGCCTATACCACCTCGCTCTGATTGGTTTTGGTGTGTTCATTACGACTGAGCTAAACAGAGTGCATTTCAAAACATTTGTGAATGCAACAATTGAGTTGCCCAGTGGAATAGAGGCACATGCCACAGAACAACATTTTTACAGAAAAGAGATATTTCTGAAAGTCAGTTTTTTGTGGAATGTTGACACCTTCTTATAATTTTTTTTAACTGGATCATGAATTAGGTGGAACAATGGATATGTTATCAAATATTAGATGAAATATTCTTAATATTAAGTGTTTTTAATCACAAGGAAAGGAAATTATAGAAATGAAATAGTGATATAAACCCCAAATAATGCAACTCATTGTTAATTCAAGTTAACAGGAACTGTGAAAATTAAAATGAAAACTTCTAAATACATATTCCATGCCTAATTACATTAATATCTTACATTATTGAAAGAATAATCCCTTAGGCCTATAGACTATTACATTTTACATAACATTATCGTTTAAGTCCTCATTGATGTCCTCAACTTCAATCCTCTCCACAGTGCCATCACTTCTTAGAGTACTTCTTAGAACCTGTCGGAAAAGGGGACTTCAACCACAAGAGATAAAAGACGATCAGGTGTGGCATGTGCCCATTTTCGATTAGCTATTTCTAGCATTCAGAAATCAGAAATTTTGTTATGCTCCTTGTTGAAGAGTAGGCACATGCCACCATGTAAATAATTATCGGAACCGACACAAGATGGCATGAGCTACTTAATCGTAACAAAAACTCAAAATTGGCCGATATGTGGCATGTGCCTCTTTTCCACTGGGCAACTCAATTGTGAATCAGTTGGAGAATTGAATGTTGTACTGGCACGTTGCCATGGTAGCTCAGTTGGTTAGAGCATCGGCATGGAGAGCCGAAGATCCTGGTTCAAATCCCGGCTATTGCATTGAATTTTTCATTCTGAATTCACCTTTCCAATAAGGAGATATAGTTTTCTTGTTACTATGTGTAATAAAGTATTCATATTTTAATTACTGTTCATTCTGATATTCGCATTTACGTCACATTTATTTAGTTTTTCTCTTGATACCTAATAATTTTATAAAGAAATGTATTTTACAAAAAAGACGTTCAATTTAAGTTCCTCTACAACTTTACTGTGCTAGAATTTCATATATCGCCTACTGTAATGCAGATAATCTAGAAAAATTGAAAATAGATAAGTTTAAAGTACCCCCTAAGTCATTTTTACAGAAAACGGAAATAGCCATTTTATTAGTCATGGATAGAAGTATTGAATTTTATATTTTTATTAAAATCGTTAGGGCTATTTTTAAAATATTGAAAAGTTTAATTGTAAATTCTTCTTTGTATTTCAGCTACAAAAACTAAATTTTGGGCTGTTAGAAAAAATTCCGGAAAAAGTCCTCAATTAAAACAACTAAGTAAATGCAATGAAACGTTTACCCGCTATGCTTTTCCACAAACAGACGGATCGACAGACAGACGGACTGAGAGAAAGACGGAGAGACCATTCCAAAAAAACTTTTTCGGTTTCTGGACATCGTGAAACACGTTTTCCCTTTGTTATCTCCATTTAAATTTCTATGTAACAATCACAGTACTTTCTGTTCATATTACAACTCATTTTAATTTTTTTATTGAGAAAACCTAGGTATAATGAAAACGGGCAACCTTGCGAGTATATGGATTTTTCGAAAACAAAAAAATTATGCTTATATCGGGTTATATTTCCACCTAAGCACTAGTATGAGATGAAAAGAATAGAGAAAGGTTGAAAAGGAATCAAAATCAAATTTTTATTTTTCGTTTTCTTTTAGTGTACTTATGGACTGAAGATGAAGCGTCATGCTTCGAAATGCATTTCCAATACTGAAATTTGAATAGACTACACTGACAGGGAATCAAAATTGAAATAACGTCACGCTTTATATTCCTTATAACTAATTTTTACAACCAATAACTACAATAAAAAGAAGATATAGGCAACTATAAGAAGATTTCTAACCTGACACTGATATCTACAAATTACAGTTTTGCAGCTCCATTATAGAAGATTATTCTACAGATTGTATACTTGATTTTTATATATTGACGTATCATCTATAACGATTTTATACTTGATTTTTATATACTGACGTATCTTCTATAACTTAATAATTTCCTAGTTTTAACCAGCTGCAAATATATACGAACATAATTTTATCAGTTCCTAACAAACAATATATTTATTCCACAAGGACTTTTTTACTCTCTTAAATTATTGTACTTATTACTACATATTTATATTTGTCTTTTAATGTTAAACTTAAGTTATTTGTTAGTTATTAGCATTGACTTTGTATAAAGCTTATACATACCAAAACTGTACCTAACCTAAAATATCTCAATTCTTTCATAATTTACAAACTGTTCTTTTAGAATTACACTCAATATTATACAATTGATATTCTACAGCATTTTTTATTCCTTTTCAACCTTTCTCTATTCTTTTCATCTCATACTAGTGCTTAGGTGGAAATATAACCCGATATAACCATTCATTAGCACTAGCTGAAAATATGAAATTTATTAATACAAAAAAATTATGGTTTATGACCATAAGTTCAAAACCATGGGCAAATTGTAAACTGTTTTTATACTCCTAAATGGGAGGATTTAAAAAGAATTGAACTAATAGAGTAATATTTTAAGCATTACAACTGATTAACGGCCATAAGAAGCAACAATCGGCACAAACTACTTGACTTGCTACTGGATACGCTAGGGCTGAGACTGGGTAAAAGATAGGGAATCAAACACTATCAAAGACATGTGTGAAATTGAAATTATATCGATGAATAATTCCGGACATTTCCGAACCCAGACGAGCTGCATTCAGTCATTTTCTTTAGCCCGCCAATGACTGCTTGTGTGAGTATTTACTACTACTATTTAAAAGCTAAACGCCTAATAAAGGTAGATATGACAGCTGTTTTCTCAAAGCGAAACCAGCTTCATCTGTTTAGGACTTCTTAAATAGCTTTCATGTATTCGGAAATGTCAACATAAAAGATGTGATCAACTAAGGCCACGTTGTAAGAATCTTCGGCTGGTAAATATCGATTTATTATGTACTTTATGAGACTGTGTGAGGGACGGGAAACTGTCTGTCCGTTCGTTCGTCCGTCCGTCCGTCCGTGTGGCTGTAAGCGCGATAACTCAAATACCCTTGATCAGATTTTAATGAAACTTGGTATACGCATTTATAACGTCCATGAGTAAAAGCCTGTTGATATTGGACCAAATCGTTTGACCGGTACCAGAGTAATGCCCAATTTAGTGCCTATTTTATGGTAATCTACTCTTATACAATTCAACGGCCCTAAATAGCGTGCTTGCTCGCCCGCTTCGTGAGACATCGGGTATACTCGGCGATGTTCGTCTCTCGCAGTCAAAACCACGTCTAAACTTTCATGACGACTACAAAATTAGGAAGGAAACCAGTTTCTTTATTATATAAGGTCTAAGTGAAATGAACACAATGACAAATATTCTAATTTTATTTTTACTTACAATTTTCATAGCTCTGAACCACGAACATGTTTAATAATCTACCAGTGTAATTTTCTTAAAAATCCTGGAGTCAATGAATAATGGCGGGCGAAGCCGGGGGCAACAGCTGTAAAATATTGATGGTTTTATCTCTTGAAATATCGCTGATAATAATAATCCAAACAAACCATTCCTTCCCTTGAAACATTATATAATTTCTGAAAATTACACTGAATTGATAAAATAAAATTCACATCATATTCATGTCAATAAACAGCTGAGAAACAATACGTATTATGTGTTCACATGTTCTTTGGAACTGCATAATCGATTCTGATATAGTTTTCCCAGGGGGCGCTTTCATGTCGTGGAATGTACTCTAAAGCAGGAATTTTAGCTGTTTCATTAATTATTAATGGCTTAGTTTATGAATGATTCGCGTGCAAGTGTTAATAAATATAATGCTTTAATAATTATTATACTCTTAATTTTTAATTTTTAAAAGAATTATCGTGGCGAAGCCACGGGCACCTCCTAGTATATTGTAATTTATCAAATGCAAATCAGTGATGACAACATATTGTTTTCAGTGTTCATATACGGCTTTGGAAGTTGCAATGCAGTTAGCTATGACAAATAACACCATTCCTTCACATACGCTCATCAAAATGATCCTTTCTACTGAGCGAGGTGGCCGAGATGGTAGCCTAAAGTTTTGGACTCGCATTCTGGACGCCCCTGGTTCAAATCCAATTTGCTGATGCTGGACGATTTTAATCTCATTTTTTAAAACTATATCTTTGTTCTTCCGTAAGTCCTGCTTAATGAATCAATCTGGAGCTTGATTCGGAATTCAATTAAAAAAACTTAATTCCTTCATATCATAATAATTGCAATTATGAAAGATTAAACAGAAGCATTCTGGCACTTTGTTACATCAGTTTACATGAATTTATTTGCACTGTGTTGATACCCCTGAGACCTGAACATGCCTTATTTAGAAATTGATATGTGAAACTGGGTGCACTCAGCCTCGTGATTCAAACTGAGGAGCTACTTGTTAGAGAAGTAGCGGCTACCGTCACGACAGCCATCAATAACAGCCATGGAAGTGGAAATGCTGACCGAAATCCCCAAATCTTGCCATCGGCCTTCGGTAAGTGATGCAGCGATGGCATAGA
Organism: Ectobius pallidus; assembly: GCA_964059195.1. Taxonomy (NCBI): domain Eukaryota; kingdom Metazoa; phylum Arthropoda; class Insecta; order Blattodea; family Ectobiidae; genus Ectobius; species Ectobius pallidus. The sequence continues at coordinate 183,346,915 of CAXKWD010000004.1, read as the reverse complement.
AGTTCAGGTTCCGCACGGGAAGCAGCACCACGGATTTTAGTTCACTTTATTTTAGTTTTAGTTTCTAAGGTGAAGATTTAAAAAAAAGAGTGCGTGGAACGCCACGCGACAGAAATAAAACTTTATTTTTTTTCAATTTTGATTATTGGATTTTTTCAATTTTGCATTATTGGACTTTTTAATATTGGGTTTATGCACTGTTTTAATTTTGGATTTTGGACTTTTTAATTTTGCATTTTTTAATTTTTAATTTTGGATTTTTTAAATTTTCGATCTTTGAATTGTTTATTTTTTATTTTTAAAATTTTTATTTTTGGATTTTTTAATTTTTAATTTATTATTTATTAAAATTTGGATTTTTTGATGTTATAATTTTAATTTTTTTTTTAAATTTTGAAAATTTGTATTTTTTAATTTTTTAAATTTTGGATTTTTAGATTTTTTAGTTTTGGATCTTTGAATTTTTTAATTTTGGATTTTTTAAATTTTGATTCTTTGAATTTATAATTTTTATTTTGTATTTTAGTTTTTTTAATTTTGGATTTTTAGATTTTTCAATTTTTGTATTTTTAATTTTTAAATTTTGGAATTTATTATTTATTAAATTTTGGATTTTTGGACGTTTTAATTTTTAATTTTGGTTTTTTAAATTTTGGAAATTTTTAATTTTGGATTTGCGCGGTAATGAACCTCCGGGTTCCATAAAATAGATAATATTCCTTTAGATTGCTTAGGAATTGTCTATTGCCATTGAGGAAGTAAGGTCTGAAAAATTTCCTTTGATTACTCCTAATCATTGAGTTGATTGTTTTCTGTGCAGTCCGCACCGAAACAAGTCGGTTTTGAGTGTGACTGCCACTTCCAAATCATACTCAAAATCATGGGGCAAATGGGCTTTGCCTAGGTACCCATTGCCTACTACATAGTAGTGGGCATAAAAGAGGAAGGAGCCACGTATCAAAAGTACGTTGCAGATATTCTCAATTCGATTCCGATTCCGATTTCTTGTGTCTGATTTCGTGACGGTTTTAGTGTGACTGATTTTCCCGATTCACCCTCTACCGCCACTAAAGAAGTTTTACTTAAAAAAACTGTCACAAATCTTATGAAGTAAAATGTATTCCATAGAAATGGTTAGCCTTACGCTGCTTTTGAACGTAAACGTCTAAGGTCTTCGATAGATTTATCGTCCAGAAAATACATCTAAATTGGCTGCATGATAGCACACGGGCGGGAGAAGAAGACGTCTTCATTACGGGGCCATGCATCCCTTCACATTTATCTTTCTTAAATGGCTAAAATGTCAGCAATGTGCCTCAAGCGAAAAGTGGCAATATTCGCATTTTAAGTATATGTAAATAACCTCCTTTTATATACCGCACTTTATGCGAGCGTGAAAAGTTTCATCATACTTTCATCTACGCCTGTGTGACATTTCCCCGTGAAAATAGCTGAAATTACTTCATCTGAAACCCAGAATTGAGCAAAGTTATTATTCAAGGGGAATGTTAGAAGACCCTTCCAGAAATAAGACCTCCTATTTATTCCACATGACAACTGCAATCGATTCATAGATCATAATATCGTAACAAATTGAAATAGAGCGATATTTGAGTTTCACATTGCTGTCACTAACCTTATATATTTTTTCCAGCGTTGTTTGAAAAGGGCCTGTATGCAGCGGTCGTAAAAATGTAAACAAGTCAGTGGCGGTTCTCCATTTAAAACGTTTCAATCTATGAGTCAGCTATATCTCGATCGGTAGGCCTAAGACCTGAGCCAAACACGCGCAGATAGCTTATCGTCCGCCGGTAACGATAAGAGAATGCATATACTGTACTATTCATTCCAAACTATGCGGTTCATAATAGCCCGTAACTACTGAAAACAAAAATAAAGTGAATAAAATATTTTTATTTTAGTTATGAAATATTATTTATGTAATGGTATGTAACTCACAGAATATCGCTGTTCGGTCTTCACTATTGAATGCTGTGAGGCTAACTAAGATGTTTTTTCACGGTCTGTACAGAGACAAAGAACAAAGAACATCACGTACTATGAAGGTCAGGCAGGTCTAGACTACGTCATCGTAGACGACTGCGCATCCGTTTGTTTGGCTCAGGTCTTACCGATCGAGTTATACTTCCTTAAAGAATGCGCATTTTTCAAGGTTAATTAAAGATTCTATACATTAATAAAAATCAGGTAAACTGATATAACAAAGTGCTTGAATGCTTTTGTTTAATCAGTGGTAATTGCAATTATGACATGCAAAAAATAAGTTATTACTTCCTCTGCCCGTACCATAGGTACTATAGGTAGAGGAAGTATTGTTTTCGACCCCAAAATTCGAAGTTGAGTTTTTAGCATATATGCACGTTTCAAGGCCCTCTGAATCCAAAAATACTATTTTTGGAAACATATCTGTGTGTCTGTCTGTCTGTCTGTCTGTGAACACTCTAGCTCCAAAACGGAAAATCGTATGAAAACAAAATTTCGTATTTGGGTCTGGTACTTTCTGAAGAGGTGAGAATAAGATCGGCGACTATATTCTCTTATTTTTAAGGGGACTTTACATGAAGAAATTTTCGTTTTTCGCGATTTTCTCGAAAACGGCTCTAACGATTTTCTTTAAGATTTGCACTTGTGTTCCTTTTACTGAGAGCTAAAACTTTTATTTGAAATGTTTTTTCGAAAAAATTCTCTGAAGGGTAGTTACAAGCCACCCACTGTTCACCCACTGTTTGTAGAAATTGTCTTGCGTGATGAACAACTGAATACGCGCTCTTTCACGGCCTCTTATTCTATATAAAAATGTAAGTGAGAAAGATATATTGTTGGCCATGCATAGAGTAAAGAAGTATCTGAAGGAAATATTCGATAAATTTCGGAAATTATTCTTTACGGCGGAAAGTTCATTAAACGTCTGGAATCACCTGTTTTTTGTTTGTTTGTTTATTTAAGTTTGTTATATAGCCTGCGCGTTTAGTCGCATCATTGAAAAAAGAGGTATTTATAGGATAATTAGCGTAAATTGTGTCTTGCGATTCTGTTCAAGGAAGTGTGAATATTGTTAACTTTTATTTGGGCAGAGGAAGTTATGTGACTTTCACATCAGATTTTTTTAAAAATCGATTTCCGACTTAAGCTCCAGATCGATTCATTAAGCAGGGCTAACGGAAGAACAAAGGTCTAAACTTTCATAAGCATATGTGAAGAAATATGTGGGTAGTGTTATTTATCAAAGCTAACTCTATTGCAACTTCCAAAGCCGTAGTCTATATGTACACTGTAAAACAATAAGTTGTCATGAGAACTGATTTGCATTTGATAAATTCTTTCTAATGTATTACCATAAAATAGTCACTAGATTCGCCATTACTCCAGTACCGGTCTTCCGATTTGGCTTCTTCTCATGGACATTAAAAATGCATATAACAAGTTTCATGAAAATCCGACATGCGTATTTGACTTATCGCGCGTACAGGCACACGGACAGAGTGAGAACTACAATATTGAAAACAAGTACACTGGGCGACACCTCAACCACACGACGAGTACTCCAAGGGTTAATATAGGATGTGAGTCTTCCAGAGCCCAAAAATACCGCTCCCCGAAACATATCTCTGGGTGCTTGTCTATGAATAGCGAAACTTAAAAGCAAAAGTCCTATGAAAACGAAATTTCATATTTTTGTTAAGGATATAGTGATGTATGCCTTACTCTTAATGCCACTGAGCATAATAGTATATTGCGATACAAGTGCCGTAAGCGGTGCATACGGATCGAGGAAAGAGTTTGAAAAAACGAGGCACTTGCGTCGATTTTTTTTTTCAATTTCCGAGATCCGTTATGCGCTTGCGGCACGAGTATTGCATGCTATTTTTTGCACGATGATTACTTATATCAATTTATTTATATATATACTGGGGGGCCTTGGTTCCGGTCTTCCATAAAGGCTTGTATTATGTTGGTTTTACTTACGGCACTTGTGCTTTTTGTAATTTTTTACCGCACGGAGATTTCTTTTGTTTTGATAGCAACCAGATTGCGTGCGGGAATGTTAAGTTACGATCCACGGCAACAATATTCGTAAGTACCACTAATCAGTTACGTCGTGCAAAAATAATTATAATTCTCCAAAGTGACTTCAACGATTTTCTTCAAATTTTCTATACCAACTGCATAATATCCTATAAAAAGAAATACCTAATCTTTAATTGATAACATTTTTCGTAGGTAGGCCTATTACCTAATTGCTGGTTTGAAGCTAATTTTTCTAACAATTCATACTTTTTAAAAATCTTGCTTCGCGATTTTCTGTGAGGCCATGAAAATTGGGCACATGTCGCAATTCTACAGCTCAGTTTATGTGGGAATGTGAAGCGAGAGAATCGCAGTGCCTGGGCTCAGAACAGAGTATGTCATGTGAGTGTTTGGAACAGTTTTTTTTTCTTATGCGCAAAGGCTACGAAATTGACCACTCACGGCTTTGTAAATTAATTCATGTTGCTGTTAAATAAGATTTTTCTTTTCAGAAATGTACAATGTATATGCTTTATGCATGAAATCCAGTTTTTTGTTTTCTTGTGCTTAAAAGTTACGAAATTGACCACTCACGCCTCTGTAAATTAATTCATGTTGCTGTAAAATAAGATTTTTCTTTTCAGAATTGTACAATGTAGCCTATATGCTTTATAAATGAAATCCATTTCATTTTCTACATTCTGTGTAGGAAGTGTTCAAAGCAAAAAACAATAATAATTGTTCATTCATCATTTTAAAGCCCATAGGTGCAAAGCGACGCTATAAAGTTAGTCGAGGTCCATTCCATGCAGTAAAACAAGTGTCTGGAGAGCAATTTATTGGTGCAGTTATAAAAACCCGAGTGGGAAATTGAATAAAAAATGATCTGTACATTGAATTTACAACAATATGTACACTGCAATTGTTATTATTGCATGTCAATCATTCCCGTGTTTAATTCCTCTATGAAGTCAACATTGAAGTATTGTCCCAGGCAACAGCAGGTGTTTTACTCTCTCTTTTGTTTACAGACGAGATCACTTTTCTAACCTCACGTCTGTCCGTCTTTCAGTCTCTTTAATGTTGTTATCGGTACCATACGTATGCAGATGATCTACAATCTTGCGTACACTTTCCTCCATTAACCCATTTAATTGATCCATTTGGACCCAATGTCACAATTACATATTATGTGTAGGACGCAAAAAGTAATCAATGAAATCAGGTAAACTGATATAACAAAGTGTCAGAATACATTTTGAAGTAAAACTTCTTTAGCCGCGGTAGGGGTGAATCGAGAGCTTGTGTAACGCTAAAAATCGTCACGAAATTAGTGAGGTGTGGCGGAACGGACTTCACAGAAAACAGTCAACTCAATGATTAGGCTTATCAAAAATTTTAAAAATCCAAAAATTAAGAAATAAAAATCCAAAATCGAAAAATCCAAAATTAAAAATCCAAAACATAAAAAAATTCAGATTCAAAATTAAAAAACAAAAAATCCGAAATTAAAAAAAATCAACGATCCAAAATTAAAAAGTCCAAAAATCCAAAATTTAAGAATAAAAAATCCAAAATTAAAACATCCAAACCCAAATTTAAAAATAACAAATCCAAAAAGTTAAAAAATTGAAAATCCGAAAGTAAAGAATTTAAAGATCCAAAATTTAAAAAAAATCGAAAGTTAAAAAACCCAAAATTCCTACATTAAAAAATTAAAAGATATAAAAAATTTAAGAAATCCAAAATCCAAAATAAAAGTCCAAAAACCCAATATTAAAAAGTCCAACAATTCAAAATTCAAAAAATCCAATAATCCAAAATATGAAAATCCAGAAATTAAAAGAAGTTTCACTACCGTCGCGTGGCGTTCCACGCACACTTTTTTAATCAGTGATAATTGCAATTATGATAGGCCCATGCAGAAAAGTTATTTTTGTAATAGATCTAAGATTTAAACTCCAGATAGATTCATTAAGCAGGGCTTACGGATGAACAAACCTCTTAAGTTTGATTCTTAACCTTAATTCATATTTTTATACACTGTTATAAGAAATTCATAAAATATGTCAACATTTTACAAAATGCACTGGCAATAATATTAATGATGTAGACCTAAGTGTAGGCCTACGATTCGCTGACGACTTAGTTTCAGGTTTAAAGCAGCCGTATGGGCTATGAATGAATTAAAGTCAATCTGAAATCAATCTGTCAGGAATTACATTAAGTAGCCTACATTGCTTTCACAGGAGCGAATTAAAAAATACTCAAATTAAATCGTATTGTAGATATCGGTAGTCATACATATCGATAGAATGCGCAATATTATATCAACAGCACCTGCGTTTAATTATTCAACAGCTAGTTGTGTTTTAAATCTTTTATTCATATTTCTTTACAATGACATCGTTATGAAGAAATGAATCAATCAACGCGGTCTAACAATATCAATAAACGATTGGCACTTTGTTACGTTATGTTTACTATGTTGGAGGCCATGCAGTATTATTGTAGCGTCTTATATTCATTACAAAAAATAATATTTATAAATAAGTAGGAAATGAAAGCGTGCTCTTTAATAAGTAATTTAGCGTATTATTCCTACTTACAGAAACTGTTACATCTGAACGCGATGGTTACAGGAGGTAGGCCGCTGATTGGCTGTCCGCGAGACAATAAAAATGCTTCGGATTTTTGGGGAACGAATATTATATTATAATAGATGTGACTGTTAATTACTCGTTATTTCGGCACCGGTCATATGATTTGCTCCAAATTCAATAGGCTTCTTCCAATGGACGTTGTAAATGCGTATACGAAGTTTCATGAAAATCCGACAAATAGTTTTTGAGTTATCATGCCTTTCTAATATATTACCATTAAAATAGGCACTAAAGTGGGCATTACTCCGGTACCGGTCAACTGATTTGGTCCAATATCAATAGGCTTCTTTCCGTTGACGTTATAAATGCGTTATAACATTTCAAGAAAATCCGATTAAGCGTATTTGAGTTATCGCGCGTATAGACACACGGACAGACGGACGGACAGACAGACGGACGGACCTTTCCCGTCCCCCACACAATCTTATAAAGTACCATTCTGGCACTTAATAATCACGACTTAGGAGCTATATAGACCTATTTGAGTACTTCGATTTGTTACAAAATTTACGTTCAGCACACTTCATCAGCCTGGAATGAACTCAAGTACTTTAATATTATTATGCTTAGGGATGGGTCGATACCAGATTTTCTTGATAGTCGATACTCGATACCGATACATGATTTTTTCCTCGATACTCGATACTTCGATTCTCGATACCTTCAACATTTCCAGTTTCAATAAATAGGTACATTAAAAATTAAAATTTGAGAGAACTGTGTAATACCAACTAAATTAATTAAGTCTGCATATTTAATGAGATAAAATTTAATATCATCAGTAGCCTATTATTATTTTTACACTCTACATTAAAACTAAAATTACTTTTTAAACAGTCCACTTACAAGTTTTCGTTAAAAATACTAGCATTCTCACTTAATTGCAGAATTACAAATGTATCGAAATAGTATCGAGCTAGTTTTCTGAAGTATCGTTCGATGCCGATACCATGCAAGTATCGAGAGTATCGAGGCATTGAAAGTATCGAGGACCCATCCCTAATTATACTATTTTCCATTTATTACTTCCCGCAAGAAATATCCTCTATTGAAGACACATGCATGAAAACGACATTAAGCCGGGAATTCTTTATTACGACTTATGGATGTTTGTATTTAAATTGTGTATTACATATTATTATTCTAAAAGGATAAATTATTCTATTTAAATTTACTCTGAGGTCATAAACTGCTCTGCAGTCATAAGAGGTGGTATTATAAAATGCTGTACCACTCATACGACATTGGGACTAAAAGTATATTTTTTCTGGTTTCCCATTTTATGTGTTATTCAAACACTTGTTCTTCCTTCATTCTAGAGCTCAAACGGAATGTTTTTTCGTCAGAGGAAGCTTAAATGTAAACACTGACTGAAGTAGACTTAAAAATTCCTCTTTTTATAGTGAAGACTGTATTTCACTCAATACAATCCTCCAGTTCCTGGTGAGGCTCGTGATAACAGAAATAATTACGATAATCTAATGTAAATTCTTGAACATTACAGTATCAGAACTGATTATACACAGCAATTATTGAACATAATTTTGAATATCTCAATGCAAAAAGTGGAGGTTAGCGCCAAACCCAATATTGCAATCACTACCTGCATAGAATTATACATTAATAAACAATAGAGTAATCCATTGTCCACCTACTGCTTGGATTCCTATTGATCGGAATTTGCGGGAGGCTGTATAAGATTGATGAGTATAGGTTACATGATTTGTTGATAATTATCCATAGATTCATTATCCAATTTGCTGTTTGTAACATCAAAAATGTTATTTATGGCTTTGATCTTAAGTTCTGACTAGGTAATCCAATAACAATAGCTCTCACTGCCTAAAAATAGAAATAGTCAAGTTTGACGCTTGCATTTTACTCTCTCGCCTATAGGCCTACGTAGTATAGACAAAGTATTGTGATCGTGACAAAAAATCGAAAACTACATAACACCGAAAATACATGATTCATAATGCCTAGAAACCGAAAAAAGTGTTTTTGAAATGATGTCTGTCCGTCTTTCTGTCCGTTTGTCTGTCCGTCTGCCTATGGACAAGCACAGCGGGTAAACGGTTCATTGTATTTACTTAATGTTTTGAATGAAGAGCTTTTTAGAAATTTTGTCGAACCGCCCTGAATTTTATATTTATCACTGAAATTTTAAAAGAACTTTTCATGAAAACTTTTTTTAAGTTTTGATTTTTTTTTAATTGGCTCTAACGATTTTAATGAAATTTAAAATTGTAAACTCTTATTTATGACTAAAAAATGGCTACATCCGTATTTCTGCAAAAATGACTTAAGGGGTACTTTACTCGTATCCATTTTAAATGTTTCTAGATTATATCAATTACAGTAGGCGATACATGAAAACCTTCCACAGTACAGCTGTAGAGAAAAGTAAAATGAACATTTTTTTGTTTAACACATTTCTTTATACATTTAATAGATGTCAAAATAAAAACGAAAAATGCACGGCTTAAATGCGAATTTCAGAACATACATATGTCAATTAAAATATGAATGACATTTTCTTGCCCCTAGTAACAAGAAAACTATAGCCTAATGTACTTGTCAGTTTAGCTCAGTCGTAATGAACACACTAAAACCAATTACAGCGAGGTGGTAGGCCTATGGGCTAACCGGGAAGAGGTCCTGAGTTCAAATCAAACCTCGTGGCCGCCCAAATTGACTTAGGTTTTTCATGGTTCCGTCGTTCGCAAAGGCAAACGCCGGGTTTGTAGGACTTGCTTATTTTCCATAACTCATCGCCGCTATGTCACTGGATATTATAATCGTTTAAACTGAATGCCACATACGAAGACATCACTAAACAATAGAAACAGATGACGCGAATGAGTTGTTACAATAGACTACTGGTTCACGCAAACATTCTGAACACGTGATATGATCTATATGCGGTTAAAGCGTGAAATATAACCTAAGTACAGTAGAGCCTCGGTTATCCGAGCCCCGACTAACCGAGTTCCGGGTTAACCGAGGTAGTAAAAAAAGAAGTTCGGAAGTTCGGTTTGCGATAGATGAGTTAAACCGTATGTCTTTTTACTATTTTGTATTTGTATTTTAATTTTATTTTTACGTTAGTTTTTCATTTGATAATACAGTAGAACTGTAGAAGCCTTTTTTCACATCTTCGACCACGTTTTCATTCATTTCACCAGTTTACCAAACGTTTCCCTCTCAATTTTTGACAGAGTCCTTGTTATCCGAGTTTTCGCTTGTCCGAGGTACCCTCGGTCCACATTACTTCGGATAATCGAGGCTCTACTGTAGTAGTAGTAGTGGTGGTGGTTGTGGTAGTAGCCTAACTGCCATTGATTATTATTGTTATTTATTATCATTATTATTATTTCACGGTAAAAGCACTGAACACAAAGATCGACCCTGATGCTTTTCGTTCTAGATACTTGTTAGTTTTATGGAAATGTAATACATAAAATTTAATAATTGCCTCTATAATTTACTTGTTCTGTGCTAGCTTTTAACACATAAATGCGAGATAGTTTGTGCATCATATTTTGTTCCATTTATTTTGTACTATAGCCATTTAGTACTATTTCTGTATTACCAATATTTTTCTAATATAATAACTGATATTGAGTAGAGGCTAGGAATGCATTAAGTTTGTAATTTCGGTTGGATTGATAAGTTGGATAGTTATTTGTTTATCCCGCAATATTATATCTATAGGCCTATATAACAGCCAAAACCCACTGACTCACTGATCACAGTTTCTAAAAAACCATACAGCCTAGGAACGTGAAACTTGGTACACATATTACTCCTAGGCTCTAGACGCGCACTAAGAAAGGATTTCAAAATCTTTGGTCTCTAAGGACCTATAAGGGCCAAAATAGGGTTGTAAAGTTATGATATTCACCAAAAAGAATTTATACTGCATGTACACAAATCCCATGGCAACATTATTTTTTTTAAACTACACAGGGGGCTTTGCATGACACTGGGATTTCATGTAGGCCTAATAGATATAAAATTATGAGAAAGGCTATCAATAGAATTCTTATAAATGATTATCAACTATTTTGTGACACGAAGTAAATTTAGAAAGTCCCGGGTTCTATTCTTAAGAGTTGAACTCTTTTCTTAAAGTAGCCTAGGAATGTATTGCAAAAGACAGTTCATAGAATATCAATAGATATAATTTCCTAATTAATTTCCATTTACCGTATTATCTCTCTATCTTTACCTTAGTTTTTACCTCTCCCTTTTGGGGTCATTTAAGCAGCCCACGTTGCCCGGGCCTTACAAGGCCGCGACCTGTCGGGAGAGGGATTATCTATGGATCACATACATACTTCCTTGACCAGACAAGGACATGGAGGGCCTCACGGATGAGTGATCAGTCCAATGCCGGGGCCACCTCCGATACAACACTAACACATAGGACGAGATTCGCCATTCACACACTCACTCTGAACAAGGCGAGGATGGGAAGATGATGATAAGGGCTGCCAGATGATATCCGGGGATCACTAGGCCTAACGTTACCAGAGCCTAAAGTTACCAGACATTTGTCTCACATGAGGAAAAATCCCGGGAAAAACCCTACCTAGGTAACTTGTCTCGACCAGTATTCGAACCGGAGCCCGCTATTTACTGTATGTTTGCCAAAATTGAAACAGAACGATTAAATTTTGTAAGACATAATCAGAGGAAACTACGGGTGAAGGAGTATGTGGAATATAAATACGTCCACCGTGTTGGCATCAAATCGACTTTAAATTGTGTTCACTGAACCTATGTATACATAAATCTAACAATGCGAAGCATTGATGGGTCAGCTAGTCATCTTATAATCCCAATGACCTATTAATAGGACAGTCTGTTTCTCGTCATCCATATGGGGAATCTACCATTTTTCAGTTTTTATGTTCTAATATGACCCATTACTGGAATTGGCTGCATTTAGAACAATTTGCTTGTTTTCTTCATATTGGGGGTCTGAATGGGTTAAGGCAGCGGTTCCCAACCGGTTGGTCGCGACCCACTTCCTAAAACTATCAGAAACCATCGAATAAACCATCAGAATATATAAGAAAACATGAACGTACTTTTTCAACTTTGGTTTTTCTAAAAAAGAAATACAGAAATCAACTCAATGTTGAAAGTAACCAAACATTAAAAACATCTTCATTCAATCCTGACATTTACGTGTTAGTTCAATCGAAACAGTCCCAAAAATCTCATTAATATAGTATTCCTACTTAAAAACAATAATTTTACCTGAAAAACATAAATGGTCTTTGTAGTTTTTATCTTCACCTAGGAACACTTGTTAGTGAGTATGAAACCACTTGTTTCATATATTGCAAACATATATCTATTGTTAAATAAGTAACTGTTTTGCTACAAAGTGCTTATATTTTGTCAACCATTTTCAAATCAGAATAGAAATTGTTTATCAATAATCAATCTGTATCTTCAAAAAAGCATATATTAGCTTATATATATATTTGCAATATTTGATGTTAAATTATATATACGTAAGGAAGGGATACGATACAAATAAGGTTTTTTACTCCACCATGGACCGATGGCCCGTGGAGGTATTCCGATAAGGAAAGGTGGGTCGCCAGCTGAAAAAGGTTGGGAACCACTGGGTTAAGGTATAAGCCGTTTATGTGATTGAACTCTGAGTCATAACCTATATTACATGCTTCAATTTTCTATTCTAAGCTTCTTTCAAAAATAAACACTAATAAAACTCTCCCATTACTCTAAGCAATTCAATTACATTCCAGGTCAGTTGAATCTAGCCGTCATAATGAATCAAACGTCATCATCAGGGCCCGGATTCTGATGACCTAAAATTGTTTGAAAAATGACCTATAAAATGACTCTATATTTTAAAGAAAATGACTTAATAACTATAAAAAATCACCCAACAACTGATAATCTATTTATATATAAAAATGAATGTATGTGTGTGTGTGTGTGTGTGTGTCCTTTATGCATTACTACACCATTCATCCGATCGCCATGAAACTTTGGGAAGTTGTTGGGTACATTCCCGGGAAGGTTTCTGTCATACTACATTTTTAATTTTAGCGTTCGTTCACGAGTTATGAGTGAAAAACGGAAAGAAAACTTGGATTTTTTACGCTTTCGAAGCATCAATTTTCAGTTATTCATTTCAGTTGTCAAATCAATTGCAGAAGGCTTTGTCTATTTTTGTCATACCTTAGAAATAATATCGTCGCGATCGCTATGGAAGGCAATGGATATCTCAGGTTATTATAAAAGCTATAGATGTCGATAAGGTAATGTTAAACATATTTTATTTGACATGGAATATAGTTTACAGAAAATTCCGGGGATGTTGCTTAGTTCGGGGTCTTGGCTACAACGTTTTTATATGTAATCGTAATTAAAATATCTCATGTAGGGTCGTTAAATCTGCCTGAATGTAACGGAATTATAAGTCTGGACAAATGAATATAGAAATCACGGCCTCAGTAGGCTTATTCCATTCTTCACCTATATAAATAAAAACTAATGTAGGCCTACTATGTCTGTCTGTCAAATACATTTACGCACTTTTTTATCGTGAGTTTAATCAATTTCAATTCTCATAATCTTTCGAATACTGCATTTTTCCATTTATTTTCTAATCGTGAAATTCACTTCAAAGCCGGATTTATAGCTGTTTCATTAATTAGGCCTATCAATCGTTTCGTTTACACCTTCGCGTGCAAAGTGTTAATAAATATAATATTTTAATTATTTTGCTCTTAATTGTTAATCTTTCGATTAATTATCTTGGGAGAAACCGTGGGGATCTGCTATAAGCTATAATAAGCGTTTTCTGAGGGAATAGTTTGTGTGTGATAAGTCGTTCTTCCCCATTTCAAATTCTAAATACCTATATAAAGACCTTAAAGACCTAGAGTTTGAAAATCGAAAGTCCTTCATAAGTTATTTTCGCATTTACAAAATACAAAACCCGAGCGATGCCGGGCCTTTTAAGCTAGTTTATTTATAAAAAAGTATTATTCTACACCCAAAGTTATAGACTAAATTGTACGAGTACATAATTGTAAAAACTGTAAATAAGTGTAATGTTGTGAATGTTCATTTCTCACGGAAACTGAGGCACTGGTGAGTCAAAATTCGGCATTTCCTTTTGTGGTCTGCCGGATTATATTGTTGTTTATTGAGGGTAAACAGCAGTTTGCAATCTCAAATTCAAGCAGGTGCCAAGTCAGTCTAATAAGTATAGTAATGTAATACACAATTTTGGCGTTTCTTTGATTCCCATTTCCGACTGAGACATGACAACACTTTTCCTTCTTGTATTAAACAAAACAACATTTCAAAGACAGCACCGCTAGCGACGAAAAAAGTTAATACACCCAATGTAAATACAAGAAAATTACTAAATGAGGAAGCAAATGACACGAATATGACAAAATAATGACCTAAAATTGAAATAAATGCCCTAAAAATATATAAAATGGCATAAAATGCCAAAAAGACCTAATAAAAATGCATTTCTACAATCTAGAGGCCATGATTAGGATTTATCCCCGAGTTGACAATGTCTATGCAGCATCATGTCATTAGATTCCGGGCCCTGGTCATCATGGAATAATCATATCCAAGTCAGCACTTTCAATCATTCATAAAAGTCAGCGTAATATATTATTTATCTTACTTACAAACAAAGGTATAGATATTGTTTAATCAAACACTAGTATTTCCAGGTCTTGACTTCATATCAGTTGTATATAATGGTCTTTCGGATGTATTAAATACAAAAATTCAACGTGTACAAAATGCTGCAACTCGCTTTGTTTGTAACGCGCGAAAACATGAGTATAGGCCTATCGCGTTTTATTACCTGCAATTAAAGTGGCTAAAACTAAAATAATGGAAGATCCTTACCATTGCACTGCTAACTATTAAAAATTATTAAATGTAAAAGTCCCGTTCACTAAGACTGAACCCAGTATGTCAGGGGCAAAAAAAAAAAAAAAAAAAAAAAAAAATTATTTTTAGGAAGGTACTTTTAAAAGTTAGAGTAAGTGGTTACATTCAGATATTACTTTTATTGACGTGGCAGATTTACAGGTTTGTCATAGGTAATCCCACGATAGATTACGAGCTTTTCAGTATATGAAACTCGTAATCTCGAGTAAGATTTATTAAGACTACTCCATGAATAAATTGTAACGGATTTTGTAAATAATAATTATTTTCATACTTTGTTGTCTAAATTCTGTCAGCCGTAAGATCACGACGTACTAGAATTAATGAACAGTCCACGCATCGATTTCATGATCGGTATATACGAGTTCCTAATGCTACAAATAGCGCGCATCACAAGATTGAGAACGTTGTGGTAGCTGCTTACTTCAAAACGCTATAAAAGCCTACTATCTGGCTTGCACCGAATCGAAATTGTTTTATATTATGTCAATTCCCAAACAAGTTATGTTGCATAAAATAATGTGATTTCATACTGCTCATGGCAGTATGTGACGTCTGCGCGTTGATGCTTTACGTGTCCAGTAATGAGCTGGCGTTTTATCAGGTAAAATTGCTTCCTTGCGATTCGAGGAGGGATATTATAAAATAAACGATCGTGATTGAGCTATATCCGAGGAATTGCTAAACCTTATTGGTCAATATCAAACGCACGACATATGAGTGGAATAGTCAAAGAAAAATTTTCTTCCCTAAATTCAGACTTTCGTAAATATTCCTTCGAGAAAGGAAGTAACCTATTTAGATATTTTAGACATATCCTCCTTCGCCTGCTTTAGTTTGATTCATAAATTTTACTTCTTGCTTACGTTTTTGCTCAGTAATGCTGAATCGGTGCTTATGTTCATCGAATTATCTTCATCCCATGAATGTTGGAAGACACAAAATCGGGATTATCACTAATGAGAATCTCAGGAGCTGCCAAACGAATTCACAGTTCAAGCTTAATTTAATAAATTTAGTATACAATAACATTTATGAATTGATGCTAATTGGTAATATATATATATATATATATATATATATATATATATATATATATATATATATATATATATATATATATATATACAGTAGAGCCTCGGTAATTCGAGCCCCGGTATTTCGAGGTTCCGTGTAATTCGAGCTGGTCTTAAGAAAATTAAAATTGTCCATAAAACTAGAGTAAAATCCCATTTTTATACGGTGTCCGCAAGTAAATTTTACGCACTTCCGAATGTGTTACATTTTGAGCTTTCTTTCAATTTTTCCATGTACAAATAAATGGTGCAAAAATACGTTGCACAAACTTTCTCGCATATACGTGTTAAAGGCTAGCACAGAAAAAATTAAATTAAAGAGACAATTAAATTTTACTTATTACATTTTCATAAAACTAACAAGTATCTAGAACGGAAAGCATCAGGGTCGATCTTTATGTTCAATGCTTTTACCGTGAAATAATAATAACAATAATAATAATAATAAATGACAGTAAAACTGCATATTATTAGTACTACTACTACTACTACTTAGGTTATATTGCACGCTTTAACTGTATGTAGGTCATACCACGTGTTTAGTATGTTTGCGTGAAACATTAGTCTATATCAGCGTTTCTTAACCTTTTTGAACCCGAGGACCTCTAAAATGAGTAAAGAACTTTACGGACCCCTAATTTTACATCCCATTTTTAAAAGTAGGCTATATGTAGGCCTATATTCTTAATATTTGTGGTATAAAATTATAGGTCGTTATAACGAAATACATTTTTTTAATCCGACGGAAACACAGTTATTGAATTGGAATGAAACTATTGACAGTAAAATTATATTTTGAACAGACTTTAATATGTATTACCAATTTGATAATATAATTATGAATTATGCTATTAATCACTTTTAATGAGACGGTTGAGCTTGACGCCTCTTGAGAGTTCCTGGTTTTTTTGGCTCAATATTAGTCAAATTTAGTCGAAGATCATCAGGGGTTTGAAACTGTGGTTCGTAACTGCAAAAGTAAGGAAACTTGCAATATGACCTGTATTTTCGAAGATTTTTAAAACTTTGACATCTAGTGTCCATTTTATGTGAAAAATTTCTACTTCTTTACTTCCCACTTGCTTTATGATATTTTTTAATTAATTATGTCTGCGGACCATCTGCACCATAGGTTGAGAAACTATGGTCTATATTAATAACTCATTCGCGTCATGTTTCTATTGTTTAGTGATGTCTTATGTGATATTCAGTTTAAATGATTATAATATCCAGTGACATAGCGGCGATGATTTATGGAAAATAAGCAAGTCCTACAAACCCGGCGTTTGCCTTTGCGAACGACGGAACCATTAAAAACCCAAGTCAATTTGGGCGGCCACGAGGTTTGATTTGAACTCAGGACCTCTTCCCTGTTAGCCCATATCACCTTGCTGTAATTGGTTTTAGTGTGTTCATTGCGACTGAGCTAAACTGATTGCATTTCACAACAATAAGCACATTAGGCCTATAGTTTTCTTGTTACTAGAGGCAACAAAATGTCATTCATATTTTAATTGAAATTCATGTTCTGAAATTCGCATTTAAGCTGTCCTTATTTCGTTCTTATCTTAATATCTATCAAATGTACAAAGAAATGTGTTAAACAAAAAATGTTCATTTTAAATTTTTCTACAACTTTCCTGTGATAGGTTTTCATGTATCGGCTACTGTAATGGATATACTGTAATCTAGAAAAATTGAAAATGGATACGAGTAAAGTACCCCTTAAATCATTTTTGCAGAAATACGGATATAGCCATTTTATTAGTCACAGATAAGAGTTTCCTGTTATAAATTTTTATTAAAATCGTTAGAGCCATTTTTTCAAAAAACAAATTTTTTTAAAAAGTTTTCATGAAAAGTCCCCTTAATATTTCAGTTGTAAAACTAAATTTCTGGGCGGTTCGACAAAATTTCGAAAAAGTCCTTAATTCAAAAAATGAAGTAAATACAATGAACCGTTTATCCGCTGTGCTTGTCCACGGACAGACGGACAGACGGACAGACGTCATTCCAAAAATATTTTTTTCGGTTTCTAGGCTTCATGAAACGTGCTCTCCCGGTGTTATCTCGACTTCGATTTTTTGTCACGATCACAATACTTTCTCTATACTACGTATATGCGAGAAAGTAAAATGCGGGTAAAACTGTCCCAGGGTTTTTGTTCATAATACACAGAAATAACCTTGGCTTCAGACTGCTAATGCATTTCTATTACAGATTAACAGAAACCGTTAGGTTCGATTTTTCTTTGTCGGGACCTCGTGTCAATCAATTGTACAGTGCATATTTCCCCATCCTTCAGAAAAGAATACTGTATTGTTACAGTAATCCCTACAATGGTAATTAAAAGTGTTTTCCTAGTAGCATCGCTTTCCCGTTCCACTCCATTAAGGGTCAGACAATGACTTAATCCTTAAAGGATGCCAATGTAGCAAATTGGAAATGTTTGACATTGTATACATACAGGCGTAACACAGGTATGTAGGCCTACTATATTGTTTGTTTATTTATTTATTATTTAAAACATTATTGTGCTCATTAAACATTTATTTGCGATTTACCCATTGATTTAGTGAAATTTCCGTATAATCCGAGTTTTTTGTAATTCGAGGTAGCCTCTGTCCCAATTAGCTCGAATTATCGGGGTTCTACTATATATATATATTATTTAAATTTTCATTATATTTTGTAATAACTAAGACTGCATTTGTTTAGTCTTTCATCTACTTTTTTCATTTCTTTATTTTAGTCAATTGTATTATATATTATTCAAGTACTTATGTTTAATTTTTTACTTCCTCTGCCCGTACCATAGGTACTATAGGTAGAGGAAGTATTGTTTTCGACCCTAAAATTCGAAGTTGAGTTTTTAGTATATATACACGTTTCAAGGCCCCCTGAATCCAAAAATACTATTTTTGGAAACATGTCTGTGTGTCTGTGTGTGTGTCTGTGTGGAAGTTTGTGAACAGGCTAGCTCCGAAACGGAGAATCGTATGAAAACAAAATTTCGTAATTGGGTGATTCGAAGATTGGCGACAAATTTCTTTTATTACTTCCTCTGCCCGTACCATAGGTACTATAGTAGAGGAAGTATTGTTTTCGACCCTAAAATTCGAAGTTGAGTTTTTGGCATATATACACGTTTCAAGGCCCCCTGAATCCAAAAATACTATTTTTGGAAACATGTCTGTGTGTGTGTCTGTGTGTGTGTGTGTCTGTCTGTCTGTGTGGAAGTTTGTGAACAGGCTAGCTCCGAAACGGAGAATCGTATGAGAACAAAATTTCGTATTTGGGTCAGGTACCTTCTGAAGATGTGATTCGAACATTGGCGACAAATTTCTCTTATTTTTAAGGGGACTTTACATGAAGAAATTTTCGTTTTTCGCGATTTTCTCGAAAACGGCTCTAACGATTTTCTTTAAAATTTGCACATGTGTTCCTTTTACTGAGAGCTAAAACTTTTATTTGAAACTTTTTTTCGAAAAAATTCTCTGAGGGTAGTTACAGGCCACCCACTGTTCACCCACTGTTTGTAAAAATTTAGGTATTTATAGGATAATAATAGCGTAAAATTGTGTCTTGCGATTCTGTAAAAGGATATGTGAATACTGCTAACTTTTTTTTTGGGCAGAGGAAGTTATGTGACTTTCACATCAGATTTTTTTTAAGGGGACTTTACATGAAGAAATTTTAGTTTTTCGCGATTTTCTCGAAAACGGCTCTAACGATTTTCTTTAAAATTTGCACATGTGTTCCTTTTACTGAGAGCTAAAACTTTTATTTGAAACTTTTTTTCGAAAAAATTCTCTGAGGGTTGTTACAAGCCACCCTCTGTTCACCCACTGTTTGTAGAAAGTTTGTCTTGCGTGATGAACAACTGAATACGCGCTCTTTCATGGCCTCTTATTCTATATAAGAATGTGAAGTGTATTGTTCGCCAGGTATAGAGTAAAGAAGTATCTGAGGGAAATATTCGATAATTTCGGAAATTATTCTTTACGGCGGAAAGTTCAATAAACTTCTGCAGTCACTTGTTCTTTTTTTTAAGTTTGTTATATAGGCTAGCCTGCGCTTTTAGTCGCATTATTGAAAGAAGAGGTATTTATAGGATAATAATAGCGTAAAATTGTGTTTTGAGATTCTGTAAAAGGATATGTAAATACTGCTTTTATTTGGGCAGAGGAAGTTATGTGACATTCACATCAGATTTTTTTCCTTTGTATTTCATGTACGTTTCTTGTATTGAGGTATATCATTTCTTGTTTTAATTTATTATTAATTATTATTATGTATCTCATGTTTTTGCCCTGGCTGAGTGGTAGAGAAGGCCTTATGGCCTTAACTCCGCCAGGTTAAATAAATAAATAAATAGGCCTATTGATATATGCGTGAGACATCATAGGAAGTAAACACTGTTTAGAAAGAGAATGAACAGGTTTTCTGGATTCTGATGGGAAGAATAACTTTTTCCATGGGATGAACTCTTGAGGTCTCTGGTACCTTGTTTCTGCGTTCCAGATTTACGTAGAAGCCATGAGACTTGTTTATCAATAGAAGACTGAATTGATCTCTCTCCTTTTGAGGATTGATGGGCAGTGAAGGATCGTAACTATTGGCAGTCAATCCATGTGGGCAGTTTGCAGAATGGGTCAACCCAGATTCGAAACTCAGTGGGCATGATCGAGTACTAATTTGCTCATTCCAAGTACTATGTGACGTTGGAGGGACGATAAACGATACAAGCACCGCCACTCTACCAGAGTGAACATTAATTAATTAATATGGAGGTGTTTGTGTTGGAGCAGCGACGAGAATAAAGTAATCCACTTTTTAGACCAGTGACCGGCATGTTCCGTGCTCTGTGACGTCATACTACAGAGCATCCGCGCTCTTTGCTCGGTAATATCTCCGTACTGAGCGTGGAGGAAGGGTTCAACTGGCCAGTGTCGGAACGACGCCTATGCATTGACAGAGTGCGCTCCGATCTTCGTAGATAGTATGGGAATAGCACAATTACAATGCATTTGTACGAAAACAAAATAGTACAACTGTGATAAATCAATGTAACAGAACAGTTTTGTTTGTAATGAAATTTAATATAGGCCCTACTTACACTAATCTGAAATGCATCCAGGTGCGGATGCGTCAGGTTATTTAAATGAGGCTCCGAAACTACTATAAACATACAAATACATAAAACATAAGAATACTTTAAGGAGTACTGCAAAACTTTGTCTACTCGGAAACTGAAAAATGTTAAAGTATACAAAATATACAAAATACACAAAACATACAAATTAAACTATACACCTTTGTGAGCACTATGCCAAGTATAGGCCTATTCAGACTTTTGATACACACCCTTACTTTGTGTCACTATCGTGCCCAAGCTCAAGGCATTGTCGAGATTTTTTCCCTCTTTTCTCGCGCACTAATTTTGCAATATTAGGAGACATAGTCTGGCTAACACACAAACGAGAACATTTTTCATGTTCTGATCAGATAGGCGGTTTCCATGTTGTGGTTTGCAGATCTTCATACAAGAAAAGAACTATTCACATACATACGTCGATACAAATATACTCAACATTCTAGCAGCAAAAATATTATGTAGTTGCCTGGGGAAATCTTCTATAAAATATAGATAGATCCTTTTTGTTTTGAAAGCGGTCTTTCATTTCAATATTCTTTTGCAAATCAAAACTTCTAGTTGCAATGACGTTGGAACACTGTCAACATCCACAGAAAATGGTGTCGCAAATATGCAAGTATCGGATTGGAGTTTTGCAAAATCTTGAAATCTGTAATAAAATATCCTGATCCAGTTCTTCTAATATTTGTACATAATTATTAATGTCTGTAATTGAATGACATACTGTAGACAACTTTGGAAAATGTGGCGTGTCTCCGAGGGTGACCTGACGTTTCCGTAAGTCTAGTATTAATCTGAATGCACTAAATCTAATATACATTTCACTGATTAACTGACCTCTGCACCCTTGCCATGGTTAATGCACGCAATTCAATGTACCATCACGGCTCACCTTAACCCTACTGCTGCCCTGAACGCCACTGCGCTAGTGCGTATTAACAGGAATGCAACTCAACTGCTCGCTCTCTCAAGCTCTTGCGAGATGATCGGCTCTTACGTCACAACTGCAGCATCTGCCGGACACTGTTTTAGACGGTTTGAATGAAGAATGGAACGTCTAACACAAGACACACGAAGTACAAGACACAAGTAACACGAAGAAAAACGCACTAGTGTTGTATAATCTTTTTTGCACGACGTAACTAATTAGTGGTACTTACGAATATTGTTGCCGTGGATCGTAACTTGACATTCCCGCACGCAATCTGGTTGCTATGAAAACAAAAGAAATCTCCGTGCGGTAAAAATTACAAAAAGCACAAGTGCCGAAATAAAAATCATCATAATACAAGCCTTTATGGAAAACCGGAACCAAGGCCCCCAGTTTGTGGCGACTTTAACGGGACAAATATTCAGTCCATAACAACCAACATAAGCGAATCACTTTCAGAAATATAACATCCATCTTCAATAGTGTATAAACATATTATTTTGTGCTAATATCTCAATTAATATAATTAAATTGATACAAATAATCATCGTGCAAAAAATAGCATGCAATGCTCGTCCCGTAAGCGCATAACGGATCTCGGAAATTGAAAAAACTCTTTCCTCGATCCGTATGCATTGCTTACGGAACAAGTATCGCAATGTACTATATGCCATTCCATTGTCATCAACGGTGATATCAGTTCCATGCAAAATACTATATCAGTTCGCATTTATAAAATAATGTTCAATTTCTCACGGTGGTCTTACTTGATGATTGCAAAGAGTCGTCCACTACACCCCTTATGTTGGCAATTATGTACCATAAAATCACTATCCTCTTCCTGTACAAGTGAATACTAGATGGAAGGACAGCTGGAAATATCCCAATATGACTGCACGGTATGTAATAAAAAGATTATTTCATAATGATTAACGGCTCTTCACTCGCTCTTAATAGCTCTATTCGCAAACCTACCTACTTCCAAGATGTAATCTCGTTTTAACACTTGTTTCATTAATAACTATTTTCGTTTTTCTCACAGATCTAAACGTAGGCAAGTCTGTTATTGTGTGACCTTCATATAGTCACATATGGAATCACGGAATAATTAACAATAATAGGTGCCCTATTTTTTTATTTATTACAAATAATTACAAATACCAAATATAATAAACACAATTATTACAATTACAAAAGAGCATTATTAACCCCGCATGAGCATAGCTCGTGTTCGGGGTCAGTTCAGTCATACTAAATTATATTACATAATTTATGTAACAAGTAGTCCAAGTAGGCCCATGATAAAAACAAATTGGCGTATGTAGTGAACAGGTAGAAAATTTGTAAGCCAACATTTCTAAGAGAGATTAGAGCAAACATATTACAGGTTTAAGCAGAAACAATAAGATTCTTCATATAAAATAAATACATGAATAATGATACGAAGAATTAAAGTGCAATAGCATTACAGAGATACAAATCAAAATACATCACGTTAAAAATTACAATTGAGAAAGAGTAATGGATTGAAAAATGGGAAACGAAGTGAGTAAACGTACAGTTACAAATAAGTTTTAACCAATTCGAGTACTTGTTTTTTTAACAATTGATTGTTTAGTGGTGTCAGATTAGGGTTTCTTTTAGTAAAATTGTTATATATCCTTGGTCCCAAATTCATGCCTTTGACCTGCTTCTGTAGCACACTTTGGTTCGAAAAGAGGGCGAAAGATATTATACCTCCTTGTATTATAGTAGTAATTTCGGGTTATGAATTTTTCATGATGTTTATGGAAATAATTTAATAAAGTGTAGGAGTATTTATAACTATTTTCACTTTAAGTTCAAAGTAGATTTAAACAAACTCTAGTGTACCACTACGCCGAGCATGTGACAATACCACGTGGAGATTTACCCGCCACGGAAAGAAACGGAATGAGGAATTGTGAATATTCCAGTGTTCTCAATAGTACTTTAAAATTATTTTTTACAACATGCACCATTGTTGAAAAATGTTATATTTATTTTGAAAAGATCGGTACATCTGTACAAAATTAAGCTTAATATCAGTATTTAAGAAAGGCATGGACAGTTAAGAAGAAGATATTAACGAGTATAATAAATTACTCTCATTTTGCAATGTTGGCTGCCCTCTACAGAGGCGTTTTCTTTTTAAATGTTGTTCACTATTCATTAATTTCTGTTTGTCACCGCCACAGTCCTATCAGAGCTGTAGGTTACATGCAATTTTTGATGAAATTTTTGTCTTGTTCTAGCACACGACCTTCTTGTCCTCACGTACGTGTTGTATAGCCGATATAAATAAATAAATGAACGCATATTCAGCAGGTCTTACAAAATTCTTGCGAGGGGGTTGTGGCAAGTTCATTCCAAGATGGCGTGCTTGAGCATGCGCACAGCCGCCGTAAACGCCTACAATTTACATCTGTTGTAACGGTTTAATTAGTTCAGTTAGTTATTATGCGTCAGGAAAATCTGACCAAATTAATTTTGTTTCATATACAGATCTGCTTCAAAAACGTGTTTTTATATTTCTCTGCTCGAAAATAGCTACAAAAAGGTACGGTTTGAACCGAACTATTTTATTAAGAGCAAGAGTATGCATACTAAGCAGCAAAAGTTACAGTTCGTCCACTAGCCAATGAGGCGCTCCCTTGTCACGTGGCTTTGTTTACATCTACTTTGAACTTTAAGTGAAGTGTGTGAGCCATTGCTGTGTCTGGTGTTTTCTTGTTGCCACGGAATTATCCAAAGGTAATCCCTCCCCAAAAGTCGCGGTCTTGTAAGATCCGCCGCGTAAACGTCCCTTCAATGAGAACAATGTAAAACAACGGCAAACAAATAATTAATTCCAGTAAAATGTGCACCTACTTTGGGGACACTGGCACAACTAAACATGGATAATCTTTCTGATAACCTGGAGCATGGTGTGTTGGACAAATTTAATGAATTCTCCATTTTATTATTATTAGATGTTCAACTCACACGTACGGTACTGGGTATAGTTCATAGTTTTAATATTATAGCCAACCATCGATATAGTGCCACCAACCGTTCTCTAACATTTAGTGGCACTAAGCGAGGGTGGCACAAAAACTAATTTAAATTTTTTAAATAAAAATGGCATAATACAATATCGCCTATACATTTCCAGTAAACAGTTTTCCTCCACAAAAATGAAAAATGTGATGCAATAGCCTGGTGGCTAGACTTTGGAAATCTTTCACCGTATTCGCAAATTTATCTTTTCTCTTGAAGTGTAACAACAGCTCTGTTCATTCTAACAATGTTACGAGTGACTGAAATGTAGTGTTTAAGAGCTGAATGGACACTGAAATAAAAGAACCGAGAGTTTGGAATGACTCATTGTTTGAAAGACTCTTTCTATCTGCTCTACGCGCACAGTCCGCTATGTGTGCGCTGGCTGTGTGTCCGACTCATTCCACCGCACTACATTTACAGTTACTGGCGTGGGAACACTCACTTCTTGGAAGTTCAGTACAGTATGTTTCTTAAATAATCTTTCTAACATCCACACCAATTTTAAAAGAATTCTGCAACTGAAAAAAAATCACCGCAAGCTATATTTTGTAAAAATCTTGTCTTATATTCACTGGCACTAAACGAGTTGGCACTGTAACGAGGTTCCTTATACATTTTATATGGAAGAAGATCCGTTCACTTGCCTTTATTGACACTGTGCGACAGTGGCACTATAAAGAGGGGCATTAATATGGAGGGTTGACTGTATCTCATATATTTAAAAAAAGTCAATTTTCATGTAGGATTTTTGAGATGTAACAAGTATAAACAATCTTGTAGAATCTAACAGCATAATATGAATGCCAGGATTATTCTAGGGTTGCTCCAATATGAACACAAGAGACGCTTCGCTCCAACATGTACGCGGCCTGAGGCGGCTAAGCTGTTGTGTAGTTTCTCTTCATTTGCTTTCTCAGCTGCCTCTCAACTGCTTCTGTATTTTCGCAATTATGTCCTTGTTTCTGTTTATGTGCATATGAGGTACATTACTCGTTTAGTATAATTAAACAAATACCTTACTATATTAGAGTATAATCATTATATTCAACTAAATTTAATCATCAAATTAGATTACTTACTACTTTAAAAATCTGATGTGAAAGTCACATAACTTACTCTGCCCAAATAAAAGTTAGCAGTATTCACATATCCTTGTACAGAATCCCAAGACACAATTTTACGCTAATCTATATATATATATATATATATATATATATATATAAATGAATGTATGTCTGTTTGTCCTTTATACATTACTACACCATTCATCCGATCGCCATGAAACTTTGGGAAGTTGTTGAGTACATTCCCGGGAAGGTTTCTGGCATACTACATGTTTAATTTTAGCTTTCGTTCGCGAGTTATGAGTGAAAACGGGAATGAGACGTGCATTCCTTGCGCTTTCGAAGCATCAGTTTTCAGTAATACATTTCAGTTGTCAAATCCATTGCAGAAGGCTTTGTCTATTTTTGTCATACCTTGGAAATAATATCATCGCGATCGCTATGGAAGGCAATGGATATCTCATGTTATTGTAAACGCTAGAGAAGTTGATAAGGTAATGTTAAACATTTATTTAACATGGAATACGCTTCTTATGGAAGATAGTTTACAGAAAATTCCGGGGAAGTTGCTTAGTTCGGGGTCATGGCTACAACATTTTTATATGTAATCGTAATTAAAATATATTATGTAGGGTCGTTAAATCTGCCTGAAATGTAACGGAATTATAAGTCTGGACAAATGAATATAGAAACCACGGTTTCAGTAGGCTTATGGGTCATTCTTCAGATTGTGGGGAATTTCGTGTCCCAACCTTGCCAGTCTCGTAAATTAGAAAATTCCTCCCTTTTTACTATTTACTCGTATGTAATCATCATTTATCTAGTTAAAATATAAAGAAGTATATTTTTATTCTGATATATTGTGGTATTTAATAGCTTGAAATGTTGACAGGAACTACAAATTACCCATGAATTCAATGTCCCAACTCGAAGTATTGCTTGTACGAAAGCTAAGAAATTGACCGAGAAGTCTTCTAAAAAAATTGTATATACAGGGACTGCAGAAGGTATGCTCACTCTCATTGATGATATTACGATAATTATTTTATTCTTATTTGTACTGTGTTATTTATTTTTATTTAAGTGCTTAACTGAGTGTCCCTGCATTCCGCCAGTCATCACCGTAACGCACGTAGAAATTAAATTTTCGCCAACTATGCTATTGCGGCATTACCTACGGCCATAAGTTAATTGGGAAGAACGATGGCAACAATGTGGCAACCACAAAAGTATTCCTTGTGTGATTGTAGGAAGTGTAAGAGCAAAAAACCAGATTTTTCAGGAAAGTACCTTAATTGCATGTCAACACCGTAACGTAGAAAAAAGTGTGATTTTGTGATTTTTATAAATATTTTTAATCTAGGAAAGAATTTTTGGCTGTATTTGAAGATAAAGCATGTGATGAATCGTCGTTTTTTTTCAGTCTTAACTTCGGAAACTTATGAACAAAAAAAAAAATGTCAACTCCGTCACGAAGAAATTCGTTACGGTGTTGAACACTGTTACAGTGGTGACTTTATTGGCTTGCATATGTTTAATTTAATTTTAATTTAGCTTATTAATTGTATTTACCTCATTATATGAATACATTATCGAAAACATGTCCACATCTTGAAATGAATGTCCACACTATAACGCAAGTGTCCACACCGTAACGCAGTCTCCACCCCATAACAATAAGTAAAATGGCAGTAAAATGGCAATAGTTAGCACTAAATTTTAAATTTCTTTTTCTTAATGAGGAGGCATTTATGCACTCTATTCTTAGCATGCATGGGATATGAAAATAAATATTTTACATTAAAAAGTCTGACCATAGTAACAAAATTTAGCATTAACAATCTCGATTCTATATTCTAAATTAAAAGTTTTAATTCTTTTTTGTCAATTATAGTAAATATTTGAGATAAAATTGATACAAGGTGAATCGCAAGCCGATGACCTATAGAAACAATGAATAAAAATGCTTTAATATTTCAAATTGTTAATATTAGGACCGGAAAACGCTCCGTTACGGAGTTGACTGATATTTGCACCTAGTGATATTAACAAAATTATATCTAATTTAGTGATTAACATTGAGCTCGGCCAATTCACTGGGAACAGGTTAACATCATAATAAACGAGATGACATCAATAAAACACAGTTTTGTGACAATTGAAATTCCACCTTAACAGTGGATGAAAATCCCCACAATCGTGAGAATGACCCTTATTCCATTCTTCATCTATATAAATAAAAACTAATGTATGTCTGTCTGTCAAATACATTTACGCACATTTTTTTCATCGTGAGTTTAATCGATTTCAATTCTCTTAATCTTTCGAATACTGAATTTTTCCATTCATTTTCTAATCGTAGAATTGACTTCTTAGCCGGATTTATAGCTGTTTCATTAATTAGGCCTATCAATCGTTTAGTTACACCTATGAATATTTCGCGTGCAAAGTTTTAATAATATAATATTTTAATTATTTTGATCTTAATTGTTAATCTTTCGATTAATTATCGTGGGCGAAGCCGTGGAGATCTGCTATAAGCTATAATAAGCTATAGCCTATCTAGCGTTTTCTGAGGGAATAGTTTGAGTGTGATAAGTCGTTCTTCCCCATTTCAAATTCTAAATACCTATATAAAGACCTTAATGACCTAGAGTTTGAACATCGAAAGTCTTTCATAAGTTATTTTCGCATTTACAATATACAAAACCCGAGCGACGCCGGGCCTTTTAAGCTGGTTATCCTCTAAATACCTCCTCTTTCAATGATGCGACTAAACGCGCAAGCTATATAACAAACTAAAAAAAAATTGACTGCAGACGTTTATTGAACTTGCCGCTGTAAAGAATAATTTCCGAAATTTATCGAATATTGCCCTCAGATACTTCTTTACTCTATGCATGGCCAACAATACATCTTTCTCACTTCACATTCATAAATAGATTAAGAGGCCGTGAAAGAGCGCGTATTCAGTTGTTCACCAAGCAAGACAAACTTTCTAAAAACAGTGGGTGAAGAGTGGGTGGCTTGCAACTACCCTTCAGAGAATTTTTTCGAAAAAAAGTTTAAAATAAAAGTTTTAGCTCTCAGTATAAGGAACACATGTGCAAATTTTGAAGAAAATAATTTGAGCCGTTTTCGAGAAAATCGCGAAAAACTAAAATTTCTTCATGTAAAGGACCCTTTAAAATAACAGAAACTTGTTGCCAATCTTCGGCCCACCTCTTCAGAAGGTACCTGACCCAAATACGAAATTTTGTTTTCATACGATTTTCAGTTTTGGAGCTAGCCTGTTCACAGACATCCACACAGACAGACAGACATAGTCTACACACGAACACACACACACTGACACACAGATATGTTTCCAAAAATAGTACTTTTGGATTCAGGGAGCCTCAAAACGTGTATTTATGTCAAAAACTCAACTTCGAATTTGGGGGTCGAAAACAATACTTCCTCTACCTATAGTACCTATGGTACGGGCATAGGAAGTAAAAATGAAATTATCCACTTTCACTGGAGTGGTGCATCACCATTCTCTGAAGAAGATGCTCCACCACATGCGATTTTTGTCTCTCACTATTTTGAAACAAATGAAGACAACTTCCCCATATGACATTATGAACAGCTTTCATATGGTGATCCTATCAAAAGCACACTTGGCATAGGAGGTTCTTCCTCAATGATGATGTACTCGTTTTGGTTTTGAAGCTGCTGTCTCTATTGTTAACTCTCATTAACAAACTGACTCATGTTGTTGTTATTATTATTATTATTATTATTATTATTATTATTATTATTATGTTATGTGGTGTCAATTGACACAACTAGATTCCAATAAACATCACTCTAATTGAAACAAATGAATTCAAAGCTTATTGTCGTCAGAAACTAATGAAGTAATAGTATATTGCGATACAAGTGCCGTAAGCGGTGCATACAGATAGAGGAAAGAGTTTAAAGAACGAGGCGCTTGCGCCGAGTTTTTTCAATTTCCGAGATCCGTTATGCACTTACGAAACGAGTATTCCATGCTATTTTTTTGCACGATGATTTTTTATATCAATTTATTTATATTAATTGAGATATTAGCTGAAAATATTATGTATAAACACTATTGAAGATGGATGTTATATTTCAGAAAGTGATTCGCATGTGTTTGTTGTTATGGGAACCGAATATTTGTCCTGTTAAAGTCGCCACAAACTAGGGGGCCTTGGTTCCGGTCTTCCATAAAGGTTTTTTTAGTACACGCTCTCTAAAACAGCTGCTTATCGGACTGGTAACACGCCGAAAAGCTGCACTTTAAAGGACAAGTCCGCTAAAATTACATAAAAGTGCATTCAAAATGCAATTTTAGCGGCCTTGTCCTTTAAAGTCGTCATGGCAATCTATAAACAAAACCCATATGGCATTGACCAGTCACACCAACTTTAACATGGATTTACGCATATAATTGGTCACAAAACAACAAATTTAAGCCAACTCGTTTCTTTATGATAATCAGAAACTTTACCAGGATTTTTCGGAAAACACGGTAGCCCACTTCATCACATGACAACAAATATAAGCCAACAACTTTTCACATTTTGGTTCACTTGAAAAACATTCCTTAGCATTTAAATGCTGTAATATATCCCTTCTCATAGCCTATTTCTGCCGTGAAGTTGCTGGTAGCAGCTCCAATTCAATGTTTCTGGCTTGGATTGAAATTTCCTCGGTATTATCATTTATATTTTCACAAGCTTTTCATAAATACTAGTTGGTATGCAATATTGTTTACAAACAAGGAACTCATATATTATGCATCTATACTACCACATTTGTTATTGCTACGTACGGTCATTGTTGTTTTATGATCTAGATGGCCATGACCAAATAATTTAAAGAAATGACTGACTGCCTTTCATTATAATTAATTATACGGTATTTTTGTTTTATTTCATATAATTTATAGAACTTTTACTAAAAAATATTTTATGCACCACGTACGCAAAAAGTTTAGCGGACCCATCCAGTATTTCAGCCTCGGCTTTCGCCTCGGCCGCTATACTAGATTCGTCCGCTAAAGCGTTATTTTGCGTATTTGATACATAAATAGCTATATTTTGATGATTATACTTACGGCACTTGTGCTTTTTGTAATTTTTACAGCACGGAAATTTGTTTTGTTTCCATAGCAACGAGATTGCGTGCGGGAATGTCAAGTTACGATCCACGGCAACAGTATTCGTAAGTGCCAATAATTAGTTACGTCGTGCAAAAGTAATTTTATGGTTTCTTGAATCATAAAGCATTGTTTAACAGAAACTTCTCCTTCTATGTCAAGTTTCATTTTACGGTCTGAGACCATTAAGGTAAAACATAAAGTGCTGGCACGTTATGGAGATTATAGAGGATATCACCAGATGTCACTGTCGTTCTCTTTCCTTTCGCACAAATTAATAATTACCCATTTCATTCATTTTAACCACCACAAATACTATTATTCCTACTACTACTACTACTATCGTGTACCTATTAAACTAAACTGCGTGGCGCTACATCCCTGGAGGGACTAGCCCTACATTACGATCGCTGCGTTATCTACCATAGGCAGATGGCAGGATTGGGGGCATACAAACACCCACGACGTTAATCATGGTTTCCGTGACCGTAGCCGCTACTTCTCAATCAAGAAGCTCCTCATTTTGCATCACGAGACTGAGTACACCCCGTTCCAAACATCCCTATCTCAGAAAAATCCGTGGATGAACTGGAGATCGAACCCGGGTCTGCTGATCGTAGCCAGCGACCCTAACCACAAGACCACGCTGGTGGTCCGTGTACGTATTAGTCATATATAATTGAAAATAACATAAATAAAATCAGGTAAACTGATGTAACAAAGTGCCAGTATGTTTTTGTTTAATTAGTTATGACTGCAATTATGATATCCAGAATATATATATATTTTTAAATTGATTTCCAAGTTAAGCTCCAGATTTATTCATTAAGCAGGGCTTACGGAAGAAGAAAGGTCTACCATCTCGGCCACCTGGGTCATTTTAACGGTCTACTTGGATAAGCGCATGTAAATCAATATGTTTTTTGTCATAGCTACCTGTATTTTAATTTCCAAGGCCTTATAAGATCACAGTAAAACGATATTCTGATTTTCATTTTTTTAAATAAATTCTTTCGAATACGAAAAAACCATAAAATAGGAACTAAATTGAGCATTACTCCAAAACATTATGAATAGACGTCTTCCCACGGACATTATAAATGTGTATACCAAGTTTCATAAAAATCCGGTAAAGCGTATTTGAGTTACCGCGTCTTTAAAATACACACTAAATTGGGTTTTACTCCGGTACCGGTCTACCGATTTGGTCCAATATCAGTAGACGTCTTTCCACGTACATTATAAATGGGTATACAACATTTCAGGAAAATCCAATAAAGCATATTTGAGTTATCGCGACTTCTTGTATATTAACATAAAAACACTAAATTGGGCATTATTCCGGTACTGGCCAACCGATTTGGTCCAATATCAATAAACGTCTTCCCATGGACATTATAAATGCGTATACGAAGTTTCATAAATATCCGATAAAGCGTATTTGAGTTATTGCGCCTTTAAAGTAGACACTAAATTGGGTTTTTACTCCGGTACCGGTCAACAGATTAGGTTCAAATTCAATAGGGCACTTCTCATGGACGTCATAAATGGGTATACCAAGTTTCATGGAAATCCGATACAGCGTATTTGAGTGATGGCGCCTTTCTAATAGAAAGGCGCCATAATCTATTAAAATAGGCACTAAATTGGGCATTACTCCGGTACCGGTGAACCGATTTGGTTCAATATCAATAGGGTTCTTCCCATGGACATTATAAATGTGTTTTCCAAGTTTCATGAAAATCCGAAAAAGCGTATTTGAGTTATGGTGCGTACAGACACACGGACAGACAGACGGACAGACAGACAGACGGACAGACGGACAGACAGACGGACAGACATTTTTTCGTCCACCACACAATCTCATAAAGTACCATACTGGCACTTAATAACTATTCTGGTTACGAATATATCACGTTTTTATTTCTTCAGTATTTTCAATCGTATTCAAACGTAATGTGTTTCAAATTATTGCCAACCAAAAGAGCCCGAATAAGTTTCTTCTTACTAATCTAAGGTCAAGCGAACTGAAATTATTTTCCTTTCAAAATCCACGATTTAAAATGACATAAATCGTCGTACGATGTTCGACCGTTATAAGAACTCAACAGGCTTTCACGCTAGCACTTGTTTTGTTAATTTCGTGCTCGCCTGTTAAGCTCTCCATAACAGTCTTACATTGCAATATAATCTAATATATAAAATCGAAAGTGTGTATGTATGTATGTATGTATGTATGTTTGTTCCTTATACAAATCTACATTTCTTTACCAATTTACACGACATTTTGCACACATGCCCAGTTAAGCCCGGGAAGTATAGCTGTCGACATTAAAATTCAAACAAAATACTCCTTCCCTTGAAAATTATATAATTTCTGAGAATTTTATACTGAAAAAATGAATTGCTGTTTAGTTCACATGGCAACAGTAAATTGTTTACTATGATTACATAGGGCCTTGGCAAGTATATAGCCTAATGCTTTAACGAATTATGATTCCATCGATGTAATATATTGGCGAAAATAATGACTGAAAATGAAATCCACGAAAATAAAGCACAGTGTGATGTAGTCACATAACTTTCTCTACCCTCGACATAAGAAATATTTACTCACTTCACATTTTGATGTAGAATAAGAGGGACAACTTAAGTGTGTGAGTATGCTATATCAAAAGTCTATAAATAATCCTTTCCGCTGATAGGTTATCCATACCTGTAGGCTTTGTATTAGTTGAGAAATAGGGATGTTTATCATAGGCCCTAAGCATGGGATGGAACATTTTGAGTCCTATGCTCGCAGTATATTATGTCCCGGGTTCTAGGGGAGGAAAGTATGAAAGTGATACTGCATTTCTCTTTTATTTCAGCTCCGAAACGATTGTATAGTAACATGAGAATGAGAAATAAAATTTTCCGTCAAGTCAGTACAATCTTATGTAATTTGTGTTTCTTCTTATTTCAACCCCTCCCAAGCATGATGTGTAGAAGCAACGGAATGCAGCATTCCACATCCTCTATGAGCCATAAAAAGCTATATCCAGCGTTTTCTGATGGAATAGTTTGAGTGTGATAAATCTTTTTCTTCATTTCAAGTTCTACATACATAAAGTCCTTCATAAGTTAATTTCAAATTTAAAAAAATACAAAGCCCGGGCGACGCCGGGCCTTTTCAGCTAGTAATATATAAAATCGAAAGTGTATATGTCGCTGTGTCGATGTG
This sequence comes from Ectobius pallidus, assembly GCA_964059195.1. Classification (NCBI taxonomy): domain Eukaryota; kingdom Metazoa; phylum Arthropoda; class Insecta; order Blattodea; family Ectobiidae; genus Ectobius; species Ectobius pallidus. The sequence goes on along the minus strand of CAXKWD010000004.1, from coordinate 183,312,567 downwards.
TGGATATGTGGGTATATATGTTCCCTATACAAATCTGCATTTCTTGACCAATTTGCAAGAAATTTTGCACACTTACCCAGTTCAGCTCGAAAAGTAATGCTGTCAACATTAAATTACAAACAAACCACTCCTTCCCCTGAAAATTTATGTAATTTTTTAGAATATCATACTGAAGTAATGAAAATTCAATCCATTTATCATGACAACAGTGTATTGTTGGCAATGGTCACAGGTAGCCTTGGAAGTTGCAAGTAACTGGGCTTAGACAAATTAGAGAAGCTATCGATATAATTCATTGATGTAAATAAATAATCTTCTATATATATAAAAATGAATGTATGTGTGTGTGTGTGTCCTTTATGCATTACTACACCATTCACCCGATCGCCATGAAACTTTGGGAAGTTGTTGGGTACATTCCCGGGAAGGTTTCTGTCATACTACATTTTTAATTTTAGCCTTCGTTCGCGAGTTATGAGTGAAAAACGGCAAGGAAACGTGATTTTTTTACGCTTTCGAAGCATCAGTTTCGAGTTATTCATTTCAGTTGTCAAATCAATTGCAGAAGGCTTTGTCTATTATTGTCATACCTTGGAAATAATATCGTCGCGATCGCTATGGAAGGCAATGGATATCTCAGGTTATTATAAAAGCTATAGATGTCGATAAGGTAATGTTAAACATATTTTATTTGACATGGAATATAGTTTACAGAAAATTCCGGGGAAGTTGCTTAGTTCGGGGTCCTGGCTACAACGTTTTTATATGTAATCGTAATTAAAATATCTTATGTAGGGTCGTTAAATCTGCCTGAAATGTAACGGAATTATAAGTCTGGACAAATGAATATAGAAATCACGGCCTCAGTAGGCTTATTCCATTCTTCACCTATATAAATAAAAACTAATGTACTATGTTTGTCTGTCAAATACATTTACGCACTTTTTTTTATCGTGAGTTTAATCGATTTCAATTCTCATAATCTTTCCAATACTGCATTTTTCCTTTTATTTTCTAATCGTGAAATTCACTTCAAAGCCGGATTTACAGCTGTTTCATTAATTAGGCCTATCAAATGTTTAGTTTACACCTATGAATGTTTCGCGTGCAAAGTGTTAATAAATATAATAGGCCTACTTTAATTATTTTGCTCTTAATTGTTAATCTTTCAATTAATTATCTTGGGAGAAGCCGTGGGGATCTGCTATAAGCTATAATAAGCTATAGCCTATCTAGCGTTTTCTGAGGGAATAGTTTGTGTGTGATAAGTCGTTCTTCCCCATTTCAAATTCTTAATACCTATATAAAGACCTTAAAGACCTAGAGTTTTAAAATCGAAAGTCCTTCATAAGTTATTTTCGCATTAACAAAATACAAAACCCGAGCGACGCCGGGCCTTTTAAGCTAGTTAATAATAAAATCCACGAAAATAATGCACAGTGTGATGTAGTCACATGACTTTCTCTGCCTGGAGATGAAGAACATCATTTCGTCACTTCTCATTTTGATGTAGAATAAGAAATCATATTGCAGGGACAGCTTAATCCAGATGTCTCAGCCTGCTTGGATGCCAACGAAGTCTGTAAAAAATCCTTTCCACTGATATGTTATTCATAGCTATAGGCTTTGTATTAGTTGAGAAATAGGGATGTCCATCATAGGAGACAAAACCTTTGCCCGCAGTATATTATGTCCCAAGTTTTTGGGGACGAAAGTAAGTACGTGATATTGAATTTCTTTTTATTTCAGCCCCAAAACGGTTGTATGGTAACATGAGAGTGAGAAATAAAATTTTCCATAAAGACAATTCAATTTTTTATAGGCCTAACTGGAGTTTCTGTGTCTTCTTATTGCAACCCCTCCCAGGCATGGCGTGTAGAGGCAACGTAATGCAACAGTCGACATCGTCTTTGAAACATAAAAAGCTATATCTAGCGTTTTTGAGGGAATAGTTTGAGTGTAATAAGTTGTTCTTCCTCATTTCAAATTCCACATACATAATATATAAAGACATAGAAAGTCCTTCATAAGTTAATTTCAAATTACAAAATACAAAACCCGGGCGACGCTAGTTAACTATAATATAGCCTACTACCTACAGAGAGTAAAAAACAAAATGTGAGATCAATGCACACAATCTTAATTTAAAAACTGGCAGTCAATACATATTACAACAATGAACACAATTAATAGAATTCTAAGCTGTTAAAATTTGGGTCAAATGGATTATGAAATGTGGGCAAAATCTTTCTCCCCCAGAAAACACCTTAAATTACAATTCTGTTACATTACAAACCTAAAACCCATTAAAAACAGTTTACAGTTTATATAGGCCAGAAGGCTAACAAAGAAGTGTTGGGTGGATAGGAAAACAAATGAAGAAGTGCTTAATGAAGTGATGGAAGAGAGATCCCTTCTGAATTCAATTAAGAGTAGAAGAGCAAAGTTAGTGGGTCATACATTTCGGCACAATGATCTACTCATTAACATTTTTGAAGGGAAAATACTGGGGAAGAAATCAAGAGGACGTCCAAGAAATTCATTTATTAAAAACATGATAAAGGATATGGACGTGCTGTCATACGAAAATCTAAAGAGAACAGCGATGAAGAGGAAGACATGGCTACTACAACAAGGCATTGCCTTTAGATCCTGATGATGATAGGCCAGTCAGTAGAGGTATTGTATGATGCAAAAGGTGGGGTAGAAGATTTTATTTTTTAACTTGTCTGTATGGATACAAGCATTTAAAAAACAAAAATGCTAACACGGGCGACCTCGGAGAAACTTTTGGTGGCAAAAAAACCTCGACATTTTAGGACTTTTTTGGTTTCATGCCTCTAACACCTAAACGGTGCATCCTAGCAAAAACGTTATGATACAACTAATTAAAGAACATTAAATTCTGCGTCGAATGAGTACCACAACGTAATCATTCGGTCAAGTATTATGCTCGAAAACCACGGTGAAAGAACGGCGATTTTTTCCAACTTTGCCAAAAACTGAGATATAGTACTATATATGAGTCTGCAGCTTGGAAATGAGTACTCTGAGAGAAAAACTCATGAAGTAAAAGTTGTAGAGCATCAAATTCTGCGTCCAGGTTTTTTTGCCGCCAAAACTTTTCCCGAGGTCGCCCATGTTAGCATTTTTGTTTTTTACATGTTTGTATCCATATATACAAGTTAAAAATCTACCCCACCTTTTGCAACATACACCCCTGTTTCGATTCTCTACTGACTAGCCTAATGGGCCTAATGTTATAAATAAATAGACTTAGTATGATATCTGAAAGATTTCATAAAATGTATCAATAGTAGAAAATAATAAAATGTCAACAAACTTTTCCCCAATTGCTAATGCTGAATTAAGTTAGAATTACACTTTTTTGCTTATAAAATATTATTGAAGAAAGCTGGCATGTTTTTGCATTATGCTACCGGTTTACTAATTTGGATGTGGCAGATGTTTGAGCTGAAATCCATGAGCATTAGCGTTAGAGTGGGAGAGGCTCACGTAATATCATCGCTATTACCACAACATGGCGGCGTTTTGAGTGCGTGTGAGACCACAAATGACATTCTTCTCACACCAACACCTACACGCTTTCTCTCCAATTTCATTATCCTCCTTACAATGCATCTCAGAGTGGAAACAGTCTGTTGTAGACTTACAGGGAAGAGTAATTTCATAAATAGTTATTCTTTTCTGTTATGCCTGCATCTTGAACGTGAACATGTTTATGAAAGACGATCTATGTACTCTTTCTCTTCTTTATCAAATCCTCCAATCCTCAACTCCCCAATACCAGGGCCCTATTTCATAAAAGTTACAATTTTACAGGTGACAGGTGACATAAAATTGTCTTACAGGTTTACATTTTGACAATTGTGTTTTTCATAAAAGATGACAACTTTACATAAATGTCATGACAATTTTGTAAATTTGTATGACAACTTTACATATTGTTGTTTCTCAAAACTTTTGAGTTTACAGGTAAAAGTCTGACAAATATGTCAAATCTTAGGATACCTACCATTTATGAAACATTAATTTTTCTGACATATTTACAAATTTACAAAAAATGTAGAATTGTCATTACAGAAGTGACAGGCAATCTTTCATATGTAGGCCAACAGAATAGGTTATGTAAATGTGTGGTATAACTTGACAAACTTTCTTGTGATTTAAACTTTGTTAATAAACTTGCTAAATTGTCTTGTTAATAATGAACACTAGTAGTAGTGATATTGGTAGTAGTGAAAGTGGTGAAGAAATAGACATGAAACCACCCAGTGTTTTTAGGCAATGGATTAACCTAACTTTCAATTTCAGTGACTTTGTATTAAAAAATAAATATAATTCAATTATTTTCGATAGTAATAATCGATTGCTTAGGTACTATGCCACCAAGTTAAATCTGCACGGCGATAGGGGAAGTGTTTTAGCGCTAGTGTCGCTCAGCTACCACTATACGGAAGGGGTGTAGGGGAAGCAGTGGGTGGCGAATACCTAAACACGTGCGAAAGATCATAACGTGGTTGCCAGATTATTCATTTGGACAATGACTGTCGAAGGTGTCAGGTCATTTAAAAACACAGCAATTCTCAGCGCCCCTCTTCCAGCCAAATAACCCAACACAGTGGACGGGAAGTGGCAGCGTGGCGGCAGGGGGCGTTCCTTCAACAGATCATTTCTACGCATTTTCCCCAGGGACATGGTTGCCAGATTATTCATTTCGAGAACGAGTGCCGAAGGTGTCAGGTCATTTAAAAACACAGTAATTCTCAGCACCCCTCTTGTAGCCAAATGACTTAACTCAGATAATAGGAAGTGGCAACGTCAAAGGAGGGAGATCGAGACGGAAGGCACATTCCTAACATATTTTCTGCATGCAGAGATAACTTGGTGGCGTAGTATCATATTCGATGTTGAGACACGTATGTGAGAGCCATCTACAGTGTACTAAAGCAATCTTTAGGTTTGACATAAAATTGTCGCGTTTATGAAATGAGTTCTTTTAGTCTGACAATTTACATTAATTTGCCTGTAATGTAAGGAAAAGTTGTAATATTTATGAAAAATACAATTGTCGTGACATATTGACAAATTTGTCAGACTTAACATAATTGTTATATTTGTCGCACCTGTAGAGTTTTATGAAATAGGGCCCTGGATAATGATATTCAGTATTTATCTTCGAATCCCTCACTAAATACCAGATCACAACATGACTCACTACTTTCAATACCCATCCATAGAACATCCATATATTCCCAGTCTTTTACTGTAACTTCTGCACGTTCCTGGAATCAGGGTCTGTTGTAAGCTACCAACATTTAAAACTGGGCTAAACGAATATCTATTCAAAAAACGCTAAATTTTTAGGTATAAAACATTTGCATTTTATTGTTTCTTGTACGATATATTGTAGGTCGAAAGTTAAGTTACTTTTTTTCCTAGTGTAACACAGTTTGCTAAAATAGTTTAATTTTATGTAACATAGACTCAATTAACTACTTTATATGTACAGGCAGGGAAAAAAAACCGGACCGACTAAAATATCTAAGTTGCTGATATGAGCCACTGCGCATGCCTAGCGGCATTCACTGGATAACAGGGAATGTATTTAAATTTTTTCTAGTGTCGACTATTGACGTAGCCCATTTCGACAACCCATTAGAAAATAAGTCGGCCGCGGTGGTCTAGAGGTAGCGTGCCCGCCTCTAGATCCGCAGGGCGCGGGATCAAACCCGGCCGCGGGATCAAACCCGGCCGCGGGATCAAACCCGGCCGCGGTCGATGGATTTTTTAGGACGTAAAAATCCTGGGCACGGAGTCCTCCGGGAGGGACTTTAAGCTGGGGGTCCCGTGTCGTAGATTTACGGCACGTAAAAGAACTCCACACCTAAATTAGAGCCTCAGGACAAAATTTCTCGGCCCTTTCACGTCCTAGAAATACTTAGTTTCCAGAGGGGGGCTGCGAGGCGATGGGCTTACCACCTGTCCCTCTACCCTCTCTCTCGGAAAATAAGCATATCAAAATTAGTATAGGTAATGAAACCTCCATTGGTGGCCCCTTTGCCCCACCTGGGGATCATAGGGTACCAGATACCAGATACAGATTAGAAAATAAGCTAGTAAAGTTCATTTTCTGGGAATAATCCGTTAATTAAGTAGTTAAATATTGCGGCAATCGAAAAGTAGTGGGAAAACAATGTGCATTAAGGAAACAACACAGGTCTGAGGACACTGGTGAACACTGGTGTGAACAAGGCTCTGAAATCGGCTACAAGAGTCGGACCGCTTTTATTTTTCTCTATTTGTACATAACTTGTGTAGGCTATTCATATTACTTATAGATCTATGCTAGTGTAGCCTATTTGTTTTTCCTTTTTTCTGTCTCTGGTTGAGAGTAAGAGAAATCCTTAAGGCCTTAACTCTGCCAGATTAAATGAAAGTTATTATTATTATTATTATTATTAATATTATTATTATTGACCGTAGCAAATACGTAGTTAGTACGTAATGATTGTAGACCTGAGATGGCGAATTAACGTGGAAATGCATTGTGAAAAATGAAGACTACCGCTACAATTTCAATCTTAACGTAAAACATACATTTTCTATGGAAGTTACGATCACATTTTAAGGGAGGACCGAAGTGTTGAGAGTGATTTTCTAAACTTTTTGGACTAGAAACTTGAAATTTCGTACACTTAATTTAAACGTAAACAGATGTTGAAGTTTCAAATTTCATTTTGATATCTCAATTTGTTTTTTAGATATAATTAATTAATTGATTTTATAAAGTCGAAATTGAAATCTATCTCCTCCGACAGATATTAAAAAATGGATCTGAATTTTTTATGTAAGATTATATGATGCTTAACAGATTTAATGATTCAGATTTTTTATATTATTTATACTTTTTGTTAAAAAAAAAATTACCCAGAGAAATAAAAAGTAGATAAAAAAATTGATATATTTTAATGTAAAATATTAATTAAAAAAATAAGACCCATACAAAAAATCTTATTAGACATTTTATTACACACATCACAAAGTACACTGTTGCTGCCTTATTCAGAAAACTGAAATACAAATACAACATAGCGTACAGACAAACAACACTTTGAAAAAATCTAACGAACAAACACACAGAGACAAATTCAACACAACGGGAATATATAAACTGAAATGATAAGACTGACCCGGTTTCTACATAGGCCAAACAGGGAGGTCATTTCGAACCGGATACAAAGAACACATCAAAGCCATTCACCAAGCACAATGCAAATCAGATTGTGCAAAATACATCATCACAACAGACTACAATTACAACGACATAAATATAGATGTTACATTATAAAAGCAAGAAATTAAAAAGACTTTAACAATTATTATAAATTCACAGACAATCAAAATCACACCCAACTTTTGATTTAAACAACCAACTCAATTTCAAATCACAGGCATTATTGGATTATCTTCTGACACTCAAACCCAGCCCCCTCCCAGCTCCACAACACCCCCATCATAGCACACACCCTCACCAACACCTGTTCCAAAGATCTCAGTTGCCACTCTGCTGAATTTGCAGGACACAGCTGCTCAGAAGTTTACAGAGGTAAATACAGTGTGTTTTAATAAAGCATTTTTAAATAAGATATCTAACTATACAACACTAAAGTCGGACACAAATGAAGGAATAAAAATATTGTTAAGAATTGCTTGCATGATTTATGGACTCTGTCAGTGTAAAATTCTCCGGAAGAAAAATAGTCCATCGTTCGGATCTCCGGGTAGGGACTGCATCGAGGAAGTTTAAGAATCTTAGGAAGTATAGATTTTGAACATGGAATATTAAGTAGAATCTTTTATATGCGTAGGGTGTTTAAATCGGTAGCTAGAGAAGTGGAGAAATAAAGGTTAGATGTAGCAGCTGTCCAGGAAGTTAGATGGGAGGGTGAAGATTCAATACGACAAACGCGTATACCTTTTTCTATGGGAAAGGAAATGATAACCATCAATTAGGAACCGCCGTCTTCATGCATAGGAAAATCAATTCAGCCATTAAGAAAGTACAGTTTATAAACGACAGGCTTTCTTATGTTATTCTAGGAGAATGGTGGTGTGGCATTATAGTTTTGAATGTCCATGTACCTGGAGAGGATAACACTGACATTTTTTGTCAGGAAATAGAACGTAGCCTACATTTGATCAGTTTCCAGCATATCGCATGAAAATTGCACTTCAGGATTTGATTGCAAAAGTAGGGAGGGAGGATATTTTCAAGCCCACAGTTGGGAACGAAAGTCTCCATTTGCAGAGCAATGAAAATAGGGTTAGGTTAGTGAATTTTTCCACCGCTAAAAATTGCAAAGAGCACAAAATTCCCACACCATGAATTCATAAATACACATGTACTTCGCCAGATGGAAGAACTCATAATCAAATCGACCATGTGCTAATAGATGCAAGGAGGCAGTCTACTGTAATTGATGTTCGAAGTTTAGGGCTGCTTGGCTGGGATTAGGATCATTATCTAGTTGCTGCGGTTGTTCGGGAGAAACTCTCATTAAGTAAAAATAAATGAATAAATAAAAAAGTGTGCGTGGAACGCGGTATTTTCGATTTTATTAATTTTTAATTTTTTAATTTTGGGTTTTTTATTTTTTATTTTTATTTTGCATTTTTTAAATTTTAAATGCGTGGATTTTATACTTTTCTAAATTTTGTATATTTGGATTTTTAGTTTTGGATTTCTTATTTTTTAAATTTTGGATTTTTGAACTTTTTAATTTTTGATTTTTTATTTTTTTAATTTTGGAATTTTTTATATTTTAAATTTTGGATCTTTGATTTTTTTATTGTTTGGATTTTTAAAGCGCTGTAATGAACCTCCGGGTTCCATAAAATAGATAATATACCTTTAGATTGCTTAGGAATTGTCTATTACCATTGAGCAAGTAAGTATTATTATTATTATTATCATTATTATTATTATTATTATTATTATTATTATTATTATTATTATTATTATTATTATTGTTGTTGTTGTTATTATTATTATTATTATTATTATTATTATTATTATTACTATTGTTATTATTATTATTATTATTACTACTGCTACTACTACTACTACAACTATTACTACTACTATTCCCATTTGCAGGTCCTCGTACTAGGTCTGAAAAATTTCCTTTGAATACTCCTAAACATTGAGTTGATTGTTTTCTGTGCAGTCCGCTCCGAAACACTCTAGTAATTTCGTGGCTGTTTTGAGTGTGACACTAATTTCGTGACGGTTTTAGTGTGACACTTATTTCGTGACGGTTTTAGTGTGACACTTATTTCGTGACGGTTTTAGTGTGACACTTATTTCGTGACGGTTTTAGTGTGACACTTATTTCGTGGCGGTTTTAGCGTGACACAAGTACCCGATTTACCCCTATCGCCGCTAAAGAAGTTTTACTTCAATAAAAACTAGGCAAAATTTCTACATAGAGAAATTCATTCTGAAAAAGCTAGATGAAGAGGCTTACCATGCAGAGATTTCAAATAGATTCGCAGTTCTATAAAACACGGCAGAACCAGAAGCTAGGGATGATATGAATATCGATAAAACCCGGGCAAGCATTAAGGATAATACTAACATTTCCGCAAAAGAGAAAATTAGGTCCGCTTTAACTAAAATCAAACGTTCAATGAACAGCGCTTGAAAGCAGGCGAAACTACAATGGTTGCAGAATCCGAATGAAATCATTGTCGAAAATCTCAACAATGCTAAACGAGAAACCTGTAGAACCATTAGAACAAAGAAAATAAACTATCTCAAAGACAAAGTAAACGAATTAGAGAAAATAGTAAAAGCAAAAATATTAGAGCTATCCACAAAGGAATAAATTAGTACAACCTAGAATAGACATAATTAAGGACAATTTTGGCAATATACTTGCGGCTAAGAATAATATTTTCAATAGATAGAAAAACAATTTTTAATCAGTTATTAAATGTACATGGGGATTCGCAAGGTGCAGAAATTAAAATATTCACAGCAGAGCCAATGGTTGTTGAACCGACATTAACATAACTATAAACAGCTATACGTAAATTAATAAACACAAATCTCCAGGCATTGACCGAATTCCAGCAGAATTATTTAAGGCAGGTGGAGGTAAATTAAATTCTGAGTTCCATAAACTCGTTCTTATTATTTTGGAGAAAGGAGGAACTGCCTAAGGAATGGAAAGAATCTATTAATATACCGATCCATAGAAAGGGAGATAGGGTTAAATGTAATAACTATCTAGCAATTTCTCTTTTTATCAACTTTCGCTAATATACTTCTGTCAATATTAACCTCATCTGCGGACTAAATCTTTGGAGATCACCAATCTGGATTTAAGTGAAATAGATCAACCATCGATCAATTATTTTGTATCGCCAAATTTTGGAGAAAAAGCGGGGATATAGTAAATCTGTTCACTACCTATTCATATGGGGTACGCCGTAGAGTAGTGGTTGAGGCGCTGCACTACAAACCGGAAGGTCGCGGGTTCGATCCCCGATGAAGTCATTGGAGTTTTTCAATTGGCCTAATCCTTCTGGTGGCACTATGGCCCTGGGGTCGACTCAGCCTCTAACAGAAATGAGTACCGGGAGCAATCCTGGGAGTAAAGGCGGCCGGTGCGTAAGGCTGACAACCTTACCACCTTCATGTGCCGATTGTCTAAAAATTCGGGAACCTCAACCTCCTGGAACCCTCTGGGCCTCCATGGCCTGCAATAGGGAACACTTTACCTTTTTACCTATTCATATACTTAAAAAAAAAAGGCATATGATTCAGTTAGGCAGACAAATTATACAATATCCTCGTTGAATTTGGGATACCAAAGAAGCTAGTTAGGCTGATCAAAATGTTTTAAATGAAACCTATAGCAGAGTTAGGGTGGGGAAACATATCAGATAGGTTTGTCATTAAAAGTTACTTGTAGCAAGGAGATGCTCTATCGTTTTATTTTTTAGATTCTTTTGGAATGTGTCATTAGGGAACTTCAGGAAAACAAAGCAGGCCTAGAATTAAATGCCAATCACCCGATTTTAGCTTATGCAGATGACGTTTGTCTCTTGGACGATGACATAAACACAATCGAAAGAAATGCAAAAAGTCTTTTCGATTCCTGCAGTAATGTTCGATTGGAAATCGATACAAAAAAAAAATCCCTTTAGGCAGGCCTACAGGCGGAGGTAGATTTCGAAGTGCTTTTGGTTTAATTTATTGTCGCTGCATAGCACTCTTCTTCTTTAGCCTTGGCATGGCAAACCTGCAGTAAAGAGGAAGAGCCTACAATCAATTGTTTTGACAACAATAATAGGATATAATATTCTTGGAGGCCGTGCGCAAGATCAGCAATGAATAAAATTAGCAAAGCCGCTAAACAAGACAAAATTATTATATTATAATAATTCTTTCAAGTGTTATTATTTTCAAACATTAAAATCTCGCGTCATATGAGAGCTATCAAGAAACTATTTATTGATTTGTAGAGTACTCATCAAGAGCTTTTCAACGATACCACACAAGACGTGGTTTCAAAAGTTTCGAATTTTCATCCCCCACCCCCACCCCCACCCCCACCCCACCCCCACCCTCATTTGAACCCCAGAATCGTTGGTGTCACTGTGAACTCCATAGGGAGTACTCTAATTTATTCAAACAAAGTTTCCTTCTATACTTCATAGGGGCCGAGATATACATTTTTAAAAATTTCAACCCCCTCCCCCGACCACCCCCTTGGGCCAATTTTGCTCATTAACGAACTTGTCCGAACTATTGGGCCTAGAAATAACATATTAAAATTTGGTTCAAATATCTTCAAAATTACGGCCGCTATCGTGTAAAGATATATATATATATATAAATATCACAAAAATTTTTTTTTGAACGGGCGGTGGTTTCGTACTTAGGGGAGCATGAAACGTAAAGATATGAAAGAATTTTTCGAAAATTATAAAGTGGTATCCATTGCAATAGGTAGATTTTTCTTCGAAATCTACCTAAAAACTAAGTATGTGGTCATGAAATGTCAAAATAATGTTCTAAAAAATATTAGAATATGTGGTAAAACGCTCGAACAAGAGGAGAAATTCAAATATCTGAGAGAAAACAATATTAAGGTAGAAGTTAAGTATCGACTAAAATCATGAAATCCTTGTTTTTTGGAGGGGGGCAATTCAAATCGTTTTTCTTCTGGTCTACTTTTCATAAATTTAAAGATAACACTTTTTACGACAGTAGGCTACTCATACCGGGATTACTATGTGGATGTGAGGCATGGTCACTAACTCTTCGGGAAGAACATAATCTGATAGTGTTCGAAAACAGGGAGCTTAGGAAAACATTTGGACTTAAGAGAGATGAAAACAGGGACTGGAGAAAACTGCATGACGACGAGCTTCCTAATCTGTACTCTTCACCGAATATAATAAGGTTAATTAAATCATGGAGGATGAAATGGGCTGAACATGTTGCGCGCATGGGGGAGGAAAGACATCTCAAAAATATTGACCCGAATAATTGAGATCCTTAGGAGGGCCTAGATGTAGGTGGAAGGATAATATTAGAATAGATTTAAGGCAAGTAGGATTTACGAGGGACGGTTGGATAGTGTTGGCACAAAATAGGATTGAATGGCAGGCCCAGGTAAGCGCGGCAACGAACCTCCAGGTTTCATGAAAATGATAATATCCCTACAGCTTGCTTAGGAATTGCCTATAGCCATTGAGTAAGTTTACCCTTGTATTGTAAAGAAAATGTGCTAGCACGTTTAGCGATTATTGAGGAAATCACCAGGTGTCACTGTCGTTCTCATCCTTATAGTACAAACTAGCATGTGCCTGCGGCTTCGCCCGCGATAATTATTTCAAGAATTAAAAATCAATAGCATAATAGTTAAATCATTATATTTATTAACACCTAAATCACGTGGACAACATACCACGATTAGATAGCGTCGCCTGGTAAAAGCGACCTCAGATTCGAGGTCCTTGGCCCAGAAAACCCCTCGTCGCCTGATAAAAGCGACCTCCGATGCGAGTTCCTTGGCCCAGAATACCCCTGTATAGTGAGTTTCGTCCAAATCGAACAACGTTTGACCATATTGAGGCCTATATCGATTATCCCTTTTATTATAATAATAATAATAATAATAATAATAATATTAATAATCCTCTTCGGTGTAGGTTGAAAAATTCATATGTCTGCGTGCCTTGACATTATAAACAAATGAATCGACCAGCGTGAGCTACAACATTCAAGCGATCGCGATGGTTTTATGTCCAAGGTATGACAAAAATAGCCAAAGCCAACTGCAATTGATTTGACATTGAAATGTATCTGAAAACTGATGCTTCGAAAACACAAAAAATACACGTTTTATGCCCGTTTTTCACTCATAAAATTAAAATTCCGGCTTCGAGGTGCATTTTCCTACCCTTCAGTCCACCTACGTTTAAAATTTCAGATCTCTGCGTTCTGTCGATTTCGCTGGACATCGCGGACAGACAGACAGTTCCTTTTATTAATATAGATTAATAATTATACATTTCTTTAATTTTAACCACTACAAATACTACTATTCCTACTACTACTACTACTATCGTGTACCTATTAATCACTTAGAATATTGAAAATAACATAAATAACTATTTCGGCAGTAAAAATTTGGTTCATAACCTAGGTTTCGGCAGTTAAATGTCTTCACAAAACTGAAACCTAAGTCGTCATAATGTGTAGTCTCGCTCAAAACGTTACGTATGGCCTTAATTTCTCTTTCTTAAGTAGGCTACCACTGATTAGTTACGTCCTGCAAAAACGTAATTATTATCCTTTTAAAATTTACGATTCAAATTAAAATAACATGTCTACGATGTAACTAATTAGTGGTACTTACGAATATTTTTGCCGTGGATCGTAACTTGACATTCCCGCACGCAATCTTGTTGCTATGAAAACAAAAGAAATCTCCGTGCGGTAAAAAATTACAAAAAGCACAAGTGCCTTAAGTAAAACCATAATAATACAAGCCTTTATCGAAGGCCGGAACCAAGGCCCCCCCCAATTTGTGGTGGCTTTAACAGGACAAATATTCTGTCCCCATAACAACCAACACATGCGAATCACTTTCTGAAATATAACATCCATTTTCAATAGTCTATAGCCTAAACATAATATTTTCAGCTAATATCTCAATTAATATAAATAAATTGATATGACTAATCATAGTGCAAAAAATAGCATGCAATACTCGAGCCGTAAGCGCATAACGGAACTCGAAAATTGAAAAACCTCGGCGCAAGCGCCTCGTTTTTTCAAACTCTTTCCTCCATTCGTATGCACCGCTTACGGCACTTGTATCGCAATATACTATAAATATAAAAGGTTTTGTCCTGACTGACAGACTGACTGACTGACAGGAATCAACGTAGAGCCTAAACTATAACAGGTAGAGACTTGGAATTTTGACAGTAGCCTATCTTCGTTTCATAATGTAAGTGCTCACTAAGAAAGGATTTTGCAAAATTTTTATTTTAAATGCTAAAAATCAAATGTTTTTTAGTATACTTAATCCCTTTTTACACAGAATTATCAAATCCAAATCAAAGAACATATTGTTGCTATTGGTATCAGATGGGTTTGGAAATAATTGAAGTGGGACTTTCACAAATTAGAAAAGCTATCAATATAATTCATGTTGTAAATAAATATTAAGGAATGAAATCCACTAAAATAATGCAGTCACATAACTTTTTCTACCCTGGACATAGAGAAAACAATACGAGGTATGGTAATATGTGACTTATATTATTATATCGCAGGTTTTTGGGGAGGGTAGAAAGAAAATGATATTGAATTCCCTTGTAATTGCATCCCCAAAACGGTGAGAGTGAGAAATAAAATATTCCGCAAAGACAATACAATATTATATTCCGGAAGTTGTGTCTCTTCTTATTTCAACTCCTGCCAGGCTTGGTTGATAGAAGCGATGGGATGCAAATTTCTAGATCCTCTAGAGCCATAATAATAAGCTATATCAAGCGTTTTCTGAGGGAATAGTTTGAGTGTGATAAGTCGTTCTTCCTATTTCAAATTCTAAATACCCATATAAGGACCTATAATTTAAAAATTGAAAGTCCTTCATAAGTTAATTTCCAATTACAAAATAGAAAACCCGGGCGACGCCGGGCCTTTTAAGCTAGTATACTACCTAGGTATAACCTGCTCACACTAATAACAAACTCGCCGGCGCTCACTTTGCTAACTTCGTGTTTGCCTGTTTAGTTCTATATAATGGTCTTACATTGTAAATAAAAATGAAATGCCCTTTTTAAATTGAAAATTCATTTCCAGATGACAGCCTACATTTATGTGACATTAAATACAGGGTGCGGCAAAACATCCTCCCTATTTTAAATTTCAAATAAAAAACAGATGGATCAAAATAAAGATATTGTATTAATATTAATGATATCTACACAGTGGGAATTTAGGGTTTTCAGTATATTACATTAGTTCACCTCACTGCATAAGTGTAAATCGACCTTAATCCTGTCTCCATGCTCTTATAGCATGGTTCACCATCTCATTAGGCACTATATCCACGCCGCAACATTCGCACAAGATGGGACTAGTAGTCAACTTGTGTTGTCATAACGACAGAAAAAAAAAGTGATAAACAGTAAACAAAAATTGAATAGGGTATTTAAATCGCGGAATTGGCGTTCAGTACAGTATCCAACCATACCGTGGACGGGAGAAAAACGTGCTTACGCTGTGGAATCATTTCTGGTAAACGGGTATTCCGTTGTCGCTGCCCAGCGTGCTTTCCGGATTCGCTTCCAAATTCCCCCTCGTGGTGCAGTTCCAGATCGGAAAAGCATTAGCTTATGGGTCTCAAACTTTAGCAAGTGGTGACATGATTAAAAGGGAGGGGGAAGGCCACACACGATCACTATACCTTACACCCTGCGGTGTTAAACATCGGCCGAGGATTTTGCCAGCCCTAAGAAATGCAATACAGGAAGAGATTGGTCTTATTACTCAAGAATGTTGGTCAGAACGATGGAGAATTTCCGAAGTCGCATTCAACAATGCATTGTTAGTGAAGGACACCCTCTTGAGTAACACATTGCTCAATACATGAAACTTCCCACTGTGTAGAATCATTCATGTTAATACAGCTTCTTTATTTTAATCCATCTGTTTTTTATTTGAACTTTAAAATAGGGAGGATGTTTTGCCGCACCCTGTAGTAATGTTCATTTCTAGATACACAACTCACTATTTTTGTTACCGTACGAGATTGACATTCCGTTGTTTTGTCATTAAATGTACTTGTTCGCCAACTCATTAACGGTGTAGAATGTCAAAATGGCCGATTTTGTAGGTACATTATGTCTCTAAGCCCATGATTTATTGTTTGATGAATTTCATGTCCGTTTATGGTGAATGCTTAAATTTATACTTAAAATGTACCACAAACTTATTAATGCCGATAGTTTATATCCTGATACAAGGTTGCTAATAATATTGTTTTCATTTTACTGCCTTATTAAGATTTATGGGGAATATTCAATGGCCTGTATCAAGTGCATATATACAGGGTGTTTCAAGAAGGACTTTACAACTTTGAAAATTAATATAAATTTCTTCAAAGAACTTACAGAGTCGGTGTTAGTCTTGTTTTAAAGGGAACACATCAAGTTGTTTTACCTCTAACTAACGATGTTCTACGTGACTTCCGTTGGTTATCCTGCACACATCCCATCGGTAGTCAATCTCTATATATATAAAAGGCTTTGTCCTGACTGACTGAATGAATGACTGACTGACTGATTGACTGAATGACAGGAATCAACGTACAGCCTAAACTATAACAGATAGAGACTTGGAAATTTGACAGTACCTTCGTTTCATAATGTAGGTGCTCACTACGAAAGGATTTTGAAAAATTCTGATTCTAAATGCCAAAAATTAAATGTTTTTGAAAATACTTAATCCCTTTTTAAATAGAATTATCAATTCCAAATCACAGAATATATTGTTGCCAAATGGTATCAGGTGGGCTTGGAAAAAACAAATGAAATGCACTTTTGACAAATAAGAGAAGTTATCAAAGTAATTCATTGTATAAATAAATATTACAGAATGAAATCCACTAAAATAATGGAATCACATAACTTTCTCTACCCTGGACATAGAGAAAACAAAACGAGGTATGGTAATGTGTATATTATTATATTATATCGCAGGTTTTTGGAGAGAAAAGTATGAAAGTGATAATGCTTTATGGTAACATAAGAGTGGGAAATTTCCCGCCTCGATATTACAATTTTATGTTACAGGAATTTCTGTTTCTTCTTATTTAAACCTCTACCAGGCTTGCTGTGCACTGTACAAGCGATGGGATGCAAAATTCTAGATCCTCTATGAGCCATAAAAAACTATATCAAGCGTTTTCTGAGGGAATAGTTTGAGTGTAATAAGTCGTTCTTCCTATTTCAAATTATAAATGCCTATATAAGGACCTAGATTTAAAATTGAAAATCCTTTATAAGCTAATTTCCAATTACAAAATACAAAACCCGGGCGACGCCGGGTCTTTTAAGCTAGTAGTCTATAAATAAAACCTTTCTTCTGAGTAATGTAGGATGTAATACAGACTATGCGCTACAATCCACATTATTTCTTTACGCAGAGCACTAAGAATCATTGCATCTATATTATGTTGTTTCTGTATCGGTAACTTGATTGGAGACGTAGTAATTTTGTTTAACTACTCATTCAGGTTTCTGGAGCTAAGTTCATTCCAGAACATTTGACTTTATGTAAGTTATTGAAAGCTAATATCCATTAGACTCCAAAGGAAATTTTGTTTATCAGTAACGCATCACTGTTATAAGAAGTAAAAAATTAAAAAACCCACCAGTATTAATAAATTAACAATAGGCCTATGCTTTCCTCTACAGTAGAAGTTATTTCAGATCATTTGCTTATTGAGATTAAGTATGTGCATTATTATTAAATAAATTACGAGAGTATAAAATCATTAATGAAACATTCAAATTTACAAGAGTTTTTTTAATAATGGTGTGTTATGTAAGAAAATATAATAAAATAACCAAACCAATGTGTTTTTTTTAATTATTGAACATGATGTTACAATCCTAAAAATCGCAGATATTCCAGGAGGAGTTTCGACCCCCCTCAACCCTCCCCCACCGTACGCCAATGATATATATATATATATATATATATATATATATATATATATATATATATATATATATATATGTAAATAAGTATGTATGTATGTGTTATATAAACATTTTAAGTGTTTTTAAGGATATTAATAGTTTTATATACATTTCATAAACAGTGACAATTAAGGTTTTAAATTACAACCAGTGTCAAATCGACACATATCTAGTTATAAGTATTAACCATGAATATTAAATAAATTTATGTATATATATATATGCACTTGATACAGGCCTTTGAATATTCCCCACAAATCTTAATACGGCAGCTCAATGACAATATTATTAGCAACCTTGTATCAGGATATAAACTATCGGCATTAATAAGTTTGTAGTAAAAGGTGATACGTTTTAAGTGTAAACCATGATTTAATGTTTTTATATAATATTTTTTGTCATTTAATGTATCATTATTCTATGGTAAAGACCTCATAGTCTTATTATTATGGTAAGACCACGTTACGTAAAACTATTATTATCATCATCTTCATCATCATCATATTTCTACATATTTTATATCTGTACGGAGCCTAGAAGAAAGTTATTTGTATAGAGACTGAGAAAAACCAGCTCGATGGGAACATCACACCCAGTGAGAGGAACAATGGGAGGACGATATGATCGCTATTGTTACTGCTAAATGAGCGTCACAATGCATTTCATTTTAAGATTAATCTTCCCAGATTCAAGTGGAGCTCAATGCCGGGATTATATTTTCGATACAGCTCTCCTTTGTTCAGTCCACGGAACAATAAGTAGCAGAGGAGTGACTAATATCAAAGTACAACAGCAAGAAGTGGAATCGAATCTGAAGGCAGATGGGATGATAACAACACTTTCTACAGCTAAACATGAATAGCAGGAGGCAGTGTGAAAGAATTATCATTCCAATGCATCACCTGATACGTTACTTTGGCTCCGTACATTAAGTTTTGGTGTTAAATGACATAGTCTCTGAATGTGAATCATGCTTTTGAATATACGATACCAAAATGCAAGATAATAAATTGAAATATAATAAAAAAAAATTCAGTACACTATTCTTGTAATATGAAGATTTATGAAGAAAGAATAAAATCAGGTAAACTGATGTAAAAAAGTGCCAGTATGTTTTTTAATCAGTTATGACTGCAATTATGATATACAGAGTATGTTTTTTTTTCTTTTCTTTTAAATTGATTCCCAAGTTAAGCTCCAGATTTATTCATTAAGGAGGGCTTACGGAAGAACAAAGGTCTAGTTTTTTTTAATCAGATTAAAATCTTATAGCATCAGCTGAACTGTACAGAATTGTATTATCTTGACAATCGCACACTCACATAAAAATACAAAAAAAAGTGAAATTGGCCGGTTTCGGGATTTGAACCATGAAACTCCAGAATGTGAGGCCAAGACGTTACCATTTCGGCTACCTGGGTTAGTTTAACGGTCTAGTTGGATAAGCGCATGTAAAACAATAGTGTTTTTGGTCATAGCTACCTGTATTTTAATTTCCAAAGCCTTATAATATTACAGTAAAACAATTGACTATGTTGTCAAGATAACTGATTTGCTTTTTTTTATATAAATTCTTTCGAATACGTATATTATCATAAAATAGGCACTAAATTGAGCATTACTCCGAAACAGGTCAACCGATTTTATCCAATATCAATAGACATCTTCCCATGAACATTATAAATGTGTATACCAAGTTTCATAAAAATCCGGTAAAGCGTATTTGAGTTACCGCGTCTTTAAAATAGACACTAAATTGGGTTTTACTCCGGTACCGGTCTACCGATTTGGTCCAATATCAGTAGACGTCTTCCCATGTGCATTGTTAATGGGTATACAAAGTTTCAGGAAAATCCAATAAAGAATATTTGAGTTATCGCGACTTCTCATATATTAACATAAAAGGCACTAAATTGGGCATTATTCCGGTACTGGCCAATCGATTTGGTTAAATATCAATAGACCTCTTCCCATGGACATTATAAATGCGTATACGAAGTTTCATAATTATCTGATAAAGCGCATTTGAGTTATTGCGCCTTTAAAATAGACACTAAATTGGGGTTTACTCCGGTACCGGTCAACAGATTAGGTTCAAATTCAACAAGGCACTTCTCATGGACGTCATACATGCGTGTACCAAATTTAATGGAAATCCGATACAGCGTATTTGAGTTATGGCGCCTTTTTATTAGAAAAGCGCCATAATCTATTAAAATAGGCACTAAATTGGGCATTACTCCGGTACCGGTGAACCGATTTGGTTCAATATCAATAGGGTTCTTCCCATGGACATTATAAATGTGTTTTCCAAGTTTCGTGAAAATCCGAAAAAGCGTATTTGAGTTATGGTGCGTACAGGCACACAGACAGACGGACAGACATTTTTTCGTCCACCACACAATCTCATAAAGTACCATACTGGCACTTAATAAAAGCACACGAGCTGTCTTGCTCCGAATGGAAATTGTGTACTTAA
This sequence comes from Ectobius pallidus, assembly GCA_964059195.1. NCBI lineage: Eukaryota > Metazoa > Arthropoda > Insecta > Blattodea > Ectobiidae > Ectobius > Ectobius pallidus. Next base: position 183,291,764 of record CAXKWD010000004.1, on the reverse strand, counting down.
TCAATGTACATTTCTATTATTTCAATTTCAAAACAAGTTATCTCTATATATAAAAGCGAAAAACCACTGACTCACTGACTCACTGACTGATCACAGTTTCTCAAAAACCATACACCCTAGGAACGTGAAACTTGGTACACATATTGCTACTAGGCTCTAGATGCGCACTAAGAAAGAATTTCAAAATCTTTGTCCTCTAAGGGCCTATATGGGCCAAAATAGGGTTGTAAAGTTATGATATTCACCAAAAGGAATTCATACTGCATGTACACAATCCCCATGGCAACATTATTTTTTTTAAACTACACAGGTGGCTTGGCATGACACTGTGATTTTATGTAGACCTAATAGATATAAAATTATGAGAAAGGCTATCAATAGAATTCCTAAAGATTATTATTAACTATTTTTTGACACGAAGTAAATTTAGAAGGTCCTGGGTTCTATTCTTAAGAGTTGAACTCTTTTCTTATAGCTAGCCTAGGACTGCATTGCAAAATATAGTAAGTAAAGTGTTCCCTATTACAGGCCATGGGGGCCTAGAGGGTTCCAAGAAGTGTAGGCTCCCGGATTTTTAAACAATCGGCACGTGAAGGTGGTAAGGTTGTCAGCGTTAACCACCGACCGCCTTTACCCCAGGTAGTTCATACAGTAGCAATAGATATAAGTTCATGATTAATTTCTATTTACCATATTATCTATCTATCTTTACCTTAGTTTTTACCCCTCCCTTTTGGGGTCATTTCAGCGACCCACGTTGCCCGGGCCTTACAGGGCCGCGACCTGTCGGGAGAGGGATTATCTATGGCTCACATACATACTTTCTTGACCAGACAAGGACATGGAGGGCCTCCTGGATGAGTGATCAGCCAAATGCCGGGGCCACCTCCGAGACAACACAAACATATAGGACGAGATACAACATTCACACACTCACTCTGAACAAGGCGAGGATGGGATGAGGATGATAATGGCTGCCAGATGATATCCGGAGACCACTAGGGCCTAAAGTTACCAGAGCCTAAAGTTACCAGACATTTGTCTCACATGAGGAAAATTCCCGGGAAAACCCTTCCTAGGTAACTTGTCTCGACCAGTATTCGAACCGGAGCCCGCTATTTATGTATGTTTGCCAAAATTGAAACAACGATTAAATTTTTAATACATAATCAGAGTAGGCTAAACTACGGGTAGAGGATTAGGCCTACGTGGAATATAAATACGTCCACCGTGTTGACTGGACGGCTGATGATTTATAGAAGTACATCGAATCGACTTTAAATTGTGTTCACTTAACCTATATATACATAAATCTAACAATGCAAAGCATTGATGGGTCAGCTAGTGTTGTATAAAATAATGTTTTCGTGCTGTTCAATGGCAAAATGTGACGTATTAGTCTCTGCACACTGATGCTTTCGTGTCCAATAACGAGCAGACGGTTAGGCCTAGTAAAAACAAAGAAGGTTGACATATATGTTATTTTCTAAAAGTATCCATAACTGGTGGTATAACAGTAGCTCAAAATTACATGTGAATTTTTTCTTGTAATTCAATAGCACAAAGTATCTAATAGGCAAAATTATCTTGGCAATTAATATGATTGTGGAAAACTCATGGACCCCCTGTTTCTTATTATTTTTATTATTTTTTAAACTAAGGATATTCAATATCGCACACCCCCAGTAATTGCAAACTTTAGTTCGTGTCAGCCCCTCCCTTCGTAGGTTCTGGATCCACCTCTGATCTCCTATGGTACGGGCAGATGAAGTAAAAATTATATTATTGTTTGGATAAAAATATCAACAGAAAGGTTAAGACATGGCATAGGCCTATAGATCACAGCTTTCAAGACTCCATTGCTATGTATGGATCGATTCAGCTATCATGTCTTTCAGGGTAGTATGTTAGAACGTTTTCATTGATTGCAATTTTGTATTAACTTATATAATTACCGGACTGTTTAAATATTTCAGTATTTTGTAACGTTATATAGTGATAATTATCACACTATTTTGGATAACAGTACCATTTTTCGTATATTAAAACAATAAATTATTTGCAGAATAAAAAACCTAAAAACTCGCATATGAGATTGCGCAAAAAAGCGTACAAATTGAGCTGCAGTAACACTATTGCCAAAAGCAGTACATACTCATGTCCTTGTTGCAGTCAGCTTTCATTTGTCTGCTTTTCTCTCTGATTAAACAAACATATAGACCACACAACATAAAGAAATATTACTGATCTTGAAAATCTCTATAGGGCTATATATAAAAGGCTTTGTCCTGACTGACAGGAATCAACGTAGTGCCTAAACTATAACAGGTAGAGACTTGGAATTTTGCAGTACCTTCGTTTCATAATGTAGATTCTCACTAAGAAAGGATTTTGAAATTTTTTTATTTTAAATGCAAAAAATCAAATTTTTTTGAGTATACTTAATCCCTTTTTACACAGAATTATCAAATCCAAATCACAGAACATATTGTTGCCAGTGGTATCAAATGGGTTTGGAAATAAATTAAATGCAAGTTTGACAAATAAGAGAAGTTATCAATATAATTCATGTTATAGGCTAAATAAATATTAAAGAATGGAATCCACTAAAATAATGCAGTCACATAACTTTATCTAGCCTGGACATAGAGAAAACAAAACGAGGTATGGTAATGTGTAGGATTCGGATGATTATGACATGTCATTTTTTTATCCTGACCTCTGTTCCCGCCGCAAACACAAATTAAAAACGAATTGCATGCTTGTTATCCTAATCGGTCAGTTTTTATTTTCCATATGAAGTCATATTTTGGTCATTTTTGTGATCTTGGTCATATTTCGGACATATTTGTAATTTAACGTCATATTTCAGTTATAAATTCGGTAAAAGAGCACAATTATACAGTGTAGGCTACATATTACATGGTCGAGTTAAATTTGAAATTTATTTAATTAATTTAATGTTTATGCTAAATTAATAGGTAACTTACGTTTTAAAATTAACGCAATTGTTCATATTTTGTAGAGGCAAGCATGGTCTACAAAATATTAGAAGTCGATGAAGCGAAAAAACAAGAGAAAATTCTTTAAAAATAGAAGTTCATTACAAGTAAAATTGTAAATCACCAAAATTGTTGAAAAGTGATCATCTGATTGAATTCATGTGATGTGATGTAAAAATTTAGACTGCCGGTATACGTATAAACGTTTTAAGTTAGTACATTATTTAAAATTATTTTATTAGGACATATTTAGGGTTTTTGGGTCATATTTAGTTATTTTTAAAGGCATATTTGCAGTCATATTTTCTACTGTTTTAGGTCATAAACATCCGAACCCTAGTAATGTGTATATTATTATATCGCAGGTTTTGGAGAGAGAAGTTTGAAAGTGATATTGCTTTCTATTTAATTTCATCCCCAAAACAGTTTTATGGTAACATGAGAGTGAGAAATAAAATTTTCCACCTCGATATTACAATTTTATGTTACAGTAATGTCTGTTTCTTCTTATTTGAACCTCTACCAGGCTTTCTGTGTACTGTATAAGCGATGGGATGCAAAATTCTGCATCCTCTATGAACCATAAAAAGCTATACCAAGCGTTTTTTGAGGGAATAGTTTGAGTGTGATAAGTCGTTCTTCCTATTTCAAATTATAAATACCTATATAAGGACCTAGAATTTAAAAATCGAAAGTCCTTCATAAGTTAATTTCCATTTTACAAAATTAAAAACCCGGGCGACTCCGGGTCTTTTAAGCTAGTAATAAAATAAGGTAATAGCACAGTATAGTTTAACAGTAGCGAAGCTCTAATGGAAGGAAAATGCATCCTTTTGACAGATCGGTGCGACTATAGCACCCCAAGCGGCCAGCAAGAGGCAACTAACAAACAGCCATTTCCAGCATTGGAAATATACGAATATATGACTGCATTTCTTTTTATTTTTAAAATTACTAGAACGAGATTGTTACCGGAAAGGCATACTGGTGAACTCATCAAGTCATAGACTTTATGGGAATTTAAAGAAGTTGTAGTTTCAAGACCGATGACATTGTATATTATCTTATTAGTATCAGACCGGTTTCCTTCTTCCATATAGTCCTAAGCTACTTCCCTACGACAAATCTTCAAGAATTTAATTGACCTACTACTAACACATATTTACACTGAAAATTCTGACAAATAGGAAAACTTAATAATTTCAATAAGCATCTATTAGGAGTAGTTCAGAAATTAGGGGGGAAAGTAAAGTTCTAGGCTTGAAGCCCGATATGGTCAATATCAGATGCAATAACAACACAGTTTTGTCTTTTTCTTCATTTTATTAAACACGATGAATTATTGAAAAGTATGGAATTATACATGTTGTCTTTATTCTGGACAGTTTAATTTTGTTAAATTCAATTATATAGGCCTAACATTATCTCGTGTTAAAATATTTTCAAAATTAGTAGGGTCAGGTGGGGTATTTGTAAATAGGCCTATATATTTAGAAACGTATTGCTTTGTTAGAATTTTTATTTCTGATGTACATAAAAAAATAATTAATTACATATAAAGAATATTAATAAAAATGTCTTAATTAAGTTCTAACTCACTTTATGGGATATGCAAAGGGTAAACGAAAATTCCAACGAAGCCAATATTAAGTAGATTTTTGTTTAATAAAATTTCTTTCTCTCTCTTTCTTTTTCGTAGTTTTACCTCTCCCTTTTAGGATTAAAGCGACCCAAGCCGCCCGGGCCTTACAAGGCCGCGACCTGTCGGGAGAGGGATTACCTTTGGATCACATACATACTTTTTTGACCAGACAAGGACATGGAGGGCCTCCCCGGATGAGTGATCAGCCCAATGCCGGGGCCACCTCCGAGACAACACGAACACATAGGACGATACACACCATTCACACACACACTCACTCAGAACAAGGCGAGGATGAGGATGAAGATGATAATGACGGCCAGATGATATCCGGGGACCACAAGGGCCTAAAGTTACCTGACATTTGTCTCATAGGTGAGGGAAAACCCCGGAAAAAACCTCACCTAGGTAACTTGTCCCGACCAGGAATCGAACCCGGGCCCGCTGCGTGAGAGGATTGGACGCATCCCCTGAGCCACAGCGGTGGACGTTTAATAAAATGAAACAAAAAAAAACGATAAATACCGTATTATAGGATTGACTGAGTTATATAGTTTTTACGAAAACACTGATGAAGGTCTAATTTTATCATTTCCGGGCCCCCTCTAATTCTTAAAAAATATAATTGCATTTTATTTTCTGCATGTACATCTTATGTACAAAAATTATATTATATTATTATACAAATAATTTATATCTTTTTTAAAAGATCTCGTCTTCTGACAATTACAAGCCATTTTCTCTGAAAATAAAAGAAATAGGAATAAATATACTAGTATGGATGCAAGCATGATAATCACGTTTGCAATTTAATTCCACAAATAACCGTTTTCGATTACCTCTCAAGATATTTGGGGCATCTGAAGAAAGATAAATCGGGTGATTTCTTTTGGCTCTTGGTGCATTTTATAGCATCACAAGCATCTCCATAAAATATTGTCGACATTTTTCATTAGAAACACGTGTTGCCTCTTGCTCACCGCTGCGAGCGCTGCAGTCGCGTCGGTTGAAAAAAACTGTATGGAGCTTCGCTACTGTTATACTATACTGTGGTAATAGTATATTGCGATACAAGTACCGTAAGCGGTGCATACGGATCGAGGAAAGAGTTTGAAACAACGAGGCGCTTGCTATTTTTTGCACGATGATTATTTATATCAATGTAATTAAATTAATTGATATATTAGCTGAAAATATTATGTATAATACATTATTGAAGATAGATGTTTATTTCAGAAAATGATTCGCATGTGTTGGTTGTTATGGGGACTGAATATTTGTCCTGTTAAAATCGCCACAAACCAGGGGGCCTTGGTTCCGGTCTTCCATAAAGGCTTGTATTATGATGGTTTTACTTACGGCACTTGTGCATTTTGTAATTCTTACCACACGGAGATTTATTTTATTTTCATAGCAACCAGATTGCATGCGGGAATGTCAAGTTACGATCCACGGCAACAATATTTGTAAGTATCACTAATTAGTTACGTCGTGCAATAATTATATAACAATGCGCCAGAATGCTTTTGTTTAATCAGTGATAATTGCAAATATAATATGCAGAAAATAAGTTATTTTGTAATCTATGTCCGAGTTAAGTTCCAGTTCGATTCATTAAGCAGGGCTTACGGAAGAGCAAAGGTCTAAAGTTTGATAAACATATGTGAAGGAATATGTCGGTATTAAGTGCCATTATGGTACTTTATGAGATTGTATGATGGACGAAAAATGTCTGTCCGCGTGTCTGCACGCGCGATAATGCGAATGCGCTGTAGATTGGATTTTTATGAAACTTTGTATTTATAACGTCCATGGGAAGAAGCCTATGATATTGGACCAATTCCGTTGACCGGTATCGGAGAAAAGACGAATTAAAATCACATGTTTTTTTAAGCGGGAAATCATATTTATACTACAAAGTCGCGTTGTTAATCACCGAGGGCCTCGACTACAATGAAGTCAGATGTTTGTAAGTTTATTACATCACACCTTGCTTTAGATGTGAGGCACTTGTTGTTACCCCCACTTATTCCTTCTATATGCTTATCAAAATAAGTAAATACAAATATAAATAGAAATAAATAAAAGCTATAAACACATCTAGCCGTTGAATAATTAAGCGCAGCTGCTGTTGATATAGTATTATGCATTCAATCGAAATGTACGGCTACCGATATCTGCATTATATTTTACTGTGAGTATTTTTCATAGGTAATCCTAGGAGAGTTGACATCGAGTTTATCGAGTTTATCCGATGTAAATCGTCAACTCGAGTTGGATTTATTAAGACTATTCCATGAATAGGTCTAAAAATGTAGCGGATTATACAAATAATAATTATTTCCGTGCTTTGTTGTATAAAAATAAAAATAAAAGTTACGAGATCACGGTACACTATGAATCAACCATCCGTGAATGTTGTGACAGTGCTGCCAATAGAGCTTATAAGACATAGTTAACTTGATTCAGGTAAGCTAACAGCAGAACAGAATAAAAGCACACGAACTGGCTTGCACCCAATCGAAATTGTGTTTTTAATCAATGTACATTTATATTAATTCAATTTCCAAACAAGTTATGATGTATAAAATAATCTGATTTCATGCCGCTTAGTGGCAGCAGTGACTATTAATCACTGCACACTGATACTTGCGTCTCCAGTAACGAGCAGACGGTTTTACCCGATAAAATGCCATCCTCGCGATTTCTACAAGAATATTGTAAGATAAACGGCCGTGATTGGTCTATATCCGAGGAATTGCTAAACGTTATTGGTCAATTTCAAACGCGCGGCGTTTGAGTGGAATAGTCATTCCAATGCATCACCTGATACGTTACTTTGGCTCCATACATTAAGTTATGGTATTGAATGACATAACAGCGTAGGCTATGTGTTTTTTGTTTTTTAATTGAATCTTCTTTAGGCGCGCTAGGATATTCATCTAATAATTTCAAACTTTCCTCCGTGTCGGCCTCTCTTTTCGTTCTGGATCCGCTCCGATCTATAGTAGGTTTACTTATGGTGCGGGCAGAGGAAGTAAAAATTATATTATTGTTCGGATAAAAATTTCAACAGAAAGGTATAGATGGCATAGATCACAGCTTTTAAGACTCCATTGCTATGTATGATCGACTCAGCTATCATGTCATTCAGAGAAGTATGTTAGAACATTTTCATTGGTTGAAATGTTGTATTAACTTACATAATTACCGGACTGTTTAAATATTTCAGTATTTTGTAATGTTATATGGTGATAAATATTACACTTTTTTGGGTAACGATGCCATTTTTCGAATATTAAAACAATAAAATATTTGCTGAATAAGATACCTTAAAACTCGTAAATGAAATTATGCGAGAAAGTGCTCAAATTGAGCCGCAATAATACTATTGCCAAAATCAATGCGTACTTTCGTCTTTATCCAATAAGATTTTATTTGTCTGCTCTTCTCTCTGGATTAAAGATATAGACCACACAATATAAAGAAATATTTCTTTCTTTGTCTTAGTTTTACCACAGTATAGTATAACAGTAGCGAAGCTCCATACAGTTTTTTTCAACCGGCGCGACGGCAGCGCTCGTAGCGGTGAGCAAGATCCACACAATATGCATGCATTGTTGCTTATGTAAAATGTCAACAATATTTTATGGAAATGCTTGTGGTGCTAAAAATTGCACCAACAGCCAAAGGAATTCTCCCGATTTGTCTTTCTTCAGGTTCCCTAAAGATCCTGAGAGGTAAGCAAAAACAGTTATTTGTGAAATTAAATTGCAAATTTATGATTATCATGCTTGCATCCATACTAGTGCATTTACTCCTATTTCTTTTAATTTTAGGAGCAGAAAATGGCTTGTAAATGCTATATACAATTAATTATTTTTATATGTATATCATAAATGAAAATCCTAACGATGCAATGGTTTCTAAATATGCCTATATAGGCCTCTTTACAAATACCCCACCTGACCCTACTAATTTTAAAAATGTTTTAACACGAGGTTATGTTAGGCCTATATCATTGAATTTAACAAAATTAAACTGTCGAGAATAAAGATAACGTGTTTAATCCTTTACTTTTTAATAATTTATCGTGTTTAACAAAATGAAGAAAAAGACAAAAGTGTTTTGCTATTGCATCTGATACTGACCATAGGCCTATCGTGCTATATGCCTATAGAACTTTACTTTCCCCCCTAATTTCTGAACTAGTACTACTACATGCTTATTGAAATTATTAAGTTTTCTTATTTGTCAGAATTTTCAGTGTAAGTACAGTATATGTTAGTAGTAGGTCAATTAAATTCTTGAAGATGTAGGGATGTAGCTTATATGGTGGACGGAAACCGGTCTGATACTTTATAAGATATACAATGTCATCGATCTTGAAACTACAACTTCTTTACATTACCATAAAGTCTATGATTTGGTGAGTTCACCAGTATGCCTTTCCGGTAATAATCTCGTTCTGGTAATTTTAAAAATAAGAAGAAATACAGCCATATATTCGTATCTTTTCAATGCTGGAAATGGCTGTTTGCTAGTTCCGTCTTGCTGACCGCTTGGGGTGCTAGTGTCGCACGATCTGTCAAAAGGATGCATTTTCCTTTCATTAGAGCTTCGCTACTGTTATACTATACTGTGGTTTTACCTCTCCATTTTAGGATTTAAGCAACCCAAGCCGCCCGGGCCTTACAGGGCCACGACCTGTCGGGAAAGGGATTATCTATGGATCACATACATACTTTTTTGACCAGACATGGACACGGAAGGCCCCCGGATGAGTAATCAGCCCAATGCCGGGGCCACCTCCGAGACAACACGAACCCATAGGACGAGACACAACATTCACACATTCACACTCATTCCAAACAAGGCGAGGATGGGATGAAGATGACAATGACGGCCTGATGATATATGGGGACACAAGGGCTTAAAGTTACCCGACATTTGTCTCACAGGTGAGGAAAAACCCCAGAAAAAACCCACCTAGTTAACTTCTCCCGACAAGGATTCGAACCCGGGCCCGCTGCGTGAGAAGAGAGAACGCATCCCCTACGCCACAGCGATGGACAAAGAAATATTACTGATCTTAAAAATAATAAAATCAGGTAAACTATGTAACAAAGTGCCAGACTGCATTTGTTTAATCAGTTATAATTGCAATAATTTTTTAATCGATTGCTGAGTTAAGCTCCAGATTGATACATTAAGCAGGACTTTATTTTTTATTTTTTAATATGATTAACATCATCCAGCATCAGCAGAACTTTACAGATATGTAACATCTTGACACTCACACACTCACATGAAAATGAATGGGAGAAAAAAAAGTCAAATTGGCCAGCTACAGGACTTGGACCAGGGACAACCGGAATGCGAGTCCGGGATGTTACCTCATCCGCCATCTCGCTCAGCTTAACGTTCGACTTTGATAACCATATTTAAAATAATAGTGTTATTGTAATAGCTAACTGTATTGCAACTTCCAAAGCCATATATGAACACTGTAAACAATATATTGTTATGAGAACTGATTTGCATTTCATAAATTCTTTCTAATATATTACCATAAAATAAGCACTAAATTGGGCATTACTCCGGTACTGTCAACTTATTTGGTCCAATATCAATAGGCTTCTTCTGATGGACGTTATAAATGCGTATTCCAAGTTTCATGAAAATCCGATAAAGCGTACTTGAGTTATCGCGCGTACAGGCAACACGGACAGCTGGACGGACGGACAGAGTGACGGACGGACAGACTGACGGACAGACATTTCCAGATTTTCACTATTGATATTTTCAATCACTCTGATATAATCTCTATATATATAAAAGGCTTTGTCCTGACTGACTGACTGACTGACAGGAATCAACGTAGAGCCGAAACTATAACAGGTTAGAGACTTGGAATTTTGACAGTACCTTCGTTTCATAATGTAGGGGCTCACTAAGAAAGGAATTTACAAAATTTTGATTTTAAATGCCAAAAATTAAATGTTTTTGAGAATACTTAATCCCTTTTTACACAGGATTATAAAACCCAAATTACAGAACATATTGTTGCTAATAGTATCAGATGGCTTTGGAAAAAAAAAAGAAATGCAAGTTTGACAAATAAGAGAAGGTATCAATTTATAATTCATGTTATAAATATATATTAAAGAATGTAATCCACGAAAATAATGCAGTCACATAACTATTCTCTACCCTGGACATAGAGAAAACAATGCGAGGTATGGTAATATGGTATATTATTATATCGCTGGTTTTTGGTGAGAGAAGTATGAAAGTGGTATTGCTTTCTGTTTAATTTCATCCCCAAAACAGTTTTATGGTAACATGAGAGGGAGAAATAAAATTTTCCGCCTCGGTATTACAATTTTATGTTACAGGAATTTCTGTTTCTTATTTGAACCCTTACCAGGCTTGCTGTGTACAAGCGATGCGATGCAGAATTCTACATCCTCTATGAGCCATAAAAAACTATATCAAGCGTTTTCTGAGGGAATAGTTTTAGTGTAATAAGTCGTTCTTCCTATTTCAGATTATAAATACCTACATAAGGACCTAGAATTTAAGAAACGAAAGTCCTTCATAAGTTCATTTCCAATTACAAAATAAAAAACCCGGGCAACGCCGGGTCTTTTAAGCTAGTAGTGTATAAGTTAATAGCATTTTGACTTCGCCTCTATTCCTCGATTCTGTTAAAACAAACTTGTCGCTATTGTAACGAAGTGTAATTACTATTAATTATGAATTTATCTGGCAAATCATGTGCAGTCTATAGCGTTATTGTGGTGACTGTATCAATATTGACACGAATGCTGATTCACTTACGTAGCCTAATCGCTTTCGTCACGTCTGTGTGCTTGAAGGGATTCTCTTGTAGACTCACGCTACAATAAATCTTGCTAGAATGTAATTTTATAGATAAGGATCGATGAGGGCGCCTGTCTTTAACACTGCAATTTGTGGAAGCAACTATTCCTAAGTTTCGAACCCGCACGAAATGCGAGGCAGTTTGAATGAAAGAGTACATATTGAATTAATAAGCAGTAGAAACCGTAACCCACTGTATTACGATCGGCTAGGGAGCAGTTCGCAGGCTAATTGCCACTCTTGTCTTTGTGTAAGTAATTGTGAACATCTTAATTCCACTGGGGACTTGTATTTGCATAGTTTCTCTGCTCTTTGCTTTTTTTGTGCTCTGAACAATAATTCCTGCTAACAGAATACCCTCGAATAAAGTGATTTTCTGGGTGAGCTGACTTAAATGCTTTTTATGAAATGTTATTATACTGATTTTAAGTAAACATCGTTTGTTTTGACTGCTATTAAAACTCATTCATACTTAGATAGAATCAGGTAAACAGATGTAACAAAGTTCCAGAATGCTTTTGTTTAATCAGTGATAATTGCAATTATGATATGCAGAAAATAAGTTTATCTTTTAATTGATTTCCGAGTTAGGTCCACCACTGTGGCAGAGGGGATGCGTTCGCTCCTTTCACGCAGCGAAGCCGGGTTCAAATCCTGGTCGGGACAAGATACCTAGGTGGGGTTTTTTCCGGGGTTTTTCCTCACCTGTGAGACAAATTTCGGGTAACTTTAGGCCCTTGTGTCCCCGGATACCATATCAATGACATATCATTATCACCTTCATCCCATCCTCGCCTTGTTTGGGGTGAGTGTGTGTGTGCATGGGTGTGTCTCGTCCTATGTGTTCGTGTTGTCTCGGAGGTGGCCCCGGAATTGGGCTGATCACTCATCCGGGAGGCCCTCCATGTCCTTTTCTGGTCTAAAAAGTATGTATGTTATCCATAGGTAATCTCTCTCCCGACAGGTCGCGGCCCTAAGGCCCGAGCGACTTGGGTTGCTTAAATATACCTAAAATTGAGAGGTGAAACTAAGGTGAAGAGAGAGAGAGAGATTTCCGAGTTAAGCTCCAGATCGATTCCTTAAGCAGGGCTTACGGGAGAACAAAGGTCTAATTTGATAAGCATATGTGAAGGAATATGTGGGTAGTGATATTAGTCAAAGCTAACTTCCAAAGCCGTATATGTACCTACACTATAAAACAATATGTTGTCATTAGAACAGATTTGCAGTTGATAAATTTTGTCTAATACATTACCATAAAATAAGCATTAAAATGGGCACTACTCCATTAGGCCTACCGGTCATCCGATTTTGTCCAAATTAATAGGATTTTTCCCATTTACATTATAAATACGTATACCAAATTTCATGAAAATCTGATAAAGTATTTGAGTTATCGAACGTACAGCACACGGACAGACAGATGGACAGACATTTTCCCGTCCACCACACAATCTCATAAGGTACCATTCTGGCACTTAATAATAAAAGGTAGAGTTTGCTATATCGGGGACGAAGCCGCAGGGCACGTGAAACGTCTTGTGTGTGCTGCCTAATTCTATCCAACTTCGATTTGTTTGCAATAATTAAAATGGGTAGTATGTATAACCTCTTCTAGTGTTATAGCCTAATATTCAGTTAATATTTGAAAATAAATACAGCTATGATTTAATATACATTCCCTGTTATCTGCATCTAAATTAAGACTTGCCATAATAAATTTTCAAATGCCTGAGTGCAGCTAGTCAAAACCCTCTTTTTCAATACCAAGACTAAATGAAGATTACTCATTCCCTAGTTTCTACCGGGTGTTCGGAAATTCATACTACAAACTTCTAGGGCTAGTAGAGGGGACTTAGTAGACAATATTTCGAATAAGAATCCATGTCCCTAAACGTACCGGAGCTCTAGGTGAGATTTGATGTTTCAATGATGGTTCGTATTTTAAATATCCTCACTGGTCACAGAAACTGAAATATTCAAGATGAATAATAGACAACATTTCCTAAATCCCGTGGCCGGCCAATTTGGCATGGGTATTTTCATAGTTTCCTCAGTCGTAAAGGCAATTGCCGAATTATATATATACATACCATGAAAAGGCCATAAAAGAAATGAAGAATAGAAAGGCCACAGGAGACGATGACATACCAGTGGACCTACTGAAGGAATTAGGAGAAAATGGGATGAGGAAACTTACCAAACTTATCAACCGAATTTATGACACTGGAGAATGGCCTCAAGATTTCCTAGAGGTAACTATGATTGCACTAAAGAAGAAGAAATGTGCCAAGATGTGTAGTGATCACAGAACTATCAGCTTGCTATCTCACGTAGGAAAAATTGTGGCACGGATACTAACTAGAAGACTGGAAAGAAGAATAGAAGACGTAATAGGAAAAGACCAATTTGGTTTCCGGAAAGGAAAAGGAACTAGAGATGCAATTGGAATGCTAAGGATTATATCAGAGAGAGTTTTAGCGGTCAACGAAGAAGTGTGTGTCTGCTTTATTGATTGGCAAAAAGCTTTTGACCGAGTGAACTGGGAAAAGTTAATGGACATACTCAAAAAAATAGGCATTGACTGGAAGGACAGGAGACTAATCCGCAATTTGTACCTGGGACAAAAAGTGAAAGTGCGTCTAGAACATGGAGTGACCAACAGAGTAGAAATAGGAAGAGGTGTGCGTCAAGGATGTTGTATGTCACCCATCTTGTTCAACCTTTATGGAGACTGGCTTTGCAAAAGAAGCCTTAGAAGGAGTTAGGGATTTTGTGATAGGAGGATACGCTATTAACACCATCAAATATGCGGACGACCTGGTGATTCTGACAAAGAAACAAGAAATATTGCAAGGAATGATTGACAGGCTGGTGGAAACAGGAAGAAAGTATGGAATGGAAATCAACATAGGTAAATCGAAGGTGATGAGGATATCGAAGAGAGAAGAGCCGCTTCAAATTATCATGGGAAATCAAGAATTAGAGAACGTGAACCAGTTCAAATACTTAGGAAGTGTACTGACGAAAGATGCCTATTGCACCAAGGAGATAAGATCAAGAATTGCCATGGCCCAGAAAGCATTTATGAAGAAGAGAACTCTGCTAACTAGTAGTCTGAACCTAGAGCTACGTAAAAACCTGGTGAAGTGTTATATTTGGAGTATTGCTTTGTATGGATCAGAGACATGGACTTAGAGGAAATTAGAGAAGAAATATTTAGAAAGTTTTGAAATGTGGTGCTGGAGACAGATAGAAAATATGAAGTGGATGGACATGGTGACAAACGAAGAGGTTCTGAGTAGAGTGGGTGAGAAGAAGTCAATCATACACACAATTCGTCAGAGGAAAGCAAACTGGGTTGGGCACATTCTCAGAAGGAACTGCTTATTACATGATGTTGTAGAAGGAAGATTGGAGGGTACAACTAGACTTGGAAGAAGAAGAATTCAGCTGTTGGACGATTTAAGGGAAAAGCGGAAATATTGGATGCTGAAGGAGGAAGCAGAGGATAGACAGTTTTGGAAAACAAAATTCGCGTACCAAGTTTGAAAACCTGCCGGAAGGCAGAATACTTACTACTACTACTACTACTACATACCATGAATCATCCTCGTCGCGGCCCTGTAAGGCCCGGGCGGCTTGGGTCGCTTAAATCCTAAAAGAGAAAGAGGTAAAACTCCGATAAAAAAAGAAAGAGAAATAATCATATTCAATATTTTATCCTGTATCATATCCATTTAAATTAATATCAGTTTAAATTTACTGCATAAAATACTCTAACTATAGAAATAATTGACGATCAATAGTTCCATGGTCTACCCTACTGCATAGGCTCAGATTCCGAACTCCTGATATGGCTTCGTAGTTAAAATGAGCATAAACACAGTTCATATAAAAAACAATTCCCAGGACATTAAAAACTTTTTAGTGGTAAGTGCGCTTTGGATTTTTTAAATTGGAGTTCTTTAGAGCCCTATTGCCATGTTTATATATTGGAAATATTCTAGTCTAAAACTTGATGCAGATACAGTGTTTATTTTAAATCAGTTCGACTGTTTATAGTTATTAAATCATAAGGAATTCCTGCCCTAAAGAGCTTAACTCACTTTATAAGCTCCTTGTTTCTTGCTATCTAGGGATTGTGTGAGATGGCTCAACACGGAGTTTGTGTATTGTTTGAACGTGAAGGGCTTTATGAAGGCTCTTCCCCGCATTTCTCTTCATTCCTCTAGAATTATTTTCTTCGTTTTCAGTTCAACTTCGTGGGAAAGCTCCTAGGCCCCAAAGGCAATTCCCTGAAGAGACTCCAGGAAGATACCATGACAAAGATGGCGATCTTGGGAAGAGGTTCCATGAGAGATAAACACAAGGTAAGTGCTTCCTAGCAATGGTTATTAGCATTTAGAAAATATGTAAATGACTGTGTACGTTTCACTTTAGTGTACAGTTTTCATTCATTTTTTATACCATACTAAGTATTTAGTAAATTGTAGCTCACACCAACATAGTTTATTTTCAATTCTTCCTGTAACATTTACAGGCTGCCTTATGACAAAGAGTACCAATCACTGAAATATAGAATAAAAATTAACAAATATAAACTTAAATTAATGAACCCGACTATGTAACATAATAATGTTTCACTTGAATACACATGTAAGCAAACACAAGCAAAATAAATTAAATATATGGTCCATATGCATGGTTTCGAAATATGGCCAAAGATCCTTTCAATGCTGCCAAAGCAATGTCTTCCAGAATGTGTTTAGGAAGTCTAAATTTTTGGCAGAAATTGGCCATTATATGAGGGATGGTTCCTCGGGCTCCTATCATTAAACCCATCACACTGATAGATGCAAGGTTGTATTTTTGTTTGTAAAAATTTACAGTGGGTTCATAAATCTTTCGTTTCTCTGCATCCACCTCTTCTGGCTGCTGTTCGTAGGATTCGAACCTGATGGTAGGGTCCAGTATATATCCTTCAGATAACGAAGGTTTGAAGGCTATGATGTCAATCCTCCTATTACTGTCTTCACTGGAAATGCCATGAACCTCTTCGTACACAATGTACCCAACTTCCCTTAAAGCTTTAGCAATGATGGATCGTACGGTATGATGCCGAGAATTTCGTAGAAGTTCACAATGAGAACAGGCTCCCAGGACATGTGCAAGGGTTTCAAACTCCCTGTGGCAACGCCGACAGAGGTTATTGCCTTGGGACCTGTCAGGTACACTACGAACTGCTGACACGTTTGCCGTCATCTTGATGGCTTCCCTCCATTCACTACATGTTAGACCTTTACGCTTATAATGGTAATCAAACACATTTTAAAATACTTAAAGCAAACATTATGCACTATAACTTGCACGTGGAACATGTAACAGATTTAGACCTACATAGGTCTAAGAAGAGTCCAGGGGAAACCCCCGATAATATCATATTACAATTTTAAGCCGATTTCGCACGGTCCAATACATTGATTGAAACAAGTTGTATGAAGTAGTATTTCTATACAATTATTATTTCTGGCTGTTGAGAGAAGAGTGCCGTTTTGATCCAACATACTGTCATAGAATATATTTTAATGAAAAAATTATAGGTTACAAAATAAATATATTTTAAAAAATGTCTTCATGGGCCGCATTAAATGCCCTCGCAGGCCGAAAGTGGGTCCCTGGCCATAGGCGTAACCAGGCCGACCATATGGGGGGTTATAACATCCAGGGAGAGGGGGGTCCGGGGGTCCTCCCCCGGAAAATTTTAAAAACTAAGATGCAAAATAACGAGTTTTAAGCTTCCGGGGGTCCTCCCCCGGAAAATTTTAAAAACCAAGACACAAAATAACGAGTTTTAAGCTTCCGGGGGTTAACCCCCGGAAAATTTTAAAAATTAAGACGCAAAATAACGAGTTTTAAGCTTCCGGGGATTCCCCGGAAAATTTTAAAAATTAAGACGCAAAATAACGAGTTTTAAGCTTCCGGGGTCCTCCCTCGGAAAATTTTAAAAATCAAGACGCAAAATAACGAGTTTTAAGCTTCCCACGCTTTATACTCGTATTAAGTAATTTATGGGCAGACTTTAAAAAATTATACAATTTTCCTTTTTTTAATCAATGGGGGGGGGGGGGGTTCAAACCCCAAAACCCCCCCTCGGTACGCCTATGTCCCTGGCTGCCAGTTGGTTACCGCTTATTTAGAACATTATGGGCCTTTGTTAATTAAATATTAAACGTTATTAGAAATAACTATGTTTCTCTTATAGTAAGTTACAAGTAATGATCGGAGAGACGACTCCCGACAGACAGATGACAAAACACAAACAGAGTTACACAGTTCTATTAGTGCTGAATTAAACAGCTGGCTCCAAACACATTACACACAAGCGTAAAGTACACAAGAGCAAAAAGTAGAGCAATAGAACACAAGCGTCGAAAAGTTGTTGGGACCGAAGTATGGCCTATGGTGGAGGGCTCCGGGGGTGGTGGAGGGCTCCGGGGGTGGTGGAGGGCAAAAAAAAATGGTACAAGTAATAAGTATAATAAGCATAAGAGCATTATTATTGCAAACAGACTGGACGCTGGATGGCAGACGGGTAAAATTACTTCTGCTAGCTGTAAGATCGGTTACAACAACACAACTACAAGCTGGAACGGAAGTACAGGTGCTTCTGCATGGGTTGACTGACGTAAGTAGGGCATGGGCAAGAAGCTTGATTCTCAAGGAGCGACTATGATTTCGGCATTAACAGTCATATCTTAATGCTTTAATGAATTTTCGGGAATGAAACTCAGTTTATGAGATCTGTAAGAGTGTGGATCAGAAATGTAAGTTTGGCTTGTCATAGTAAAAAGAAATACTTAACGTGTTATAATTGTTAAATCACATCAATAGATGGACCTAGTTGGCGCGTTCGGTATCACGCTGACTTTCTTTGTTCAATTCTGTAGATTTACAGACATGTAAAAAAAACTCCTGCGGGACAAAATTCCGGGACACTGGCTACGGGCAGAGGTCTCAGTTGCAGTACGTCCCCTCGATAATTAACCATAAACCAACCAAACGAACACCATAATAGGATACTAGATAGCTGATTGATAACTAGTATGTATATTGAGTGCGCCTGGAAAAATAAATAAAAAATAGACCAAAAGATATAACTTTTCGTATAGCATAGCCAAAGATTATGTAAATAATATAAATTTAATAGGATGTTGAATAGCCGATCTGCAGCAAATTTCAAATGCCTGTTAGTATGTAAAGTTATGCCATGGTTGAATTTCTATTTCCATTTCCATAAAGGGTTTATTTTTTACTTTTATGTTTTTATTTTTATTTCTTTCTTTCAAGATGAATTAACCCGGACATTATTGGATACAAGTGAATGAAATGTAGAGGACATCTAAAAGTTGTTCTAATGAACAAATCAACTTTCTTTTTCATATTTACATTAGAAAATACTTTTAAAAATAATTTATATATTTAGATGTTAATAAAAGTTTAGGGAAATTTTAAATTATAAATGTAACAGAATTAACAATAAAAATTTCATGTAGTATATTTTTATGGAGCTTTTATGGATGTTCTGTAGAAGACTCCATTTGAAAATAAGTTATATTTAAATGTTTTTATTTTGCATCTTCTCCTACTGTTCTATTGTGATCCTAGCACGGAGATTGATCTACTAATCCAGAATTGGTGGTGTCATGTGAATAGTATTATGTAATAATAAATCTCCTAGTCTTAAAAGTAAGAAAATAGGAATTTCGTACGTTCTTCCCTTAATGTGTACATAGAACCTCCCGCATTCATGTGAGATGTGCTGAATATTCAATTCACGCTCCCGTGCCTCCGGAAAATTAATTTCCAATACAACAGTGTGCCCTGTATACAATCAACAGCAATGCAATGCAGAAGCGTATTATAATTTTGCTAGAGCACCGGAATTCTTACAGAAGGAAGAGCTCTGAAAATAATATCTGATAAGTTTACTATAAACACGTAGCGAGCGAAATTGTTTTATGCCTGAGAAAAACTAATATTAAACGTGACAAAACTGCCTAGCACACAACCTGCTACTACATAATAATTCTATTCTTTATTTAAATTAAATTAAAAATTAAACTTCGAACAAACCAGCCTTCCCCTTTCAACCCCTATAATATTGCTCTAATCTTTGTGCTTCGGCCGAGGGAACCTAATTTTTGGGTCACTACATATAGAATAAATCTTGGTAAGAGTTTATATATCATTGTATTAAAATTATTCATCTAAGTAAGGGCGGGGAAATAATTGGAAAAAACAGAAGTCCTATATTTGTGTTCATAAATTTTATATGTCTTTTCTCGTGCGAGGTATATAATTATGTTGTATATCTATATATATATAAGAGGCTTTGTCCTGACTGACTGACTGAATGAATGATTAACTGACTGACTGGCTGACTTAATGACAGAGAATCAACGTAGAGCCTAAACTATAATAGGTAGAGACTTGGAATTTTGACAGTACCTTCGTTTAATAATGTAAGTGCTCACTAAGAAAGGATTTTGCAAAATTTTGATTTTAAATGCCAAAAATAAAATGTTTTTGGGTATACTTAATCCCTTTTTACACAGAATTATCAAATCCACATCACAGTTGACATGGCAACATATTGTTGCCAGTGTTCTTAGATGGGTTTGGAAATAAATGAGATGTGACTTTCACAAATTAGAAAAGCTATCAATATAATTCATGTTGTTAATAAATATTAAAGAAAGAAATCAACTAAAATAATGCAGTCACATAACTTTCTCTACCCTGGTAATATGTATATTATTATATCGCAGGTTTTTGGGGAGAGAAGTATGAAAACGATATTGCATTTCTGTTTAATTTCATCCCCAAAACGGTTTTATGGTAACATGAGAGTGAGAAATAAATATTTCTCAAAGACAATACTTTTTTTTACCGGAATTTATGTTTCTTCTTATTTGAACCCCTACCAGGCTTGCTGTGTACAAGCGATGGGATGCAGAATTCTACATCCTCTATGAGCCATAAAAAGCTATAACAAGCGTTTTCTGAGGGAATAGTTTGAGTGTGATAAGTCGTTCTTCCTATTTCAAATTCTAAATACCTATATAAGGACCTATAATTTAAAAATTGAAAGACCTTCATAAGTTAATTTCCAATTACAAAATAGAAAACCCGGGCGACGCCGGGCCTTTTAAGCTAGTAGAGTATAAAATACAACCTATTCCCTAGAATTAAAATATGTTCTTGTTGCAATATCAGCTCAGTATCTTTGTCATATGTAAAATCTATACTTGTCAATATAATAAAACATTAAGGTTTGTAACAAGAACATATTTTAATTTGAGGGAATATACGGTATTTTTTATACACAATATACAACATAAGGAGTCCTATAATTGTGATAAAAATGTTTATTTTCGTTTTCCTTCTATTTCAACAAAATAAATAAACTTCCTACATTTAAGGAAAAATTTTTATATGGTTTTTTTATCTCAAAAGAAAAATACATCTTTTATTACCTATAGACAAATACCTTAAATATAAATAAGTTACATTGTGTTAATATAAATTTCGTCTCTCTGGATTAATATAAGGAGTTGTGTTAGGACAAGCAGTAGGAAATTAATGTATTTTATTCCTTGTGATATCTTAAATTAAGGGATGTGTTCATCATATTTAACCTGAAATAATAATGATTTCTTTACCCTTCCCGGATATACTCCTAAATATGAATGATGGTGTTGGAATGCACGAAGTTATTTTTGCACCATAAAATACTTTATATCATATATATATATAAATTAATTTCATATTTTCAGTTTGTGCTTATTGATATTCTTATATAAAGTTATTTTTTCCCCCTTATGCACTAGTGTGGGCAGGTTAGAATTGGATAGATGTTGAGAAGGAATCAATATATGAATATTATATTTTTTTATGTAATTAGTATTATATAATTGTGATTCCTGAGTAAGATAATTACGTAATATTACAATTAATGATGTTCTGTATAATATCAAGTTGAATAATATTTAGTCACATACTAGATAAAACACTATACAGTCATAAAAGAATTGAGAAATTTTTGACTTAGTCAGTACAATTCTTGAGTTTGTACAGAAGTTATGTAATACCTGCATACGATATTTTTCAGTATTACAGTAAAATTATGTTCTGTGTGATAACAATCTGGAATACAAAAATTAAATTCTAAAAGACACTCTATATACAATCATAAAAAACTGAGAATATATGTAGTAGTAATATACAGTTCTTGAGTTTGTAAGATCGTCCCTTTGATCATAAAGTTGGAATTTTCATGTATAACTTGCCTTAAAACTTACGAAAGTACATTCACATATATGCAATTAGTTAAAATCAAGATATTATATAAGACACGTCATATTATAAAACATATACACAAAATCCTGTACAATAATCTTCTATAACTAATTATTATATTAACTAATTGCATATATGTGAATTTACTTTCATAAGTTCTCGGGAGGTTAAATTAATAAAATATAAAAATAAAAAAATAAAAAAAAATGTCGTCGTCTGTTGTCCCATGTATCGTCTGATATCATGGAGGCGTCACCACGTTAAGTTGATTCATTTAAGTTCAGATATATTTTTTAATCTCTTTCACCATTGTGTTTATCATTAGACTTCGGACTTTTAGGTCACTAAAAATGCTGTTTTATGTACCTAAAATAGGTTCTAAAAATTGGAAAATAGGTTCTAAAAATCGTAAAATAGTCTCTTATAAAATCGTTAAGTTACGAATTTCCTGAAATTTCTCAATTGCAATGCAGAATATTATATTTATTGAAGTCACCATTAATGAATAATCATGATAAAACATATATATAGGCCTGTGGTACACAGAATTATATAGACATATTATTAGGGCCTGTATTACTACCATTACAGTGAAAACATAATCCCTGCGCCCACAAGCTACGCACACTAGCATATTCAACACCTTGTATCCCTCAGTGATTCAGAGAACTTCAGAGAACTTTTTTTTTAAGTTACTGGATGTGGGAGTCGGGAGAAAAACTCTCCATTTTCTTGGGAATTCCAAGGAATTTTTCTACTGAAGACGAAACATTCCTTACTATTTAACCACGTCACAAATGTGTCATGTACTGCACATTCCGAGCTAAAAATTTAGTACGAACTGAAAATAAATGCTAGAATTTATAACAAAAAAAAAACTTATTTTGAACTTTAGACGAAAAACAAGCAAAAAGGCAATATTAGGCTCTAACTTAAAAATAGGCTGTTTTAGGTCCTATAAAAATATCAGTTTTAGGCATAGTCACTTATGAAACATGCATATACAAGTTTTCGTCCACATATCACTTAAGGATTAAAATAGGTTTTTACCAAAAATCCTAAGTCTATTTATCATATATTATTTACCCAAACATATTTTAATCAATTATCATTTTAAAATGTAATAGAAATCAGGATGTATACTCCTACACTGATTTCAGTTTCAGGACCTCTTATACATTACACACAGTAATAAAACAATGGAAAAAGAGGGCAATAGTTTTCCACTTTATACATTTGAACTTGGTCCTGAACAAAAGCAAATTCACGCCTGAACAAGTCTACCAGAGGAAATTTTCAGGATAAAGTTCTGTAAAAATATTCATTTTTTACTTCATATAAAGAGATGGCATTATTTAAAATCTGTTTTTTAATTACAGTGAAAAGTAAAGATTTCTCTGGTAGAACTTTTCTGAACATCAAACTTCGTGTGATTATATTCAGTAGTCTGAGTACTTCCACATTGAAGGTGAGAAACAAAGAAGCCATTTGTGAGACATAAAGAAAAAAAGTTCAGACGTGAGTTTATAGACCTGGTTAATTAATTGATTGTCAGCCATATGCTTTTGATTGTATTACGACGCTGTTTTTTACATTTACTCGCTGTGAAAAACCAATTAATTATTGACTCATTTCTTTGATAGATTTAATTTACTAATAGATATCTGTTATATATAGGCCAATATGTAGGCCTATAGAATATATATATATATATATATATTAGGGATGGGTCGATACCAGCTTTTATCGATACTCTATACTCGATACCGATACATGATTTTTTCCTCGATACTCGATACTTCGATACTTGATACTCTATACTCGATACCGATACATGATTTTTTCCTCGATACTCGATACTTCGATACTTGATACCTTCAACGTTTCCAGTTTCAATAAATAGGTAGGCCTAAATTAAAAATTAAAATTTGAGAGAACTGTGTAATACCAACTAAATTAATTAAGTCTGCATATTTAATGAGAGAAAATTTAATATCATCACTAGCCTATAATTATTTTTAAACTCTACATTAAAACTAAAATTAGTTTTTTAAACAGTCCACTTACAAGTTTTTGTTAAAAAGTATTAGCATTCTCAATTAATTGCAGAATTACAAAAGTATCGAAGAAGTATCGAGCGAGTTTTCTGAAATATCGTTCGATGCCGTTACCATGCAAGTATCGAGAGTATCGAGGTATCGAATGTATCGAGGACCCATCCCTAATATATATATATATATATATATATATATATATATCATATTGATATTTTTGTACGTGTACATTATATGGAACTAGCAGTTCCCCGCGACTTCGTCCACGAAAATTAATAAAAAGTAAAAGCAACATAATTAAAATATATTTATTAACACTTGCATGCGAAACAATCATAGGCCTAAACGATTAATAATTAACGAAACCGCTAGAAATCCGGCTTTGAAGTGCGTTCCACGATTAGAAAGCGCAGCTTAGGAAAAACGACCTCAGATTCGAGTTCCCTGGCCCAGAAAACCTCTGCATAGTGACTTTCTTCTAAACGAAAATAAAACATCCGGCTTCTAGGTGCATTCCGTCACACCCTTCAGTCCATCTGCGTGTAAAATTTCAGATCTCTGCGTTCAGTAGATTTTGCTGGGCATCGCGCACAGACATACAGACAAACAAACAAACACTTCCTGTTATTATACAGTGTGTCCACGCTAGAGGGATCGAGAAGTAAATGCTCGCCAGTTAAAACGAGATAAGGATATTGCTGCATTCTGCATATGACAGGAAAAGGAAACTCTCCGAGATTGTGCAAGCCTGTTTTCAGACAGCTCCACGCGCATGCGCATGCGCGTCAAGAGCTTTTGTCTCGAAATGTGGACACCGCAACACAAAGTTCAGTGCGAGTTATGGCTAGCAGAAGAGAAATCTGTTACTCGAATGCAACGCCGTGTTCGTCGTACTGTACGTGGAATGTGGATCCACCTGGTCATAAAGCGATTCTCCAATGGGACAGAACACTCAGAGAAACAGGTTCTTTACTACTCTCGATCCCTCTAGCGTGGACACCCTGTATAGACAGGGTATAGGGTAATAGTTGTCCCATAGAAACTGTATCCATATTGTAAAAGAAAGTTGTACACATCTTAACAAATTCTTACCATAGGGAATATTGCAGGCCGTTATTAAAACAAGATAAAATTACGAATGTGACTTGTTTATATACATAGTATTTCCAAAGTCATTCTATTACAGCTTGCAAGCGGCAATATGTATTTGGATGAACCCCGTGCAATTGAAAGAGAGAGTGGTAATGTTTGTGCGGTTTTATCTGAAAAAGTCTATGCCCATTCTTTTCACAGAGAAGACTGTACCTTTGTATGTTGAGGGATTGCTTTTTCCCACAGTGCAGTAAGGTTGAAGTATTGGTAATGGGGAAGGTTTCGTTTTAATGCATGAATGGGTAATGGAGACTGCAAATACTTTATCACACGGTTGGCCCAGTGTCCTCTCTGCAGGGGATACAGCGGGAAAACACATCCTCTTCCGCATTATCAATATACAGAGTGTTAATGAATAACACCTAAATATTTTACCTATGTACCGTATAGGGGGGACATAGACAAGCAACTTTTATTCGGAGATTTTTGCTCTATGATGTAAAATGTGTCGGCTGCGGTGGTCTAGAGTTAGCGTGCCCGCCTCTAGATCCGAAGGTCGCGGGATCAAATCCGGCCGCAGTCGATGGGTTTTTCAGGACGTAAAAATAATGGGCACGGAGTCCTCCGGAAGGGACTTTAAGCTGGGGGGACCGTGTCGTAGATTTACTGCACGTAAAAGAACTCCAAGCCTAAATTAGAGCCTCTGGACACAATTTCTCGGCCCTTTCACGTCCAAGTAATACCTTAGTTTCTGGAGGGGGGTTAAGGGGCGATGGGCTTACCACCTGTCCGTCTGCCCTCTCTAGGAAAATAAGCGTAACAAAAAAATTCCCACAGGTACAGAAACCTCCACTTGGAGGCCCTTCGCCCCAACTTAATCATGTAATGCTGTACCTATAAGACAATTTGCTATAAAGTAGGGGCACAGGATTCGAGAGAGAGAGATGTAAATTGTGTATACTACAGGGCATTAATGTCATTACAACTTGGTGCTCATAAGTCAATAATTGAGGGAAATGGGGTTAAAATGTTCATTAAATTGACTTTATGCTTTCTTAGTGGTCGACAAAAACCTGATTCTTAATCTTTTATCAACAGCTAGATCATAATTTTTAGTTTTCATAATCTGCAAAATTTACAGAATAATCACTTGACTGGCCGCCACTGCATTAGTTATTTTATTCATAACTACAATGTTAAGAACGAAGTTCCTTTGTTTTGCATATTTTCAAATGTTAGAAGTCAGTGGCGGCCATGCCATGAGAGATTTTATGCTGTTACAGGAAAAATTGAACCATAGAGCAAATATCTCCTAATAAAGTTGCTTGTCTATATCCCCTCTATACACAGGTCAAATATTTCGGTGTTATTCGTTAACACCCTGTATTTTCTCATTCCTCATGTCAGATAGTAAATAGCACATAATTCATTTATTTCATTTAATCTCGCCGATCTTGGGTTCAATAGCAAAGTTGCGAACCACTGGACCATCGAGGAGGCCAGAGGAAAATGTAATTCCTCTTTAAATGCTAAGAGCGAAAATCTCTATGAATTTACAGTCATGAGTAACAAATATTCATTGCCCATTATCATTGGTTTAATGGTGTGCGGTAGAGGTGCAATATTTTTTTACGATTTTCCCAAACGCTGGTAAAAGACTTTTACAAGCACTAACCAATTTCTGTAATTTCATTCTACAGATATGTAATGAAATACGTCCTCATTTCTTCGGAACGTCCTTAATTGCGCTCGAAAAAAGCAATGGTGATGTGCAACATATTGCAATCGACGACTTGTTGCTAAACTATCCTGCATGTGAGTAAAAGATGAAATGAATGACTATTTTCATCCCCACATGTAAAGTCCCCTTAAAAATAAGAGAAACTTGTCGCCAATCTTGGGCACACATCTTCAGAAAGTACTTGACCCAAATACGAAATTTTGTTTTCACGCTATTTTCCGTTTTGGAGCTAGCCTGTTCACAGACAGACACACAGAAACACAGACACTCAGATATGTTGACAAAAATAGTATTTTTGGATTCAGGGGACCTTGAAACGTATATATGTATGTACGTATATATATATATATATATATATATATATATATATATACACAGTAGAACCCCGATAATTCGAGCTAATTGGGGCTGAGGCTACCTCGAATTACAAAAAACTCGGATTATACGGAAATTTCACTAAATCAATGGGTAAATCGCAAATAAATGTTTAATGAGCACAATAACGGTTTAAATAATAAATAAGTAAACAATATAGTAGGCCTACATACCTGTGTTACGCCTGTATGTATATATTGTCAAGCATTTCCAATTTGCTACATCGGCATCCTTTAAGGATTAAGGATGGAGTGGAACGGGAAAGCGATGCTACTAGGAAAACACTTTTAATTACCATTGTAGGGATTACTGTAACAATACAGTATTCTTTTCTGAAAGGATGGGGAAATATGCACTGTGCAATTGATTGACACGAGGTCCCGACAAAGAAAAATCGAACCTAACGGTTTCTGTCAATCTGTAATAGAAATGCGTTAGCAGTCTGAAGCCAAGGTTATTTCTGTGCATTATGAACAAAAACCCTAAGTGGGACAGTTTTACCTGCATTTTGTACATGGAAAAATTGAAAGAAAGCTCAAAATGTAACACATTCGGAAGTGCGTAAAACTTACTTGCGGACACCGTATAAAAACGGGATTTACTCTAGTTTTATGGATAATTTTAATTTTCTTAAGACCAGCTCGAATTACACGGAACCTCGAAATACCGGGGCTCGAATTACCGAGGCTCTACTGTATATATATATATGCTAAAAACTCAACTTAGAATTTTGGGTCCGAAAACAATACTTCCTCTACTTACAGTACCTATGGTATAGGCAGAGGAAGTAATGACGTACAAGCAAATATTCTTCCTGCAGTAAAGTAGTGGAAAAAATTAATTGCTGTTTTCATTTGATTCTCCCTCGTAGAAAAACACATGACACGGTAAGATTCTCGGGAGAGATATCAAACCTATGCAAGAAAAGCAACGGACATGAGCATTAGGAAGATATGGAAAGTAAGTTTGAATCCGGCCTACGTCTTTGCTGGTGGGGAAAACCCCCCAGAAAACTCACACTCAGATTGGCCAGCCACGGGATTTGTACCCGCGACCTCCCGAATGTGTGACCTCGTCCACCTGACTTGTAACAACCGAACAACTCCATACACCCAAATACTATAGAGACAATACCGGACACTTACTGGTAGAGAAATGGGGGACAGATTTTGCAGCACTCCTGGTGGCACAACCTAGAAACTTGGGGCAAAATTAATATATTCAAAACATATATAAACTGTAATATGCTATTCTGAGCCATTAGGTAGATACCCCTTATACATAACATGCCGAGTCTGGCTATTTCGGCTCTTCTATTAAAAACTGTTTAACATATATGTATCTAGATACTGCAATTGTATTCAGTAGTAGCAGGTTGGGCCGCTAGATGGTGCTCAAAATATTGTCCCCCGATATATCGCAAAGTGTCCTGTATTGGTCTAGATTGTATTTGATACACCTTAGCGGCCTGTCACACTGAGTTTCGATTGATCAAGACCAACCGACTGCCATCGAGCGCATTCGACTACATTACTGTTCCTTGTCACACAGCATCGAGCGTCATCGATCAGAGGAAATATTATAGGTTATGTACCTGTATGATTTTACTAGGTCTACTTATCACTGTATATTAGAGGTAAAGTATATTACCTTATTAGGCCTACGTCTGTTTATCTTCTGCACAATATCATACTACATGTGTTGGTATGTAGGGTTAAATATTAGGCCTACTATCTCAGGCTACATCTGTTTACTTCAAGCTTCACCAGTCGGCCGAGCGAAAAGGTTTGTTGTTTGTTGTAGTTCGATCGCCCACCGCTAGGTGCTATAACTCGATTTATATTTGTATTTGTACAATTAAATTACATAAGGAGATATCGTTTTAAGTGCCTTAATTGATTCGTGCAATTCTATTTCATTCAAATGTGAGTCTAAAACGACATTATTATGTAAGTTAAATCTTCCAGCATCAATTCTGAAACTCTGGTGGGTACGAAGCTTCGGAGTGCTGCCATCTTCACTCATCTACTGTCGATTGAAAAACGGACAGGTTTGATATTTTCATAGACCATTGATTCCTCACCCTCGTTGTTGATCGCTGGCGATCGATGCTATGTGACTGGTACCACTGCTGTCTATAGGTTCGTTATATCGGCCGGTCGGTCGCTGTCCCTCGATCGATCCAGTATGACACCCCTTAATGTAGTTTGCTGCGATTCACACGCAGGGCGCTAAATCCTCGGATGACTCATTCTGACTTGATTGGATTAACAGTGACACTAAAGTTTCGGTCCATAAATGAAATATGCCTTTAAATCAATTATTTATTTTAATGGTTCTCTAGATGTATTTGCCTTCAGTAACACCGAGCGGCTGATTCTTCACATTGCCGCACGGCACTCAAGTGAAAACTCCTGTTTTATAGCGCAATTAACATCCCTGCAATAAAAGTAAACCTACGAAGGCGTAAAATCACGAATAAATTTAAACCATATCTCCATTTCATTTCCATTTTACGACATATTATATCGCTCGTGAAAAATAAATTTCACAACGAAAGTCCATTTGGTTGAAAGTTTCTTCTTACTTTATGCTCCCTTAGTAATCCTCTCTGGCTAATCTTGACTGGTTCCACTACTGTACAGAAAGAGCGAGTGGAATCATTAGACCCATTTACAGCTACTTAATTTCTGGTATATTTTGGGTAGGTTTTAAATCGTTTGCACTCAGTAGATAGCCACATCCACTTACGAATAAAATCAGGTAAACTGATGTAAAAAAGTGCCAGTATGTTTCTGTTTAATCAGTTATGACTGCAATTATGACATGCAGAATATTTTTTTTTAATTGATTTCCAAGTTAAGCTCCAGATTTATTCATTAAGCAGGGCTTACGGAAGGAAAAAGGTATAGCTTTTTTAATCAGATTAAAATCTTCCAGCATCATCTGAACTGTACAGATTTGTGATATCTTGACAGTCGAACACTCACATAAAGATACAAAAAAAAGTTAAATTGGCCGATTTCGGGATTTCAACCATGGAACTCCAGAATGTGAGGTCAAGACGTTACCATCTCGGCCACCTGGGCCAGTTTAACGGTCTAGTTGGATAAGCGCATGTAAAGCAATAGTGTTTTTGGTCATAGGTAACAGTATTTTAATTTCCAAAGCCTTACAATATCACAGTAAAACAATTGACTAGGGTGGCGTGCACCAAACTCATGCCATTTACTCTTTTAGTAAACCTTACTTCTTTAGTTCTAACTACTTTAGTAAGCTACTCTTTTAGTAACCGTACTCTTTTAGTAAGGACGGCGTGCACCAACCAGGAGTAAACTAAACTCGGCGGCTTTCAACATAGAGGAATGTACTAAAGAAGTAAAAATTTTATTTACTCCCAGAGTAAATGAACTTACTCCACAAGTGGTGGAGAGCACCAACACGGAGTACGTTACTAACGTAGTAAGTTGTGGAGTAAATAAGGCCAATATTTACTCCTACTCAGGGGATGGAGTAAAGTTGTGGAGTAAGTGTGTTCTGTGGCATTTGCGTGAGTTATGAGTTACATATCACATTAAATGGATTACATAGTTCAAACTGAGGATAAGTTATTGAGATGAAGAAGGTTGTATACCAAAAATGAGAGTTGTGGCAGGTGATTTAATAAGTATTAAGCGAACAACACCTAGTAGGGCATTTAATAACGTAAATAATTAAGCTCATAAATCCTTACATGAAATTTTGGCGTTTGGAAGAAACGATGTCAGATTCTCACTACATCCATGTGATTTCAGCCAGTCAAATGTGGAAATATCATTGCGGAGAGCGATCCAACTAGGAAGACGTCCACCAATGGTGAGGGGAAGAGTGAGTGGAAGGGACGTTTGCATTGCACGGTACAAGGAGCTCATGTGCTCTTAAATATCTTCCTAGCTGGATCGGCCTTTAGATGTTGCAGTTCTCCCTAACTTTGGGTCAGAAAACGACGATGTATTTCAAGCTAATCATATGGATACAGATATCGGCGAGGTATAGTACATTCCAATAAATGAAAGCCTCCGTTCTTGGAGCTACCCAGAAAACACTTCCCCCTGCTACTTAACCATAGAATTACTGAACAATAGGTGATTCTCATTGTTAAACGATTTAATGTAATTATTGTAAATTAATTTTATTTTATTACACTTCTATAGCTTAACTTAAAGCACAACATTGAGAATGCCAGATTATAATAATAATTATAAGAGCTAAAAGTTCAATAGTTGCACCCGCAGTGTTAATGAATAATATGTCCTTTTTTCTAACCCAGGTGTAAAAATGTCCAAACAGGCCACATCGGAAGAAAATTTGACTGACTCTGGGATTAGCGTACATTGAGAAGGGGACACATTGTAAAACCATTCCTTAAAGACTCCCCAAGTCTCGAATGGTGGAGTGAGACGAGACTTTCATGTTTGGGAATAAACTATAACAGATGCTGCAGGTCTATAGTATGCTGCTAACTATTTAATTAACCCTGTGGAGAGGAAAGTGAGAAGCATTATAAACTATATAGAAAAAAAATGCCAACATGAGTGCCGAAAGAAAATTTTAAGGAGGGGCCCGGAGGTTGAAGCTGCACAGGATCTAGAGAAGTAGTCACTGAAATTATTTTTAAACACACAACCCTCTACATAATTATTATTGGAGTTCATAGCTTCCAAAATATTGTACCGCCATTTTTTGTTTAAATATTACATTTCTCAGTTGTAATATTATTATTTTTATAAGGTAATATTTTTTAAGTAAATGTTCTGTGCATTTGAAAAAGGACAGAAACATAATGCCCCTTATTAGTTTTGTTATCCTTTTTATCCCCTCTTTTTCATGATTTTGTGTAATACTTCTTATTAATATTGTTAAACAGTCAATAAGTATTAATAATTCATTATAGTGAGATTTATGATAAACAACTGTAGAATAATTGATTTATCGTTTTTGGGGAAGAATATGTAACTTTAGGAAGTATAAATATTTTAATATATTTTAGAACTTTATTATTATTATGAGAGAAATAATTATAATATTGACAGTGAATCAATTATGAAAATCAACTGGAAATTCCAATTGTTTGCATTATAATACAGAAATAGTTTGCACAAAAATTGTAATCACAGTACCCTAACGTAGGCTACTAAACTGAAAATATTCAATTGAAGGAATTAAAATTAGTAATGAATAAAACATTACTATTAGACGTATTTTAAATCATGAAGATTGTCATTAGTAATATTTGGAACAACCCAAATTCATATTCATTGTTTCAGCGAACCATTCCTTTTCATTATCTGGCACTTGAATAATACTGGCAATTGAAATGCACGTGTTCTGCTGCGCTGCACTAACGTTTCTGCTCTGTTCTGCGCAGAATTCGACTACTTCTTTAGTAAAAATCGCTTACTATTTTAGTAACAACTAAAGAAGTAACTATCAATTGAGCTCTCCAACACCAACTAAAAGAGTAAGTTACTAAAAGAGTAGCACTAAAGTAGTAAATTTAGGAAGGGAACCTTACGTAACAAAAACCGGTTTGTCTGTCTCATTCTAGCACATACATTAGTATGACTTAAGAGTGAGACAGATGTACTGGTTCTTGTATACTCCAGGTCTCCGTCTTAAATTTACTACTTTAGTAAGATTTACTCCAGGATGGTGCACGCCACCCTATGTTGTCAAGATAACTGATTTGCTTTTCTTTTATAAATTCTTTCGAATATGTATATATATATATAAATGAATGTATGTGTGTGTGTGTGTGTGTGTGCTTTATGCATTACTACACCATTCATCCAATCGCCATGAAACGTTGAGAAGTTGTTGAGTGCATTCCCGGGAAGGTTTCTGGCATATTACATTTTTAATTTTTCCTTTCGTTCGTGAGTTATGAGCAGGCTTTAAAACTTAGTGCCCGAACCCACAGAGAGAGTTGATTCCGGTTACCAACAACCTTAGTATAGGGGGTGGAGGGTGATTGCGTAGGCTGGTAAGACAGTCATTGATAGTAGTACCGAGAAGTGAATGCCCTCGTAGTACGGTGCCTCTCAAATTGGTCAACAGTGTACCTTGTCATTGTGCGTGTTTAAATTTATAATACGTGTTCGTCATGCCGAAAGTAAAGTGTTCTAAAACGCAAACATATATTGAAACATTTGGGAGGGACTATTATACACAAACAGGAGAAAGTATCGTTTTGCATGCTTGTAATGTGAGTTTAGATAATGAGAAGTTATTTTGTGGTCTTCCTATATCTGTATTCTGGTTTGTTTACTATCACGTGAACTAGCATATGGTAGCTAGGGCATACGCCGAGCAAAGTCTGTACAGTACAGTTGCTGTTAACTTATTCGATCGGGCACTAAGTTTTAAAGCCTGGTTATGAGTCAAAACGGGCCAAAAACGTGTATTTTTTGCGTTTTCGAAGCATCGTTTTCAGTAATACCATTCAATGTCAAATCAATTACAGTAGGCTTTGGCTATTTTTGGACATAAAACTATCGCGATCTCTTGAATGTTTTAGCTCACGCTGGTCGATTCATTTGTTTATAATGTCGAGGCACGCAGACATATGAAATTTTCAACCTACACCGAAGAGGATTATTATTATTATTATTATTATTATTATTATTATTATTATTATTATTATTATTATTATTATAATAAGAGGGATAATCAATATAAGCCTCAATATGGTCAAACGTTGTTCGATTTGGACGAAACTCACTATACAGGGATTTTCTGGGCCAAGGACCTCGAATCTGAGGACGCTTTTACCAGTCGACGCTATCTAATCGTGGTATGCAATTCACGTATTTAGGTGTTAATAAACATAATGATTAACTTTTATGCTCTTAATTTTTAATTTTTGAAATAATTATCGCGTGCGAAGCCGCGGGCACACGCTAGTATTATCATAAAATAGACACTAAATTGAGCATTAATCCGAAACAGTTCAACCGATTTCATCCAATATCAACAGACGTCTTCCCATGGACATTATAAATGTGTATACCAAGTTTTATAAAAATCCGGTAATGCGTATTTGAGTTACCGCGTCTTTAAAATAGACACTAAATTGGGTTTTACTCCGGTACCAGTCTACCGATTTGGTCCATTATCAGTAGACGTCTTCCCATGTACATTATAAATGTATGTACAAAGTTTCAGGAAAATCCAATAAAGCATATTTGAGTTATCGCGACTTCTCATATGTTAACATAAAAGGCACTAAATTGGGCATTATTCCGGTACTGGCCAACCGATTTGATTGAATACCAATAGACGTCTTCCCATGGACATTATAAATGCGTATACGAAGTTTCATAAATATCCGATAAGGCGTATTTGAGTTATTGCGCCTTTAAAATAGACACTAAATTGGGTTTTACTCCGGTACTGGTCAACACATTAGGTTCAAATTCAATAGGGCACTTTTCATAGACGTCATAAATGTGTATACCAAGTTTAAAGGAAATCCGATATAGCGTATTTGAGCTACAGCGTTTTTCTGATAGAAAGGCGCCATAATCTATTAAAATATGCACTAAATTGGGCATTACTCCGGTACCGGTGAACCGATTTGGTTCAATATCAATAGGGTTCTTCCCATGGACATTATAAATGTGTTTTCCAAGTTTCATGAAAATCCGAAAAAGCGTATTCTAGTTATGGTGCGTACAGACACACGGACGGACAGACAGACGGACAGACATTTTTTCGTCCCCCACACAATCTCATAAAGTACCATACTGGCACTTAATAAAATCAGGTAAACTGAAGTAACAAAGTGCCTGAATGCTTTTGTTTAATCAGAGTTAATTACAATTATGATATGCCGAAAATAAGTAATTTTTGTTATCGATTTCCGAGTTAAGCTCCAGATTGATTCATTAAGCGAGGCTTACGGAAAAACAAAGGTAAGTTTATGTGAAGGAATATGTGGGCAGTGTTATTTGTCAAAGCTAACTATATCGCAACTTCCAAAGCCATAGGCCTATATGAACACTGTAAAACGGTATGTTCCCATTGAGAACTGATTTGCATTTTATAAATTGTGTATAATATATTGCCATAAAATAGGCACTAAATTTTGCTTTACTCCGGTACCGGTCAACTGAATTGGTCCAATATCAATAGCTTTTCCCATGGAGGTTTTAGATGCGTATACCAAGATTCATGAAAATCCGATAAAGCGTATTTGAGTTATCGCGTGTACAGACACACGGACAGACGACAGAGAGAGAGAGAGATTCAGAGTAAATTCCCTGGTAGGGATATCCACCTGTCGAGGCCGCCTCGCGATTCACGCATAGCCCATGTGACTCGGAGATTAAGGATGGGCGTTTTGGGGAGGGTAGGAACCGTTCGGTGGACCCAGCACCACCTAGGCCTCCCCGCCCTCTAGGTCGGGAGCATCGCCGTAGTAACGCCACCGACACCAGTCATGGCAGGGATCGTTGGACTATGCCTCCCCCTACTATGGTACCGGTCACGCACACACGACGACCCCCCTCCTCGTACCCTGAGTACGGGAACCACTGCCTTGTCGAATCCAACACCAAGCACGGTAAAATCTGGGCCCCGGTCGGGCGCCTCCGAAGAGAACGACCCGTAAGGGAACCCAGACCGGCTCAATACCGTCCCGACTACTGTTTCAGCAACAGTCGACTAGGCCAGCGCTCCGTCTGCAAAAACGGGGAGACACCACTTGTAGGTGGAGATGACCCTTTGACGGCTAGAGGCTAAGTGGCGACGCAACCTGCCCGCCATAACATCGCTTAGCACGCCCATCCGAATCCTAGATGCCCCAGTACGCATCACCCTCACTGGTACTTCAGTCTACAAAGGGGGTCCCGCCCGTTACCCCGAAAACCGGGGATAAGGCTAAAGTACACCCCTCCACCACCATGTCCCTGAAGTACGACACATGACGCCCCTAACTGTCCGGGGAGGAGTATTCACGTAAACGCTTATTCCTCCTCCCCCCACACCATCACAGTGTGGGGCCTGCATTCGCAACTTACAGGACCCGCCCGATAGCCTAAGAGGAGGCGACTCTGTGTCATCCCAGAGCCCTGGTCACCGGGGCACCCAGCCCCCGGGTCATCCCAGCACGGGACGGACAGACGACAGACAGACATACGGACTTAATAATTTATTCTCTGGATTCCAACTGGCTTCAGTCCCAACTCCATAATCACTTTCTGGGAGGAAGTGGCCGAAAGCTCAAAAACCATGCTCCTACCCATTCGGTTGGAAGCCCGAGAAAAATTATTCATTCTCATCACCTGGAAAGCCTCGTGACACATCATGTTGCCTGGAAGCATAGAAGTAGAGTAGATCTAAGTTTAATGACAGTAATTCAGCCTTCACCAGAAAAAAGAAAGCATATTATGCTTAGCTATATTATAGATGAGGAAATTGTACCACAAAAAAAAATGCCAATATTTACGGATATACATAAGCGACAAACAGGGATGGTACGACCAAGTAAACCGTATTACTTGAAAATACTGGCTAGCATTACTCATCATTACGATGATGAGGATCTGTAAGAAGGGAAGGAAATTGCACTCTGCTCACTTCTTAGTGCGATAATGGAGAATAGAATCAACAAATAGTACCACTTCAGAGGGTGCAGGAAAAAACAGCCAAATTCGTTAAGGGAGTAAAAGATATCTTTAAAGGGGCCAGAAGATCTAAACATTTTTTCTTTCTTCACATTACGTATAGCAATGTAAAGAACTGTGATATGTTTTAATTATTGTAAGAATAGTGAATGGTGTAAAATGCGTTGCACAAACTTTCTCACATAAACGTGTTGAGAATATTGTTTATTGAAGTTTAAAGGTTGACGATAGAAATGAGAATGTATAACCTCCAGGTTAAATAGATTTAGGGATCTTACCGAATTTTTCCTTGTAACATCACACAAGTTTAC
Source organism: Ectobius pallidus (assembly GCA_964059195.1). NCBI lineage: Eukaryota > Metazoa > Arthropoda > Insecta > Blattodea > Ectobiidae > Ectobius > Ectobius pallidus. The sequence continues at coordinate 183,254,635 of CAXKWD010000004.1, read as the reverse complement.
TGAATAAATAAGTGCTCCGACTATTCTATACATTTAGATTTCCTTGGTCCAGTCAACAAACCATAAAAGAAAAGGCAAATTAAACAAAATGAACATATCGTAATAGGATATAGGCTATGACTCAGGTCCACTTTAATGTTGCAGTTTTTATGTAGATACGTTTTTGTGAACCTATCTAATAGCCTACAATATCTTAATGCTGTTAATTTTTTAAAATTCAGTCTTCTTCAATAAAATTTCGGATCTTAGATTTTTGTTACTTTTGGATTTTTTAGGCGCGGTAATGAACCTCCGGCTTCCATAAAAAAGATAATATTCCTTTAGCTTGCTTAGGATTTGTCTATTGCCATTGAGCAAGTAAGTATATTATTATTGTTATTATTATTATTATTATTATTATTATTATTATTATTATTATTATTATTACTGCTACTACTATTCCCATTTGCAGGTCCTCGAAAGGGTCTGAAATATTCCCTTTCCATCACCTTCTATCGTTAGTTTCCCCTTTGAATATTTTATTTTGTCCTTCAAATCGTATAGCAGCTGATTACTCCTAATCATTGAGTTGATTGTTTTCTATGCAGTCCGTTCGGTCACACCTCATTAATGTACTCGCTAAATAGACTAAAATAATTCCTCCCTACTAAACTAAAACAGACTTCAGTACAGACTATAGTGATGTAACACCCCAAATATTGTGATGTCTTGTTCACCGACCTAAGTGTGGAATTATCCTGTAAGGTACAGCGTGTTCAGAAATCTTGTGTCCGTCACATATTCAACATGCGTCGATATGATCATGTTTCGAATTACTTTAAGCAATATTATCCTGGCTCCGACTAAAGGACACACGCCTACTACAGTACTCTATCAAATCTATATATATATATATATATATAAATGAATGTATGTGTGTGTGTGTCTGTCCTTTATGCATTACTACACCATTCATCCGATCGCCATGAAACTTTCGGAAGTTGTTGAGTACATTCCCGGGAAGGTTTCTGACATATTACATTTTTAAGTTTTGCTTTCGTTCGTGAGTTATGAGTGAAAAACGGGCAGAAAACGTGTATTTTTTGCGTTTTCGAAGCATCAGTTTTCAGTATATTTCAATGTCAAATCAATTACAGTAGGATTTGGCTATTTTCGTCATACCTTAGACATAAAACCATCGCGATCGCTGGAATGTTGTAGCTCACGCTGGTAAATTCATTTGTTTATAATGTCAAGGCACGCAGACATATTAAATTTTCAACCTACACCGAAGAGGATTATTATTATTATTACTACTACTAATATTATTATTATTATTATAAGAGGGATAATCAATATAGGCCTAAATATGGTCAAATGTTGTTCGATTTGGACGATACTCACTATAAAGGGGTTTTCTGGGCCAAGGACCTCGAATCTGAGGTCGCTTTTACCAGGCGACGCTATCTAATCGTGGTATGTAATTCACGTGATTTAGGTGTTAATAAATATAATGATTTAACTATTATGCTCTTAATTTTTAATTTTTGAAATAATTATCGCGGAGGATCGCTTGATTTTGTAAGTCCATTCTGGACGATTTATTTGTTTAGATCATCAAGGCCCGCACACGTATGAAATTTTCAACCTACACGGAAGAGGGATATTCAATATAGGCCTAAACCTAAATATGGTCAAACATCGTTCGACTTGGACGAAACTCACTATGAAGGGGTTTTCTGGGCCAGGGAACTCTAATCTGAGGTCTCTTTTACCAGGCGACGCTATCTAATCGTGGTATGTAGTTCATGTGATTTAGGTGTTAATAGGCCTAAATATAATGATTTAACTATTATGAACTTAATTTTTCATTTTTGAAATAATTATCGTGGGCGAAGCCGCGGGCACACGCTAGTACTAAATACTCATCATCATCATCCTTGCAGGTATTAGGCATCTATGCCCATCTTTTCCTCGGACGTCCAACATGTCTCGTTCCTTGAGGTTGATACGTATTTACTAGGACTGGGATTCTTCCGTTATTCAGACGGCCTAAGTGGGCTCTCCATTTATCTTTATATTCTTCTATTTTCTCATTTATGCTGTATATATTTCATTCTTCCCTTACATCCTCATTCCGGATCTTATCCATCCTAGTACAACCTTTCACTCTACGGAGAAATTTCATTTCCGCTGATTGAATCTTACTTCTCTGTCATGTACTATCCAGGATTCGCTTCCGAACAATAATACTGGTACAGCCATAATCTTATAAAATTTTAACTTAGTGGGTTTTATTTTGTAAAGTTATATTTATTGTCCACATACTAATTGGAATTTATTAAATTTATTTTCAATGTTTCTATCTCTATCATAACATACATTGCATCCCAGATAATCGAAATTAGATACCTGTTCTAGAATTTTATTTTATATTACTATATTTGAGCATACTGGATATTTTCCTCGATGGGCTATGACTTTCGATTTCCTTATGGATATTTTTAGATTACATTCTTTCCCAATTTGACTCAACTTATATACTGACAGTCGCAGATTCTCTTCTCTTTTCTGTATTATAACCAGGGCTAGGATTTATATGTAATTACATATTTCTTAATTTCACAGATAGACACTTTTTTTTAACTTATCTCCATCTATTATGTTGTCCTCTATTCAAATTATACAAATTTATTTTACATATTTTTCCATATTCCTGACATTAGTACACATTTATATGTAAAATAAATATTTGTCCATATTTAGTGATTTTAATGCAATATGCGTACATATTTTATTCTTAAGAGTAAAATTACGATTGTCGTTTTCAGTGACAGAAAATATGGCAACACACGATAATGTAAGATTTCAGATTTTCCTGGCGAAGTTTATTCATAAAGGTTTCCCGGGTTGTCAGCCAGGTTTGTAGGTCAATAATGTCCGACGTTTCGGAGACGAACGCTGCCTCCATTCTCAAGGTTCAGCAACCTTGAGAATGGAGGCAGCGTTCGTCTCCAAAACGTCGGACATTATTGACCTACAAACCTGGCTGACAACCCGGGAAACCTTTATGAACACACGATAAGTTTACAGTTATGTACAGAAATGAATGCCTTTGAGTAAATAAGTATTTCTAAAGCATGTGGCTGTAACAATAGCAAGCATCCCTTTTTGTGAGAAAACAGGAGAAGCTTAAAGTTTGAAAATATAAAACAACATTTTGTGTCATACTGAGTTATGGTAGCAGAAATAATCAATGAATGAATACAAATAAAATAAGTGATTTGAACAAAAAAATTGAATCATTTAATTTATGAATCCAGTTTTTGTAATGCCTTTTTATAGGTTCTAAGAGTAACAAAATGTAGTGTTTGGTGGTGATGTCCATATTTTAAATATATTTGCATTTATAGGCCTATATATATTTATATATATATATATATATATATATATGTATGTGTACGTATTTTGACATTTTTAGTGCATATATATGTACATATTGTGTCATTTTTTAGTACATATAAATCCTAGCCCTGATTATAACTATATCATCTGGGTATAAAAGTGTGTTTAAATATGTATTTCTAGTAATTAGTATGCCTGTAGCTATTTCATTATACTTAATAATCATGCACCAAATTACTTAGTTTCTCCTTTCTCACTGTTGTCTTTCCAACATAACCGCGACACAAGATCTCAGAATAACAGTCTACTGTCAATTCCACGCTATCAGACACCTCTGTACTCTGCCTCATTCACAGTAGCCATTATCAGAAACCTGGAACTGCCTAACGCCGGACATCAGGGGTGGTTGGAGCCTGCAGATTGTTAGAGTCAAAGTTACTCTACTATCTCGCTGCTAACTATACCAGTTCCAACTAAAGAATAAAGTAGATGTAAACAAAACCACGTGACATGATGGGTTCTGATTGGCAGTTGGACGCACAACCTCTTCAGGCTCTTGCTTGTCGTCTTCTTCCGAGTATTAATGTAGTTTCTTCAAAACATAAAAAGTAAGTAATGTATTTGATGTAGGACTAAATTAAGCATGTTTCTCAAGTTTGTAGCAACACTTTCTATGTGATTTAAGCAATACCAATATTATTATTTGATATTATCGATTGAATGTAATGCGACGCGCATGCCTGAACACAACTGTATAGGGATCACTTTACTTACTATAATATATGTATTTGTAGTCTACACATTATAGTCTACACACAATCAGACACACACATTTATATGTAATTTTAATTCACTTTGATTTCTGCTCTGTTTTATTATTGGATTCTTTTTGTCTAATTAATATATTTTCTAATTAATATATTTGTCCTGTGTCTCATTGTAGGCATGCCATTGTATTATTATTTTATTGCTAATATTTTGGTATTATTTTGGTATATATTGTACGAGGGAGAATCAAATGAAAACCGTAATTAATTTTTTTTTCCCACTGGTTTAATGCAGGAAGAATGTTTGCTGGTACGTTATTTTTGTACACAGTCCCCTCCCAGTTCAATGCACTTATGCCATCAGATAGGAAGTGCCTCGATATCGCGTGAGCAAAATCCTTTTGGTTGACGCTGAAACCACTCGTGCACCGCCGATTGGACGTCTTCATCAGATTTGAACTTCTGTCCTCCAAGGTGCTTCTTTAATTGACCAAAGATGTGGAAGTCTGAAGGTGCCAAATCTGGTAGGTATGGCAGACGTGGGAGGCACTTGAAGCATATGTCCTCGATGGTTTTCATGGTTGCACGAGCAGCATGAGGACGGGCGGTATCATGTTGAAGCAAAACACCTGCTCTCAGCAACCCCTTCGCTTTGTCACCATCAGATTTCCATATATTTGGTCCGAATTTTTCTCATGCGGTATCGAAGCTCTTCCTATCCAATGGCGTAAGTGCATTGAACTGGGAGGAGACTATGTAGAAAATAATGTGAAAGCAAACATTCTTCCTGCAGTAAACTAGTGGAAAAAAATTAATTTGATCCTCCCTCTTATATTTTATTGTTTTTTGTAGGTATTCATTTCATGTATTCTGTATTTATCCTGGTTGAGTGGAAAATAAATGGCCTTAACTTGCTAGGAAAAATAAAACATAAATATTACTATTATAATTATTATTATTATTATTATTATTATTATTATTATATTTCATATCACGTATTGAAGATGTTTCCGTGTACCAGTAGTATTTTATAATAACTCATTCGTGTGTATATGTTTCCATTGTTCAGTGATGTCTTCTTTTCTGATAGGCCTGTTTAGTTTAAACGATTATAATATCCGGTGACGTAGCGGCAATGAGTTATGGAAAATAAACTAGTTCTACAAATCTTGCGTTTGCATTTGAGAATGAGGAATCCATGAAATAACCAAGTCAATTTGGCTGGACAAGAGGTTTGATCTGATCTCAGGACCTCTTCCCTATTAGCCTATACAATCTCGCTCTGATTGGTTTTGGTGTGTTCGTTGCGACTAAGGTATACTGCATTTCACAACATTAATTACTTGTACATTTTATTTCTTCCTGCAACACATGGAGGTTGCCGATGACAAAGTGTACGAACAACAATTGGTAAATGTAGGTCTATACAATACAAAACAGATTAAATTAATCTCTATATATATAAGAGGCTTTGTCCTGACTGACGGAATGACTGACTGACTAACTAACAGAGAATCAACGTACAACCTAAACTATAACAGGTAGAGACTAGGAATTTGGACAGTACCTTCGTTTCATAATGTAGGTGCTCACTAAGAAAGGATTTTGAAAAATTTTGATTTTAAATGCCAAAAATCAAATGTTTTTTAGTATACTTAATCCCTTTTTAACACACAATTATGAAATCCAAATCACAGTTGGCATGCAACATATTGTTTCCAGTTGTTTCTCAGATGGGTTTGGAAATAATTGAAGTGGAACTTTTAGAAAAACTATCAATATCATTCATGTTATAAATGAATATTACATTATGAAATCCACGAAAATAATGCAGTCACATAACTTTCTCTACCCTGGACATAGAGAAAACAGTACGAGGTATGGTTATATGTATATTATTTTATCACATGTTTTTGGGGAGGGATGTATGAAAGTAATATTGCATGTCTGTTTAATTTCATCCCCAAAACGGTTTTGTGGTAACATTACAGTGAGAAATAAAATATTCCGCAAAAACGATACAATTTTATGTTACCGGAATTTCTGTTTCTTCTTATTTGATCCCCTACCAATCTTGCTGTGTACAAGTGATGGGATTCAAAATTCTACTTCCTCTATTAGCCGTAAAAAGCTGTATCAAGCGTTTTCTGAGCGAATAGTTTGAGTGTGATAAGTCATTCTTCCTCATTTCAAATTCTAAATACCTATAAAAGGACCTAGAATTTTAAAATCGAAAGTCCTTCATAAATTAATTACGAATTACAAAATACAAAACCAGGGCGACGCCGGGCTATATAAGAGGCTTTGTCCTGACTGACAGAGAATCAACGCAGAGCTTAAACTTTAATAGGTAGAGACTTGGAAATTTGACAGTACCTTCGTATCATAATGCAAGTGCACACTAAGAAAGGATTTTGCGAAATTTTGATTTTAAGTGCCGAAAATTAAATATTTTTGATAATACGAAATACCTTTTTTACACAGAATTATCAAATCCAAATCACATTCCATGTACAGTTCTCAAGACAACAGTGTATTGTTGGCAGTGGTCACAGTTAGCTTTGGAAGTAAATGACAAGGAACTTCGACAAATTAGAGAAGCTATCGATAAAATCCATTGGTGTAAATAAATATCGAAGAATGAAATCTACGAAAATAATGCACAATATGTTGTAGTCACATAAATTTCTCTGCCCTGGACATAGAGAATACCATTTTCTCACTTCACATTTTGAGTTCATGGTATAATAGTTCGTATTGCAGGGAGAGCGTAATCCAGTTGTCTTAGCCTGAGTGTGCCGTATCAGAAGTCGGTAAAAATTATATCCACTGATACGTTATTCATAGCTGTAGGCATTGCATTTTTAGTTGAGAAATATGGATGTTTATCATAGGCCCTAAGCATGTAAAATGAGAAATAAAATAGGATGGAACATTTTTTGTATATATTATATTAAGTTATATTATGTCCCAGGATTTTGGAGAGGGAAGTATGAAATTGATATTGAATTTCTTTTTGATTTCAGCCCCGAAACGGTTATATGGTAACATGAGACTGATAAATAAAATATTCCGTAAACATAATATGATTTTATGTTAGGCCTACTGGAATTTCTGTTTCTTCTTATTTTAACCCCTACCAGGCATGGTGTGTAGAAGTAATGGGGTACAAAATTCAACATCCTCTATGAGCCATAAAAATTTATTATAAAGCGTTTTCTGAAGTAATAATTTGAGTGTGATAAGTCGTTCTTCCTTATTTCAAATTCTAAATACCTACATAATGACCTAGAGTTCGAAAATCGAAAGTCTTCCTTAAGTTCATTTCGAATTACAAAATAAAAAACCCTGATGTTGAAGGTATATTAGAATATTGCTTTGGGAATTGACTAAAGTCAGTCTTTTTTGTATGTTATGTCAGGGAATTCCTGCAGCGAGATTTTGTGGTTTGTATTCTGGATCTAATTTATCGTTTGAAATTTATAAAAATGGTGCAGTTATCTAAGTACAGTGTAATAATGCTCAGCATATAAAATTACGAAGTACTGAAATAAATAAGCTGTGAGGTAACTATACAATTAAAACAAAATTAAAATTAACGAAAAAGTTGTAAACAGTTATGATAGCATGATCAGTCACCCATAGGGTAAATAGCATCCTGGTTATTATTATAATTAAATCCCAACTTGAAACTAAAAGTCATGGTCCACATTTATGATTGCGAAAAATGACAACAGACCCCTTCAGTGCCACCAGTGATATGGCTACAAGGATGGTTTTGTGCAGGCCGAAATGTTTCTTGTTACTATGGCAAACAGAAGAATAATATTGATGTTTCAATTGTTTCTTCTGACATTCTGCATTTAAGTCATATTTATTTAGTTTTACCTTGATAGTCCATTCTATTACTTTTATAAAGAAATTTGTTTAACAAAATATGCTCTTTTAGGGCCCTAACCTAAGTACGAAACCACCGCCCGTTCAAAAGAAAAATTTGTGATATTTATATATAGGCCTATATATATATATATATATAGCCTATATATCTTTACACGCTAGCGGCCGTAATTTTGAAGATATTTGAACCAAATTTTAATATGTTATTTCTAGGCCTAATAGTTTGGACAAGTTCATTAATGAGCAAAATTGGCCCAAGGGGGTGGTCGGGGAGGGGGTGGTCGGGGAGGGGGTGGTCGGGGAGGGGGTGGTCGGGGGAGGGGATGGTCGGGGAGGGTTTTTTTATCTCGGCCCCTATGAAGTATAGAATGGGAAAACTTTGTTTGAATAAATTAGAGTACTCCCTATGGAGTTCACAGTGATACCAACGATTCGAGGGTTTTTGGGGTAAGTTACGAGTGGGGGTAGGGGGGGAGGATGGAAATTAGAAATTTTTGAAACCACGTCTTGTGGGGTATCATTGAAAAGCTCTTGATGAGTACTCTATAAATCAATCAATATCTAGTTTGTCGATAGCCCTCATTTAAGGCGAGATTTGAATGTTTGAAAAAGTGCTCTTTCCTCTTTTTTGCAATTATTATTGCGGGTTTGTCATGCCAAGGCTAAAGAAGAAAAAGCACTTTGAAATCTACCTCAGCCTGTAGGCTTGCCTAAAGGGATTTTTTAATTTTCTCTTCAAGTTTACACTGCTAGGTTTTCATGAATTTGCTACTGTAATGGAGAGGCCTGTTTTTGTTTAATTTGGAAACTAAAATAATGTCTGTGTTTGTGTCTAAAGTCTATATAATAAAATGTAATAATAATATTATCGTATAATGGGTCATTCTTCCGATTGTGGGGAACTTCGTGTCCCAGTCTCATAAATTCAAAATTTCCTTCTTTTTTACAATTTACTCTAATGTAATAATCATTTATCTAAAAGTATATAAAAAAGTATATTTTTATTCTGATATACTGTGGTATTTAATAGCTGGAATTTTTCACAAGAATTACAAATTACCCAACTCGAAATACTGCATGTACGAAAGCTAAGACATTGACCGAGAAGACTGCAAAAAAAATTGTAAATACAGGGACTGCAGAACGTTTTCTTACTCTCATTGATGTTATTACAATAATTATTTTAATCTTATTTATACTGTGTTATTTATTTTCATTTAAATGTTTAACCGAGTGTCCCTGCATTACGACTGTCAACACCAGGCCCGACGAGAGGGAGGGGCAGCCGGGGCTGTAGCTCCGGGGCCCGGGCCCTAAAGGGGGTCCGGCAGACCAGCTGTTATTTTTTATCTTCTAAATTTACTCTAAAATAAAATTTGTTATAAGGCAATAAGCAGCGTAAGTTATGTTTTATGTGTTTATTTTATCTGTATTGTCCTCTCGATTAACGGTGACAAGGAATTAATAAGTTAATCTGAAACGGATTATTCTCGAAGAAAAATTTATATTTTTGAAAAGTTGGAGCAGAAATCCTTTTGGACTCAACAGTAGGCCTCACTAACGTTCGACATTTAAAATAATCATTGCCGATATTGTTTATTTTCTTTTAAAAGAACTAGAATAACTGTGACAAAATAATAATACAATTTTCGGTATTAATATTAGTGTTTTTTAAGGCGGCTAAAATCTATTGTTTAAAATCTAAAACAGGCTATTCCACGAAAATGCCTTTTTTAAATGCCTAAATTGGGCTTTACTCCGGCATCGTTCAACCGATTTGATCCAAAATCAATAGGCTTCGTTCCATGGGCGTTATAAATGCGTATACGAAGTTTTATGAAAATCCGATAAAGCGTATTTGAGTTATCGCGCTTACAGACACACGGACAGATATTTTCCCGTCTACCATACAAACTCATAAAGTACCGGTACCATTCTGGCACTTAATAATTATATAATATCATTCCATAATCTTTTCGTTGCATACATTATAAAGCACGAGGTTGGGTTTCAAAGGTGAATTTAATATTTGAAGGGGGCCCGGGAAAATTTATCCCTGGGGCCCTTGCTTTTTCTCCACGGCCCTGGTCAACACCGTAACGCACGTAGGAATTAAATTTGTACCAACTATGCTATAGCGGCATTACCTAAACCCAAGAGGTAAGTTGGCAGAATGATCGCAACAATATAGCAGCCATAAAAATATTGCTTGAGTGATTCTAGGGAGCATAAGTGCAAAAACCAAGATTTTCAACGAAGGTAGGCTACCTTAATTGTATGTCAACACCGTAACGTAGAAAAAAAGAGCGCTGTATTTTCTACTGTAGTTCATATATTTTCCTTCAATACCGCATCTTTATATAATGGATGCCATTTATCATAATGACGGGTTTCTCATTCATAAACGCCATCTCTTGGCTACTTCCACTTCAATCTACTGTTCTGTTCTCTGATTGGTTGTATCGTTATTTTTCGCATAAACATAACGCAGAAGCTTGGTGTTTGCAAGCTTCTACGTTACGTTTAATTTTACGTTTAAGTTTCACGTTTACGTGATGCATTGTGAATGGTCACATTGAAAAACATGGCCGCAAGCTTCTATGTTTACGTTACGTTTACGGTTAATTTTCTATCTGAATGGGCCATAACGGTCAACTCCAACACGAAGAAATTCGTTACGGCGGTGACTTCATTTGCTTGAATTGTGAGTTATTACTTTCTCATGTTCTTATTTATAAACTATTAAACTAAATTAGTTTAAGTAGCTTATTAATTGCATTTTCCTTGTTTTCCTCAATATGTGAATACATTACCGAAAAATGTCCACATCTTGAAATGAATGTCCACACCATAACGCAAGGGTGTCCACCCCATAACAATAAGTAAAATGGTAATCATTAGCACTGATTTGTAATGGCTTTTCCTTAAATGAGGAGGCATTTATGCACTTTATTCTTAATATAGGCCTACATAGGAAATGAGAATACATATTTTACAATAAAAAGTCTAACCATAATAACAAAATTTAACATTAAAAATCTCGATTCTATATTCTGAACTAAAAGTTTCAATTTATTTTTGTCCATTATAGTAGATATATCAGGTAAAAGCGATTCAAGGTGAATCGCTAGCCTATGAGCTATAGAAACAATAAATAAAAATGCTGTAGCCTAATATTTAAAATTGTTAATATTAGGACTGGAAAATGCTGCGTCACGGAGTTGACTGATATTTGCACCTACTGATATTAAAAAAAATTATATCTAAGTTAGCGATTAACATTGAGCTCGGCCAATTCACTGGCAATAGGTTAACATCTTAATAAACGAGATGACATCAATAGAACACAGTTTTGTGACAATTGTAATTCCAGCTTAACAGGGGAAGAAAATCCCCACAATCGTGAGAATGACCCCTTTATATTGAAATTTCCGGTCTATTTGGCAAAAACAGTCTTATCCACATTATAAAAATAAACTAAATTCCGTGGCGCTACATCCCTGGAGGGACTAGACCTACCGTCCGATCACTGCGTCATCTATCTTGGGCAGATGGGAGGGTTGGCGGCATTTCTTCACCATGCCGACACACACGGCCGTTAATGATAGTTTTCGTGATTGGAGCCGCTACTTCTCAATCAAGTAGTTCCTCAGTTCGTATCACAAGGCTGAGTGCACCCCGTCCAAGACCTCCCTACCTCAAAAATTTCCGAGGAGGTACCGGGGATCGGAGTCGCGCCTGCTGACCCATAGCTAACGACGCTAACCACGCAGGCAGTCCTCAACATTATCAGCACCCTAGATGTTTATGGGTTAAGAGTTTTAAATAATTGAAAGTATGAAGTGAACTCTTCACATTTCAATTTATATAATCTCCTCATTTAAAAAAAACCAAAGCATCTGTTTTTGTTTTACTCACAAATTTTCTCAGATGTTTCATTTCTACGGCTTACATTTTTGGGCGAAAACCAAATACCAGCTGCACTTTAAGCTCCGCCTACTCGATATTCACATTTTGTTTCTCGGCGAATCAGGGTGACAAGCTATCCTTGCATATTATCACCGACACTCCCGACAGTACCAAATATTAAAAATGCAAGAGTGCCCATTGTGCCAAATATTAAAAATTGTAGAGTGCCCCTTGTACCAAATATTAAAAATGCGAGAGTATTACAGCGGTTCGGTGAAGTGATGTTTACCTGGGCGCCACAGTATAATGCATATACTGAATATTTCTGTCTTTGTTTGTCGAACTCGCCTCCGGTCAGTCAGTCGATCGTCGAGCACTCCCCTCTAGCTTCAGGGTAGGAAGCGAAGAACACCTTAATATTATTACTTGAATAATAAAGCAGTTTCTTTGAACACTGAAGGACTTTTCAGTTTATTCAATACGTTGGAAATACAAGTACAATCGTTGACAATAATTACAAAATTTGATGGTAAACAATTAATATTGTTAAATGTTCTCGGTAGATCGTTGCTGGTGATACAATTTGCTGCCGTATATGATTTTAGCTAATCGCGATTGAGAGTAAGAATTCTTCTAAGTCGATTAATTCCCCAGCGAAGATTTTATAAGTCCAGTTAATATTGTGATATGTTCCGGTGGACACAATGCCACGGAATCTAAATGAATTTAATTACTGTGGGCACGAGGCCACAAAGATAAGTAGAGTTGACTTGACTGCTATAGGCACACGGCCTTGACGTAGAGTGATTTTACAGCGCCCCGGTAGGCATAAGGAAAACTTTCTTGGACAAACATTTATCCCTACTCTTCTTAATTATTATTCGTGAATCCCGGCACGTGGTACTATGGATCAATTCTTATTGGCAATTCTCCCGACCAATAATAATATGTTAGTCGCCCACGGAAATCAATTGGATTTCCCTTATTATCAAAACCCACAATTTAGCATCTCGGATTTCTAAGAAGGTTTAAGTGGAAAAACCCGGACAACATGTTGTATCACTAGCAAAATCAGAAGCTAGGCCTGAACATAATAGCCGACTTCTTAAAATAACTTAAGTGTATCACTACCCTTTGTTTAGATCTTGGGAGATTGTCGACGCATTGTACCTGGGTACCTGCATTGCCTTGTCCCACACCCGTTAAGTATGCTAGGGAAATTCCCAACTTCTCTGTCTATTCAATTCTCATCACTGCAATCTCATTTTAATAAACATTTAAAATGATGTTGTTAAACTTTTTACCTTTGCCTTATTTCTAGTTAATAATATTTATAATGAATGTTCCGTCTTTTCACCGTCATTTTAAGACCAAACACGGGCTATGAGATTTTATGATTTTAGTTTGAATGAATTTGGGCAATTAATCTGTCATTTATTATATTTAATTTGGTTATCTTATTTATTTCTTTTTGCCGAAGTATCTGAACTGCAATAGTATGTGTCTTGTACCCACAGGTTTGCCTTGTACCCAACGGTTTGTCAGCCTGTTCAACCTCGAAGAATTCGCTAGATCGTGGTATAAAAGGAACTGCTTCACTGGGGGTGGGTCGGACGGGACATGTCTCATGCGAAGATGCACCTTATATTTGTTTTTTCCCCCATTTTTATACGTTTTTGGTTGTCCATGATTCACTACCAGCATTTACTGTTTTATCTCTACTTTAAAATATGTTTGTAGGCATCTGTCTATCACATCTCCATAAAAGTTGTCTTGTACTAACACCACGAATTTCTGTGTGGAAGAATGTAGTAGAATTTCGCATCTTGGGTAGTAGAACCTTGAAACATGAAGTCAGATTGAAAAATTGGATGCCATAGCCGGCTGCTCTTACCAATTGAGCTACCATGGCAACATGCCGGTACAATATTAAATTCTCCAACTGACTCACATATCCCAGTATGCCACCAGGTGTCCTCAATATGAGATACCAACCCAGTGGCGACTTACGATGGCCTGGGCTTCATAGTAAAGTACTTGTAGATCACAGTGGAATGATAATTCTCTCACATTGGTTCAAATCCCGGCTATGGCATGGAGTTTTTAAGTCTAACTCTATCTTTCCACCTTAGCCTACACACGGCCAAGTAGAATCTTGAGCTTCCAGTTTGAGATGTGCGACACCTTGATCGTAATATTTCCTTCCTTTTATAAAATGAAATTACCTCATTAAATACCATTTCAAGCTCATTACTAAATATATGCAATTGTACAGAATTCAAGTATGAGTGTGAAACTATATCTCTATATATATAAAAGGCTTTGTCCTGACTGACTGAATGAATGACTGACTGACTGATTGACTGAATGACAGGAATCAACGTACAGCCTAAACTATAACAGGTAGAGACTTGGAATTTTGACAGTACCTTCGTTTCATAACGTAGGTGCTCACTAAGAAAGGATTTTGAAAAATTCTGATTCTAAATGCCAAAAATTAAATGTTTTTGAAAATACTTAATCCCTTTTTACATAGAATTATCCATTCCAAATCACAGAATATATTGTTGCCAAATGGTATCAGGTGGGCTTGGAAAAAACAAATGAAATGCACTTTTGACAAATAAGAGAAGTTATCAAAATAATTCATGTTATAAATAAATATTACAGAATGAAATCCACTAAAATAATGGATTCACATAACTTTCTCTACCCTGGACATAGAGAAAACAAAACGAGGTATGGTAATGTGTATATTATTATATTATATCGCAGGTTTTTGGAGAGAAAAGTCTGAAAGTGATAATGCTTTCTGTTTAATTTCATCTCCAAAACGGCTTTAGGGTAACATAAGAGTGGGAAATTTCCCGCCTCGATATTACAATTTTATGTTACAGGAATTTCTGTTTCTTCTTATTTAAACCTCTACCAGGCTTGCTGTGCACTGTACAAGCGATGGGATGCAAAATTCTAGATCCTCTATGAGCCATAAAAAACTAGGCCTATATCAAGCGTTTTCTGAGGGAATAGTTTGAGTGTAATAAGTCGTTCTTCCTATTTCAAATTATAAATGCCTATATAAGGACCTAGAATTTAAAATTGAAAATCCTTCATAAGCTAATTTCCAATTACAAAATACAAAACCCGGGCGACGCCGGGTCTTTTAACCTAGTTATTGTATAAGTTAAATCTTCCAGCATCAACTCTACAAGTTAATTCAGGTGGGCTTCTGTTGGCTGCCATTTTGTTTCCGCAAAGTCTGCCTACCTGGCAGTTGCTTGTTTAAGGGCTACTACATCATTCCAATATATCTTAACTTGGAGTTGATCTTCCAGATACATTAGAACTCCAATCATGCGATCTCCAACTATCCGGATCGCTTTGAGGCTGTTGAATTGGTTTTTCACTTTTCAGCAGCGAGCATTGGGAAACCTTGGGAAAAAGCTAAACTTTTAGCCCACAAAAGCTACAGTTTATCATAGGTAATACCACGAGAGTTGAAGAGTTTATCGATAGATTCGCGACTGCGCAGCAGGAGCGAATTTATCTGATAGAACTCGTCAACTCGAGTTGGATTTATTAAGACTATTCCATGAATAAAATGTAACGGATTATATTAAATAATAATTACTTTCGTGCTTTGTTGTATAAAAACAAAACTAACAGTTGTGAGATCAAGGCATACTGTGAATCAACCATCCATGAATCGATTCGAGCTACCCTGGTATAATCAGTGCTACCAACGGCGTATATAAGACATAGTTAACTTCACTCAGGTAAGCTAAGCAGAACAGAATAAAAGCACACGAACTGGCTTGCACCGAATCGAAATTAATCAATCAATGTACATTTCTATTATTTCAATTTCCAAACAAGTTATGTTGTATAATATAGTCTGTATTCGTGCCGCTTAGTGGCAGCAATCACTGCACACTGATACTTACCTTCCCAGTAACGACCGGACGATTTTACCCCTATAAAACAGCCTCCTCGCGATTCCTACAAGAATATTGTAAGATAAACGGACGTGATTTGTCTATATTCGAGGAATTGCTAAACGTTATTGGTCAATATCAAACACGCGGCATATGAGTGGGATAGTCAGCAAAATAACTGACTCTGACCGATATGTTCAAGATGTGATACTTTATGTAAGTATAGTACTGCGCAAGTTAGGTTTTTTTAAAAGAAATTACCTTTTATCTAATTATCCGGATATTTGATTATGCGGAACGGGTCTTGTCCCAATTAATCGGGATAAATGGACTTTTACTGTAGCCGTTATCGAGAGATCGTAGTAAGCAATTTTCGTTCAACTTTCTGAGAAGTTCCCCACCTGGCATTGAAGTATTTTATTGTGAGATGGTAGTACAGTACTTTATCGTTGTCCCTCTTTACCCTCTTATTTATCATTATCTGTCTCTCCCCCTCTCTGTGTGTTTTATTGAAATCTGTTTATTCCAAGGAAAGCAGTGGGGAATATAAGTTTGGCTTCCTTCAGGGTAAAATTCTCCATTCTCCTTTTGCTTGCACTCTAAACACATCTGAAGTTCCTCAACTACGTAACTGCACGATTTACCAGTGCACTGCTATACCCAGTTTCATATTCTTTCCGCCAGGCCTTGCAGTTTCTTTAGGCCCTGTGAAACCCACCAGGTTATGAAGAGCTTGTGACTCATAACGACAGTATTTCATTTCATCGTTGCAATGAAGCTTGCTTTCTTGTCAAGCAAGTTAAAGGCTGTGGCTGGTTGCAGAGTTACAAAGGGGCAAGCAAGCTATAATGAGAATATGTACTCCTCTGGTCGTAGTATGCAATTTTCGTCCAACTTTCTGAGAAGTTCCCCATCTACGTAGCATTGCAGTATTTTATGGGGAGATAATAGTACAGTACTTCATCGTTCTCCCTCTTTACCCTCTTATTTATCATTATCTCTGTCTCTTATTGAAATCTGTTTATTCCATGGAAAGCACTGGGGAATATAAGTTTGGCACGTAACATATTCATTGCAACCTTTGTTCGCTCATACCGTATATCTGTATAGTAATGAACTAAGTTAACATTCTGCAGAACCCATTAAACTAAGAGAGTCCGGATAAATTGCAGTGGAATGGAAATACGCACAATTATTGGAATACGACAATTGCTGAATTGTGAACATTCCATTGAGATGCTGCTAATGGTTTATTTGTGCCTTATGGGGGAGTGTAGTACATGGTAAATTTCCCTTGGATATTGAACTGTAAGCAACATCAATCAGAAAATGAAATTGTTTGCAGAGTGCCTCAATGGGAAAACCAATTGAAACTGAATTGTAAATTCCATGCTTTGATGGCGTGTTCTATTATTCGCACGAATTTCATGCAAGTTTCCGAAAGGTAATATACGAATGTGTTCTGTAGGCTTAAGTTAGTTTTTATGTATAATATAGTATAATGTATTATACAGTGAACCCGCTTAATGTAATCGCGGAAAGTGTTATCAGTCGGGTAATTTTATCACTAGGGCCCGGATTTTTAGGCTTTTATAAAAGGTATTCTAGCCTTTTATTTTCGTGGAATAGCCCTTTTTAGGCTTAAAAAAACATTTTAGCCGTCTTAATAAAATATATAATGAACACTAATTTTAACACCGAAAATTGTATTATAATTTTGACATAGTTATTCTAGTTTTTTTTTTTTTTTTTACAAAATAAACAAGTAGTTATTCCTTATATCGGCACTCGAAAAATAGGATAAACAATTGACATATTTACTCTTTAATTATCCAATTATTCAATACACCACTCAATTCACTTCTGTTTACAAAAATAACTAGTCTCGAGTGTTCCTTTAATACACTTCTCTGTCGTTGGTTGCAACTTGTTATTTTGAAGTTGAAACGACAATGCATTAGTTGCAGATTACAAAGTATTGAAGACGGCTCAAGTTTCATTTCCTGCGACGGCGAGGGGCACATTTTCGAGCTACAAAGACAGGCAACAAAGCGACATATACATTTTAAATTTCAGTGCGTTGTATAAATTTATTTTTATTATGTCTTTTCTTACAATGCACAAATTTACATATTTATTATCCTTTGCATTAATTGGAAAATCTATTTAAAAATCGTGTTTTTCTGCAAAAGTCCTCTTTAGCCCCTAGTTTTTCAGCAAAATTTTCCTCCTTAGTCCCTTTTAAGCTCTTCAGTCCGATTTAGCCCTTTTTAGGTTCTATAAGATTCATATATTCGGAAGCAAGGGGCATGAAACGGAAAAGTACGTTAAAATGTTATAACTAAGACGAAGGGGGGGGGGGGGGAAAGTTAAAACCTTCAAATCCGGGCCCTAGTTATCACGTTTATGAAGTCTCGTACGGATTAATACTGATACATTGAAAAAATTCTGCTTATTGTGTTCATAGATTCGGTTTATGTTATCACACTTTCGTTTTTCGGCTTTATTTCCAAGTACTGTACCGGTACGTAATTAAAAATTTCTTTTTAAGGGTTTTGTCTGTAACTTAATTGTTTTGTGTTGTATTGGAAGTAATGGTACTGTTATCACATGTTCGAGGGGGTGGTATTGGCTAACTTTCTCTTTTAAGCAGTAAAACATGTTTTACCCCTAAAATAAGAAGAAACAGAAATTCCGGTAACATAAAATTGTTGTCTTTGCTGAATATTTTATTTCTCACTTTTTTTCTCATGTTACCATGCAACCGTTTCGGGGATGAAATTAAAAAGGATTCCAAAATCACTTTCGTACTTCCCTCTCCAAAAAGCTGGGATATAATAATATACATATTACCATAGATCATACGGTATATTTCACCCTTCAATTTAGCTCTTGCTTTTCATTTGTGAAGATAACAGCTTTGACATGTAGTGATGGCTAGTGTAAAAAGAAAATACTTGAACAGACAGGTGTTAGATGTTTTCCTAAGCGGGTCAGTAAACTTCCAAAAAACACTAGGATTGAGACATATTGGTTAATGGACTCCAAAGGGAAAACAGACATAATTAAAAACCTTTTTTACTGTTCGCAAAACTAGTTGCTTGTAGTCTAATAATAATAATAATAATAATAATAATAATAATAATAATAATAATAATAATAATAATAGTTTATTTAACCTGGAGAAAGTTAAGACCGTAAGGTCTTTTCTTCCACTTCACCAGGGACTAAAGGTACATTAGTTGTTACATTATAGCATAATAAATAACATAAAATACGTTAAATGACCTTACATATCACATTAAATTATTTAGGAAACAATAAATGATACACAAATGATACGAAAGAAATTAAGTGGTACAAAAATAATTTAGTTACACATTGGTATTAAATGATAGAAACTTAATTAACAAGATACACTATTAAGATACACTAAAAAAATAGTTACACTATTGATAAGAAAAAAAGATACACTATTAAGTACTATGTATATGTGCTGTTAACTGCGATTTGAAGGTTGACAGTGACTGGCAGTCCTTGATGTGAGATGGTAAAGAATTCCACATTCGGATGACTGAAGTAGTAAACGATGATGAGTAAAGAGATGTATGATGTTTAGGTATTGCGAGAATATGATCTTGCTGTATACTGTATTATGCTGTTGATTCACAGTTATGTATTATCTTGTACATACGAATAAATACCCTTACATTTATAATTTCGGCTATTGTTATCAATCGGTTAATATTATCAGAAAAGCTTCATCCCGAAGTGATCACAATAAGCGACGTGCACTGTGTATATATAATATTAGGCCTATACATTATTATATATGTATATATATTATACATATGTGTATATATACATATATATATATATATTATACTATCAGGTGCGCGCAGCTTCGCCCATGATAATTTATTCGAAGATTCAAAATTAAGAGCAAAATAATTAAAACATATTTATTTAACACTTATACGCGAATCATTTATAAACTAAAAGATTAATCATTATAATGAAACAGCTAAAAATCCGGCTTCGGAGTGCATTCCAAGATTACAAAGTGCCTCTGTATTTTACATAAACAAACGAATCGGCAAGAGTGAGCTCACAGAATCGAAACGATCCATAATTTCATGCGATATCTTGAAAAAATCGCGATGCTTTTATTTCCAAGTTATGAACAAAAAAATGCAAAGCCACCTGTAATTGATTTGACAATTGAATGTAGGCTATTAACGAAAGCTGATGCTTCGATAGCGCAAAACATTTGAGTTGTCTGCCAGTTTTTCACTCATAACTCGCGAACGAAAGCGAAAATTAAAAATCCTGCTTCGAGGTGCATTTGGACACCCTTCAGTCCACCAATGGTCAAAATTTCAGATCTATATATGCAGTAGATTTCGCTGGGCCTCTCGCACAGACAGACAGACAAACAGACAAGCATTTTCTCGTAATATTATTATATTATCTCTCGCTGGCAAGTACTATACTCAAATCGGGGCACCTAAGTGTGTCAGTTGTTTATAGATTCATCTGAAGTATTGAAATATGCTCTTTCTTTTTTGAATACCCGGGTACATAAACCTGTTATGAATGTCTTCCCGTGATACCATATTATTATATTCCATTGTTTTGGAACGCTTTCTTTAATATTAACATAGCGGAAGTTGACTGCATACTATGCTCTGCGCTCTCTGGAAACTCAATTTCCTTGCACATGCCATCATTTCATTTTTAAACCCTGCACTCTGCTATCTTTAGGCCTACATTATATGTATTCAGAGCATTGTGAATATACCTTTATCCTGCATAACTTGCGTTATGGTTTCGCAGGATAAAATATTGTTAAAATTTGTAAATGCAGACCACCATCAATCAATATATAGGGTCATTCAATA
The DNA here is from genome assembly GCA_964059195.1 of Ectobius pallidus. Taxonomy (NCBI): domain Eukaryota; kingdom Metazoa; phylum Arthropoda; class Insecta; order Blattodea; family Ectobiidae; genus Ectobius; species Ectobius pallidus. Next base: position 183,233,842 of record CAXKWD010000004.1, on the reverse strand, counting down.
TTAATTCAACAAATGGACTTTGCCCCACCATTTTTTATTTTGAGGAAATTTGGTAGGTGATATGTAGCCTACCCCTCTTCTGAACCCCAAAATAAATCTTTTTATACCTATAAAAAATTTACTCCTGAGATATAGGCATTTGTTAAGAACACGAACAAGCAAAAAGTGTAATTTCAGACTTATTTTCTGAAAGCCGTAGAATTTCTATTTGAATCTGTAGGATGATCAGATAGGGCTCATTGGAAAGCTTGAAGAATGGACTTTCATTTGTGCATAATAAATTAGATATAATTTGATAAAACTACTCTTCTTCAGTAAATTCAAGTTGTACAGGTTGGGGAAAAAAAGCGGACCGACTATTGTAGCTGATTTCAGGGCCTCGTGATACGTAAATAAATGTAAGAGATGTAACGGAAACGTATGTTATCACAAGCAATGCAAATTACGTGAAGTTATTTCTCAATTCAAGCAATTTATCGACACTAGAACAAATTTCAATACATTCCCTGCTATCCTGTGAAAGCCGCTAGGCATGCGCAGTGGCTCATATCGGCAACTTGGATAATTTAGTCGGTCCGCTTTTTTTCCCCTACGTGTACATATCAGAATAGGCTGTATATTAAACAAGTAACAGTGTCATTGTTATAATGATATTGGTGTTGGAAAATAGAGTCGTATTGACGTAAGTTATTGATAATCCTCGAGGTAAATTGCAAAAACTCCTCTTTGTCAATATAACCTTTAAAATTAAGTTCGAATAAATGTTTTTCTCCTTATTAATAACAATATTAAAACTAATATTAATAACAATATTCTCTAATATTAACACTGAAACACTTTAGGAGCGAACCTAATTTATTGTGATAACTTTTTACATAAAGTAATATTAAAATAGTAGGCCTATATATACCGTATTTTACGGACCATAAGTCGCACTTTTTTACTTTGAAAACAGAGTCTTGAAAGTTGGGTGCGTCTAATGGTCTGTAGTACATTTAAAAAATTAAAATTATGTTAAATTTTGCCGGAATACCATAGTTATAAAGAAAGTGTTTTAAACGATAAGATTGTGTACAAATTTTGGCAGAATGTAGGCCTACTTCAGTGCACTTGTCACAATCGTAAAATAAGGGAATTCGATGCGAAAAGAAAGGAATGTTGAGTTCTTTTATACGAAAGGAGTTGTCTCTGCCGGGTGGTTTAAATGAAAGCAATGACCTCTAAACAGCCTTGTCCCATTACACTTACCGTATGTTGAATTGAGGATTAAAGGGTGTAAGAGTATTTCCAGTCTTTCATGAGAAATCAGTTCAGTTGTTAAAATTTACGCGGTGCCACCTGTACAGAAGAGATTTTCGTACAACGCATGTTTTAAGTTAGAAGTGATTTACACTGATTCCATTGTACATTGTACATATATAATTGTACATGTATAATTATTGTATAAAATTCTTGGTTTAGAATCACATTAAATTAATTTTCCTTTAAATTTCCATCCTAAAATAAAGATGCGTCTTATGGTCCGGAGCGTCTTATGGACCGTAAAATACGGTAGATAGAAGTTGTGTGGTTCATTGGGGCCAATGGATATGTTCAGATAATTAAAAAAGCATGTACAAAGAATAATAAATTGATATAAATTATTGTGCAGGCCTAGCCTATATTGTAAAGTATTAGAAAGTATAATAGTTATAACTCATAGGCTTTCCAAATACGAGGGATGTTCCAAAAGTAAGTTTCGTCGTTTTTTTAAAAAGTGAAGATGGTAAAGCAGATGAAGCAAACAACTGCCATAAGAATCGACACCTATTGCTGGTTCAACGACGGAAAGAGCGTCAGCTGAGGAGAAACGATGCATGAGTAGAGTCCCGAAGAAGAGAGAGTAGCAGTAGACTGGCGTGCCCGAGGTTATTTGAGTACAAATCACGATGGCAGATGGACGTGTACTGAAAACGTGGTCGACAATGGAAGTACATGCTGTTATCCGGTATGAATGGGCATGTAGGACTAGTGTGTCCATCATCCATGGACGCCTACAGACTGTGTATGGTGAAGAGGTCATGTCTCATCAAATTGTTGGTCGCTGGTGTTGCATGTCCAGTGAAGGAAGGCACCTGTTCCATGCAATGAAAGCCGCACTCTCGGGACGTCACTTCCAAAACAATGCTGAGGTGGAGAAGGCTGTGCGACAATTCCTTGCATAGCAGGGCACCGAGTTTTACCAGAGTGGTTTCTTCAAACTGATTGCAAGCTATGACAAATGTCTCAATGTCGGTGGAGACTATGTTGAAAAATAGTGCAAGGGGTATATTTCATGATTGCATGGTGTATTTGTTTTGGTAATAAAGTTTCCATGTGAAAAAAAATGACGAAACTTACTTTCAGAACATCCCTCGTATATTATGTGGTGTGGCTTATGGATTTAAATGCACCAAAAATGTCCATATCTTTAGCAAAAGATGTGTTCAGACAATTAAAATCAATATGTACAAATTGAAATTTTAAGCGTGAAATAATAAAATGGTACAGATTACACACAGGCCTATAATGTCAAGTGGCTAAAAGCTATACATATAGTTATGCCTTACACAGGCTTTCCCTATTGTGTTGAGTGTCATAACACAAATGAATATACCAAAATGTCCTGTTCTTTAGACAGAAGTCCAGTTTGATTTCACATATAGGTGAAGAGTGCTTGTTTCTTGATTTTGCTTCAACTATAATGAAATGGTAGTTTACCTCGGTGAGATTCAGCCTCAATTGGTGTCCAGTGTGTTGAGATTTTTTCTTAAGAAGATGCATTTCGACAACAAATATATTATGCCATCAGCACTTCCTTCTTTTTTGTTGATCCGGAACATGTGGGAACTGTTCCCCACGAAATGATCCGAACAGGTATTGAGTTTGTATGGCTGTGTGTAGCCGGGTCACAACCTCCCTCCATTCCGGATTTGGCACCAAGCGATTTTCGTCTGTTCCTTCATGTGACGAAATTTCTTGGTGGAAAACATTTCAACGACGGTGATGATGTGCAACAAGAAGTGCAGACTTGGCTTTAATCACAGGCGGCATAATTTTCTGACGAAGGCATACAAAAACTGGTTTCCCGTTACGACAAGTGCCTAAATAACGGTGGTAATTATGTGGGGAAGTAGTGTAAGGTGTAAGTTAATGAATGATAATAATCTATTGAAAAATAATATTCTTTATTTTTAAAAAACGTTATCGGTAGGCCTACTTTAAAAACACGTATATGCATAACGGTCACTTTATCTGTCATAAGCATTTGGACCAGCTTGCGACCAGTCTCAGGGACGATTTACGAAAGTGAAGAATGCCACATCAACCAACAGAATAGCTTATACCAATGTAATTAGAAAATTTCAATTTTGTAGCCTTAAAGTACTGTAATAAAAGTTTTATTATTATTCGTTTTCAAAGAAATGAAGACTCGCGTTAGCTAATTTTTCTTCAGGTACCGTATTCCTTTGCATGTTTCTATCTAAATTTTAGAGTACGTTTCGACATTACTCCTTGTACAGTTCCCTTGCTAGTTTATTTAATAAATTAAAAATCATGTGAAGATACGTAGGGGAGCGGGGGGTGGTACCGGACAGAGGCTGGTATCGGACAAGCCCAATAGTTCTTGCTAGCAGGTGCTTGGACGACCGGTTTTGTGATTGACAGCCTTGGCTAAATTTTTTAAGAGGGTGAACTTCTTATTCAGTTGACAGCTAGTTTCGTTTGTGAGTGATAGTGCTTTTTGTTCTTTTCTGTGTAAATCGGCTTGCACGAAGATAACTTCACAAAGCAGTAACAGGAAGAAGGGTGAATTGTGTTACATTCTAACATTACCAACAGAAGCACTGTACTTAAGGCTATAAGCTGTAGGTTTAGAATTTAATTCTCTTCAAAGGTTCTTGGTTGAGATTTTTTTATCTTAGGACCGTGAATCGGGTGGTATGGGACAGGAAGCTAGCGGGTGGTATCGGACAATATAGCTACTCATCCAACGTGGTTACTAATGGTTCTTTCCTTTGGTTTTAGGTAAATATGGGGAAGATAAGAGAAAAGTGGGAAGAAGGTGATATGATATTTGCCGTGAACAATGTCAGGGACAAAAAAATGACTACTCGAGAGGCAAATGATCGTTTTTCAGTACCGAAAAGTACATTAGCTGATAGGTTAAAAACTCTTAAAGATTGCAAAGAAATTCCCCTGAGAGTATGCACGGCCAACAGAGGGACTTACCAACCCAGGTCTACATGTCACTAACACTAATATCACTGTTCCTAACCTAACTGCCACCAACCTAGGTCTACATGTCACTAGCACTAATATCACCGTTGATGAAAACTGCACAGAAGAAACTTAAATTCACTGGGAACAATACAGAAGACGGAGAGACTGAATGCATCATTTGTAGGGAAAAGTTTAGTAAAGATTGGATTCAGTGCAGTGTTTGCAACGGCTGGGCACACGAAAAATGTGCAAATTTGGAGGGGAACTCTTTATTTTGTAAATGTGACATTTGTATAAAAAAGTAAAACAGTGAAGCTTTATACTTTGAACATGGAAATAAATATTTTGTGGAAAACAGTGACTGTCCGATACCACCCACCATTTTTCAAAAGTACAAAAATGTAACTACTTTTTAATTTTCTTGTGCTAATTACATTTTTTAGTTTTAATTAAATATATTCATATAAACATTTGGTTATAAGAATAAATTTATCTTTAAAGTAGATTAAACATTTGTTTCCAGTTTCAAAAAAGAGTTACGTCGCAAAAGCCTAAGGTGTCCGATACCACCCCCCGTTCTGCCTAAAATGTTCACCCGAACTTCTTACAAGTAGCATGTGCCTACGTTGAAAATGCTTGAGGACGGTATAGCACGCTATTGTCCGTGATATTTTCATAACAGCACGGAAAATGACCAAATTTGATGTTATATTATTCTTTAGAATCTATAGATTGCATTTATAAGCACTTTATAGTAGTACGAAGGTCTAATTCTAAATAAAATCGTGAAGAAGTAGACACATAATTAACCTAAAATGGCGCTAAGAAAAAGTGATCCCTATACAGGCCATGGAGGCCCGGAGGGTTCCAGGAGGTTGAGGCTCCCATATTTTTGACATTCGGAACGTGAAGGTGGTAAGGTTGTCAGCCATACGCACCGACCGCCTTTACCCCCAGGATTCCTACTGGTACTCATTTCTGTTAGAGGCTGAGTCGACCCCAGGGCCATATTGCCACCAGAAGGATTAGGCCAATTGAAAAACTCCAACGACCTCATCGGGAATAGAGGTGGCGTAAGGCTGTAGCATTGAACGGAGATGATGTTGAAAAGTAGGGTTTTGTAGCCAAAAGATTGGGGAATAATATGTTGTATTTGAATCCTGAATAAAACCAACCTGCTTTAAGAAAAAATAGTGTTGCATTACTTATTGAACGGCCCTCGTAAAACATCGTAAAACGTGAATTTCATTAGTTCATTTTTTTTCTAGCGGTGGATCCCTGTACTGTCTTGGGGGTTACCCCGGCACTCTCGACTCACCCCGAAATTATTTTTAGGGTACGCCACTGATTTCAATGTTTCTGCTTTACGGAAAAAAATAATTTAGTATTTTCACCAGACGATATCCATAAAGGAAAATCAATTTGATTACAGGAGGAGGAACTACGCTGTTCTGGAGATCCCAAGTTTTCCCACCTGAGTGACGACCTTCACGTTGAGATCACAGCTTTCGCTCCTCCAGCAGAGGCGCACGCCAGAATCGCCTATGCGCTCGCAGAAGTGCGCCGGTTCCTCGTTCCGGTAAGTTGAAACTTTACATCATTAATAGACCTGGGATTTTAAGGCAAATGCCTATTTTGTTCCATATGAAATAACATGACAATTTTTAAATATGTTGACATTTCATGATAAATCACTTATATTTATAGAGTTTTACAGTGCCCTAAAATGCCTATTTGGACATTTGGAGCCTATTTTTACTATTTTTGTGCTTCAAGTGCACATTTAAAATAAAATTCAACTTTTGTAACTTTTACAATCATTTAATGGACATCCCTGATTGAAGAGCAGAACAGCAAAGGGTGGGTTTTCCACAGAAACTTCCCAAACATTTGTCGCCAAGGGAATGCTGACTGACGGGGGAGGATTAGCTCAAAACAACAAGTAGCAGGTTGACTTATATAGTAAGATGGGACATACTGTGTCAATTATTCATATCATCCAAAACTGTTTTTGATAAATATATTTTTAATTCTGTCTTAATTTTGCAATTATTTCTGTTGAGAATAGGTGTACAACGTTTTTAATAGAAAAAAAAGATCACGTTACAGTTGAAGAGCAAATTGTAGCATTTTAAAGTCTATTTTCTGTCTATTTACATATTTTTAAAGCATATTTTAAGTGCCTGTTTTCTCTTTTAAAAGCATATTATTTGTTTTAAAAGCCTATTTTAGGTGCCTAAAACTAATTTTTAGAGCCTAAAATCCCAGGTCTAATCATTAACCAGGAATGAAAGCTTGGACCAGGTATCACCAAGTAAAGAGAGAACTTACTGTTTTTGTTGTTATGTGATTAAACTCGTCAACTCCAGTTGGACTTATTAAGACTATTCCATGAATAAAAATGTAACGGATTATACAAATAATAATTACTTTCGTGCTTTGTTACATAAAAACAAAACTAACAGCTGCGAGATCACGGCATACTATGAATAAACCTTCCATGAATCATTTCGAGCTACCATGGTGTATACAGTGCTACCAATGGTGTATATGACATTTCATTCAGGTAAGCTAACAGCAGAAAAGAATGAAAGGACACGAACTGGCTTGCACCGAATATAAATTGTGTTTTTAATCAGTGTACATATCTGTTATTTCAATTGATAACAAGTCATGTTGTATAAAAAATCTGTTTTCGTGCTGCATAATGGCAGCGTATGACGTATTAATCACTGCACACTGATGCTTACGTGTCCAGTAACGAGTAGCACGTGTTACCTGATAAAATGGCATCCTCGCGATTCGTAAAAGAATATTGTAAGATGATTGGTCTACATCCAAGGAATTGCTAAACGTTATTAGTTAATATCAAACACGTGGCGCATGAGTGGAATAGTCAACATAAATAAAGAACTGTAACATATTTGTTATATTTAGTTCATTTAAGGTGAAGTTTCTTTTTTTTTCTTCTGAGTAATGAATTGTTCTATAGCCTTGTAATCTGGCATGCCCTTTATGATTAGTTCTACAATTGCATAATATTTTCAAAATTAATGTAACTATTACAGCTGTTAATGGGTAATTATCATTACAAAATGGGAGCCAAATTTTGTGCAGTGAAGTGCCGGTTCCCTGATAATTTTCATAAATACCAATATTTCTGAGGGATTCTGTTTTCAATCTATTTGTAAATATCATATAAACAACATAATCTAGGATCTTTGGATTATCTGCAGTATAAATATTAAAAAAAAAAATCTGATGTGAAAGTCACATAACTTCCTCTGCCCAAATAAAAGTTAGCAGTATTCACATATTCTTGTACAGAATCGCAAGACACAATTTTACGCTAATTATCCCATAAATACCTCTTCTTTCAATGATGCGACTAAAAGTGCAGGCTATATAACAAACTTAAAAAAAAAGAAAAAAAAAGAACAAGTGACTGCAGACGTTTATTGAACTTTCCGCCGTAATATATTATTTCCGAAATTTATCGAATATTTCCCTCAGATACTTCTTTACTCTATGCATGGCCAACAATACATCTTTCTCACTTCACATTCTTATATACCCTAGAATAAGAGGCCGTGAAAGAGCGCGTATTCAGTTGTTCATCACGCAAACTTTCTACAAACAGTGGGTGAACAATGGGTGGCTTGTAACTACCCTCAGAGAATTTTTTCGAAAAAAGTTCCAAATAAAAATTTTAGCTCTCAGTAAAAGGAACACATGTGCAAATTTTAAAGAAAATCGTTAGAGCCGTTTTCGAGAAAATCGCGAAAAACGAAAATTTCTTCATGTAAAGTCCCCTTAAAAACAAGAGAAAATAGTCGCCAATCTTATCCTCACATCTTCAGAAGGTACCTGACCCAAATACGAAATTTCGTTTTCATACGATTTTCCGTTTTGGAGCTAGAGTGTTCACAGGCAGACAGACACACAGATATGTTTCAAAAATAGTATTTTTGGATTCAGGGGGCCTTGAAACGTGTATATATGCTAAAAACTCAACTTAGAATTTTGGGGTCGAAAACAATACTTCCTCTACCTATAGTACCTATGGTACGGGCAGAGGAAGTAATAATTCATTACTTGTTAATTTTTTTTTAGAAATTTTTACATCAGAAATATTTAAAAAAACTATTAATGTTACCATCAATGATTCTACATAGTGTTGTTCAATAATATCAAATATACTTGCATGCAAAATTTCGCTGCAGTATGTCAATAAATGTTTGAGTTATCCGGCTAACGCCACTTCAGAGCACAAAATTTGGCTGCCATTTTATAACGATAATTACCCATTACCTGTAATAGTTAAATTAATTCTGAAAATAGTATGCAATTGTAGAACTAGCCAATATAGTGCATGCCGGATTGCAAGGCTGCAGAACAATTCATTGCTAAGAAAAAAAATGAAACCACCTATTTTCCAGCATCGAAAGCTGTATATCCTCCTTAATAAAACCAAATGTATTGACAGGCCCTGGTGTACAAACCATGTACAGGGTGTCCACCAAGTAATGCTGAAGAAATTCCCGGCTTATTCCCTGATTTTCATTGATCATTTCAGATATTCCCGACGAAAATATAAAGCACTTTCTAATAACTGTGTAAGAAAAATTATAGGATTATGCATACTTTATATAAGAAAAACTTTTAGTAACAAAAGTAATTGCAAACAATAATTGCTTAGGCTATAAAAGATACAAAAATTAGGAACAGTAAAATAAATTAATATACTTTCATATAGGCCTATTACTGTCTAGAAGTCTTTTTGATCACACTTTGCAATTTTTCGAATTTTCCCGACCATACGAAATTCCCGGCCTTTTCCCGGATTCCCGGATTTTCCCGACCAGTGGACACCCTGATGTAGGAAAAGTATAGGTGTACTGAGGGAGGGATACGTTACAGTGTGGACCTAGGGAATTATTTTATTTCTATATTTCTCAGGCGAATAACAAACCCTCTGAGGCAGAGAGTCACGGGTCGTTGGCATTGTAAACATCGACATCTTGGTCTTGATACATAAATAATTGCAATGTAGCTGAACACTTGGGATGTTTTCTCAGTCTGGCTTGATAGCTTCATGTTGTTACAAGCATTTTACCTGTGTTCACTGGCTCGACGTGGAACATAGCACATATAAGGAGATGAATTATTCAGAACTCACCTCTGCATGTAGACAATAGCTGGGGGCAGAATTGTAATTAACTTTCGGATTTCTAAATTTGTTATATGCATCCAAGTACAGCGTTTCTGCCGGCAGCAGTTGAATGTGAATTTTAATATTGCAAAGTGTTGGAAGGCACAGGTGTTCGTTCATGTCATCTCTCGCAGTGTCATGGTGTTTAATTTTCTCAGCTCAAATGAATCTTGAAAGCACATGAGGAAATCATGTTGTGTGCTCTGTATTAAAATTTAGAAGTCAACCAACTGGGGTACGGATGAAAAGAGTAATTCTACCAAAGTAATTAAAAACGGAGATGTGAAGAATGCTCTGTTTTTAACGCACCTTCCCTCTGTGAACAATTTGCTAATATTTTGCACTGAGCAGTAAGGAAACAAAACTTTTGATATTTTGCTAATGAGTGAGGTAGTTAGTTGGAAAGGGTTTAGGTCATTTAGTATATTGCTAAATGGTATCACATAAAATGTCTATAGATAGAGACACATGGGCGCACGGCAGGGGAGGGTTGAGGGGGTCAAAACCCCTCCCGAAATATCTGCGATTTTGAGGATTATACATGATGTTCAATAATTTTGAAAAATCGTTGGTTTGGCTATTTTATTATATTTTTTTACATAACACAGAACTATTAAAAACATTTGTAAATTTCAATTTCTCGTTAATGATAGTCTACTATACTCTCGTAATTTATTTAATAATAATGCACATATTTAATCTCAATGAGCAAATGATCTGAATTAACTTCTACTGTACAGTAAAACATAGGCCTATTGTTATTAAACAATACAAAATTTCCTACAGATTTTCTGATAAATGATTCGATAATCTGGGTATTTATGTGGTGTGATCGGTTGGATCTCAGGACTCCAGTGAATATCAGCTATCAATACGTAAAATACAATTTTCTGGAATGGACTTAGCTCCAGAAACCAGAATGAGTAGTTAAACAAAATTACTACGTCTGCAATCAACTTGCTGGTACAGAAACAACAGAATATAGATACAATGATTCATAGTGCTCCGCATAAAGAAATCATGTGGATTTTATAGCCCATAGTGTGTATTACATCCTACGGTAGCCTACTATGAAATTTCTCGAAAGAAAGGTTTTATTTATAGCCTAAACTATTTCAAAGAAGAAATGAACAGATTCCTAAAGAAAACTGTTCGGAATACTGTGCTGCATAACTAACATCATAATATTTATATCACAATACAACTGTTTAATTACTACAATAGTGTATTAAGTTACAATGTGCGCAAGGACATGGAGCTGGGACAACATTATATTAAACCCCCTCCGAACAGAATTTCACCGTACCTATTTTATATGATGACCAAATTACGAGTTTGGCTTATTAAGGGGGGACATACAGCTTTCGATGCTGAAAAATAGGTAAAGTTAAATATTTTTTATTCAGAGCAATGAAATGTTCTGTAGCCCTGTAATCTAGCATGCTCTATCCTGACTTGTTCTACAATTGCATACTATTTTCAGAGTTAATTTAACTATTACATTTATGGGTAATTATCACTACAAAGTGGCAGCCAAATTTTGTCCACTGAAGTGCCGTTTCTCTCATAACTCAAACATTTATTAACATATTGCAGTGAAATTTTGTTTGCAATTATATTTGGTATTAGTGAACAACACTGTCTAGAATCATTTATGAAACTAATAGTTTTTTAAAATACTTCTGATGTAAAAATTTTTAAAAGAATAACGAGTAATGAATTATTAAAAAAATTATTTATACTGCAGATAATCCAAAGATTCTATATTATATTGTTCATATGATATTTATAAATAGATAGAAAAAAGAATCACTCAGAAATATTGGTATTTATGAAAATTATCAGGGAAAAGGCACTTGACTGCACAAAATTTGGCTGCCATTTTGTAATGATAATTGCCAATAACTGTGATAGTTAAATTAATTCTGAAAATAGTTTATGCAATTGTAGAACTAGTCTATATGGAGCATGCCAGATTGTAAATCTACAGAACAATTCATTGCTGTGAATAAAATATAATTAACTTCTCCTATTTTTCAGCATCGAAAGATGTATGTCTCCCCTTAAGAAAAAGTCTTACTCCAGAATGCTTTAAGTGAAAAAATATGTTTTAGGTAAATATTTGGAACAAAATGTTTAACATGAAAAAGTCTCATTTATTCTATTACAAAAGCCAGATCTATAACAAAATGTTGAGCAAAAATATCCGTAAGATATTTTCACGACCAAAACAACACTCTAATCAAGTGCACTTAAAATGAAGGTAAATAAAGTCAGGAGTACTGTTTCAGACTGAAAAGCAAAGATAGGCAGAAAATAGACTATATCGGTGATGCTTTTAGAGTGATATAATTGTAATGTATCACTTGAAGAAATTTATAAGTATTTATATTACCCGTAATATCCGTCGAAGTCAGAAATACATGTGGAAATCCAAATCGGCCGCCTAAATTTGCAATAGTACAATGAGAAGTGAGGTATCAGTAGTTTTGGTGTCATGAAGCGAATTAAGCTTAGAAAAATCTAGTCACAGAACTCTAAAAATACCTCCATTGCCTGTAATTGATTTACATATCTCACCAATAAACTTCATTGTAGCGGAAGAGGGTGAATTTATTCGAATGGAAGTTTCTTCACTCCTTATACCCTCTAATATTAACAACTAGCATGTGCCCGCGGCTTCGCCCGCGATAATTATTTCAAAAATTAAAAATTAAGAGCATAATAGTTAAATCATTATATTTATTAACACCTAAATCACGTGGACTACATACCACGATTAGATAGCGTCGCCTGGTAAAAGCGACCTCAGATTCGATTTCCTTGGCCCAGAATACCCCTGTACAGTGAATTTCGTCCAAATCGAACAATGTTTGACCATATTTAGGCCTATCCCTCTTCCATGTAGGTTGAAAATTTCATATGTCTACGGGCCTTGACATTCTAAACAAATGAATCGACCAGCGTGGGCTTACAACATTCAAGCGATCGCGATGCTTTTATTTCCACGGTATGACAAAAATAGCCAAAGCCAACATTGAAATGTATTACTGAAATCTGATGCTTCGACAGCGCTAAAATCACGTTTTCTGCCAGTTTTTCACTCACAACTCGCGAACGAAAGCTAAAATTAAAAACCGGCTTCGATGCGCATTCGCCCACCTTTCAGACCATCTATGTTTAAAATTTCAGATCTCTGCGTTCAGTAGATTTCGCTGGGCATCGTGGACAGACAGACAAACACGTCCTTTTATTATTTTAAGATAGCATGTGCCCGCGATAATTATTTCAAAAATTAAAAATTAAGAGCATAATAGTTAAATCATTATATTAACACCTAAATCATGTGGACTATATATCACGATTAGATAGCGTCACCTGGTAAAAGCGACCTCAGGTTCGAGTTCCTTGGCCCAGAAAACCCTTGTATAGTGAGTTTCGTCCAAATCGAACAACGTTTGACCATATTTAGGCTAATATTGATTAGCCCTATAATAATAATAATAATAATAATAATAATAATAATAATAATAATAATAATCCTCTTCGGTGTAGGTTGAAAATTTCACATTATGTTTGCGTGCCTTGACATTAAAATCAAATGAATCGACCAGCGTGAGCTACAACATTCAAGAGATCGCGATGCTTTTATGTCGAAGGTTTGACAAAAATAGCCAAAGCCTAGTGTAATTGATTTGTATTACTGAAATCTCATGCTTCGAAAACGGAATAAATACACGTTTTCTGCCCGTTTTTCACTCATAACTCACGAACTAAAGGGAAAATTAAAATTCCGGCTTCGAGGTGCACATTCCGACCCTTTAGTCCGCCTATGTATAAAATTTCAGATCTCTGCGTTCAGTAGATTTCGCTGGGCATCGCGGACAGACAGACACTTCCTTTTATTAATATAGATGACAACACACTGAAATAATTTAGAAGCGAACCTAATTTATTGCGGTAGATTTTTTACATAAAGCAATATTAAAATAAATAATAGACATATATACATAGAGAACTAGTGTGGTTTATTGGGGGCCACTGAATATATGTCCAGATAATTAAAATCAGCATGTACGAAGAATAATAAATTGATATAAAATTACTATGCAGGCCTATATTGTCAAGTAGGTTCGCTCCTTAGGCTAAGTGTTTCATTGTGTTGTCAATGTTAACATAGAGGGTATAAGGAGGAAGAAACATCTATTCGAATGTAATATACATGCTTCTTGTCACTTATGAAGCACTAGCATGTGCCCGCGGCTTCGCCCGCGATAATTATTTCAAAAATTAAAAATTAAGAGCATAATAGTTAAATCATTATATTTATTAACACCTAAATCACGTGGACTACATACCACGATTAGATAGCGTCGCCTGGTAAAAGCGACCTCAGATTCGAGTTCCTTGGCCCAGAAAACCCCTGTACAGTGAGTTTCGTCCAAATCGAACAATGTTTGACCATATTTAGGCCTATATTGATTATCCCTCTTCCGTGTAGGTTGAAAATTTCATATGTCTTCGGGCCTTGATATTCTAAACAAATGAATCGTCCAGGATGGACTTACAAAATCAAGCGATCGCCCGCGATAATTATTTCAAGAATTAAAAATTAAGAGCATAATAGTTAAATCATTATTTTATTAACACCTAAATCACGTGAATTACATACCACGATTAGATATCGTTGCCTGGTAAAAGCTATCTCAGATTCGAGTTCCTTGGCCCAGAAAATCCGTGTATAGTGAGTTTCGTCCAAATCGAACGATGTTTAACCATATTTAGGTCTATGTTGATTATCCCTCTTCCGTGTAGGTTGAAAATTTCATATGTCTACGGGCCTTGACATTCTAAACAAATGAATCGACCAGCGTGGGCTTACAACATTCAAGCGATCGCGATGCTTTTATTTCCACGGTATGACAAAAATAGCCAAAGCCAACTGCAATTGATTTGACATTGAAATGTATTACTGAAATCTGATGCTTCGACAGCGCTAAAATCACGTTTTCTGCCAGTTTTTTACTCATAACTCGCGAACGAAAGCTAAAATTAAAAATTCGGCTTCGAGGTGCATTCGCCCACCTTTCAGTCCATCTATCTTTAAATTTTCAGATCTTTGCGTTCAGTAGATTTCGATGGGCATCGTGGACAGACAGACAGACAGCATGTGCCCGCGGCTTCCCCCGCGATAATTATTTCAAATTATAATTATTAACACCTAAATCACGTGGAGTGCATTCCACGATTAGGTAGCGTTCCCTGGTAAAAGCGACCTCAGATTCGAGTTCCTTGGCCCAGAAAACCCCTGTATAGTGAGTTTCGTTCAAATCGAACAATGTTTGACCATATTTAGGGTTGATTATCCTTCTTCCGTGTAGGTTGAAAATGTCATATGTCTGTGGGCATGGCCTCCTTTATTGTACCAGGCCAGGACAGTCTCTCTCACCAGCTGATCAGTTCCGGCCGGTTTTTGTCAACATATAAGGTTATGTTGTTTCTTGAAAAACTCTGTACTACGGTTTAAAGAATAGTTTAATAACGGAATTATATTTATTTTCAGTTACTGATAATTTTACATGTAAAGTAAACCTCCAAGAATAAAGATAGATTTATTATGTCAATTTTTAACATAAAATGAAACCGCTCGTACTCGCGACATAACACACTCACCTTTCTGAATCCGTAAAACAATATTATGCAATACTTCATTCCATATTATATTACTATACAAATGTCACACTATATACACAACACACTATGGTATTACATCTCGTAATATACAGTTGGTAATTTCTGTGAAAAAACGTAGTAAAACACAGAACACAACGTTCAATCGTCCATATACCAACACCGCCGTCCGGCCGGAATCAAATGTTGTCGGATTGAACTGCTCCGGCCTGGTAAAATAAAGGAGGCCGTGCTGTGGGCCTTGACACTCTAAACAAATGAATCGTCTAGGATGGACTTACAAAATCAAGCGATCGCGTTGCTTTTATTTTCAAGGTAGGCTATGAGGTATGTTGACAAAAATAGCCAAAGCCATCTGTAAGTTATTTGATATTGAAATTTATTACTGAAACTGATACTTCTAAAACGCAAAAAAATGCACGTTTTCTGCCAGTTTTTCACTCATAACTCACGATCGGAGGCGAAAATTAAAATTCCGGCTTCGAGGTGCACATTCCGACCCTTTAGTCCGCCTACTTATAAAATTTCAGATCTCTGCGTTGAGTAGATTTCGCTGGGCATCGCGGACAGACAGACAGACGGAAGACAGACAGACGGAGGACAGACACTTCCTTTTATTAATATAGATTGAGATTGCGTGGTAAACAGTTGATATGGGTAGATTCTCGCTGAGATCCTACTAAAACTGACCTATTTTTAGGTTCATATTTCTAAAATTCGTCCACCGCTGTGGCTCAGGGGATGCGTCCAATCCTCTCACGCAGCGGGCCCGGGTTCGATTCCTGGTCGGGACAAGTTACCTAGGTAAGGTTTTTCCAGGGTTTTCCCTCACCTGTGAGACAAATGCCAGGTAACTTTAGGCCCTTGTGGTCCCCGGATATCATCTGGCCGTCATTATCATCTTCATCCCCATCCTCGCCTTGTTCTGAGTGAATGTGTGTGTGAATGATGTGTATCGTCCTAAGTGTTCGTGTTGTCTCGGAGGTGGCCCCGGCATTGGGCTGATCACTCATCCGGGGAGGCTCTCCATGTCCTTGTCTGGTCAAAAAAGTATGTCTGTCTGTGTTGTGATCCATAGTTCATTCCTCTCCCGACAGGTCGCGGCCCGGTAAGGCCCGGGCGGCGCGGGCCGCATTAAGGTCCCTACAAGGGAGAGGTAAAACTACGAAAGAGAAAAAAAAAGAAAAAAAAATTCTAAAATTCGATGCTTTTGTCCCACCAGCCTATCCAAAATAAGAGACTTTCTTATAAAGCAAATATTAGTTTGAACATACCACATCGCCATTTTGGACGGACATTAGACACTGGTACCAACATATCTCGAATGTGCATTCGTATGATATGTCTGTATTCCCTTGAGAGAGTTAGTTTGTGATTTATGTGATAATGTTTTGAACCCTTTCGTCTTCAGAATTTATTGACGATGATCAGCAGTGTAAAGATATTTTGATAGATCGCGGTTTCATAATGAATGAGATGAACCGTGAGGGATGAAATAATTTCATTGGGCAATAAGCAAGTTATTCTTTTGCAAAGTAAATGCTAACAATAATACCTCTTATAGAACCTTGTGATATATTTCTTTATTTGCGGCTTCGCCTCAAGTCCTCACCGGGCCCGTTGTTATACCCCACCTAACCTCAGTCACAGTCGCTGACTACAGATCCGTCGGCCCGGATTCGATCCCCGGTACCTCCTCGGATTTTTCTGAGGTAGAGAGGTCTGGAACAGGGTGCACTCAGCCTCGTGATTCAAATTGAGGTGCTACTTGATATAGAAGTGGCGGCTCCGGCCATGGAATCCACCATTAACGGCCGTGGGTTTCGGCATGCTGACCACATGCCCCCAATCCTACCATCTGCCTATGGTAGATGACGCAGTGGTCGGGTGGTAGGACTTGTCCCTTCATTGATGTAGCGCCACGGAGTTTAGTTTAAACCACATTAAAATGAACTTTTTACTGTAATTTGCCAACTATTATATTGAAATTGCCTTCATTTCTAGTCCTGCTATAGGCTGAATGAAATCCTTCAGACTCTCCATATCCATCCTTATTGAGAAAACTTATATCAGCTCTAGTAGTTTAATCCATACACGTAAATATCCTAACATTTTGGAAATATCCCGGCAAGAACCAGTAGGCCTATTGCTTATATCTGCTGAGCAGCGCACAACAAAAACATCCTACAACATGGAAAAGATCTCCAAGTAGTATTATCAGAAAGGTGTATCAATATGACAGCTATTTTCGTAGCTTCGTCGGATATAACCAGTCATTCAGTGCAGAGTAAGACCTGTTGACCCATAGGAATTTCTTAAAAAATTGGTCAAGTTGGAAATAACAATATGCCGAAATTCTTCAGGTCATTCTATAGTGTTCTGAAGAACTCCTAGCCATGCTAGTGACCTCTTGCTTTAGCAAAATTGTACTTTCCTGATTATTCCTGATCTTCACATAAAAGAAAGATCCTGGATGATTGCTGGTTATAAGCGTCGATTATTAAAATAGATTAATGACGTAATTGAGTTCAAGTACATGGTTCATTTTCACAGTAATCTTTTCTTATAACTTCTTGTTTCCTAATGAAATTATTTGGTAATCTTAATGTACCGGATATAGGCCTCTTTTATTCCTTTCATCAGCATGGGTTTTAGTTTACCTGCAGAATTGTTTTGAGTGACAGGTTCCACTTGATTTCGTGTCATGATAGCAAATAAAAAAGAAAACAGGCTACTAAAATTATAAAGAGATATTTTTTATGCAGAAGCTGGTAATACTTTTCTAACTGAAAATATACTTTTTCCGAGTAAATACTGAACAAGACGGAGTGCATTAGCTCAAAAATACAACTACTGTATTTAATTTAAGCGGCCTGTCACACTGAGCTTCGATCGATCAAGACCAGCCGACTGCCATCTTGCGCTCTCGACTAAATTTCTGTTCCTTGTCACACTGCATCGAGCGTCATCGATCAACGAAAATATTATAGGTTATGTACCTATATGATTTTACTAGGTCTACTCATCACTGTATATTAGAGGTAAAGTATATTACCTTATTAGGAATACGAATGCCTATTTCCTGCACATTATCATACTACATGTGTTGGGATGTAAGGTTTAATATTATGCCTACTATATCAGGCTACATCTGTTTACTTCAAGCTTCCATCAGTCGGCCGAGCGAAGAGGTTTGTTGTTTGTTGCAGTTCGATCGCCCACCGCTTACAACTCGATCTATTTTTGTGTTTTTAAAATTAAATTACATAAGAAGATATCGTTTTATATGCCTTAAATGATTCGAGCAATTATATTTCATTCAAATATAAGTTTAAAACGACATTATTGTGTAAGTTAAATCTTCCAGCAGCAATTCTGAAATTCAGGTGGGTACGAAGTTTGCCATCGACTGGCGATTGAAAAACGGACAGGTTTGATTTCACAGACCAGATGATCTCTCACCCTCGTTGTTGATCGCTGGCGATCGATGCTATGTGACTGGTACCACTGCTGTCTATAGGTTCATTATGCCAGTCAGTCGGACGCTGTCCCTCGATCGATCCAGTGTGACAGCCCCTTTAGACTTTGCATATCAAAATCCTAACAATAGACCTAATATTAACATTTATAATCTAATATATAAAGTCGAATGTGTGTTTGTGGATATGTATGTATGTATGTATGTATGTATGTTTGTTCCTTATACAAATCTACATTTCTTTACCAATTTACACGGAATTTTGCACACATACCCAGTTAAGCCCGGGAAGTATAGCGGTCAACATTAAAATTCAAACAAAATACTCCTTCCCTTGAAAATTATATAATTTCTGAGAATTTTATACTGAAAAAAATAAATGCTGTTCAGTTCACATGACAACCGTGTATTGTTTACTTTGATAACATTGGGCCTTGGCAACTGGACTTTAACGAATTATGATTGAATCGATGCAATATATTGGCGAAAATAATTACTGAAAAATGAATTACACGAAAATAAAGCAAAGTGTGATGCAGTCACACAACTTTCTCTACCCTAGACATAAGAAATATTTTCTCACTTCACATTTTGATGTAGAATAAGAGGTCGTATTGCTGGTACAACTTAAGTGTGTGAGTATGCTATATCAGAAGTCGGTAAATAGTCAGTTATCCATAGCTGTAGGCTTTGTATTAGTTGAGATTTATCATAGGCCCTAAGCATGGGATGGAACATTTTGAGTCCTATACTCGCAGTATATTATGTCCCGGGTTTTAGGGGAGGAAAGTATGAAAGTGATACTGCATTTCTATTTTATTTCAGGCCCGAAACGGTTTAACATGAGAATGAGAAATAAAATTTTCTGTCAACTCAATACAATCTTCTGTAATTTATGTTTCTTCTTATTTAAACCCCTCCCAGGCATGATGTGTAGAAGCAACGGAATGCAGCATTCGACATCCTCTATGAGCCATAAAAAGCTATATCTAGCGTTTTCTGATGGAATAGTTTGATAAATCTTTTTCTTCATTTCAAAATTTTAATTCCTATATAAGGACCTAGAGTTTCAAAATCGAAAGTCCTCCATAAGTTAATTTCAAATTAAAAAAATACAAAGCCCGGGCGACGCCGGGCCTTTTCAGCTAGTAATATAATAAAATTGTGTCCGGAATTGGTAGTTATATCACATTGCTTCGTCTAACTTTCTCTCTATTTCTCTCTGCCTCTCTTTATCGCTGTCTTTGTACATAAGTATACTTGTGATTATACAGAGTGTTATTGAATAACACCGAAATATTTTACGTGTGAGGTATAGAGGGGGCTTAGACAAGAAACTTTTATTAGGATACTAGCAGGTGCCCGCAGCTTCGCCCGCGATAATTAATTGGAAGATTAAAAATTAAAACAAATCTAGTTAAAACATTATATTCATTAACACTTACACGCGAATCATTCATAAACTAATTGATTAATAATTATAATGTAAGAGCTAAAAATTCGACTTTGGAGTGTTATTTATATCACGAATGTGTATAAACTATACGTCTAAATAATGAAACAACATAATGCATGTTATTACCAGATGTTTGTGTTTAATCTTTTGTAATCGTAAAAGCAAACTGGTTACAATTTGTTCGCAGACAAATTGTACTACACGAAAGTATTACTTAAAACTCACAGAAGAAGTATCGTGTGTATTGCTTAATAAGTGGCTAAAAAGAGAGAACATTCAATTAATGATATTAGCTAAATTCATGCGCGTCCTCTTGTGTAAGTTATATCTCTATATATATAAAAGGCTTTGTCCTAACTGACTGACTGAATGACAGGAATCAACGTACAGCCTAAACTATAACAGATAGAGACTTGGAATTTTGACAGTACCTTCGTTTCATAATGTAGGTGCTCACTAACAAAGGATTTTGAACAATTCTTATTCTAAATGCCAAAAATTAAATGTTTTTGAAAATACTTAATCCCTTTTTACATAGAATTATCAATTCCAAATCACAGAATATATTGTTGCCAAATGGTATCAGGTGGGCTTGGAAAAAACAAATGAAATGCACTTTTGACAAATAAGAGAAGTTATCAAAATAATTCACGTTATAAATAAATATTACAGAATGAAATCCACTAAAATAATGGAATCACATAACTTTCTCTACCCTGGACATAGAGAAAACAAAACGAGGTATGATAATGTGTATATTATTATATTATATCGCAGGTTTTTGGAGAGAAAAGTATGAAAGTGATAATGCTTTCTGTTTAATTTCATCTCCAAAACGGCTTTATGGTAACATAAGAGTGGGAAATTTCCCGCCTCGATATTACAATTTTATGTTACAGGAATTTCTGTTTCTTCTTATTTAAACCTCTACCAGGCTTGCTGTGCACTGTACAAGCGATGGGATGCAAAATTCTAGATCCTCTATGAGCCATAAAAAACTATATCAAGCGTTTTCTGAGGGAATAGTTTGAGTGTAATAAGTCGTTCTTCCTATTTCAAATTATAAATGCCTATATAAGGACCTAGAATTTAAAATTGAAAATCCTTCATAAGCTAATTTCCAATTACAAAATACAAAACCCGGGCGACGCCGGGTCTTTTAAGCTAGTTAATAATATTAGCTAAATTCATGCGCGTCTTCTTGTGTAAGTTATATCATGCATGGTCCATTGCTCCAAATACGTATAACCATATCCCGCTCACCGCTGGCTTCGCCCACGATAATTAATTAAAAAATTTAGAGCAAAATAATTAGAACATTTTTAAAACGAATAATAATGAAACAGCTAAAAATTAGGCTTTAGAGTGCATTCCACGATTAAAGAGCGCCGCCGGAGAAAAACGACCTCATATTCGAGTTCTCTGGCCCAGAAAACCTCTGCATGGTGAGTTCCGTCCAAATCGATCAATGTTTGTCCATTTTAGCTTATATTCATTTATCCCTCTTCGACCATGTTAAGAATTTCAGATGTCTGCGGGCCTTGACATTATAAACAAATGAATCGATCAGGGTGGGCTTATAAAATAAAGCGATTCTTTTATTTCCAAATTATGACAAAAAAACGGCAAAGCCACCTGCAATTGATTTGACAAATGAAATGTATTACCGAAAACTCATGCTTGGATAGCGAAAAAAAATCACGTCTCGAAAGAAACCGAAAATAAAAAATCCGGCTTCTAGGTGCATTTGTCCACCTACAGTCCATCTACTTTTAAAATTTCAGATCTCTGCGTTAAGTAGATTTTGCTGGTCCCCGCGCACTGACAGACAGTCAGACAGAAAGACAATATTGTTATAGATAGGCCTAATTAGTTATGAATAGCCTACCTAAATATTTAAACGATATTAATGACAGTGATTTACAAATGATGGTACAATTTTTAAATTTTATTATAAACGTTAGTGCCCTTTAGAATTAATGTAACGTTTTTTTACGTTTTTGGATTATTAAGACCTTGTTTGTTGCTGAGTATCTCGTATTTTTCCCTGATGAGATCGAAGCGGCGACTTTTGTGAACTTATGGGAGACTCACAGTGGAGAATTGCATGATTACAATTTTGTTTCACGTGTAACTAACCTTAATGTTGATGGATTCCGAAATTAGAGAAGCTCCACTATCACTAAGTAATCATTGGATTGTATCTTTAAATGTCCTTGTCCATAGGCCTAAAACCTCAAGATGTGCATTTATGTTAAAAACTCGATTTCGAATTTCAGAGTCGTACAGAATACTTCTACCTATAATACCTACGGTACGGTCAAAGGAATTTAAAAAGGAAATAAAATTAATCTTTATATATCTCTATATATAAGAGGCTTTGCCCTGACTGACTGACTGACTGACTGACAGGAATCAACGTAGAGCCTAAACTATAACAGGTAGAGACTTGGAATTTTGACAGTACCTTCGTTTCATTATGTAGGTGCTCACTAAGAAAGGATTTTGATTTTTTTTTTTTTAATGCCAAAAATCAAATGTTTTTCAAAATACTTAATCCATTTTTACACAGAATTATCCAATCCAAATAACATTTGACATTAAAACATATTGTTGCCAGCGGGTCTCAGATGGGCTTGGAAAAAAAAAATGAAAGCAGAATAAATTTGACAAATGAGAGAAACAAATGAGAGAACTATCAATATCCACGAAAATAATGCAGTCACATAACTTTCTTTACCCTGTACATAAAGAAAACAATACGAGGTATGGTAATATATATATATATATATATTACTAGCTTAAAAGCCCCGGCGTCGCCCGGGTTTTCATTTTGTAATTTGAAATTAACTTATGAAGGACTTTCTATTTGTAGGCCTACATAGAACTTGAAATGAGGAAGAACGACTTATCACACTTAAACTATTTCCTCAGAAAACGCTAGATATAGCCACTACATGCTTGATTTCCTTTTGCCACATTTCTGGCGTCACCATCAATACTGCTCTGTCAAACCGTTTCCTAACATCGCATAATTTAAAAGTTTT
Source organism: Ectobius pallidus (assembly GCA_964059195.1). NCBI lineage: Eukaryota > Metazoa > Arthropoda > Insecta > Blattodea > Ectobiidae > Ectobius > Ectobius pallidus. The sequence continues at coordinate 183,210,716 of CAXKWD010000004.1, read as the reverse complement.
GTTATTTCTGGCCACAAACCCTTTGATAAAACTCCATACCAGTTCAAATGGATTCAAATTGCTATGATAAGGGGGCAACCTCAGTACTTGATGGCCCGCTTTATTTGCCATATCATCAACCACATATTTATTTTCATCTTTGTCCGCGAATTCCTGTGCTAAGCTCACTAACTCTGCCTTAACACTTTTATCATTAAATGTTACATTCTTTTCTTGTAGGCATTCCACAATATTTTGTTTACGCCAAGAAGTATTTGGACGCCGATAGAGTTTCACACTGTGGTATGATGCATTGTCCATAACTATTAAACTGTTGGGTTCAAGTTTCGGCAAAACATTAGCAAACCAGTTACGGAATACCTCTCCATTCATGTCTTCGTGGTACTCACCTGTTTTCTTTGACTCAAAAATGAGCAAACCCCCATCTACGAAGCCTGTTTCACTACCTATATGCGTAACTATTAGGCGTTTCCCCTTACCCATATGATTTTTTAAACCTTGACTTAATCCTGCCCTAAAAGCTTTTTCCTTTGATTCAACAGTAGTGTCATGCCAAATTTTAGGGGTGGTGTGTCCTGCATTTACCCATGTCTCGCCTAAGTAATAAAACTTTCGACCCTCTGCTCGGTATTGCCGTACAGCTCTAAGATATCGTCTTCTCCAAAGTACAATATCATCACGATCTACTATAACATTAACCTCACTTCTTTTCACATATTTCATTCCAATGTCCAACAATAACTTATAAATTGTTGTTCTTTTAAAATTAGGTAGGTCGGTGTCCTCATTGACAGCACAAAGAAGTTTATCCACAGTTGGAGGTATGTTATCAAAAAAGAATTGATGAACTTTTGCTCGAATAGCACTATTCACAAAGTCATCAATGTTATCTAAAACACTATGCAGCTTTTCAGCCTTTCTTGGGGAAGTTTTCACTACACCAGCACTTTCCAGATACTTCTGGTACATATACCGGTGAATTCATATGTCAATTTTACAACGTCCTCAATTGCAAGTGCTGGATATATATTTTTTTAAACCCATTAAACACATTCAATATAATTTCCTTCTGTCCACTTCGCAAAGATTTACCTCTCTTATTTTTAATTATGCCACTTGGGCCTGGTTGAATTTCAGTCATTATGTTTAATGCTTCTCACAGACTGGGTTATAAATTATAAACACCACCTTTCGCTGTTCACTGAAATTTGTATGTTTACATTATTCACAACAATGACTCTCGCAAACTGGAGGGTTATATCACGAATGCCACGTTTCGCAATACGTTGAAACATTTGCAATAAGTTGATATTGTTATCTTAAAAATTTTCGTCACATTTTATGAGCTTTTACTGTTATAAAAATAAAATCTAATACCGCACTATATTGTCTTGTAGCATGATGTGTGGTGTAGTTCAAATCACGTGCATTTGTTTACACGGACTTGCATTCTCAAAATGAATGGATAACACACTTTCGATTTGGTTTGGTTGCAAGACTCACTTTTGTTTTTGTTTGTTTTGTTATGAAAACATGTGAAAGTGGAACTCTCAAACTGTGAATGTCACACTTCTTTTGTCACATTTCAATTTTTTAATCTTTTTTTTTATGTAAACAATTGACAGCAGAACTCTCTAACTTTGTCTAACTTTGCCTCATTTCATCACATTTCCGACTTTTCCCGTGGATTTTCAAAAAAATTTCTTTCATACAAACCTTCTCCAGACAATTACGATCACAACAAAACAAAAATCAGCCAAATCGGTCGAGCCGTTCTCAAGTGATGCGGCAACAACTCTTTGGTAAATTCATTTTTATTAACATAGATTTTGCTCTATGAATTAGATTTTTCCTGTTACAGCATAAAATCTCCCAGGGCATGGCCGCCGCCGACTTCTAACATTTTTAAAAAATGCAAAAGAAATTAACTTCGTTGTTAACACTGGAGTTATGAATTAAAAAAGTAATGCAGTGGCGGCCAGTCATGTCATTATTCTGTAAATTTTGCAGATTATAAAAACTCTAAATTTTGATATAGCTATTAGTGAATAAGTAAGAATGGGGTTTTTATCGATCGCTAAGAAGCATGAAGTCAATTTAACGAAAATGTTAACCCTATTTTGCTTCATTATTGACATATAAGCACCTAATTATAATGACTTTAATGCCCTGTAGCATACACATTTTACGTCATAGAGCAAAAATCTCCTAATAAACGTTGCTTGTCTAAGTCCCCTCTATAAACAAGTAAAATATTTCGATTTTGTTCATTAACACCCTTTATATTTCCCTCTGGTTTTGCTCTTCATTCCACTTAACCTTTTTTATTCTCCATCTCCGTCTCTCAATTTGTTCGTTTGATCAAGAAACTGACTCTGGTAACCGTGAATTTTATTTTTATCAAATGAAAAATGAAAAGTGACCTCCTTGGTCAAACAGGAAGAATACAATGTCTTTTCCCAGAAAGGATATGAGGTGTATGAAAAGGTTCCATGTATAGTTGCTGGAGTGTGAACTCTATGAATTGATATCGTAGCAATCGAACTGATGAAAAAAGCTGCATACATACTGGATCCACCTGTGAGGTGTGAAATCTGCTCCAGTAAGCCAGGAGATAAAATATATATATGTGAGCTATGTAAGTGAACAATGCTAGAGTTGTAAGGAATTTCATAGACGCCAGGGGACTATAACCAAAGTTCTACAAGACTTTTTTATATCTTTCAACATCCCGAAGTCAGTTGATATTGATATAGCCATTTTAGCTCAAATACATGGTGCAAAAATAATATGTTGCACAAACTTTCTCGCATATACATGTTATAAAAGCTAGCACAGAAAAAAGAAAATTATAAAGACAATTAAAGTTTATTTATTACATTTTCATAAAACTAACAAGTATCTAACAGGGTGGATCTTTATGTTCAATGCTATTACCGAAAATAATTATAACAATAATAATAATAATAATAATAATAATAATAATAATAACAATAATAATAATAATAATAACAATAATAATAATAATAACTTGGAGTTTACATGGTTTTCTCAATCTCAAAGGCAAAAAAGCAGGATGCATTGAGGTATAGCAGATGCCCGGTTTCTACAAACTTGTGAATTACCTATGGGTAAATTACCCATGGACAAATTAGTTCCATTTAACCTACAATGGTATAATGAGCAAGTCCTTGGAGTTGTACAGTTAATTTAATTCAGAAGGCTTTGATTCTCATTGTTATTGATCCTATGAAAGGTTAAATTTTATCCAGCCATCCATGAAAGGACAAATTAACCCAAAGATTTACCCTTGGACAGATCTAGCCCGAGTTTGTAGGAACATTTTTTCTGTCATTTTCATATTTACCTAGGGGACATTTATCTAGAAACTCGCCACAAGTGCAAGTGATTGCTATCTTTAAATTATTTGTGTTTGAGTGGTGTTATTCTTGTGTAAATTGTGTAAATTCTGTGCATTAGATAATTTACCCATAGGTAATTCGCGAGTTTATAGAAACCGGCCATGATAGAAGCAAATGCTGCACGAATGAGTTAGCCTATTACAAGAGCCTACTGGTACATTTGGGTGCCGCGAGGTTTGATTTCAACCCAGGACCTCTTTCTTAATACCCTATACCACCTCGTTCTAATTGATTTTGGTGTGTTCATTACGACTGTGGTAAACTGACTACATTCCTCAACAATAATTAGATTATAGTATTCTTCACAGTCTAGGATGTCCGGGTAGCGCCGCGTCGAGGGTTGAGAGGCCAACGTTTCTACAGCCATGTTGCTGTCTTCTTCAGGGCCAAAAAAGTCACTGGCTAAGCCGGGCATCGGGCTCTTATATATCTATGATAACTATGTATATATATATCTATGATATCTATGATATCTGTGATAACTCCGGCCGCGGAAGCCTACAGACCTATAGTATTCTTGTTACTATGGGCAACAAAAGAATATCATTCATATTTTAATCAAATAGTATGTTCTGAAATTCGCATTTAAATCATGTTATTTCGTTTTTATCTTGATACCAATTAATTTTATAAAGAAATGTACTTAACACAAAATGTTCTTTTTAATTTTCTCTACAACTTTACTGTGGTCGGTTTTCATGTATCGCCTACTGTAATGGAGATAATCTAGAAAAATTGAAAATGGATACGTGTAAAGTACCCCCTAAGTCATTTTCGCAGAAAAACGGATATAGCCATTTTATTAGTCATGTATAAGAGTTAAAAATTTTAAATTTTTATTAAAATCGTTGGAGCCAATTTTTAAAAAATAAAATTGAAAAAAAAGTTTTCATGGAAAGTCCCCTTAATATTTTAGTTGTAAAACCCACATTCTGGGTAGTTCGATAAAATTTCGAAAAAGACCTTGATTAAAAAAATGAAATAAATACAATGGATAGTTTATCAGGTGTGCTTGTCCACAGACGGACAGACAGACGGACAGACGTCATTACAAAACACTTTTTTAAGTTTCTAGGCATCGTGAATCATATTTTCCCTGTGTTATCTCGATTCGATTTTTTGTCACGATCACAATACTTTCTCTTTACTACGTATAAGCGAGAAAGTAAAAAGGCTCTGTTAAAGTGTCATTGTAATCATTATAAAGATAATTAACTCGACAAAGTTTTACAAATAATTTTGGCATTCACTATCTTCGTATAGAATCATAAATTTATCGTTATTTAATTTTCGGTATACTTTGTCGACTCAGGCAATCTACATTTTAAAAATGTAGGCAGTAATAAATCTAATAAACTTGGCAGGCGTGTATGTAACCATTTTCACCACGTTTCCCCTGAGGATTATCATGGTATTGACTCCTTGCGATATCCATCAGGCGGGGTTAATTTATAATGACAGTGTGTCAGAGAAAGGGGCTTTAAGCCTAATCCTTACAGTCCAGGAATGGAACCAAGCTCCCAGCAAACTTTCAACATGGACCACTGTAACATTTACGTTTTTGTTTGCAACATATTATGTAATAACTAGGGTTCGGATGTTTATGGCCTTAAAATGTGGAAAATGAGACTGCAAATATGCCCTTAAAAATGACGAAATATTACCTAATAAAATAACGTATTTTCAAAAAATAAAAGTTCAAATTTAAAACGTTTAAAGACACTAAATTTTTACATCACATGAATTCAATCGGATAATAACTTTTTAACAATTTTGATGATTTGCAGTTTTAATTGCAATGGACTATTTTTAAAGAATTTTTCCTGTTTGCTCACTTGATCAGCTCCAAATACTCCTAATATTTTGTAGATCTTGATGACCTTATAAAGTATGAACAATTGTATTGATTTAAAACTATAAGGTGCCTATTAATTTAGCAAAGAAAATAAATTAATGAAATAAATTTCAAATTTAACTCAACCATTTAGTACATAAATGTATAATTGTACTCCTTTACCGAATTTATAGCTGAAATATGACGTTAAAATACAAATATGACTGAAATATGACCAAGATATAAAGATGACCAAAATATGACTTTATATTCAAAATAAAGACAGGATAGGATAACAAATGTGCAATTCATGTTTAATTTGTGTTTGCGTCGAGAATGGCGGCCAGGATATAAGTATGACATATCATAAACATCCGAACTAATTGAACTACTACTACTATAAGATACATTTTTGCACTCCTTAGCTAGTAAGTGTTACTTACGAAAGTTGTTTACATGGATCGTAAGCTGACATTCCCACACAATCGTGTTACTATGGCCGTTGCGATGAGGTTAAATTACTTACGGTCCTTGCGCTACGTCATAATTCATTACGATACACTTCCTAATACATGCCTTTATGAACAAGGCCCCCAGGACAAATATTCGGTTCCCATAACAACAAACACATGCGAATCACTTTCTGAAATAAACATCTCTCTTCAAGAATGTATACACATAATATTTTCAGGTAATATCACAATTAATATAATTAAATTTATATAAGTAACCGTCGTGCAAAAAATAGCATGCAACACACGGGCCGTAAAGGCATTTACGGGTCTCGAAAACTTAAAAACCCGAGGCGCAGCCGAGGGTTTTCAATCTGTTTCCTCGACCGGTAAACGTGCCTTACGGCACTTGTATCGCAATATACTATTACGACATAGTTCAGAAAAAAATTAGCAGATAGGCAGGAAATTTAAATTATTCTAGGTTGGTATTGGACTTACTACAATATATTACAGTTATGTAAAAACGTCATAATTCAAGCGTGATTAATAATAGGTTCGTTCCGGAAAGAAATTTCAGGTGTTTGAGAACTTTTCGATCTGCTTATGTGCGCTGTATTAGCAAGAACCTAATGCACTCTGATTCCTGCTGGAACGATAGTAGTTCATTCCATAGTTTCCATATACAGTGCATTTCACGTATGAGTTGGCCAATGATGCGGGTGTCTGCGTCGCGCCGGGCACTGCTCCAACTCCCGAGCGATCGGGTGAAATATCTACGCAAATAAAGCTGCTGACGGTGTAATGATTCAGTTTCTCACAGTTACAGTTCAAATTACAATAAAAATAACCACGTACCTCATCACAAGAGGTGTTGGAAATGTCCTCCTCTTGCATCCACACAATACTGGCACCTTTTTAGGAAATTTTCTTTCACGCGCCTATACCCTTAGCAACCAGGGAAGGCGGTTGAGGCCAGGTAGATTCCTTCACCAACATGCACCCTCACATTTACAAGGGCAGGAGATTTAGGACCAACCGTAATTTCCGCTCCGTGAGTCACCTAGTCTACTTCAATCAATCAATCTTAGATTTTTTTTATAAGTCATTTAATCTTAAAATGTTTGTTATATATCAATTCTACACATAATTACAAGAAAAATGACTCCAAACAATGTATAATTTACTTTAAAAGGAACATAGGACTTGAAAGCAGTTTCCTCATAACTTTTACTTATGTATTTGTTAGAAATGTTCCTATTAAAGTAAATTATACTTTGCTTGGTGTCATTTTTCTTGTAATTATGTGTAGAATTGATATATAACAAACACTTTAAGAAATAATGACACATTAAAAAAATCTAAGATTGATTGATTGAAGTAGACTAGGTGACTCATGGGGAGGAAATTACGGTTGGTCCTAAATCTCCTGCCCTTGTAAATGTGAGGGTGCATGTTGGTGAAGGAATCTACCTGGTCTCAACCGCCTTCCCTGGTTGCTAAGGGTATAAGTTCAGCTTCCAAGATAGAGTTCATTTCTCTTGTGATGTCTTTAAGTTCTTCTAATGTGTGGGGAATTGTCCTATACACTTTATATTTCAAGTTCCCATCACTGAACTTGTTTAAATTTTAACTTATTCTATAATAATATGTCCACAGCTGCTTCTCGGCACGGACGGGTGCGAATCCTGGTCGGGACAATTGGGGGATTTCATGACCTGTAATATGTATGTCTTGTAACTTTAGGTCCTTGTTGTCCAGGAATATCATTTGGCCATCATTATCATCTTCACCCCATCCGAGTCTTGTTCGGTGTGTGTGTGTATGTATATGTGTGTGTGTGTGCCTCGCTGTATGTGTTCGTGTTCTCTCGGGTTGGCCCCGGCACTGAGCTGATCTCCCATGCGCGGAAACAGTTCTTGCCTGGTGAAAAAAGTATGTATGTGATCTAAATATAATTCCTCTCCCGACAGGTTTCATTCCAATGAGGATCATGGAGCTTTAGCCGAATAAACTGAACTACAAAGACAAGGTTAAACTAAGAGAATGAGATAAGGGGAGAGAGAAATATATTATAATGGACCTACTCTTATAAATCTGATGTTATACCAATCGCATAAACACCTCATCTGACTTCAAATAATTCTGATATAGAATAAAAGGCCTACAAACCGGAGTTTCTACTATCCGATGGCTGCTTCGTGTCACATCTGTTAATCTCTATATATATAAAAGGCTTTGTCCTGACTGACTGAATGAATGACTGACTGAATGAATGACTGACTGACTGATTGACTGAATGACAGGAATCAACGTACAGCCTAAACTATAACAGGTAGAGACTTGGAATTTTGACAGTACCTTCGTTTTATAATGTAGGTGCTCACTAAAAAGGATTTTGAAAAATTCTGATTCTAAATGCCAAAAATTAAATGTTTTTGAAAATACTTAATCCCTTTTTACATAAAATTATCAATTCCAAATCACAGAATATATTGTTGCCAAATGGTATCAGGTGGGCTTGGAAGAAACAAATGAAATGCACTTTTGACAAATAAGAGAAGTTATCAAAATAATTCATGTTATAAATAAATATTACAGAATAAAATCCACTAAAATAATGGAATCACATAACTTTCTCTACCCTGGACATAGAGAAAACAAAACGAGGTATGGTAATTGTATATTATTATATTATATCGCAGGTTTTTGGAGAGAAAAGTATGAAGGCTTTATGGTAACATAAGAGTGGGAAATTTCCCGCCTCGATATTACAATTTTATGTTACAGGAATTTCTGTTTCTTCTTATTTAAACCTCTACCAGGCTTGCTGTGCACTGTACAAGCGATGGGATGCAAAATTCTAGATCCTCTATGAGCCATAAAAAACTATATCAAGCGTTTTCTGAGGGAATAGTTTGAGTGTAATAAGTCGTTCTTCCTATTTCAAATTATAAATGCCTATATGAGGACCTAGAATTTAAAATTGAAAATCCTTCATAAGCTAATTTCCAATTACAAAATGCAAAACCCGGGCGACGCCGGGTCTTTTAAGCTAGTCCATATAATAAAATAGGATTTTGTTTGATACACAGACACACACAGACTTGTTTCTTAAAATAAAATTTTTGGATTCAGGGACTTAAAAACTTGTGTTTATGTTGGATACTCGAATCAAATTTCGGAGTCGAAAACAGTACTTCCTCTATCTATAGGAGACCTCCCTGTGTTACGGGAGTAAAATATCATCGTTATCTGAACAATGCTCCTAACATTTTGAAGAGGAGGGAAATACCAGCACAAGTAAAAAGAAGATAAGGGAATGGAACCCCTTAATGAGACACAGATGGATGAGATGAGTCATCAGAATATCCACAGGAGCTACCTTCTTCCCCATAGGGAATACCATGCTTTCAGTTCTATAGAAAAAAGGTGAAAAATGGGTTAAATATCGAAAGAAACATAAGATTTATCACCACAGTATCCGTTTGTTTTAGTAAATACTAATAGTCACAAAATCACTTTATGAGAGGTTTTAGTTCTCATCTCACTGACAAGATTTGTATTATACTAGGAGGTGCCCGCGGCTTCGCCCACGATAATTAATTGAAAAATTAAAAATTAATAGTATAATAATTATTAAAGCATTATATTTATTAACACTTGCACGCGAATCATTCTTAAACTAAACCATTAATAATTAATGAAACAGCTAAAATTCCGGCTTTAGAGTAGGCTACATTCCACGATTAGAAATCGCCACCTGGGAAAACGATCTCAGATTCGATTATGCAGTTCCAAAGATAACTGTGAACCACTGCCTTCTAAACTGTATAATTCTCGTGCGTAATTCTCGAGACGGCGGTGGATAATACGTATCGTTTCTCAACTGTTTGTTGACAGATGAACGTGATGTGAATTTTATTTGATAAATTCAGTGTAATTTTCAGAAATTATATAATTTTTCAAGAGAAGGAGTGATTGATTTTGATTATTATTATCAGCGATATTTCAAGAGTTAAATCATCAATATTTTACTGCTGGTGCCCTCGGCTTCACCCGCCATTATTAATTGACTCCAGGATTTTAAAGAAATTTACACTGGCAGTGTATTAAAAATGTTTGTGGTTCAGAGCTATGAAAATTGTAAGTAAAAATAAAATTAGAATATTTGTTCATTGTGTTCATTTCACTTAGGCCTTATATAATAAAGAAACGGTTTTACTAATTTTGTAGTCAACATGAAAGTTTAGACTGCGAGAGACGAACATCGCCGAGTATACCCGATGTCTCATTAAGCGGGCGAGCGAGCAAGCACGCTATTTAGGGCCGTTGAATTGTATAAGAGTAGATACTCTGTACAGTTAAATTGTCTTCACGCGATTGCTCGGTTAGTTGAGGCACTGCGCTTCAAACCGGAAGGTCGCGGGTTGATCTTCGAATAAGTTATTGAAATTATTCATTTGGCCTAGTTCTTCTCGTAGCACCAGGACCGTTCAGTTGACTAAACCTGTATTGGAACTGAATACCAGGAGCAATACTGGGGATAAGGCTGACAATGTGCTGAATGTCTAAAAATCTAAAAGCCTGACCTTGATGGCCTACATAAGATTAACGGTAAAAGTGTTGTTACCTTAAAAAAGGCGATATTTTCGACTAGTATTCCTGTATTCCAAGTTGGAATGTTCTAACTCGCCAATTTTGGATTTCAAGATTTCCTGTTCCTTTTTCTCCGTATTACAAGCACAGGGAGATGAAATTGTAGGGTTAAAAGAAATAAATAGACATGTTTTTACAGATATCTATTTAACCTTCCTCCTACAATGTTGTCTTTGTTTCACTTTGTAGTCCTACCACTGGAGTTATAAAGAACCCAAGTACTTCACATGCCAAATAATATATTATTATCAGTAGAATTGCAATTTGTTATATTTAAATGGTGTAGAACGTGCATTTTACCGAAGGCAGTACATATACATATAAGCATTTTTACATAACGTTACATTCAAAATAAAAAGAAGGCAATTTTGCATGGGGTCATATTGACCCCATTGACACTCAGTGCAAGAAGAACGACTATATTTTAATGTAATCAAAAATAAAAATTAATAAAACGACATTATACATAGTTCACCCACAGGAAGGTCATACATTTTGAAGGCTATAGCCTAGCTTTAAAACCATCAGAACAATTCATTTCGACAGTGCTTTTGAGGTCATATTGACTCAGTGGTACTAGGAAGATTAAATTGATCTTTTATTAATATTTTGTCTTCCTACAATTTATTCGCACACATTGTGTTATATATTTCTTCCAAGACATATTAAAAGAAAATCCTTGAGTGTAAATGTAGTTAACTATACTTTGGAGATGTAGTGTAAGTTTGAATGATCTATGATCTGTAGAAACCAAGATCATGAATATGAGTATTTAAAATAATAAGTTTACGGAAAAGCAAGTTTTAAGTTAATAAAGATTTGTCTAAATGCATTTTCCAACTAGCACATAACAACAAAAACGTTACTGGGATTGCTGCGAAATGAACTGCAGGGGTTCAACAACTTCCGCATCCTATATAAACAGGAGATGGATAAAAGCTGGTTGAGTACTTTTGAAATTAGGAACAAACATATTATCATATGATTTTTTTTTTTTTAGTTTCGTTCCTTTCTGCATGCATTGCTCCTTCCCCCACTCCAATTTTAGGAGCGATTGAGATCAAGTAATGTGACAATATAATGTAACTCGCTTCGCTCTATAAAGGCTCCGCCCCCAAACCCCCGCTGAGGTTCTCGGGAAAGGTTTTTTTTTTTAAAGATCTATGGGAGAAAGAGTGCGTGTATTTAGTCTGCTGTATTGGCTATTACCTTTCAGAGCCCTATGTGAACACTGTTTGATAATACCGTTGCCATGGAAACCGAGCAATTTTTCAGGGGGTTTTAGGGCTAAAAATTAAAAAAAAGTCTTGTGGTTTACAGTCGAAAAGCTATATGTGTACCAAATTTCAAGTTTCTATCTCATCTGGAAGTGGGCAAACATTAATGTCAGTGAGTCAGTCAGTCAGTCAGCCTTGTGGCTTTATATTAGACAATAGGGATTATGTAATAGATAACTAAATGCTCTGGGTAGGTGGAAACTATCTTAAACTGTGAAAATAGAGTTCAGTTACATAATGTTGCAGTATCGTACAGGAAGAAGAATAAAGATAAGGGCTTAACTTAAATATCACAGAAAGCAGAGATAGATAAAGCTAATGTGGGAGGATAGAAAATGTAATTATGATAAAGGATAATCTAAGATTAAAAATAAAATAAACTAGAACACTGAATATAAATGAGTAGTGGTTGGTGGTCAATTTGACTCCATGAGCGTTCTGAGTCTGTAATATTCTCACACGCGAGCCGATGTGGTAGTGAAGGACGAAGCTTGGAATACAGTATTGTGAGAGAGAATACATAAGGTAGGATTTCTATGGTGTTCTATGGTGTTCTGATGTGTAATGGAACGACAGGCCAAGCAAGAAGGTGTTTGTAGAGTGTAGAAAGAGAATGTATTTTTCTGCGTTGGGGAGTTTAAATCTCCATACTTTGTTATACTTCAGAATTTCAATTAATCTCTTCCGTACTCTAGGGACGACACGTCACTTCAAGAGAAAGTTGTGTGTTGTTGTTAATATAGGCAGCTGTTTACCAATTAGAAATTATAATCAGTTAAAAGTTTGGTAACTCCTGCTGGAGGGGGTGCCTACTCAATTACTTTGTTTCGCTGCTTTCGAAGCTGTCATTTAGAGAGAGTCTGTTAGCAGGAAAAGCAAACAGAGTGGATATATTACAGATAACCAGTTACTTTAAAATTGCTTCGGTGTGGTTAATTGGATGTCACTGCCCGTATGATTAATGCATCGTCTTACTCACACGTATCAATTGAATTTTGTGGTGGCTATACGGACATTTTATTAATTAATTTCTTAAACTAATTTAACTTTATGTTAAAAGAACAATGACTTATAACTTATGCATATAAAAGCTAATATTTGCAGATATAGTGGCATTAAAAAAAAAGAGTGCGTGGAACGCCACGCGACAGAAGTAAAACTTTATTTTATTTTTTTTATTTTTTCAATTTTTGATTATTGGATTTTTTTAATTTTGCATTATTAGACTTTTTAATATTGGGTTTTTGGACTTTTTAAATTTTGGATTTTGGACTTTTTAATTTTGGATCTTTGAATTTTTAATTTTGGATTTTTTAAATTTTCGATCTTTGAATTGTTTATTTTTTTATTTTTAAAATTTTGTATTTTTTTATTTTTAAATTTATTATTTTATTATTTATTAAATTTTGGATTTTTGGATGTTATAATTTTTAATTTTTTTTTTTTTTTTTTTTAATTTTGGAGATTTGTATTTTTTAATTTTGGATTTGCGCGGTAATGAACCTCCGGGTTCCATAAAATAGATAATATACCTTTAGATTGCTTAGGAATTGTCTATTGCCATTGAGGAAGTAAGGTCTGAAAAATTTCCTTTGATTACTCCTAATCATTGAGTTGATTGTTTTCTGTGCAGTCCGCACCGAAACAAGTAAGAGTGTGACTGATTTCGTGACTGATTGTGACTGATTTCGTGACGGTTTTAGTGTGACTGATTTTCCAGATTTACCCTCTACCGCCACTAAAGAAGTTTTACTTCAAAAACACGACAAAAAGGCCTACATCCTGGACCCCACTGTGAGGTACGAAAATAATGATATAGACCATGCTAAACAAGTTGATCAGGAGAAGAACGCAATTTACAACAGCTGCATACATTCTTTCAGCAAAAATATACATCTAGATATGGAAACCGCAATTACGTCGTGCAAGGACTTCTAATTGGAGCATGGGGTACCATCTATCAGTTTGTAGCTGACTTCCTACAACAACTTGGAATAGATAAGAGCCACCTGATAACTATCGCAGAAACTATAATATCCGACTCTGTTGTAATAATACATCATCATATTTATTGGAACATGCACTGACTGTTTGATTAAGTGAAGTTGTCTACTTAACACAAAACAAAAACAAAAAATTGTGTTGGAATTGTTATCCATTGGCCTTCATGGCTTGATTGTTAAGCTGTGTCTTAGGGCAACTTGTGTATTCAAGCAGTTTCATTTTTATAATAAATGATTTCTTTCTTTTTTCTGTGAGATTTCAAGAATCTAAAGTAAATTAACTACTAAACTACATGGTTATATATGCATTCAGGAACCACAGATTGTCTCTGTTCGACACTACATGAAAAGTGAACTCTGGCTTAGCTCAAGGCTTGTAAACTACAGAGGTAGCGTATTCCGGCGAGTTTATAGGACAGGGGGTTGCGGCGAGCAGGCGAGTGTGTGACGTCACAAGATTCCAGATCTCGCAATTTTCGGTTTTTACTCAGTCTAGAAAATCTTACACCGCGTGATTAAACTCGTAACCTTTAATTAACCCGTGGTCGGATTCCTGTGAAATTTATACAGAAATAATCTACACACATCAGCCCTACTGATGGTTAAAACAGAGCCTTAAAAAAGCGGATACAAATGTTTTTATTTCATTTTATAAACATTACCCGTTACACAAAATTCATGGAGGGAGAAGCAAATTTCACTATGCGACAATTTTTTGTATTTTTGTGTCCCGAAAAAACTTCAAGCGAGAAAGTTTTAGTGAAATAATTGAATTTTAATACAAATGAAGTTCCAGCCCCATATCTCGAATGGTTTACGAGTAATTGAGTGGTAATTATTCCGGGCGCTTCAAGGTGTCAGAATGATTTGGCGCTTCAAGCACGACAGTAGAGAGCATGGTGCCGCTGACAAAGCTTCTACCTACTGATCTCGGCCGCTTGACCGCAGTCTTTTAGGATAGATATTACCAGTACATACTGTTTTTAATAATACAAATGGAAGGTGCTTTAGAAAGTGCAATTAACTGAACCATTATGCCGGGCCAGATATGTGCTGTGGCAGTGTGTAACAGTAATTTTGTAGATTGTAGAAAACAGCTAAGATGTGAACTGTTCTGTTATTCAAGTTACTTAAAATGTTCTTCTGATTCTACAGCATTTGTCTTTAAAATCTTGTAAAAATCTCCCAAAGGATCTAGATTTGAATAGAAATTATATAATACAGGTAGGCCTATATAACAGCTGTTGTGGTTAATCATGTTTACAACTCATATTGTAAGTCATAGTTGGCAACATTGGAAGTGCATTGGGAAGTATTGAGTTGTCATGTTGGCAACTTGTGTTCAAGCAGACAGAGGGATGGTGTACGTGATGAGAAGGCAAGCTAGTATGGAACAGGCAGTTAAGTATGGAACAAGAAGAAGTTGTGTATGGACCTTCAGTAAGTGCAGTAATTGAAAGTTGTAAGAGGCAGATGTGCCTAGTAAGTCTGCAAGTTAGTAATGTTCTTGAAAGTTGTAAGTGAAGGACGTAACCAGCCAGCAAGCAGTAAGAACCTTAATGTTGTATGAAGAAAGAAGTGAAAGTTATTTGTGAACTACACGACATTTATGTGTATTATGACATTATCTATGCAAGTGTTATTTGCAAGAAGTGTTGTATAAACTATATACTATATACTGCAAGTCAAGTTGACTGCAAGAACGATTATTTATATCAGTTATTTATTTTTGATTCAAATTTACAAGTTTCACAGGGCGTATTAATAAAATATAATTATTCAAGCATACATGTGCGTTCTATCATTCATAGTACACATATGGCGTATTTCTAGGCTATTCCGCTATTATCCGCAACAGGTTATGGGCCCAGGAAACGCCCAGTTGTATGTGAAAAGACAATGCCCAGGACACGCCCAGTGTATGTGAACAGACAACGCCCAGTTTCTTGAACAAAACGGCCCCAGTTTTTGTGAATAGAACGGCCCCGGCCTACATGAACAGGACTGCTGTAAGATTGAATATCGAAGAAAGAAAGTGTGAAAAGCAAGTTAATGATAAAGTGAAAAACTGTTATAATCTGACTTACAAACGACCTCGAGCAGTCACGGCTACTAGGATCGTAGCAAAGCATTTCCACAATAAAAGCAGCAAACACGAAGTTAATCTTGTGCAACGTCATATTTGTGATTTGTAAAGTAAGAAAAGAAATTGTCAACCATGGATACAGTTAAATCTCATCTGGAAATCTTAAGTGAGGACTCACATGGAGTAGTAAATTATGTGTCATGGCGTTTCAAGTTAAATTTAGCACTCAGAACAAAGGATTTATATGATGTCGCAACAGGTGATCTAACCAAGCCTTCAGGTGCCCGCACTGATGCAGAAGTTAAAGAGTGGTTACAAAAAGACATTGAAGCTCAGTCAATTATAGGATTAAATGTGTCTAGCTCTATTGCAAGAAAAATTGCTAATTGTCAAACATCAAAAGCAATGTTAGATAAATTAGTTACGTTGTATGGAACAAAGACTGAAGTTAATTTAGAAGTATTACGTAGAAAATTTTTCACCTTTGTCTATGATGAAAATAAATCAGCAGCAGAGAACTGTATGGAAATTGTGATGATAAGTGAAGAATTATCAAGAAATGATGACCCCATGCAAGAAAGCTGGATCATGACCAGAATATTAAGCATATTGCCGACAAAACTAGCACACTTCAGAACATCTTGGGACAATGTAACTGGAACTGATAAGACAGTGGAGAACATGATTGGAAGATTAAGACTCGAAGACGAGAGACTCAAGGAAGCAATCCAAGGTCAAGAGGACATACAAAATTCTCTCATAGTAAGACATTCTCGAAAGCAAGGACAGTCATCACAAAGCAAGCAAGATAAACAATCAGTGATCTGTTACAAGTGTGGAAAGAAAGGACATATTCTCAGAGAATGCAGAGGCAAACCATGTGATAAATACATAGCATATTGCAAGAAGACTTACCCCTGCAACAAATGTGGAAAGAAAGGACACTACGCAAAGGAGTGTATATTCCGAAATGAAAAGAGCAAAAGAGAAAGTGCAAGCCAAGATGAACGACGAGAACGTCGAGGATTTATAACCATCGCACTTAACACAGCAGACCTGGACGAGCAACACAAGGAAGAAATGATGGAAATATGGTATCAAGATTGTGGAGCCAGTCAGCACATGACTCCAAATAGAGAGTGGTTCACTCATCTCACCGAGTTGGAAGAACCCATCTCAATTGTAATAGGAGACTCATCCAAACTAGATGGTATTGCAGTTGGAAATGTGGAACTGGAAGCATTTGATGGTGAAAAATGGTATCCAGTTGAACTAAAAGACGTTTTATATGTACCAGATCTGAATTTCAACCTTTTCTCAGTAGGAAAAATGCTAGATAAAGGCTATTTGCAAAGTGCAGACAGTGAAATATCCAAATTTAGCACTTCAGATGGTAAACAAATCGTCGCAGTGGCAAAACGTGAAGGAAATCTCTACAAAATGATGTTGAGGAGAGAGAAAGAAGAAAATTGTTTAGTTACATCCATCAGGACATGGCATGAGAGACTTGCACACCAAAATATCAAATATGTGAGAAACATTCTGAATAAGCAAGGAATTAAGTACATAGATGACTGGAATGGAGTTATATGTGAAGGATGTGTATATGGAAAGCAACATAGGATTTCTCATCCAACAAACCCAAAGAAAGCTACACAACCACTGGACTTGGTGCACGTGGATATGTGTGAAATGGAAGTACCATCGTTAGGAGGAGCAAAGTATTTTCTATTATTCAAAGATGACTTTTCTCATTTCCGAACAATCTACTTCATGAAAAATAAGGATGAAGCACCAAAGAAATTAGAAAGCTATATGAAGTTGGTAGAAAATCAACTGGGAAAGAAAATAAAAACTCTTAGGTCTGATAATGGAAAGGAAATAAAGAATCTCAAAACAAATGAATTACTTGAAGCACTAGGAGTTCTACACACATTCTCTAATAGTTACTCACCAGAGCAGAATGGAAGAATCGAGAGAGAGATGCGGACTATTGTTGAAGCAGCTCGCTCAGCAGTACATGCGAACAATCTAGATAAAAGATTTTGGGCAGAAGCAGTAAATTATGCAGTATTTACCATAAACCAGACTGGAACAAGCACAGTTGAAGGAAAGACCCCTGCAGAACTGTGGTTTGGACGCAAAATCGATATAAATAAATTACGAGCATTTGGATGTGAATGTTTTGTATTAATTCCAAGTCACAAGAGAAGGAAAATGGACCGAAAATCTCAGAAAGGAGTTTTTGTAGGATATGACATAAACTCACCATGCTACAGAGTGTACATACCAAGCACACAAGAAGTTATGAGCTCAGATAATGTGATCTTCAATGAATACAAAGAAAAAGAAAGAGAAAGTCAAAGTACAGAAATCAGCATGAATTCACCTGATAACCAAGAAGCAGAAGAAGAAGAAGAAGAAGAAGAAGGCAGAAAAGAAGAAAGAGGAAGTCTGCGAGATCGCAGAAAATTGAAACAACCTGCCAGATTCGATGATTACGTCATGGACTATTCTGAAGGAGAAAATAGTACTACTATTGCCATAATTGGAGAAGTTCAAGATATATCTACTACGGAAGCACTGAGAAATGAAAACTGGAGAAGTGCAATGCAGGAAGAGTATAGCTCATTGATGAAAATGAAAACCTGGAAGCTAGTCAACTGTCCAGAAGGAGTAAAACCGTTGTCATGTAAGTGGATACTTCGAGAAAAAGCGAATGGAAAACTCAAAGCCAGATTAGTAGCTAGAGGATTTGAACAAAAGGAAGGAATTGACTACACAGATACATTCAGCCCCGCAGCTCATCATGCATCAATAAGACTAATTTTAAGTCATGCAGCATCTGAGAAGTTGAAGTTAGTACCATTCGATGTCAAAGCAGCTTTTCTATATGGACATCTGGAAGAGGAAATTTACATGTTCCAACCAGAAGGATTCAATGACGGGTCTAGGAAAGTATGCAAACTACAGAAAAGTATTTATGGACTCAAACAAGCTCCGAAGAAGTGGAATGAAAGAATATCAAAATATCTTGAAAGCATAGGACTGATAAGTACAGATGACGACCCTTGTATCTACTACAACAAAGAAAAGAATATTCTATTATCACTATTTGTAGATGATGGATTAATCGCAGGCAAGGATGAAAGAGAGATCTACAAAATTTTGAACAAGATCAATCAGGAATTTGAAATCACTTTCAATAAGACAGTTCAGAAAGAAATATCGTACCTTGGCATGGAACTGAAGATTGAACCAGGAGGAATTTTTGTGAGCCAACCCCGGTACACAAAGAAGATAATCAAGAAGATGAATCTTGAAAAATGCAACCCAGTATCAACACCGATTGAACCTGGAATGATAACGAAGAAGGAATGCTACATGAATGACAAACCTGTATCAGATAGCATCCCTTATCGTGAAGCCATTGGAAGTCTACTATACCTTGCAACGATTACCAGACCAGATATTAGTTTTGCTGTAAACTACTTGAGTCGCTACTGCACGAAGCCAATGATGATTCACTGGAAGATGGTAAAACGAGTTTACCAGTACCTGCAAGGAACGATTGAATATGGAATCTACTTTGATGGCGATACAACACTTGTAGCCTACACAGACTCGGATTATGGAGGAGATATAGACACAGGACAGTCTACGAGTGGTGTACTAGTCATGAGAGGGGGACCCTTAATATGGTATTCCCACAAGCAGAAAGTGGTAGCTACGTCTACTGCCGAAGCTGAATATCGTGCTGCAGTGTCAGTAATCGATGATGTATGTTGGATAAAGCGATTAGCACTCGAACTTGGAATTCTAAAATTTGATCAACCGATCGCTTTGTTTGTTGACAACATGTCAGCAATCCACATGCTTCGAAATTCTCATGAAGGAAAAACAAACAAAGGCAAGAAACATATTGAAATTTCAAGAAAATATATTCAACAGCATATAGGCAGTACAGTTACTCTTGAACATATTGAAAGCAGTTTCCAAATTGCAGATATTCTAACGAAACCATTGTGCAAGAAAAACTTTGAAAATCTTCGTTGTAAAATGATTAAGGAGGAGTGTTGTGGTTAATCATGTTTACAACTCATATTGTAAGTCATAGTTGGCAACATTGGAAGTGCATTGGGAAGTATTGAGTTGTCATGTTGGCAACTTGTGTTCAAGCAGACAGAGGGATGGTGTACGTGATGAGAAGGCAAGCTAGTATGGAACAGGCAGTTAAGTATGGAACAAGAAGAAGTTGTGTATGGACCTTCAGTAAGTGCAGTAATTGAAAGTTGTAAGAGGCAGATGTGCCTAGTAAGTCTGCAAGTTAGTAATGTTCTTGAAAGTTGTAAGTGAAGGACGTAACCAGCCAGCAAGCAGTAAGAACCTTAATGTTGTATGAAGAAAGAAGTGAAAGTTATTTGTGAACTACACGACATTTATGTGTATTATGACATTATCTATGCAAGTGTTATTTGCAAGAAGTGTTGTATAAACTATATACTATATACTGCAAGTCAAGTTGACTGCAAGAACGATTATTTATATCAGTTATTTATTTTTGATTCAAATTTACAAGTTTCACAGGGCGTATTAATAAAATATAATTATTCAAGCATACATGTGCGTTCTATCATTCATAGTACACATATGGCGTATTTCTAGGCTATTCCGCTATTATCCGCAACAACAGCTAAAGGGTGATTTGTTCTAATATTTTGTTGCCTAGAAAATATTCCTCATTCTAGAGGTTATGTTAGTATAATTTGATGAAAATTTGTTAAAGAATGTATCCTATATTTGTATAGAAATTGTACCTTATAATAAGGGTAGAAAACAACTACGGGAATTTTTATGTATCAATATTAACATGTACAGTACAAATGTTATTATTACATTGCGTAGACTATTGTAGAGTATTAATTTGTGTTAATATTGTAATCAAAGCAATACATTTATATTAATAATAATTTTCTCCGGGTTATATGGGGTAAGTTATGTAGGTAATGATTGGTGAAACACGGCCAAAAGTGTACATCTGTATACAAATTATGTGACGACAGAGATAATATAGACCTAATAAACTAAGGGATGGTTTGTGAATTGCAGGGCAGGAAAACTTTCATGATCAGCACAACGAAAAGAGGCGCAGGATCTTTAAAATCGACGTCTCAACATAACAAAAAGGACACAAATTGCTTCGCAATGCATTCTACATAAATCACACAATATTTCAAAGGATTTTTCCATGAATTTTTCATTAAAAAGTATCATCGTCTTGCCCTAACTATAACCCGATAGCATGCTCTTAAAGCCTCGGCAATTCAATTTTAACTGTAATACGTTTTCATGTTGATAAATTAGGGCGTAACAAGGTATTAAACTAATAAGGCATTTGATAAGGTAATCTATATTAATAAAAGGAAGTGTCTGTCCTCCGTCTGTCTGTCTTCCGTCTGTCTTCCGTCTGTCTGTCCGCGATGCCCAGCGAAATCTACTCAACGCAGAGATCTGAAATTTTATAAGTAGGCGGACTAAAGGGACGGAATGTGCACCTCGAAGCCGGAATTTTAATTTTCGCCTCCGTTCGTGAGTTATGAGTGAAAAACTGGCAGAAAACGTGCATTTTTTTGCGTTTTAGAAGCATCAGTTTCAGTAATAAATTTCAATATCAAATAACTTACAGATGGCTTTGGCTATTTTTGTCAACATACCTCATAGCCTACCTTGAAAATAAAAGCAACGCGATCGCTTGATTTTGTAAGTCCATCCTAGACGATTCATTTGTTTAGAGTGTCAAGGCCCACAGACATATGACATTTTCAACCTACACGGAAGAAGGATAATCAACCCTAAATATGGTCAAACATTGTTCGATTTGAACGAAACTCACTATACAGGGGTTTTCTGGGCCAAGGAACTCGAATCTGACGTCGCTTTTACCAGGGGACGCTACCTAATCGTGGAATGCACTCCACGTGATTTAGGTGTTAATAATTATAATTTGAAATAATTATCGCGGGGGAAGCCGCGGGCACATGCGGGCACATGCTGTTTGTCTGTCTGTCCACGATGCCCATCGAAATCTACTGAACGCAAAGATCTGAAAATTTAAAGATAGATGGACTGAAAGGTGGGCGAATGCACCTCGAAGCCGAATTTTTAATTTTAGCTTTCCTTCGAGAGTTATGAGTGAAAAACGGGCAGAAAACGTGTATTTTTTGCGATTTCGAAGGATCAGTTTCAGTAATATATTTCAATGTTAAATCAATTACAGCTGGCTTTGGCTATTTTTGTCATCATGCCTTGGAAATAAAAGCATCGCGATCGCTTGAATTTGTAAGTCCATCGTGGACGATTCATTTGTTTAGAGTGTCAAGGCCCGCAGATATATGAAATTTTCAACCTACACGTAAGAAGGATATCAACATAGGCTTAATTATGGTCAAACATTGTTCGATTTGAACGAAACTCACTATACAGGGATTTCCTGAGCCAAGGAACTGGAACCTGAGGTCGCTTTTCCTACCAGGGGACGCTACCTAATCGTGGAATACACTCCACGTGATTTAGGTGTTAATAAATATAATGATTTAACTATTATGCACTTAAGTTTTGAAATAATTATCGCGGGGGAAGCCGCGGGCACATGTTATCTTATAATAATAAAAGGACGTGTTTGTCTGTCTGTCCGCGATGCCCAGCGAAATCTACTGAACGCAGAGATCTGAAATTTTAAACATAGATGGACTGAAAGGTGGGCGAATGCACCTCGAAGCCGGATTTTTAATTTTAGCTTTCGTACGCGAGTTATGAGTGAAAAACTGGCAGAAAACGTGATTTTAGCGCTGTCGAAGCATCAGATTTCAGTAATACATTTCAATGTCAAATCAATTGCATTTGGCTTTGGCTATTTTTGTCATACCGTGGAAATAAAAGCATCGCGATCGCTTGAATGTTGTAAGCCCACGCTGGACGATTCATTTGTTTAGAATGTCAAGGCCCGTAGACATATGAAATTTTCAACCTACACGGAAGAGGGACAATCAACATAGACCTAAATATGGTCAAACATTGTTTTATTTGGACGAAACTCACTATACAGGGGTTTTCTGGACCAAGGAACTCGAATCTGAGATCGCTTTTACCAGGCGACGCTATCTAATCGTGGTATGTAGTCCACGTGGTTTAGGTGTTAATAAATATAATGTTTTAACTATTATGCTCTTAATTTTTTATTTTTGAAATAATTATCGCGGGCGAAGCCGCGGGCACATGCTATCTTAAAATAATAAAAGGACGTGTTTTTCTGTCTGTCCACGATGCCCAGCGAAATCTCCTGAACGCAGAGATGTGATATTTTAAACATAGGTGAGCTGAAAGGTGGGCAAATGCGCATCGAAGCCGGATTTTTAATTTTAGCTTTCGTTCGCGAGTTGTGAGTGAAAAACTGGCAGAAAACGTGATTTTAGTGCTGTCGAAGCATCAGATTTCAGTAATACATTTCAATGTCAAATCAATTGCAGTTGGCTTTGGCTATTTTTGTCATACCGTGGTAATAAAAACATCGCGATCGCTAGAATGTTGTAAGCCCACGCTGGTCGATTCATTTGTTTAGAATGTCAAGGCCCGTAGACATATGAAATTTTCAACCTATACGGAAGAGGGGTAATCAACATAGACCTAAATATGGTTAAACATTGTTCGATTTGGACGAAACTCACTATACAGGGATTTTCTGGGCCATGGAACTCGAATCTGAGATCGCTTTTACCAGGCGACGATATCTAACCGTGACATGTAGTCCACGTGATTTAGGTGTTAATAAATATAATGCTTTAACTATTATGCTCTAACTTTATGCTCTTTTTTTATCGCGGGCGAAGCCGCGGGCACATGCTAGTTAGAAATAAAAGTTACTAGCACAAAGGATCAAAAAATAAAATAAATAATTCAACAAATATCTAAATAACAGTAGTGCAGATTTACAAGATTAGGAAAAAGTTTAATTCATTCTTTTTCCCCAGCGGGTCAATCTTTCAGTATAGGTACAAGTAGCCAGTTAATATCCTTTATTATTGAGTCCACGATTAAAATATTTAAGGATTTTTACGTAATTGCTAGTAGGCCTATTTTATAGAATAAAAAAGACCTCTGTACCGTTCCGATAGCTTTATCGCCTTGAGTAATTACCACTCTATTACTCGTAAACCATTCAAAATATAAACGTGGTACTTGATGTATAATAAAATTCAAATATTTCCCTAAAGTTCACATGCTTGAATCATTTTCTGGTCACAGAAATAAAATAAGCTCACATGCTTGAATCATTTTCTGGTCACAGAAATAAAAAAATTGTCGCATAGTCAAATATGCTTCTTCCTGAACATTTCACAGTCGTCACAAATCACTCCGACACTGAAGCGCATGGAATAATTACCACTTAATTACTCGTAAACCATTCGAGATATGGGGCTGGAACTTCATTTGTATTAAAATTCAATTATTTCACTAAAACTTTCTCGCTTGAAGTTTTTTCGGGACACAAAAATACAAAAAATTGTCTCATAGTGAAATTTGCTTCTCCCTCCATGAATTTTGTGTAACGGGTGAAGTTTATAAAATGAAATAAAAACATTTGTATCCGCTTTTTAAGGCTCTGTTTTAACCATCAGTAGGGCTGATGTGTGTAGATTATTTCTGTATAAATTTCACAGGAATCCGACCACGGGTTAATTAAAGGTTACGAGTTTAATCACGCGGTGTAAGATTTTCTAGACTGAGTAAAATCTGAAAATTGCGAGATCTGGAATCTTGTGACGTCACACACTCAAGTGCTGCGATTGGTCTATCCCGGAATACGCAACCTGTATAGTTTATGATCTTGGGCTTAGCTCAGTTGGTAGAGCATTGTCACGGATAGCCAAAGGTCCTGGGTTAAAATCCCAGTGTCAGAGGAATAGTTCTCCTACAATATTCTTGTGTAGTGCCCAACGGACACAATAATCTGTGGTTCGTGAATGCATATAAAAAACTCCGTGGCGATACATCCCTGGAGGGACTTGGCCTACCACCCGACCGCTGCGTCATCTCCCGTAGGAAGATGGCAGGATTGGGGGGCATGTGGTCAGCATGCCGACACCCACGGCCGTTAATGGTGGTTTTCTTGACCGGTCGTGAATGCATATTTATCTTGAATGTTAATTGTACCTACGTACAATACCAATGGAAGCCTGGTCACAAAAATCACTAATTAGTGTGCCTCACAGTACTGCGTATGACATAAATTTGTCTGTCAGTGAGGTAGACCATTAAGAGCAATCGGTCATAAGAGAGAGGTTCCATCTGGCACTGTGAAGTGAACTCTGGCTTAGCTCAGTTGGTAGAGCGTTGGCACGGATAGTCAAAGGTCCTGGGTTCAAATCCCAGTGTCAGAGAAATTTTTATCCTACAATATTATCATGCTAAACTACAGTTTGTATGAATAAAACACAGTAGCCAATACTTATTAGTCCACGTTTTCTAAAATAGCTGCTTGTCGGACTTTTATCAGCCTAGGCCGGTAAAGTCGTCATGGCAACTGAAAAATTCACATTGCAGTGACCAGTCATACCAACTGTAAGAGAGTTTGAAACGAAATATTTGACCATACAGCAACAAATATAAGGCTACATCGTTTCTTTACGTTAATCACAATCTTTACTAAGAATTTTACAAGTCACTTAATAATATAACAACAAATATAGGCCTAAGCCAACATAGCTGTATTATTCATAACAAACCCGCACTGCCATCTAATCCGCATTTCGTATTGGTTCATAGCATAGGATTCAGACGTCTGTGAGAATATGGCGTCAAAAAATGGCTGACTAGGCCTTTTATAATTTTATAATTAATTATACGGTTGGGCACATTCTCAGAAGGAACTGCTTATTACATGATGTCGTAGAAGGAAGATTGGAGGGTACAACTAGACTTGGAAGAAGAAGAATTCAGCTGTTGGACGATTTAAGGGAAAAGCGGAAATATTGGATGCTGAAGGAGGAAGCAGAGGATAGACAGTTTTGGAAAACAAAATTCGCGTACCAAGTTTGAAAACCTGCCGGAAGGCAGAATACTTACTACTACTACTATTTTTATTTCATTTCATATAATTCAGGGAACTTTTACTAAAAATATTTTATTCGCAACGTACGCAAATGCTTTAGCGGACCCATCCAGTTTTATACTAGATTCGTACTTGATACATAAGTAAGCTATTACTCTAGCAAAAGCATTACATTTATTATAAGTTACTTGTTACCCTTGCGAAACTTGTGACAGCTAGAAAAAGCTGGAATTCAGCGAAATAATTGGGTTCACCATTATACAGTCATTTAAATCACATAACGAATGTTTAAAAGTATACACCGATTTCACCAAATACACATGCAATTAATGTTGTTTGCATACGATTCACTGAACATTAGGCCTTTAACGTATCACGGCCGTACAGTTAATAATTAATTCATCACAACGAAATCACTTCAAGCTATAAAAAAAATCCATCAATGAATAGCCAACAACATTAATGGCATATAAATAAGTAAAGAGCGATTAATAGCTATTTATTTATCAGGTACGAGAAATAACGTTGTAGCGAACGAATGTAGTTGGAAATACTGGATGAGTCCGCAATAGTATATTGCGACACAAGGGCGGAAAGGCACGTTTACGGGTCGAGGAAACAGATTGAAAACCCGAGGCGCAGCCGAGGGTTTTTAAGTTTTCGAGACCCGTAAATGCCTTTACGGTCCGTGTGTTGCATGCTATTTTTTGCACGACGGTTACTTATATCAATTTAATTATATTAATTGTGATATTACCTGAAAATATTATGTAAATACAGACTTGAAGAATGGTGCTTATTTCAGAAAGGGATTCACATTTGTTATTGTTTATGGCAACCGAATATTTATAAAGCGGGGAGGCCTTGGTCATTTCTGCTCGCAAATAAGCATTTGCGGGCGGTAAAGTAACTTTCCGCACGTCGCCCCTAGCAACAATTCACTTTCCGCCCGTCGCACCTAGCAACAAGATTGCGTGTGGTAATGTCAAGTTACGAGCCATGTAAACAACTGTCGTAAGAAACACTTACTAGCTAAGGAGTGCAAAAAAGCTTTTGTGTACTTGGTGCAAACAATATTCTTTAGTAAAAGCTCTCTAAATTAAATGAAACGAAATAAAAATACCATATTTAATTAATTGTCATGAAAAGTAGTGACCTATTTGTTAATGTCATATTCTCACAGCCGCCTGAATCGCAGAACAAGTCAACCGTATGTACCAATACCAAATGAGGTATAGATGCATTATAAATCAGTCGACTGTTTGTAAACAAAAATGCATACTAGTGTTTATGAAAATCTTGTGAACATTTTTGTGATTATCCCGAGGAAGATATACAGGGTGTTTCACGAAGTTTTACCGCCAGTAACAGAACATGTTGCTGACGTTATTTGGAGCAACTTTTCCTAATAAAAGTTTTACATATCTCAAATAATTACGGAGTAATGTAGGTATTTATGAACGTCTCGGTGTGAACAGAGCTCAGCATAGCGGACATGCAACAATAATAAAGAACAGTCCTAATAAATTACGGAACGCGACACGCGCCGTTCGTACCCGCGCGTCAAAGTGCTTGGACGTAGAGGGAGGCATCTTTGAAAATCTGATGGCAAACGGAGATAAAGGATGAAATGTATGTTAAGTATGTGAATTAAACCCATTTTGTTTGTTACTTTTAATTCCTGTGCCGATTTATTGCCGAATTTATTGCTATTTAGTCAAGAATGTTGAAACTTCAAACGCTTATAACGTAACTACAAGTCGGATCACATTTTTTGTTCCAAATATCCTCAAGAATGCACTCAGAAAGTGGCGGTAAAACTTCGTGAAACACCCTGTATAAGCATTCATGAGCCACAGATTATTGTCTCTGTTGGACACTACATGAGAATATTATAGGAGAAAAATTCCTCCGGCACTGGGACTTGAACCCAGGACCTTTGGCTATTCCCGCCAATGCTCTACCAACTGATCTAAGCCGGAGTTCAATTCACAATGCCAGATGGAATCTCTCTCCTAATACTGATTGCCCTAATGGTCTACCTCACAGACAGACAAGTTATGTCATATGCAGTACTGTGAGGCACACTAAGTAGTGATTTTTTTTTTGTGACCGGGCTCCCACTGTTATTGTACAGTTAACATTCAAGATAGATACATAAGCATTCATGAACCACAGATATAACCACGTACCTCATGCATCCACATAACAGTGGCATCTTTTCAGGGAATTTTCTTTCACGCGCCTTGTTTCAGCTTCCGAGTTAGAGTTCATTTCTCCTGTGATGTTGTCTTTAAGTTCTTCTAATGTGTGGCGAATTGACCTATACACTTTATTTTTCAAGTTCCCCCATAAGTAATAGTCACATAGGCTACTGTTATTATATGATGATATATTAACTTCATAAATACGATAATCATATTAATAGTAGACTCTATATTTTTGTTTGAATGAAACTTGTGCATTGACCTGTGCCATCTATATTTCTCTTATAGTTGTTAGTAGTGACCACCTCGTCACGATGTTTCTTTAAGATAAGAAAAGCTAAGATAAAATAAGAATCTTTATTTGCCATTTAATACATGGTACACTTGGCTTCGTCATTGCTTTATATTTACAATATACATAAAATAATTTACAATTATGTGTCTGTATAAGAACAGTCAAAGAGTGAATTGTAATGGACAGCGTCATACCACCTACTATAAATTGCTATAACACACACAATTCTTTGTATTACCTGTCCATACACAACTTAAAAATAACATACATTAACTGGACCACTAAGATTCTACTACACGGTTATATTTCTACTACACATTTGCATCAGAGTAATGCGATAGTGAAAGATCTTAAAATAACTATTTATGTATAAAGTACGCAAAATAACGCTTTAGCTAACGAATCTAGTATAGCGGCCGAGGCGAAAGCCGAGGCTGAAATACTGGATGAGTCCGCTAAAGTTTTTGCGTACGTGGTGCATACAATATTTTTTATATGAAATAAAACAAAAATACCGTATAATTAATTATAATGAAAGGCAGTCAACCATTTCCTAAAGTTATATTCTCATGGCCTTCTGAATCATAAAACAACAATGACCGTACGTACCAATACCAAATGTGGTAGTATAGATGCATAATATATGAGTCCCTTGTTTGTAAACAATATTGAATACCAACTAGTATTTATGAAAAGCTTGAGAAAATATAAATGATAATACCGAGGAAATTTCAATCCAAGCCAGAAACATTGAATTGGAGCTGCTGCTAGCAACTTCACGGCAGAAGTAGACTATGGGAAGGGATATATTACGGCATTTAAATGCTGTTGCGTCCATGGTAAGGAATGTTTTTCATGTGAACCAAAATGTGAAAAGTTGTTGGCTTATATTTTTTATCATATAATGAAGTGGGCTACCGTGTTTTGCGAAATATCCTGGTAAAGTTTCTGATTATCCTACAGAAACGTGTTGACTTAAATTTGTTGTTTTATGACCAATTATATGCGTAAATCCATGTTTAAGTTGGTGTGACTGGTCAATGCCATCTGGGTTTTGTTTATAGATTGCTGTAGGCTAGTGTGCCTAACAGAATTTGCAATAGGATTTTCGGAGGACCACTGGATTATAATCCAGAAAATATATAAGTTTAGAAGTGTAAGGATATTGAAGGAAGCAGGAATAATGGGGAGAGAGAATTGTTACTTTATTCTTCTTTTCTTGAAGACTACTGCTTCTCCTTGTATTTGGTATAGACCAATATTGAATAGTGCTTGCTATTTTCATTAGGTATACTTCAGGAATGACTTAAGGTTCATTTGCTGTGAGAATACACCATGCTTTGTGATCTACAAAAATAATATAAGTTTTTTTTTTATTTTAATCTCAAAAATTACAAACTTCAGGAATAATTGAGCTGTATTGACTCAAAATACTACTGCAGTATACTCTATCTGCAAGTAGGAAAAGAGAAGCTGCAATTGCTTGCCAAAACTTCTTATCTTGATAAATGCTGAATTACTATTTGCAAAATATCAATTTGCTTGACCATTTCTTGGTCTTCGTGAGATTACTATGTCCAGTTCAAACTACTACTGCAGCATATTTGGCTTGCAAGTAGAGAAAAAGAGGAGCTGCAAGGATGCCAAAACTCCCTACAATTATATAAGCAGTATTTACTTTAGCTACATAAAGATGCTAAGCCTTACTTGGCTTTGTGTGTTAATACAATTTGCTTTATTTTACTTAACTTGTTTTGCGACTACATCTGATGAGAATGTGACTGCATTTAGCCGGACTGTAGTTAAGGGAGGATGTACAGTTATAGATGCTGAAGTTCTATGGTGATGTGGATCATCCTGAACGGTGGCCAGTAGCGAGTCCTTCCATGGCTACAAGCTACGCTCCACGAAGTTCTAGTGATGTCCTAGAATCCACCTCCTGGTAGATTAAGTAGTGGCTGCTAATGCTGGTTCCATGCGTAGTTGTATGTAGAAACTGTACAGTAATATATTCAGACTTGTGGTCTGTTGCTAAACTGGGGCTGTGCCCTTACGAAGCGACGATCGGTGAGAAAGTGAAAGAAGTCTAACGGCCAAAATGCGTTCACATAATCATCTTACAAAGAGTCAGGTTCTAGAATCCTATGGAAGGCTCTTCTTGAAGTTTCCAGTAGCTACCATCCAGAATAAGAGTACATTTAAAGATAATAACATGCTGTAATTATTCTGTAACATAAAAAATCTGCGTGTGAACATTTGCATTATAATTGTAATGTATAATTACAGAGAAATGTAATAATTTTAATGCGGTAAATAATCGATCTATTCATAAAGCTGCTTCTACAACCAAGTGCAATAATCGATATGACGCTTCTAAGTGAGCTAATGTATTCTGGCTGTAGCGCCAAGTAAATGCTAATGAGCTGTCACTCGACTTATCGATATCAGTTCGATGTCGGCAATGCAGCTTTCTGTTGCTAATTAACATTAATTATTTAATCTAATGATAATAGCTAATAGTAACAGGAATAAATATGTAAAACTATTCCTTAGTTTATTACAATATAGATTACAAGGGATATTTTCCTTATCTAAATGTAAATAAATAGATACAAGCGTGCCAAGAATTCTGTTTGCTGGTAATTGGCATCAGTGCCATCTAGTGACTTGTATGAATACTTCATTACTAGTATTTGCTATAAAAGTATAATAAATGGGCTCTAAGCTCTACGAGCTTACATACTTGGGGGGGCCCAAGAAACGAGAAAAAATTTACTGAGCAGGCAGTGGACACAGCTTAGATATAGGCCTTTTTAGAATTGAATTAGCAGTTTTGACTGTTGTTACTCTAACTTTACCATCTGGCCCAGGATGAACTTCTAGAATCCTAGCCAGTGGCCAATTCATAGGAGGAACATTGTCCACCATTAATATAACTAATTGATTAATGTGTAGATTTTGAGTTTCTGTGTTCCACTTTTGTCTCTGTTGCAAAGTATTTAGGTATTCTTTGACCCATCTGGTCCAAATGCATTGAAACTGTTGCTCTAACAACTGATATCGTGACAGCCTGGATAGGTTTATAGACTGTAAATCTGGGTGAGGGATAAAATTCAAAGGAGCACCAATGAGGAAGTGACCTGGGGTCAATGCCATGTAGTCTTGCGAATCGCTGCTCATCGGCGTCAGTGGTCTGCTGTTGATGATGGCTTCTATTCTGCATAGAAGGGTGCTGGCTTCTTCATAGCTGTAGATAGTGTCTTTCATCACCTTGTATAGAATAGTTTTCATACTGCGGTTGGATCTTTCTACCAGTCCTGCCATATGGCTTGCCCTTGGTGGCAGAAAATGGAATTGTATATTTAAATTTGCTTTAAAGTTTATGATCTCTGTGTTAGCTTGCTCTGTCTGGAATTGTTCATAGAGTTCACTCAGCTCTCGTGAGGCTCCTACGAAATTCCTACCATTATCTAGGTGTAGGTGAGAAGGTAGTCCCCTTCTAGATACAAATCTTTGTAAAGATGCAATGAATGCTGCTGAAGTGGCTGCTGTTACCAATTCAATATGTACTGCTTTGGTACATAGACATATGTGCATAGATATATAAGCTTTGTATACTGTTTTGCCTCTACCATGATCCTTTAAAGAGATAGGACC
This sequence comes from Ectobius pallidus, assembly GCA_964059195.1. Classification (NCBI taxonomy): domain Eukaryota; kingdom Metazoa; phylum Arthropoda; class Insecta; order Blattodea; family Ectobiidae; genus Ectobius; species Ectobius pallidus. The sequence goes on along the minus strand of CAXKWD010000004.1, from coordinate 183,178,716 downwards.
TACAAAATCGATGGCTGTGGTGTCGAAAGCTCGGTTGGGTGTAACTCTGGCTTGGGGCAAAGTTCCCATGATTTGTTGTGCTTTGACAGGGCTGTGTCTAAAGCGAGTAAGACATCCTTTTAATGCTGATTTTACAGTTTGAACTCCATGAATGGGCCAATACTGTTGTCTTAGTGTGTACAGTATGCCTTGAGGACCTTCATGTAAGTTTTTCTGATTTGTGTCTCTGACAATAATATTAGTTATGTGGTGCTTGGCAGGTAATATAATTGGATGCTTAGCATTGTAGTTTAGATCAGTATGGTGCAGTCTTCCACCAACTCTAAGTATGCTATCTTTATCTAGATAAGGATGCAATTGCAGTAGTGAACTGCTTCTAGAAACACAATTATTCTTTCTAATATGAGCTATGTCTTCTGAGAAGGCTTCTTTCTGAGTAGCATGTATGATAGCATTGTGAGCTTTCTGTAGCTCTTGTGTGCTGATAGGGCCAATGAGTCTATCAGATTTGTTTAGACAATTGTGTTTAAATCTGAGAATGTAAGCTGTATTCCTGATTAGCTTTCTAAAGGAGGAATATCTATGCAAGTATTCATTATGTGTACTAGTGATCATGAAAGCTTTGGCAGTTTTCTTGGTTTCTGGTATTTCTTCTGTCTGAAGTACTTTATCAGTGGTTGGCCAAAAGCATTCTTCTTGTGTTAGGAATTCTGGACCATTCCACCATAGAGTTTGATTATGTAATTTCTTAGGTGTGACAGGTTTAGTGATGAGATCTGCAGGATTCTGCTGTGTTGGCACATGTCTCCATTGACAGTTTTCTGTAGCAGCTTGAATTTTGGTTACTCTGTGTGCTACAAAAGTGTTCCATTTGTGTGGAGGCTGTGTGATCCACTGTAAGGTTATGAGACTGTCAGTCCAGAAATATACTGCTGATATCATGATCTGTAGAGATAAGCATACTTTTTGGTATAAACAGGCTGCCAACTGAGCTGCACAGAGCTCCAGTCTGGGCAAAGTAATCTGCTTAAGTGGGGCCACTCTAGATTTGCTTGTCAGCAGTTGAACTTGTGTATTGTGGCTCTTGTCCTTGGATTTTATGTAGCAAGCTGCTCCATATGCCTGTGGGCTGGCATCACTGAAAAAGTGCAGTTCTACATGACTGAAATTGAGTGTTAGAGTGTTTCTTGGAATCTTGTATAGCTCTACATAGTGAAGTTGTGAATATAGTTCATTCCATGCTTTCTGTATAGCAATAGGAGCTTGTTGATCCCAACCTATGTCATTCAGTCAAATCTGTTGCATAATACATTTAGCTGCAGAGATGATGGGGGCAAATAGTCCCTGAGGGTCATACAGAGTACAGATGGCAGATAGAATCTGTCTCTTAGTAGTGGCTTCTGGCAAAAACTTCACTGTGTACTGTAGCAAGTCTTGTAATGGATTCCAGGGTAATCCTAGTGTTTTGACTGTATTCTGCTCTTCTAACTGAGTAAGTGTAGCTTTAGAGAGCTTTTCTTGTGGCAGTGTTCTCAAAACTTCTTGTGAGTTAGAGCAAAACTGTGTTAAGTTAAATCCACCTGCCTGTAACAGTTGTGATACTTCTGTGGCTGCTAGTATAGCTTCTTGCTCTGTAGAAAATGATGCAAGGAGATTGTCAACATAAAAGCAAGTAGATAGCAATTTGGATGCTGTGGGAAATCTGTTTCTCTCATCCTCGGCTAACTGGTTGAGTACTCTGGTTGCTTCAAAAGCTGAACAGGCTTGTCCATATGTGATAGTGTTAAGCTGATATATTTTCACTGGAGTAGATTTAGAATGTCTCCAGAAAATTCTTTGGAAGTCTCTTTGCTGTGGCTGTACCATTACCATCCTGTACATTTTCTCTATGTCAGCACTCACAACATATGGGTGGCATCTGAACTTCAAAAGTATGGTGTAGAGATCAGGTTGCACACAGGGTCCAGTGTATAGAATATCATTGAGTGATGTACCTGTAGAGGTTTTGAATGAGGCATTGAAGACTACTCTGAGTTATGTGGTTTCTGAGTCTTCCTTTAGGACAAATTGGTGTGGAATATAATATGCTTCTGGGCCATCCTGGTAGAAACTTTCTTCTACTTGGGTCATGTGACCTAGGGCTTCGTATTGTTGCATGAAGTCTGAATACTGTTGGAGTATAGTAGGCTGTTTATGGAGTCTGGTTTCATTAGAGAAGAAACGTTTCAGAGCTCCACTTCTGGAGGCACCAAGATTATCTGTGGGCTTCCTAAATGGCAAGGTTACTGTATAACGTCCATCTCTGTCCCTCTGCACTGTTTCTTGACAATGCTGCTCGCATATGGTGTCTTCTTCAGATCTTACTGGTTGGATAATTTCTTCCATTTCCCAGAATTTCTGCATGTTCTTGTGTATTTGTTCTGTTATGCTTAAGTGGCAACGTGGTTCTTGTCTTCTACCCTGTGCATAATGTATTTGGCCTGAGAGGATCCATCCCAGTCTGGTCTCTCTTATGTATGCTTTATGTTTGTTGGTTTTGTTGATGGGTATAGTGTGTCCCATTAACAAGTTCCAGAATACATCTGCCCCTAGCAGAATGTCAATGCTACCGGGTAAGTGAAATCTGTTGTCTGCTAGCACAATGTCATTAGGAATTCTCAAGCTGGTGACATCTATAGGTGCACTGGGGATGTCTTTGGCAATCTGGTTAATGATGAGGCACTGTAACTGTCTTCTATAGCCATTGCCATGGGCGTCCCTTATCTGTATATGTCCAATTTCCAAGATATTGGAGGTGTGTAGGTTTACACCGGTCACAGCTATGGTGGTAGGCTTGGTTTGTAACTGTAGCCTATCAGCCAAATCTTGGGTTACGAATGTATGAGTGGCACCTGAGTCCAATAATGCTCTGGCTTTTATGAGTCTGCCATTCTGAGCTTTGACTAGTATTTCTGCTGTGGCAAGAAATGTATGAGTTTTAGGAGTGATCTGTGCATTATTAGCAAATGCTGAGCCTGTAGCATTGCTGCTGGTAGTAGTTGGAGATTGTCTAGTACCATTGTGACCTTGGTTTCCGTTCTGTCTGTTGTTAGGCAATCTACTAGTGTATTGTGTAGTTGCATGTTGCCTATATTCATTGCTGCGAACCTTGTCTTGGTGTAGCAGAGTGTGGTGGCGTTGTTGGCATTTATAACAAGATGTAGATGTGCAGTTTCTGACGTGATGTCCTGCTCTGAGACAGTTACTGCATAGTCTATTATTGTTTACAAAATTCCATCTCTGTGTGTTGTTGAGGTTATGGAAGTCTTCGCACTTGTGTAGTGGGTGATCTAGCCTGCACAGTATACAATTGTTGGCTGCATGGGCAACAAAGGTACGTGGGCTCACTTGTCTGTGGTAGATAGGCTTGTTCTGTATATTGTGTACAGTTTTAGGCCTGCTGGAGCTGTCTGGTGTCTCCAGAACTTGTCCCCTTTTCTGTAGGAAGTTACAGAGTTCTTTGAATGTGTTTAGTTGATCTACTGTGCCCTCTAGGCTCCATGCTTTGAGCGTAGCAGGGTCAAGTTTAGACGTGAGAAGATGAGTAAGCATGTAGTCCCATCTAAGGTTCTCTGGTGTGATAGATTCTATTGACCTAACCTGTCTGGTGAAGTGGTCAAGCAAGTCCATTAATTGACTGGGTGATTCCTTAGGGATCTTGCTATAGTCAATCAAAGATTGTAATAACTGTTGCAGTATAATTTTGTTGTTCTGAAACCTTTCATTGAGTAAGTTCCAGGCGGTTTCATAACCATTAGCAGTTAAGGGTAGTGTGTCAATAAGTTCATTGGCTGAGCCTTGCAATGCTATTCTCAACAGTGAAACTTTTGAACTGGATCAAGCGAATTGTTGCTGTGAACAAGCGAGATGAACAGTTCTCTAAATGGTAGCCAATCTGAATGCTTGCCATTGAAGTGTGGCAAATTTATCTTTGGTAGCTGAACTCTAGGAGTGCAATTAGCTTGAGTGTTAGGTTGAGTTGTGTCTTGAGGCTGAACTTGTGGTATGTTAGTCTGTAAATATTGTGTTTCATAGTCTCTAATTTTCTTACGAGCCATGCCTACAGTTGTGTAGTATGTTTCTTCGAAAGCTTGTCTTTCTCCTTCCCAATCCGGGTCTGTGTCACATGTTTCTATTTTGCCCTGTATTTCCTCAAAGTTCCTTAATAGTGATTCATCCTGTGATAGTTTGTGTGCAGTTTCTTCAATATTGTCTTGGTCAACTTGAACTGACAAAACATATTGGTAGAATCTAGTTAACTTTCCTTTGATGACTGCCCTCTTCTGCTTGTAGTTCTTAAGTCTGGAGGCATCTGTGGCAAGTTCTTGTGAGTCTGGCATTGTGAGGGGTGGTGTATGACAGTGTGTTATAAGGAAGGCAGTCACTTACCTGATTATCCAGTAAGACTGTTGTCCCTTGCACTGCTCTACCAGAATTCTTGCACCTTTTCTTACCACTAGGCCTGCTATGACTGCTCTTAGTGTGTAATCCAGTCAACATAGGCTGAAAATACAATAGAGTATTAGAATTGTACAAGTACAAGTTATGTTTTACAAACAATGTACACTGTTGAGAATATTACACTGTACACTGTTGGTATGAGGAGTGAACAAAATGATTATCCAAGGTGTGGATAGAATCCAGGACCAAGTATATAGGTTTCTGGTCTGAGGAGTGGATGAAGTGTATCTCCACGGCGTGGATAGAATCCAGGCTCGTTGAGGACCAAAATATGTAGGTTTTTGGTCCGAAGAGTAGACGAAGTATATTTCCACGGCGTGGGTAGAATCCAGGCCCGGCAAGGACCAAAATATGTAGGCTAGTGTGCCTAACAGAATTTGCAATAGGATTTTCGGAGGACCACTGGATTATAATCCAGAAAATATATAAGTTTAGAAGTGTAAGGATATTGAAGGAAGCAGGAATAATGGGGAGAGAGAATTGTTACTTTATTCTTCTTTTCTTGAAGACTACTGCTTCTCCTTGTATTTGGTATAGACCAATATTGAATAGTGCTTGCTATTTTCACTAGGTATACTTCAGGAATGACTTAAGGTTCATTTGCTGTGAGAATACACCATGCTTTGTGATCTACAACAATAATATAAGTTTTTTTTATTTTAATCTCAAAAATTACAAACTTCAGGTATAATTGAGCTGTATTGACTCAAAATACTACTGCAGTATACTCTATCTGCAAGTAGGAAAAGAGAAGCTGCAATTGCTTGCCAAAACTTCTTATCATGATAAATGCTGAATTACTATTTGCAAAATATCAATTTGCTAGACCATTTCTTGGTCTTCGTGAGATTACTATGTCCATTCAAAGTACTACTGCAGCATATTTGGCTTGCAAGTAGAGAAAAAGAGGAGCTGCAAGGATGCCAAAACTCCCTACAATTATATAAGCAGTATTTACTTTAGCTACATAAAGATGCTAAGCCTTACTTGGCTTTGTGTGTTAATACAATTTGCTTTATTTTACTTAACTTGTTTTGCGACTACATCTGATGAGAATGTGACTGCATTTAGCCGGACTGTAGTTAAGGGAGGATGTACAGTTATAGATCCTGAAGTTCTATGGTGATGTGGATCATCCTGAACGGTGGCCAGTAGCGAGTCCTTCCATGGCTACAAGCTACGCTCCACGAAGTTCTAGTGATGTCCTAGAATCCACCTCCTGGTAGATTAAGTAGTGGCTGCTAATGCTGGTTCCATGCGTAGTTGTATGTAGAAACTGTACAGTAATATATTCAGACTTGTGGTCTGTTGCTAAACTGGGGCTGTGCCCTTACGAAGCGACGATCGGTGAGAAAGTGAAAGAAGTCTAACGGCCAAAATGCGTTCACATAATCATCTTACAAAGAGTCAGGTTCTAGAATCCTATGGAAGGCTCTTCTTGAAGTTTCCAGTAGCTACCATCCAGAATAAGAGTACATTTAAAGATAATAACATGCTGTAATTATTCTGTAACATAAAAAATCTGCGTGTGAACATTTGCATTATAATTGTAATGTATAATTACAGAGAAATGTAATAATTTTAATGCGGTAAATAATCGATCTATTCATAAAGCCGCTTCTACAACCAAGTGCAATAATCGATATGACGCTTCTAAGTGAGCTAATGTATTCTGGCTGTAGCGCCAAGTAAATGCTAATGAGCTGTCACTCGACTTATCGATATCAGTTCGATGTCGGCAATGCAGCTTTCTGTTGCTAATTAACATTAATTATTTAATCTAATGATAATAGCTAATAGTAACAGGAATAAATATGTAAAACTATTCCTTAGTTTATTACAATATAGATTACAAGGGATATTTTCCTTATCTAAATGTAAATAAATAGATACAAGCGTGCCAAGAATTCTGTTTGCTGGTAATTGGCATCAGTGCCATCTAGTGACTTGTATGAATACTTCATTACTAGTATTTGCTATAAAAGTATAATAAATGGGCTCTAAGCTCTACGAGCTTACAATTGCCATGACGACTTTAAAGGACAAGGCCGATAAAAGTGCATTTTGAATGCAGTTCGAATGCACTTTTATGCAATTTTATCGGCCTTGGTTGCTAAAATGCAATTTTTCGGCGTGTTACCAGACCGAAAAGCAGCTGTTTTAGAGAGCGTGTACTAAAAAAGAATTTAAGAAGGTATGCAGATACAAATTGAGCTATTCTATAGGTAATAATACCAGTCAGAATAATAAATTGGGCATATTTCAGTTGTTAGACTCTTCAAGGGAATAAAATGCTTTATCCTTAATCCAGTATTCTAGAACAGTTTTAAATTTGTTCAATATCACTAAGTGTGAACTCTTAGGAAGTTTATTAAATGTTTAAATAAAGATGACTGTTATGTGTTTTGGATAGTCTGGAAAATAGGGAAGATCAATCATGTAACTGTTTCTAGTGTTGTATGAATGAACAGATGTCCTGTGGGAGAATGCTAAGAGGTTTTCCTTTACGTAAACTAGACAATTAAAAATATATAGTCCTGGCACAGTCATTATATTCAGGTTAGCAAAATGCTCTCTACATGACTCTGTTGGGTTCAATCCCAAAATGCATCTAAGTGCTCTTTTCTGCCACTGAAATACCAGTGTGGTATTAGTTGAATTTCCTCACAGCAGAATGCCATATATCAAATGGGAATGAAAGATGGCGAAGTATGATAATTACAATAAGTTTTCACTAACATTGTCTCTGAGTATATTGAGAAAAAAAAAAACTCGAGCCAGCTTTTTACATAGAGTTTCAATATGCTTTGTCCAGATCAGTTTTTGGTCTATGTATATTATAAGTAGTTTCACATATTAAGTGCCAGTATGGTACTTTATGAGATTGTGTGGGGGACGAAAAATGTCTGTCCGTCTGTCCGTCCGTGTGTCTGTACGCGCTCTAACTCAAATACGCTTTATCGAATTTTAATGAAACTCGGTATACGCGTTTATAATGTCCATGGGAAGAACCCTATTGAAATTGGACCAAATCGGTTCACCGGTACCGGAGTAAAACCCAATTTAGTGTATATTTTAAAGGCGCCATAACTCACATACGCTTTATCGGATTTTCATGAAACTTGGAATACCTATTTATAATGTCCATGGGAAGATGTCTATTGATATTGGACCAGATCGGTTGGGCGGTACCGGAATAATGCCCAATTTAGTGCCTTTTTATGGTAATATATCACAAAGGCGTGGATAACTCAAATACGCTTTATCGGATTTTCTTGAAACTTGGTATACGAATTTATGACGTTTTTGGGTACAAGCCTATTGAATTAGGGCCAAATCGGTTGATCGGTACCGAAGTAACGCGTATATCAATATTAATTTTGTAATCAATATTCTTTCAAGGCCCACAATGTAAGCTTATTAAAAAAACTTAACAAATTGCCAATCGTTTATTCATATTGTTAGCAGCCTTCATTGATTTGTTTCATCATAACGATGTCAGTGTGGCTAAATAATAACTTAAATAAACGATTTATAACAACTAGCCGTTGAATATTGATATTATAATGTGTATTCTATGGTTATGTAGACTACCGATATTTACATTAGGCTATATTTTACTGTGAGTATTTTTCTTATCGTTCCTGTGCAGCAATATACCTAATGTAATTCCTGACAGATAGATTTCATATGCTTATTATTCATTCATAACCTTTAAGGCTGCTTTAAATTGAAACAGAGATATCAGCGAATCGTAGGTCTATTGCATCATTATTATTATTGCCGGCACATTTTGTTTTTGGAGTTAACTCGGACATCTATTACAAAATAACTTTTATGCATGGGCCTATCATAATTGCGTGTATCACTGATTAAAAAAAAAAAACATACTGGCACTTGGTTATATCAGTTTACCTGATTTTATTTATTTTCTTCATTTATAACATTGAGATTGAAAATTATATTTTCGGTTTTATTTGAATTCAGTTTTAACAGATTTGCCTCTAACCAGAGAGCAGATTTTTTTAGCATAGAATCATAACTGTGTATATTCAGTCAATACTGTTTGTTTACTTTTTTCGCGCTCTTTTCCTTTGTAATCTAATACCTGTTTTTGCCGTAATCTCGCAACTCTTTTGTGGGTGCGTTCTGTTTTGTTTTCGCGTCAGGACTTTAGAGTCGTCGGAGCGCGGCGGAGCATTGAAGTGTGGAAGACCGATTCCTGGTTAAGGGCGGTCCATGTCGTGTTCTCCGGTTCAGACTTAATTATAACTTAATCAGGCATGCAGTGATCTTTTCTGTTGGTTCAGTTAATATTAAAAGTTCTTTTCCATGTGGGTTTCTTGGTTCATTTCACTTATTTTTTAAGTGTCAGTGTGGTTTCTTATGCGATTGTGTGGTGGACGGGAAAATGTCTGTCCGTCTATCTGTCCATATATCTTTACGTGCGATTCCTCAAATACGGTTTATCGGATTTTCATGGAAATTGGCACACGCATTTATAACGTCCATGGAAAGAAGGCTGTTGATATTGAACCAAATCAGTTGAGCGGTACCGGAGTAAAACCCAATTTAGTGTCTATTTTATGGTAATTGAAATGCAAATGAGTTCTCATGACAACATATTTGTCATAAGGAAAATATTAAGTTGCCCGTAAGCTCCCCTTCCACTGAATAATAAAAGGCCCTTGCACCAAACATAATAACATTTCACAACTACAAACAACAAAATATTTCATAATAAAAAAAGACCCTTGCACCAAAAATTATGTTTCACAATTTTAGGAGTAGGAGTGGGTACTCGGGCGACCCGAAGTTCCTTTTTCCCACATATTGTTTTACAGAGTTCATACACGGCTTTGAAAGTTGCGATACAGTTAGCTTTGACAAATAACACTACCCACATATTCCTTCACATATGCTTATAAAACTATACCTTTTTTTCTTCCGTAAGCCCTGCTTAAAGAATAGATCTGCAGCTTAATTCTGAAATCGATTACAAAAATCACTTATTTTCTGCATATCATAATTGCAGTTATCACTGATTAAACCAAAGCATTTTGGCACTTTGTTACTTTCACTTTATTTTCGCTTTATCCGTTAGTTTCTTCTATTTATTTTGAACCGTGACGGGATGACCTTCTACGTAGCGTTCTAGGTGTACGTTGGGGTAAATTGAGTATACTGTTACATTTTTATAATATTTTAAACATTTTTATTGTCGGAATGATAATTCTTTCACACTGGCCGTGTGTAGGCTAAGATGGACACGTGAAGTCAGAATGAAAAATTCAATGCCATAGCCGGGATTTGAACCAGGATCTTCGGCTCTCCGTGCCGATGCTCTAACCAACTGAGCTACCATGGCAACGTGCCGGTACAACATTAAATTCTCCAACTCCCGGCTATGGCATTGAATGTTTCATTCTGACTTCACGTGTCCATTTTAGCCTACACACGGCCAGTGTGAAAGAATTATCATTCCACTGTGACCTACTAGTGGTTTACTATAAAGCCCGGGTCTTTAAGCACTTACAGCTTGTAAGTCGCCACTGGGTTCGTATCTCATATTGAGAACGCCTGGTGGTATTCTGGGATTGTGAGTCAGTTGGAGAATTTAATGTTGTACAGGCACGTTGCCATGGTAGCTCACTTGGTTAGAGCATCGGCACGGAGAGCCGAAGATCTTGGTTCATATCCCGGCTATGGCATTGAATTTTTCATTCTGACTTCACGTGTTCATTTTTATTGTCTTCTACATTTTTTCCTCTTGCTATTGCAGAATGAGAAGTCACGTGTTTAACATTTTTTATGTTACAAAGAAAATAATTTGTTAGTAATTCATACTTGTCGAGTCCGTTATTTCTTAAGAAAATCAGTATGTTGTTTTCTGTCGAATATACCTCTGGGATGTAACTGTTACGGGTGAAAATATCGAATCATGCACTGAATAAAATGAATGAAACACATCGCTAATTATAATAAGCCAGATAGGCGATGGTCAGACAATCGATATATCCCGAGGGTGGTACTGCCTGCGGGCATTTCCAATACTAGGATCACCTGCTTTATTTTTATCTGCCCGTACCGTAGGTACTATAGGTAGAAGAAGTATTGTTTTCGACCCCCAAATCGGAAGTTGAATTTTTAACCTAAATACACGTTTTGAGGCTCCCTGAATCCAAAAATACTATTTACTATGTGTGGATGTCTGTGAACAGCCTAGCTCCAAAACGGAAAATCGTATGAAAACAAAATTTCGTATTTGGGTCGGGAATCTTCTGAAGATGTGAACTGAAGATTGGCAACAAGTTTCACGTACTTTTTCTCGAAAACGGCTCTAATTTTCTTTAAATTTTGCACATGGGTTTTTTTTATACCGAGAGCTAAAGCTTTTATTTGAATTTTTTTAATTCTTTGAAGGGTAGTTATAAGCCACCCACTGTGATTACGCGATTTTTTCAATATGGCCGTAACGGAAAATCGTACGGGAACAAAATTTTGTATTTGGGTTAGGTGCCTCCTGAGGATATGACACGAAGATTGGCGACAAGTTTCTCTTGTATCTAAGGGGACTTCACATGAAGAACATTTTGTTTCTTTGCGACATTCTCATAACGGCTCTAACGATTTCCTTTAAATTTTGTACATGGAGTGCTTATACCAAGAGCTAAAACGTTTATTTGAAACTTAAAAAAAAAAAAAAAAATCTCTGAAGGGTGGTTAAAAGCCACCCACTATTCACCCTCTGTTTGTAGAAACTTTGTCTTGCGTGGTGAACAACTGAATTCGCGCTCTTTCACGGCCTCTTATTCTATATAAGAATGTGAAGTGAGAAAGATGTATTGTTGGCCATGCATAGAGTAAAGAAATATCTGAGAGCAACGTGAGTTCTAATGACGTCATTCGTCTCCACCTAGCGACTCACGTAATAGAATGCCATATGACTGCATTATTGTTATTGGTTTGATTGTGATTTATTATTTACTAGCTTAAAAGGCCCGGCGTCGCCCGGGTTTTTTATTTTGTAATTGGAAATTAACTGATTAAGGACTTTCATTTTTTAATTCTAGGTCCTTATATAGATACTTATAATTTGAAATAGGAAGAACGAGTTATCACACTCAAACTATTTCCTCAAAAAACGCTTGATATAGCGTTTTGTGGCTCATAGAGGATGTAGAATTTTGCATCCCATCGCTTATACAGTACGTTACACAGGAAGCCTGGTAAGGGGTTCAAATAAGAAGAAACAGAAATTCCGGCAACATAAAATTGTATTATCGTGGCAGAAAATTTTTATTTCTTACTCTCATGTTACCATAAAACCGTTTTGGGGATGAAATTAAACAGAAATGCAATATCACTTTCATGCATTTCTTTACATATTACCTTACATCGTATCGTTTCTTCTATTTCCAGGCTAGAGAAAGTTATGTGACTGCATTATTTTCGTGGATTTAATTCTTTAATATTTATTTATAACATTATTATATTGAAAGCTTTTCTAAATTGTCAAAGTCATTTATTTCCAAACCCATCTGAGACCAGTGGCAACAATACACTGTTGTGATTTGGATTTGATAATTCTGTGTAAAAAGGGATTAAGTATTCTCAGAAACACTTGATTTTTGGCATTTAAAATAAAAAAATTTCAAAATCCTTTCTAGGTGAGCACCTACATTTGAAACGAAGGTACTGTCAGAATTCCAAGTCTCTACCTATTATAGTTTAGGTTCTACGTTGATTCCTGTCAGTCAGTCAGTCAGTCAGTCATTCAGTCAGTCAGGAAAAAGCCTTATATATGTATATATATATATATATATATATATATATATATAGAGAGAGAGAGAGAGAGAGAGAGAGAGAGATTAATAGAAGACGTGTTTGGCGAGTGACCTGCTCAATGCCTGGATTTTATAAACAAAACAGAAGTAACATTTATTACCCGATGACGAGGGAATTGAAAACAGTTTTAATTTAAGAGATTTGGGGATTACATTATCAAAAAGTTTTTGTTCCATCAGGAGTTAACAGATAAAATAATTTACGCGGCGCAGTTCACATGAAGGTTTTCTCTTCCTTTATCTTTGTTTTTAAGAGGATTGAAGAACTCCAATAAATTTCACTTTTTCCGCCCATTAAGGTATTTCTTAGTAATAAATTCTACTGAGTCGACATGAAATTACTATGACAATAAATTAGAAGCGAAGCAACAATATTTCTCTATCTTTCTCTTTATTCCAACTCGCCGCTGCCCCCATGTGTCACGCGCCCTCTTCACTTCATCCCAGGTAATTGAGGTCTCCACACAATTACTCTTCCAGTCACACTTAGGAACCATATTCGTACTGGGAGTGCTTCACCCCTTTGTTCTAAAGTGGCATAACTCTTTCATAAGACTTAATTATCCTGCATTTTTAAAGAAATCCAGGGTATGACTGCATTAGTGTTTGTTCTCAGACATTTCAGTGAAGATACACAGGAAGTAAGTCAGGTTTAATTGTGAAGCTAATGGAAGCAGTCTTACGTGGAAGTGAGTAGTGTAATTCTACATGGCTCTGCACATCCACACCGGGAATTTCAAGATTGCGTTCAGGAAATAAATGGTGCAAAACTTTTCTCATAAGTATATGTTTATACAGTGAGTTCCACGCAAGAGTTGGCCAATGACGCGGGTTTCTGCGGCGCGGCTGGCACAGCTCCAACTCCCGAGCGATCGGGTGAAATATTTACTCAAATAATGCCGCGGTCGTTGTAATGATTCAGGTTCTCACATTTACAGTTAAAATTACAATGAAAATAACCACGTACCTCATCACAAGAAATGTTGGAAATGTTCTCCTCTTGCATACGCGCAACATTGGCACCTTTTTTAGGGAATTTTCTTTCACGCGCGTAAGTTCAGCTTCCGAGATAGAATTAATTTCTCTTGTGATATTGTCTTTAAGTTCTTCTTATGTATGGGAAATTGACCTATATACTTTATTTTTCAAGTTTCCCATAAATAATATTTACATACTGTTAGAAGAACTTAATGACAATATCACATAGGCCTATCAAAAGAGAAAGTAACTCTGTCTCGGAAGCTGAACTTATGCGCGTGAAAGAAAATTTCCTAAAAAGGTGCCAGTATTGTCTGGATGCAAGAGGAGAACATTTCCAACATTTCTTGTGATGAGGTACGTGGTTATTTTTATTGTAATTTTAACTGTAAATGTGAGAACCTGAATCATTACAACGACCGCGGCATTATTTGCGTAGATATTTCACCCGATCGCTCGGGAGTTGGAGCTGTGCCAGCCGCGACGCAGAAACCCGCGTCATTGGCCAACTCTTGCGTGGGACTCACTGTACTTTTAGCACTCAGCAGTAGGTATTCAACACTCACGGAAACCACTATTTACGGCGGTCGGATCGCAGGCCTAATTACTCCAGGGATGTAGCACCACGTAGATTTTCCAGTATACATGGGATTGCCTATATTATTCAATGCATATGTCGGGTATTTGTTGTTCAATTTGTCTAGCATTCACGCTCATTTACCTGATAATATATTTACAAGGATCGCAAGGATGCGATTTTATCATAGGTAATCCCACGAGAATTCACGAGTTAGATTTATTAAGACTATTCAGTGAATGTAACGGATTATACAAATAATAATTACTTTCGTGCTTTGTTCAATAAAAACCAAACTAACAGCTACGGGATCACGGCATACTATGAATCAACCATCCATGAATCAATTCGAGTTACCATGTAGTGACCAGTGATACGAATTGTGCATATAAGACATAGTTAACTTCATTCAGGTAAGCTAACAGCAGAAAAGAATAAAAGCACACGAACTGGCTTGCACGGAATCGAAATTGTGTTTTTAATCAATGTACATTTCTATTATTTCAATTTCCAAACAATTTGTGTTGTACAAAATAATCTGTTTTCGTGCTGTTTTATGGCAACATGTTCTCTATCGTAATAACCATTTTGACGTCATATTTCTACGCAGTTGCTAAACCGCTGCAAAATCCGTTAGCTAGACTTCATAGGTTGCATTCTAGCACGCTTCTAGGAGGCATTGTCATACTTAGCGGTCGTTAATATATTCCACGGTAAGGCTTCAACAAGTCTTACAAAATCACCGTTAGGTGTGAAAGCTATAGATAGCCTATTACAAGAGGGGAATAAATGTTCAACGGAATTCACAGACATTTGAGGTGTCTATTAGCAAACCCGGCAATCTTCATTTTGAAAAAAGATAGAGACGCTAACTTCTAATGAAAGTTTAATACATTTCCTATTCGGTATTTAGTGTATGTGTTATAAATCCGACTTCCCACGTAAGGGAGGAAATCAGATTTACAACACATATACTAAATATGTACCAGGAAATGCACTAAACTTCCGTAAGAAGTTAGCATCACTATTAATTAAGTGGAGGGAAAGGAAGTTGAGGAATTTGATGTTGTACTGGCATGTTGTCATGGTAGCTCAATGGTAGAGCATCAGCGCGTTAAGCTGGAGATCCGTGTTCAAATCCCGGTTATGACATAACATTTTTCAAGCTGATTCTTACTTGTATTAGTATCCCAGACATGGATTTAATGTCTATTTCCTTTCCCTCCACTTAATTAATAGTATATAAATAATAACTTGGCTTCAAAGTACCTACAAATGTAGGAATCCATTGGATGTGTGTTCTCAACGGAGAAACCTCCCGTGGTCTGCCTTGTATTCTGAATCAGTTTAGGAATTTGATGTTGTACTGGCATGTTGTCATGGTAGCTCAATGGTAGAGCATCAGCGCGTTAAGCTGGAGATCCGTGTTCAAATCCCGGTTATGACATACAATTTTTCAAGCTGATTCTTACTTGTAGCATCACTATGTTCTATCAAAATGGAGATTGCCGGGTTTGCTAATAGACCCCTCATTTCTCCCCAAAAGTCTCCCATTATAATATTTTTCCCAAACTTATTGTTCCTAAAATATTTTTCCCAATCCAAAATTTTAAAGGACCTTCTTCCCGAGCCAGCTTTTGTAAATTGCACAATCCATCTTTAAAAAAAAAACACCATTTCCAAACTTTTTTCATTTAAATGGAACGTTAAAAAACGTTCTGGAGTAACACGAAAGTTTTTTAATGTTCTTGGATCATTGAGCTGGCCCCTCTCCCAATTGTTGAATACTTTTCTTCAGAGTTTTGCGCTCTTGTAGATGTGCTAGTATTCCTGAAGACGCGCAAGGGCTGGTGGTAACTCTATGGCTACTCGTTTTAATCTCTAAACCACGTTAATTGAAGTCAATTAAACTTTATTTTTAGATTAAGCACCAAGGGTCCCGGGTTCGATCCCCAATCTTTTGCATTTATTTGCAATCTGTATCTTCTCGCCGCTGGACAAACTTTTTCCTCTCAAGTTTGTTTATTGACAATGTAAGTTCTGAAGGTCCTGGTCCGCAAGTTTCTCCTATGATATAAATTAATAGAAGTTAGCCTATGTCTATTACCTTTATTTACAATATATGGTGTACTTCAACACACATTACGTAAATGAAAAGTACAAGGAAATAATTAATTATGCTATAAAAGTCTTGTATTTAGTATCTTATATGCCATTTGTTTTTCTTCAGAATCAACAAATTTGTCAAGGCAATGATAAAATAAATGAAGTCTTGTTTGCTAGATATATGTTGTAAAACATGTAAGCCTACGATATAAACACGATAGCAACCAACTCACTTAACCTAACTTAAGTTTTCATAATTACATAAGATATACTTAATTATATGATGTGTGTGTGGAATGGATGCAAATATCTGACTGAGCTTGTCGCGGTATCGTGAATTATGCGTTCGAGCGATTAACCAATGAAACGACAGGACACAGTTAGTCAAGGCAAGTCTGTTGTATAGTTTTGCTCCGCACACATCTTGTATCAAGTATCAAGCATGGAAATCTTGTCTATAGTATTGATGATAGTTCCATAACTACCAAGAGGGCAATGGGCCATTCAGAAAGAAAATTAATCGTAAACTAAAGAACATAAAACTTAACGCAAATTTTAGCACGGCATTGAGCATTCGCAACGAAAACTTAGATAACAACCAATCACAAATGAGAAAGTGAACAGCTGATAAAAATGGCTGCCAGAAACAAAAATACTATTACACACGTGTAGGCCTTTAAAAAATTGAAATCATACAAGTGTGTGCAGACATAAGTTATACATATTAACAGAATATTATATGGGCTGTATTTACTTCTGTAGTTCCTTTCTTGGGAATTATTAATGTCCGTATATTTTCCTTCGATGCAGCATCTTTGAATAATGTATGACTTCTTTATCATACAAACAGGGATAGGATACAAGGTTACGAGTTTCTCATTCATAGACGCCATCTCTTGGCTACTTCCATTTCGACTCCTGTCGTGTGGACTTGACACCACTGATTGGCTGTATCGTTATTTTTCGCATAAGCTTAACGCGAAAGCTTGGGGTTTGCAAGGTCCTAAGTTAAGTTTAATTTTACGTTTAAGTTTCAAGTTTACGTGATGCATTGTTAATGGTCCCATTGAAAAACACGGCCCCAAACTTTTAAGTTCACTTTACATTTACGGTTAATTTTCTATCTGAATAGAGATAAGAGAAGCACTGAATTCTGTCTGTAAATTCGATAACCTGTTATATCGCTTTTGTTCTCAACCAGAGAACCGAATCAGTTTCTTTAGATGAGTTTTCTTTCTCTGAAATGTATAGAGCATGGGCGTTCAAAATCTGCGTGTCTGCAGCAAATCACTTCATCAATTTACGAGAAAAAGTAGGATTTCAAGTTTGTATGGGAAAGAAACTTGTAAAGCAAATTAAAATCAGGAACGTAATTATTTTATTTTGAAGCGAAGAAAGAGGTTGAAATATTCTCTGTTATTAGGATTCAATTGAACGAAACTTGCGTCTGCTGTAAAGAAAGTTCCGGATCTGATTCAAACATGAAATCATGGGGTGAAAGGCATATTGCGACTGTTCTTAATTAATAATCTAAACTACGTGGCGCTACGTGACTTGGGAAATGCACCTATCATCCCACTTCTACGTCATCTACCATGGTGAGATGGCAGGATTGTATGGACGTATGGTCAGCACGACGATCCCAACGTCCATTCTATATGGTTTCCGTGACCAGAATCACTACTTTATAGTGAAATAGATCCGCACTTGTCCTCATGAAGCTGAGTGAACGCAGTCCCAGAATTTCCGAAGTTAAAGAAATAAAAACGTGCCGGGGCTTGACCCAGACCTCCTGATCCATAATCAGCAACGCTAACCATTAGACTACGTAGGCGGTCGGTATAAGTAGTAGAGCCCAGATTCTAATGACATGTCATATTTTTATTGATGCTGCATAGACATTGCCAACTTGTAGAAAAATCCTAACCTTAGCCTCTAGATTATAGAAATACATTTTTATCAGGTCGCTTTTTGTCATTTTATGCAATTTTACATTTTCAGGGCACTTATTTAAATTTTACGTAATTATTTTGTCATTTTCGTGTCATTTGCTTCCTTATTTAGTCATTTTCATATATTTACATTGAGTGCATTAACTTTTTTTCGTCGCTAGCGGTGCTGACTTTGAAGTGTTGTTTGTTTAATGCAAGAAGGAAAAATTCGGCGTTAATGTGTTGACATGTCTCAGTCGGAAGTGAGAATCAAAGAAATGCCAACATTTTTTATTATATTATTGTTGTTATTAGATTGACTTGGCCCCAGACTCTGCTAACTGCTTGGATTTGAGAGTGCAAACTACTGTTTACCCTAAAAAAAGAAACAACAAAATAATCCGGCAGACCACAAAAGGATGTGCCGAATTTTGACTCATCAGTGCCTCAGTGCCAGTATAAAATTCCATGAGAAAAGAACATTCACAACATTACAGTTAGGACTATTTACAATGTTTACAATTGTGTACGCACTAGTCTATAACTTTGTGTGTACAATAATAATTTTTTATACATAAAATATCAGTTTTTATTTAATTTTTAATAATTATTAAGTAACTTCCTTTAAAATTTAGGGTCATTTTATAGGTCATTTTTCAAACAATTTTAGGTCATCAGAATCCGGGCCCTGGGGATTACATTTAATAGGCAATCTATTGTTGAAACAGAGGATAATACAATAAAATCTCTATAATATAAAGACCACTCATGTTTCCAGAGCAATGTAGTCTTTCAGAAAAAGTACATGAAAGGGATTTTATACAGTAAACACATTAATGAAAACTCTTGTCTCACTGCAGAAAGAAATATTTATATTAAGTGCATTAATGCGACTTTCTGAGATTGTGTGATGGACGGGAATAGTCTGTCCGTCCGTCCATCTGTCTGTCTGTCCGTGTGTCTGTATGCTTGATAACTTAAATGCGCTTTATCGGATTTTCATGAATCTTGGTATACGCATTTATAACACCCATGGAAAGAAGTCTTTTGAATTTGGAACACATAGGTTGACAGGTACCGGAGTAATGTCCAACTTAGTGCCTTTTTTAAGGTTTTTATTTTAAAGAATTTATCAAATGCAGACCAGTTTCTCATGACAACATATTGTTTTACAGTGTTCATATATGGCTTTGGAAGTTGCAATGCAGTTAGCTTTGACAAATAACTCTACCCACATACACCTTCACATATGCTTACCATTGTTCTTCCGTAAGCCTTGCTTAATTAATCGATATGGAGCTTTGCTCGGAAATGGATTACAAAAATAACATTTTCTGCATATCATAATTGCAATTACCACTGATTAAGCAAAAGCATTCTGATACTTTGTTACATCAGTTTACCTGATTTTATTTGTTTATATTTTTATATGTGACCAGGAATGTAATATAATGCCTAAGCGGCCTGTCACACTGAGCTTCGATCGATCAAGACCAGCCGACTGCCATCTTGCGCTCTCGACTAAATTTCTGTTCCTTGTCACACTGCATCGAGCGTCATCGATCAACGAAAATATTATAGGTTATGTACCTATATGATTTTACTAGGTCTACTCATCACTGTATATTAGAGGTAAAGTATATTACCTTATTAGGAATACGAATGCCTATTTCCTGCACATTATCATACTACATGTGTTGGGATGTAAGGTTTAATATTATGCCTACTATATCAGGCTACATCTGTTTACTTCAAGCTTCCATCAGTCGGCCGAGCGAAGAGGTTTGTTGTTTGTTGTAGTTCGATCGCCCACCGTTAGGTGCTTACAACTCGATCTATTTTTGTGTTTTTAAAATTAAATTACATAAGAAGATATCGTTTTAAATGCCTTAAATGATTCGTGCAATTATATTTCATTCAAATATAAGTTTAAAACGACATTATTGTGTAAGTTAAATCTTCCAGCATCAATTCTGAAATTCAGGTGGGTACGAAGTTTGCCATCGACTGGCGATTGAAAAACGGACAGGTTTGATTTCACAGACCAGATGATCTCTCACCCTCGTTGTTGATCGCTGGCGATCGATGCTATGTGACTGGTACCACTGCTGTCTATAGGTTCATTATACCAGTCAGTCGGACGCTGTCCCTCGATCGATCCAGTGTGACAGCCCCTTAAGTTTACTTCATTCTAAACGATGGCTGCCAGTGCTTTGGTGCTCAGGGCAGTGGAGGAGTAATATTACAGGTTGAATGATCCCGAAACGCCTTTTGGCTGCTGTTTATCTAGAACTAAAAATTAAGATGGAGTTTGAGGCCACTAGCTGCTCAGCGATAATTCAAATTATAAATAAAATGTGAGGAACAGTGAAGGGAAATTTAACACTCGAAATGTGTTTAGATAGAATATTTGGGGACCCTATGGAACCTTCTGAAACTTCTAAGATGTCCTCAAGATTAACTCATATGAAGAATAAAATATCAAGGTACCGGTTCTCGACAGACTTGGGACCAGTACAGTAGCGGCTATTCAGGGGAAGTAGGTGAAGTAGCACTTCACCAGTATTTTTCCTTTACAATACGTATTTTTAAAGTTTATTTTCCATACCATGAATGTTGGTTTTTACTATAAATGTATCTGTATTTTTGAATTGCCCGCCACGCCACCACCTGGTGTCAAAGCTAGGAGACACTTAAATCCTGAGTGCGCAACTTGCTTCAAGTCGGCCGTGTGAAGGTGAACTGGAAACCACGCCCTCCGTTGCATGGGTAGTCTGGTCAACTAAAACTGAGGATATGCAAGCAGCAGTTTTCTCGCTTATCCCACGTCCCCATACCGCTGCGAACAGACTACCCACGAAGCCGTCCCTCTTGTTCAGCCATATTCTTCGCCAGCACCTCATACTGTCAGCTCGGAGAAAGAGGTGGGCACGTTAGATCTTCCACCGTCTGACGCCGCCAAATTCGAATGTTTTAAATTCAGAAAAACCCGGATTCCACAACCCCGATTAAGTATTCTGTCGCACTGGGAACACTAAGCGACTTCCTCTACCTCGATCATTAAAAATATTATTTTCTCGTCTTTTATTCCATTTCGGGAAACTCTCACGCGATTTTCCCTGCCCTAATTATTATTATTATTGCTGTTGTTATTATTACTATTATTATTATCATCATCATTACTATCATTATTATTGTTATTATTATTATTATTATTTTTGCTATTTTCTCTCGTCACACAACTCACACAACGTTCGACGAGACGAGAGAAATTAGTAAAAAAATATTTAGGGCAGAGAAAATCACGTGAGAGTTCCCAGAGATGGATTAAGAGACGAGCAGTTTAGATAGGTCTACTCAATTTCTAAAAATATTTTAAGTTTGCTGTATGAAATGGTATTTGCAGCACGCCCTCGTTTTTAGCCACCAGCCGCTACCTGGTGAATTCCGTTATTAACATAAGCATGTGGCATTTTTCTTCTCTTCACCTAATTTTCCGGCCACGAGCCGCCAGTGCTTGGGACTAGTAGCTTAGACCGCATCCTCGAAATCCCATGACTAGCCAAATTTGAATCTTGCACCTTTTAATTCAACTGAGCAAGACGTGGAGAAATAATTACAATAATAATATTATTATTACATAGCATACATATATTTAATAACCTTGAAAATATGATAAAGTAGCTGCATAATCTGCAGGAACAATAGAATGAGATAAGACTCGAATCTGATCATTTACGATATCTTCCCGGATATCAACAAACTTTCCAAGGCAACGATAAAAACAAATGAAACCTTGTTTGCTAGATATATGTTGTAAAACATGTAAGCCTATGATATAAATATGAAAGCAAACAATCACTTAACAGAACTTATATTTCCACAGTTACATGAGATATAAATAATTGTACGATGTGTGCGGAATGGAAGTAAACATCTGACTGAGCTTGTCGCACTGTCGTGAAGTATGCGCTGATGCGATTAACTAATGAAACGACAGGACACAAGGCAAGTCTCCTGTTTACTTTTGCTCCGGACACATCTTGGATCAAGTATAGATCATAAGTAGAGACCGGATTTTAAAGGGAATTCCTTTTTTTATATTTCATCACAAAACGTGATAAAATTGAACAGCACATCACTGAGTAATTTTCAACTGCAAATGACCTGGTTTAAACGTCCCTTTTTTTCCTTTTTTAGGCCCATTTCCTTTTTTTAAAATAACTTTCCCTTTCCAGTACCTTCTTTGCTAATTTATTTTGAAAAATTCGTAAATTTCCCAGTATTTAGCAATATGAAAACATTAAAAATTGTTTACACTGATTCACCATTGAAAAAATAATTCCTCCCAGCAGAATAGAGCGTCACAGGCTTGCCATTGCCTAAGTTTCCCATTATAACAAGGTGGGGAACATGGATTTCGTGTCCTATTTTCCTCTGTGAGAATTTCAACAAAATAAAAAAATGTCTTCAGTCATTAGATGTTACAGAATCAGCAGCTGTAGTGCAAGCAAAGGCTTTACATAAAACAAACATGTATCTCTCTGTTGAATTTTTACACTCTCTTACTTTTATATCCCTTTTTTCCCACCTTTTTTGGCAATCATTTTCCTTTTTTCCCCACCTTTTTTTGGCAATAATTTTCCCTTTTTTCGTCCTTTTTTGGGTGAAAATTTTCCCTTTAAAATCCGGTCTCTAATCATAAGTTCAACATTTACAGTCACGGATTCGCGCTGCTCGATCAACTGTAGTCGATGAATTCACGAAGTGCTCTAGCGTGCGGCGAGTGTTGACCTTCTGAATGTTCCTGGAACAAACCTATTATGCAGAATAGTTTCTTATTGGTTTTAGGATGATGTTTAGTACGGTCATAAAAATATTACAGAAAACAAACTTTTACTATTCTAAACCTTTATGCATTTCAGCTGTATGAAACTCAGAGTGGTGAGACCTTTGACAGAACTACGCCTCTACTGTTTGCGATTCATTACCTCTCGTTGTGTCTAATTGTAAGAGTTGGTAGCTCTCGTTGTAATTACGCCATGTTTTTGAGTCTCTCAGCTCAAACTCATTCCCTAATTAGTTCGAAATGTTCTTATTTCAGCTGAACTTGAGGGTATAACAGGCAGGAAGGATCATAAGCTTCTCTCTGCAGTATGAAATTGATTCCATAACTCTAAAGCATTCATACAGACATACAGCCAGTTATGTTTAGAGCAGGCCCACTACACGTTGTTTCGCTAGGGAGTCTAATTTTATTTAAAAGGTTTTCTTCAGGTAACACCCAACATTTTAATTAGGCTATATTAAATGCTTATAATGTTAAATCAATACAATTATTTGTACATTAAGACCCCATTCGAATGAAAACCTGCTCGTGGTTCAGGGCAGTTCAGTAATAACATGTCTACGCGTATAAATATAAATACATTATTACGGAAATACAATGAAGTTCAATAGTCTAGAACAGCAATTCCCAACGGGGGGTCGACCCACTAGTGGGTCGCGGACGGATTACAGGTGGGTCGCGACTCGATCCTAAAGCTATAAGAAACCATCCAATACCATCAAAAAAGATAAGAAAAATCGAAAAAATCTAATTGTGAGAATATTATAGGAGAAAAATTCCTCCGACACTGTGACTTGAACCCAGGAACTTTGGCTATTCGCGCCAATGCTCTACCAACTGAGCTAAGCCGGAGTTCAATTCACAGCGCCAGATGGAACCTCTCTCCTATGAATCTACTTCACTAACAGACAAGTTATGTCATATGCAGTACTGTGAGGCACACTAATTAGTGATTTTTGTGACCGGGCTCCCACTGTTATTGTAGGCCTACAGTTAACATTGAAGATCTCTATATATATAAAAGGCTTTGTCCTGACTGACTGAATGAATGACTGATTGACTGAATGACAGGAATCAACGTACAGCCTAAACTATAACAGGTAGAGACTTGGAATTTTGACAGTACCTTCGTTTTATAATGTAGGTGCTCATTAAGAAAGGAATTTGAAAAATTCTGATTCTAAATGCCAAAAATTAAATGTTTTTGAAAATACTTAATCCCTTTTTACATAGAATTATCAATTCCAAATCACAGAATATATTGTTGCCAAATGGTATCAGGTGGGCTTGGAAAAAACAATTGAAATGCACTTTTGACAAATAAGAGAAGTTATCAATATAATTCATGTTATAAATAAATATTACAGAATGAAATCCACTAAAATAATGGAATCACATAACTTTCTCTACCCTGGACATAGAGAAAACAAAACGAGGTATGGTAATGTGTATATTATTATATTATATCGCAGGTTTTTGGAGAGAAAAGTATGAAAGTGATAATGCTTTCTGTTTAATTTCATCCCCAAAACGGCTTTATGGTAAGTATGAAAGTGATATTGCTTTCTGTTTAATTTCATCCCTAAAACAGTTTTATGATAACATGAGAGTGAGAAATAAAATTTTCCGCCTCGATATTACAATTTTATGTTACAGGATTTCTGTTTCTTCTTATTTAAACCTCCACCAGGCTTGCTGTGCATTGTACAAGCGATGGGATGCAACATTCTAGATCCTCTATGAGCCATAAATAACTATATCAAGCGTTTTCTGAGGGAATAGTTTGAGTGTAATAAGTCATTCTTCCTATTTCAAATTATAAATGCCTATATAAGGACCTAGAATTTAAAATTGAAAATCCTTCATAAGCTAATTTCCAATTACAAAATACAAAACCCGGGCGACGCCGGGTCTTTTAAGCTAGTAGATATATAAGCTTTCATGAACCACAGAGTATTGTCTCTGTTTGACATTACATGAGAATATTATAGGAGAATAATATTCTCATGTAATGTCCAACAGAGACAGAGGGAGTAAAGCAATTGCATCTGTGGTTCATGAATGCTTATATATAAAACTAATTGTGTTTTGATTGTTTTCTTATTTCTTTGTGTACTTTTATAATTGTAGATTTTATCTTCACCTAGAAACACTTGCTAATGATTATGAAACCACTTGTTGCATATATTGCAAACATATTATATCAATTGTTAAATAAATAACTGTTTTGCTACAAAGTACTTATATTTTGTCAACTATTTTCAAATCAGAACACAAATTGTTTATCAATAATCAATCTGTATCTTCAAAAAAAGCATATATATATATATATATATATATATATATATATATTTTCAATATTTGAAGGTAAATTATGGTATGGTATGGTAAGGTGCATCTTTATTCTTATATACATGTTAGATACATTATCCATAGAATAAATCCAGCGCACGGGCCTAGACGGCCGTTCGTGCTTTTGCTATGCACAAGACAAAAACAAACAAAAGAAGAGGAAAGTAACATTAATAATACAAAACAATATAATACTATAACTTACATAATAATGCTATATAAAGATGAAGAAAAGAAAGAAGACAAAAAGTTGTATATATACATATGGAAAGCATACGATACAAATAAGGTTTTTTACTCCACCATGAACCGATGGACCGTGGAGGTATTCCGATAAGGAAACGTGGGTCGCCGGCTGAAAAAGGTTGGGAACCACCGGTCTAGAATAGTAGGAATGGAAAAAAACAATAAGAAACATGAACAATAAATGTTTATATAATAAACTTATAACTGTTCATATTAATTAGTATAGGGATATTTTTAGCAATGGAACTACAGAGACATATTTTGTGATGTACCGGCCGACGACTTGCTTCCAGGCCGCCTCGCGGACCGTACGTTCACAGCACATCGCAAAAATAATGCCTCTGTATAAGCTTGGTTGGAAACTAGAGTTGACATGCAGTAGTAAAGCAATTACGTTCGAACCCGTGACCCTCGGGTTTCCGCGGCGATGCTCAATCGACTGAGCTATCCTCAGTTCGACTCCCGGCGCCAGATAAAATCTCTCTCTCTCTCTTCTCTCTCTCTCTCTCTCTCTCTCTCTCTCTTTTCCCTCTCTCTCTCTCCCTCTCTCTCTCTCTCTCTCTCTCTCTCTCTCTCTCTTATGATTACCCTTAATGCTTGATATCACTGAAAGACTACGCCATTATGAGTATTGTGAGATAAAGTAATTTTTTGGTTTTGTGACTGGATTTCCACTGTTATAGCTCAATAACATCGTAATAAAGAGATTCCATCTTATGCCGAGAATCGAACTTTGGCCACCTTCTTTAGTATAACATCGGCACGCAAAGCTAAAGGTCACAGGTTCGAAACTTTGTATCAGAGTAATTTTTCTTCTAAATAATTCTAATGGAATGTTGAAAAGAAACCATAAACCCTAATACTGTTATGAATGTGTGTGTGTAAGTATGTGTATTATATATATATATATATATATATATATATATATATAAAATTGTGAATGTGTACTTTATTTCAACAAATTATTATTTACAAATGAAGAACTCAAATTATTGCAATTTAAAATATTTATATAGCATTTGGATATCAAAGTGGACATTAATAATAATTACCTATTGAAAGTAAAGTTCTACTCGTTTTTGCACTTTCCAGAACTATTAATTTGCTTTAGAAGCCCTGATTTTTGTTTCCTTAGTTTCTTTTAAAAAGGAAAAGTCTTCACTGTAATTTATATACAATTATTTTCTTTGTATATTCATTGAAAATAATCATAACACATTCAGTGAAAAACTTGTGGCAATAATTTTTTTTTACAATTTTCACAGTTTTATAATACATATATATTATCTCCGTGGCGCGACATCCCCGAAGGGACAAGGCCTACCACCAGACCGCTGCGTCATCTACCTATAGGCAGATGGCAGGATTGGGGGGCATGTGGTCAGCATGCCGACACCCACGGCCGTTAATGGTGGTTTCCATGACCGGAGCCGCTACTTCTCTATCAAGTAGCTCCTCAATTTGAGTCACGAGGCTGAGTGCACCCCTACCAGACCTCCCTACCTCAGAAAAATCCGAGGAGTTACCGGGGATCGAACCCAGGCCGACGGATCTGTAGTCAGCGACGCTAACCACAAGACCACGCCGGCAGTCTATATATATATTTGAAGTTAAAAAAATATTATTCTGAAAGTATTCATTTAATTGCACATTCGAGAGGATTAGAAAGACAACTCATTTTAATAACTCGTTACTATTACAATTGGGGGTACGCCGTAGCGTAGTGGTTGAGGCGCTGCGCTACAAACCGGAAGGTCGCGGGTTCGATCCCCGATGAGGTCGTTGGAGTTTTTCAATTGGCCTACTCCTTCTGATGGCACTATGGCCCTGGGGTCGACTCAGCCTCCAACAGAAATGAGTACCAGGAGCAATCCTGGGGGTAAAGGCGGCCGGTGCGTAAGACTGACAACCTTACCACCTTCATGTGCCGATGTCTAAAAATCTAGGAGCCTCAACCTCCTGGACCCCTCTGGGCCTCCATGGCCTGTAATAGGGAACACTTTACTTTTTACTTTACTATTACAATTAGTTGCACGGGAACTGATATAGCTCAAAGTGAGAATCCTTATCGTAACTTGATTGAGATTCCGTATTGAACTTAGTACTGAGGCCTTGCAACATATTAACGCAAGTTGGAGTAAAGCGTTGCTATGATACGTGTAATGGCAGGCACGTGAAGTTGGAGGCTATTATAAAAGTGAGATGAACACCTGACACATTGCCATTTTCAAATTGGAGCGTGTTTCCCAGCTGCACATTAATTAGCTTCTCCCTGTGCACAAGAGTGGCACAAGTATCACCTGCCGGTCATTACAATTCACTCATCTATTCCAGTCATAAGCCGCGTGTTTGATATTCACCAATACCGTTTAGCAATATCTGTGATGTTTACCAGCCACGATCGTTTATCTTATAAAATGCTTGCTATTAATAAGAGGACACTGATTTATCGATAAAATCTTCAGCTCGTCACTGGACCCTGTAAGGGTTTGTATGACAGACGATAATATAAAATAACGAATATTGGCAATGTTTTGTAAGCTATTACGCGAATATCAGATATTAGAGAGATTTGAAAATTATATCATTAAAACGACAATTTTAACGCGATTCTTTTGATATATTGGAACATAACATTGAATAATTAATTAACTAAGTTTATAATTGCATATTCTTTTCAGAATTAATTTAACTGTTGCAGTTATGGATAATTATCATTACAAAATGCCAGACAAATTTTGTGCACTGAAGTGCCGTTTCCCTCATAACTCAAACATTTATTAGAATATTGCAGTCAATTTTTTCACGTAAGTATGTTTGATATTACTGAACAACAATGTTTAGAATCATTGATGTATTGTTAATACCTTTTTTTATATTTCTGATGTAAAAATTTGTAAAAAAAATTAACAAGTGCAGAATTATTTTTTAAAAATATTTATACTGCAAATAATCAAAAAATCCTAGATTATGTTGTTTATATGATATTTAAAATAGAGAGAAAAAAGAATCACTCAGAAATATTGGTATTTATGAAAATTATCAGGGAAACGGCACTTCAGTGCACCAAATTTGGCTGCCATTTTATAATGATAATTACCCATGAACTGTAATAGTTAAATTAATTATGAAAATAGTGTGAAAATGTAGAACTAGTCAACATAGAGCATGCCAGATTGCATGGCAACAGAACAATTCTTTGCTGAGAAAAAATAATGAAACTTCACCTATTTTTCAGCATCGAAAGCTGTACGTCCCCCCTTAAGGCTATTTGCATGTGCAGACTTCCATTCGAATATAAATGGTCAGGAAATTAAATGATAAGAAAGTCTTGTCAAAATGACGTTAAATGTTGCATATAGACCTATTTTACGAATACGTCCAAATAAAAACCTCTTTTCCATTGGGTGCCTTAACATGACAGAAATTAACTAGGGTAGAAACAATTACGCAGTATTTTTTTCATTGTGTAGCCTACAGCTGACGAATGAGGTCATAATGATACATTTGAAGGGATGCCTTGACACCATTCAGACAGTCCGTCAAGTCTGTCAGTCCGCATGCAAATTAACAGCGATCCGTATTCCGTGATTATGTCATTCTGTGCAATGATTGAGGTTATGTGTAGACTCCTCTGAAAATGCAGGGCGTAAATAAGGCATTGCCTGTATAGACACGGTATTTAACAAAACATTTCCGGAAATATTTAGTATCTATATTAATAAAAGGAAGTGTCTGTTCTTCTCTCTGTCCGCGATGCCCAGCTAAATCTACTGAACGCAGAGATCTGAAATTTTAAACATAGACGGAAGAGGGATATAGGCCTAAATGGACAGACATTGATCAGTTTAGACGGAACTCACTATGCATGGGTTTTCTGGGCCAGGGAACTCGATCGCTTGATGTTGTAAGTCCATCCTGGACGATTCATTCCTTTAGAATATCAAGGCCCGTAGACATATGAAATTTTCAACTTACACGGAAGAGGGATAATCAATATAGGAGTAAATATTGTCAAACATTTTTCGATTTGGACGAAACTCACTATACAGGGGTTTTCTGGGCCAAGGAACTCGAATCTGAGGTCGCTTTTACCAAGCGACGCTATCAAAATTTGATTTAATGTAGGTGTTAATACATCTAATGATTTAACTATTATGCTCTTAATTTTTAATTTTTACTTTTTGAAATAATTATCGCGGGCGAAGCCGTGGGCACATGCTAGTTGTTTATAAAGATTCGAATAGATTGTAAGACATCAGGTTTTTTTGTAAATATCAATCAATGTAGAATATGTTTCCATAATTTCCCCAACTTAAGGGTGGCCAAAAGACCTACAACTAATTATCATAGGTAATCCCACGAGAGGTTACGAGTTTATCGATAGATTCGCGACTGCGCAGCAGGAGCGAATTTATCTTATGAAACTCGTAACCTCGAGTTGGATTTATTAAGACTATTTCACGAATAAAATGTAATAGATTACATGAATAATAATTACTTTCTTCTTGTTAGTTTAAAATAAAATCGTTAATACTGTCAGCTGTCAGATCACGGCATACTAAATCAATCAACAGTCTCCATTATGGAATACTAATCAATGCTACCAACGTATATTGACAAAATACCGTAGTGAACCACTACCAACGTATATTGATAAAATGCCGTAGTTAACATCAAAATCAAGATACGAAATAAATACACATTTTAATTCAAGAACGTAATTTATTTCTAAAATATCACTGTTTACTTGAATGTGCATTGATTGAAAACACAATTTTCAAAGTTGAAAGTTGACGGAATCTGCTGGTTTTCGGTAATGGAAACTGAAGTGGACTGGATTGAAGTGGCTGTAGATGTAGAAGGATTTCGTAATTTCTCCAGAATTGATGAATGGTGCTGTTGATTTATCTGCAGATATGGTTTCAGTGATGATGCATTGGCGTGACCTGTTATTTTTATTAATTCTTGCTCCTGTATTCCAATCTGCACCATGTTTGACACTGCTGTAGAACGGCCTGAATGATTTGTAATTCTTTGTTTCTTTGTGTCCAAACCAGCTTTTTGAGCATACGCTTTTGTCCATTTTGCCATCTCATTTTCGCCCACGGGACAGTTTTTATACCATACGCCTGTTTTCTTGTAGGACTTATTAGGTGTGATGAAAAAGCGATCGGTTTTTATTTTGTTAGTGACTTATGTTATTTTGGTTTGGTGTAAGCCATTTGGTGTCAGCGAGCTTTTGGTTTCCGCCCTGGCAAGTTTTTGAAAATATAGGGTTATAGGCAATTCTGCCCGTTGGATTCCCATCGTTACCTACTTCTTCTTGAAAGTAGTGCATTCGACATTTTACACCTTCTCCTCCACGCCATGCCAATTCTAGTGATGCAGTAAGAAAAAACTTTATCTGCAAGCCGTCAGGAGTATTTTCGTTGCATAAATCTACCATTAACTTATATTCGTGTGACTGCAAAGCAGAAGCACTAACCTTTCTTTTCTCCGGAATGTTCTGAAGTTGTTTCGTTTTAGCATCTCTCGCGTCTCTCGCACATTTAAATTCTTGGTCTGAGAATGGATTAAAATTTATATTATGTTCTTTAAAATATTTCTCTTGTATGAGTTTAGCAGTTACGTTCCATATTGTCTTAACGCTGTATTCTTTATAATCTTCGCCATTGGATTTTCTCATATTGATGGCCCAATCTTTTAATATATGAGCAATCTGTTGAATTTCAGTTTCTCTAGTCAATTCGTACTTACGTTCCTCACAAAACTTTTGGAACTGAATCCATATACATTTTCTATTTCTTTCGGTGTTTTGTGGCCTTGCTTCCTTTATAATAATGTCAATTTCGTCAATAGACGCTTTACCAAATCTTGAGGCTGCCATTTCTGTTTTCAATTTAGCGCCGACAATGGATGACGTAATCTAGTATCACTGCATACCGATACTGTTACAGTTCAGTAACGAACAGCGTGTTTTACCCGATAAAATGCTATCCTCGCGATTCCTACAAGAATATTGTAAGATAAACGGCCGTGATTGGTCTATATCCGAGGATTTGCTAAACGTTATTGGTCAATATCAGACACGCGGCATATGAGTGGAATAGTCAACACAAATACTTGTTAATATGAGCTTGAACACAAACAAATGCAGGCACTGAGAAAGTTTTCACAGGACTAAGAAGGATGTATGGCATATAAATGGTTCCGTCATTTCTTAGTACAGAGACATTATTTTTGCGATGTGCCGAGAACGCACGGTCCACAGGCGGCCTGGAAGCAAGTCGTCGGCCATCAAAGGCTCATGTACAGGTAGGAAAGAAAAAGCGGACCGACTAAAATATCTAAGTTGCCGATATGAGCCACTGCGCATGACTAGCGGCATACACAGGATAGCAGGAAATGTATTGAAATGAACATTGCTTGATTTGAGAAATAATTTCACGTAATTTGCATTGCTTGTGAAAACAGACGTTTCCGTTACATCTTTACATTTCACAAAGATCTGTAATCAGCTACAAGAGTCGGTTCGCTTTTTTTTCCACTACCTGTACATACCCCTCAATTCAAGCACACGGATTTCTGAATTAGGCCCACAGTTAGAGTAATCACCTACCTTTGTCATAGAACATGTTGAAAATGTTCTCCGTTTACCGCCACACTTTTCTGATATCTTTTAAGAAAGTTTGCATTCACACGCATTTATTCTTTGTGCGAAAATGCTGCAATTTCTCTTCTTATATTCTCTTTCAGTTCTTCAGTTTTACTTTGTGTGGGTTATTCGTGTACATTTTATTTCTAAGTTCCTCCAAAACTAAAAATCACATAGGCCTTCAGTAAGATCTGTTGTGCATACAGCGCATAGGCCTACTTAAGGTCTCTCGTTAGATTTAAATGAAGAATTGTTTGAAGATATGGTAATAAGTAAGGGGTTATGGCCAGCAAGATCTCCAGACCTTACTGCATATGATTTTTATTTTTGGGGAACGTAAAAAATAAAATGTACTCTACAATATACTCCCCATACAGTACAATTGAAGAACTGAAAGAGAACATAAGAAGAGAAATTGCAAGTTTTCATAATATTCAGTTGGACTTTAGTACATACCGCTATCTTGATATGTAGTGAATGAGTGAAAAAAATTGCTATCAATAATATGTGAATGTGGAGGTTTAAACATATAGTTAGGCTGTGTTGTTTTGAAGCAGAACAGGAAAGGAGAATAAGAAGAAGCAAAATACAAACAACAATCCAGACTAGCATAATAGAACTTTGCGCCCAATGCTGCTCCCCTTTCCACTCGCCACTCGCCTGGCAGCTTCCACCCCTCTCGGCTTCTTCCCGCGTGCCGCCTGCTCCACTTCCCCGCAACGAATACATTCATGCCTGTAGCCGTTGCTCAACGCCGGTAATGCATAATTGCAATTGATATGTCACCTAATATTTCACAATAAAGAAAGCCCCTTGCACCTCCACATAAAATTCCAAAATTATAAAAACGACCCTTCCAACAAAATAGGCTATTTCACAATACAAAAAATACCCTTGTACCATACATAATATTTCATAATTATAAAAAACGCCGTATTATAACATAAAATGTGGCTTAATTGATGCAGGAAAATTCCCTTGTACCAGCACTACTTATAAAAACCGATTCTTGCGTTAAAACTTATGAAATCCCCCTAACATAACTCTAATATACGAAAGCTTCCTTCAGTGCTCAACATTCACTCGTAGCGTAGTGGTCAAGACTCCTAGGGTTCGAATCCCGGTCGATCCAAAATTTACTATTAGGAATAGGCCTGAAATAGGTAGGTAGGGTGAAGAGGAGATGAGAGGAAGAGAGGAAGGAGACTGGAAAGGAAGAGAAGAAGATAATAAAGAAGAAATAAATTATTTTTTCTGTTTCATCAGTTCATTAAGAGATGGCGCCACCGTCGCTACTAGTAGTTCAAATGCCGCCGCTAGGGGTGGGAGTTAGAGAGTTCGAGTGAGGGACTCGTATGGGGCGCAAAGTTCGGTTTTCCCTCCAGACTTAACCTCTGAATGATCTGATTAATTAACTTATTAGTGAAAAGTTGTTATAAGTTGTGCATATATACCTGAAAGAAGATTTTTATATAGTACATAATATTTTGGGTTGTAATATTATTCTATTAAACACAAAACAGGTGCCTGTACGTAAGAAGAGCCTAGCAGTAAGTCTGCTCTTGCTCAGCTGTTGTACGTTTCAATGTTTTTGGGAGAGTGGTTTTGACACATATTAACTTAACATTGTTATGTATAGTATTAGATTGCCATATATGTTGGTGTTACAGGATTACAATGACGAAATACGACAGGAACAGATGTGGGAGATGCAAATCCTCAACACTCAGCGAGGATCAGGAGAGAAGGTTGACCTACCTGTAGGAGAAAGCACCGCCAGTTCTAGCAGCACGGGAAGCATGTCTCCTACATCAGGAGCAGCAGACTCCCCTCCTCCAGTAGTTCTTCACCCGGCTCTGCGGGGATTGGAAAGTAGAACAACAGGTGAGTGTGTCTTCCCTATCAGGATCAGCTGATTCCTTGTTTTTAGTAGCCTTCCAATCTGCTCTTTCAGGATTGAACTAGAATTGGAATAAGTGACCGTATTTTACGGATCATAAGACGCTCCGGGCCATTAGACGCACCTTCATTTTTGGATGGAAATTTAAAGGAAAAGAAATTTAATGTGATTCTAAACAAACATTTTAAAAAGGGAATAATATACTTCATTGCATAAACAAATTATAACCTTGTAGGCTACAATGGAATCAGTGTAAATCACTTCTAACTTAAAACCTGCGTTGTAAGAAAATCTCTTCTGAACAGGAGGCATCGCGTAAACTTTAACAACTGAACTGATTTCTCATGAAAGACTGAAAATATTTTTACTCCCTCTAACCCTCAATTCAGCATACGATAAGTTAAATATAACGGCACAAGACTGTTTAGAGGTCATTGCCTTCATTTAAAATACCCGGCACTGACAACTTCTTTCGTATAAAAGAACTCAACATTCCTTCCTTTTCACATTGTATAACTTACCCTCATTTTACGATTGTGACAAGTGCGCTGAAGTAGACCTACGGTCTGCCAAAATTTGTAACAATCTTATCGTTTAAGACACTTTGTTTATACCTATTGTATTCCAGCAATATTTACCATAATTTTTATTTTTTAATGT
This sequence comes from Ectobius pallidus, assembly GCA_964059195.1. Lineage (NCBI taxonomy): Eukaryota > Metazoa > Arthropoda > Insecta > Blattodea > Ectobiidae > Ectobius > Ectobius pallidus. The sequence continues at coordinate 183,144,112 of CAXKWD010000004.1, read as the reverse complement.
ACTTCAGACGACTAGACGCACCCAACTTTCAAGGCTCTGTTTTCAAGTAAAAAAGTGCTTCTTATGGTCCGTAAAATACGGTAAATAAGATACCAGTTGCCAACTAAGATATATTTTGTGATCTGTCGCCTAGGCCTTTCGATGTTTCTACACCATCTTCAGGGCAACTTTTGCTGGCTAAGAGCTCCAGTAATTAAAATAAAACTGCTCTTCGTCACCTTTATAAAATAAGATAAAATTTGTAAAATCTCATAAAATCACTGTCACTGAACTATCTTCTGTGGCCTTCTCGCCGCGTTTCTCCGGACACGCGCTGAAGATGGTGTAGAGACACCGAAAGGCGTAGGCAACAGATCACAAATTATATCCTAGTTGAGCAACTGGTATCTTATTAAGTGCCAGTATGGTACTTTATGAGATTGTGTGGTGGACGAAAAAATGTCTGTCCGTCTGTGTGTCCGTCTGTCCGTCTGTCCGTGTGTCTGTACGCACCATAACTCAAATACGCTTTTTCGGATTTTCATGAAACTTGGAAAACACATTTATAATGTCCATGGGAAGAACCCTATTGATATTGAACCAAATCGGTTCACCGGTACCGGAGTAATGCCCAATTTAGTGCCTATTTTAATAGATTATGGCGCCTTTCTCATAAAAAGGCTCCATCACTCAAATACGCTGTAACGGATTTCCATGAAACTTGGTATACCCATTTATGACGTCCATAAGAAGTGCCTTATTGAATTTGAACCTAATCTGTTGACCGGTACCGGAGTAAAACCCAATTTAGTGTATATTTTAAAGACGCGGTAACTCAAATACGCTTTACCGGATTTTTATGAAACTTGGTATACACATTTATAATGTCCATGGGAAGACGTCTATTCATAATGGATAAAATCGGTTGACCTGTTTCGGAGTAATGCTCAATTTAGTGTCTATTTTATGGTAATATACGTATTCGAAAGAATTTATAAAAAAAAAAATGAAAATCAGTTATCTTGACAACATAGCCTATTGTTTTACTGTGATCGTATAAGGCCTTGGAAATTAAAATACAGGTAGCTATGACAAAAAACATATTGATTTACATGGGCTTATCCAACTAGACCGTTAAAATGACCCAGGTGGCCGAGATGGTAGACCTATCTTCTTCCGTAAGCCCTGCTTAATGAATAAATCTGGAGCTTAACTTGGAAATCAATTTAAAAAAAACACACATTCTGCATATCATAATTGCAGTCATAACTGATTAAAAAAAACATACTGGCACTTTGTTACATCAGTTTACCTGATTTTATTTATTTTATTACATTGATGGAGCTCAATGGTGTTGAACATGTATTTTAATAAATCTAGAATTGGAAACTAGGACAAGAGATGAATATGTCCCCTCTTTCAGAAGTTGATGACTCATGCCTCCAGTTTTCCTCCATCCTGCTCTGCGAGAGCTGTAAACAAAAACAACATAATACTGGTAAGCAGTCATATCGATTTACTGATAGGACTTGTAGTACTGGAGCAGGGAAACTCCACTTCGTCAAATACCCTTTTCTTAAACCTGTTTTAAGAAACCAACAAAATTGTGAAAAATTTCATTTTTGGAAAATATCGTACTTAGATAGACAGTTATTTCATCTTTCATTTCATGTATTAACTAGCTTAAAAGACCCGGCGTCGCCCGGGTTTTGTATTTTGTAATTGGAAATTAGCTTATGAAGGATTTTCAATTTTAAATTCTAGGTCCTTATATAGGCATTTATAATTTGAAATAGGAAGAACGACTTATTACACTCAAACTATTCCCTCAGAAAACGATTGATATAGTTTTTTATGGCTCATAGAGGATCTAGAATTTTGCATCCCATCGCTTGTACAGTGCACAGCAAGCCTGGTAGAGGTTTAAATAAGAAGAAACAGAAATTCCTGTAACATATAATTGTAATATCGAGGCGGGAAATTTCCCACTCTTATGTTACCATAAAGCCTTCATACTTTTCTCTCCAAAAACCTGCGATATAATTTAATAATATACACATTACCATACCTCGTTTTGTTTTCTCTATGTCCAGGGTAGAGAAAGTTATGTGATTCCATTATTTTAGTGGATTTCATTCTGTAATATTTATTTATAACATGAATTATTTTGATAACTTCTCTTATTTGTCAAAAGTGCATTTCATTTGTTTCTACCAAGCCCACCTGATACCATTTGGCAACAATATATTCTGTGATTTGGAATTGATAATTCTATGTAAAAAGGAGTTAATTATTTTCAAAAACATTTAATTTTTGGCATTTAGAATCAGAATTTTTCAAAATCCTTTCTTAGTGAGCACCTACATTATGAAACGAAGGTACTGTCAAAATTCCAAGTCTCTACCTGTTATAGTTTAGGCTGTACGTTGATTCCTGTCATTCAGTCAATCAGTCAGTCATTCATTCAGTCAGTCATTCATTCAGTCAGTCAGACAAAGCCTTTTATATATATAGAGATGTGTTTTCCATGCATTTCGATACAAGGTTTGCTTTCCTCTCAATTTCCCGTAAGTAGTAAATCGTTTGGTATTCAATTATTTCAAACATTATAATTCTTCTATAAATTGACATATGAACTTGATTTTGTTGTTATTTTCAGGCTTGAAATGTTCTCTAGTGCTTGACATGGACAAATTTCTGGTATATTAACATTCTACTGTGTTCTAGATTTTTGTTTGTAATGATGTGAACAAAAAAGTATTTTCTGTTTATATAAATCTATATAACAATTTAGGCTAAGATCTTAAGTATCCAAAAAAAAACCTAAATGTCAGGCACTAGAGAATTATTCTGTGTACAACACTGTGAAAATTTTGTGATTTTATCTTTCATAGTTTTGAAGTAATCTTGTTCCAAGTTTATAGCCAAAGTTTAAAAAAATATATAAACAAGTTATATGCAATTAGAAAACATTTTTCTTGTGAAATGTCTTAATGTACAGCTCTATAATAATATATAAAATTCTGAGAGTCGTAATACTTAAAAATAAAATTTTCATATCTAAAGGTGTACATATACTTTAAGATATATTTCGACCATCTTGTGGTCATCATCAGTGACTATTTAAATAAACCATGTAATGAAAATACATAAACCAGCCATATATTGGTTACATAGTTATGTTGCTACATTTATGTTTTTTTTTTTGTTCCTCAGGAACCGGCAGTGGTCCCTCTGCACAAGTGGTTTGTCGCAAACGTCCTCTCCTCCCTGGGGGCGGCACCAGACTGGCCATGTCACCAACAAAGAGAACAGTACTCTCAATACTGGCGAGGGCACGGGCAGCACAAGCAAAAGATCTGCCGGAGTATCAAAGCATCACCAATGGGTAAGTCCACACACTGTTTCGAATTATTAACAGGGCCCGGATTCTGATGACATATCTTTTTATTAATGCTTCATAGACATTCCCAACGTGTAGATAAATCCTAATAATGTCCTTTACAAATAGAAATGCATTTTAGAAGGTAATTTTTTGTCATTTTGTATTTTTAGGGCATTTATCTAATTTTACATCATTATTTTGTAATTTTTGTGTCATTTACTTCCTTATTTAGTCAGTTTGATGCATTTACATTGAGTATATTAAATTTTTTTCATCCCCAGCGGGGGCTTTCTATGAAGTGATGTGTTTTAATGCAACACTCGGTGTTCAAATGTTGTCATGTCTCAGTCGGAAACGAGAACCAAAGGAACGCCAAAATTTGGTATTATATTACTGTTGTTATTAGATCGGCTTAGCACCTGCTTGGATTTGAAAGTGCAAACTACTGTCTACCCTCAATAAACAATAATATATTCCGGCAGACCGCAAAAGGAAATTCCGAAGTTAGACTCTCCAGTATCTCAGTGCCGGTATAAATTTCCACGAGGAAAGAACTTTCACAACAGTTATTACAGTAAGCGGAGTTTTTTTTACGTTTTACTATATTTCAAGTATGCACCCATTGTTTAGGCGGATGAGGACCTTCTCCATGTACAATTGTATCCTATCAAACAATCGAAAGTAATTTACCTTCGGTAATCTCTGTATGTTGACAGAGATCTAGTGCATTCCTGAATAAGGTAGGTTTTACAAGATTTTTCCCCATACGTGTAATATTTAAATAAATTACTAGTTTGCTATAATACAACATTTTGTAGGATCTACTTAAAAATCAATTTTCTTATTTTTCTTCTCAGATGTTCCGATCAACAAAAAAGAAAAAAGTTTTTGACCTACAACATTCATTCTGAATTTACATTTTTTACAATTATAGTCTATTAGTCTGTTAGTCTATTAGTATATTAGTCTATAACTTTATGTGTACAATAATAATTTTATATAAATAAAATATCAAATTAATACATCATTACATTAAAAATCTGTATTATGCTAAAACATACCAATTCTAAAATTCAAATACCATTTCCAGAATTTTCTCTTCAAGCCCTGTAACATAACATAAGATTGAATAATACATTTTATATGGTTTAAAACACAAACTCTCGCCACACATGTGTTTTAAATAAATGAAAGAACTCTTTTGAAAATAGCAACTTAGGCATTTGCATTGTGGTAATATAGCCATATTCATACTTTTAAATTACTGGGTCTTCCACTCGGTACATAAGTTAACTCATGATCTACCTAACCTATCTAGTTACAAGTTTCTATCATCAGCAATGTGACCTACTAAAATGATGAGCAACTGCCAAATTTCAATAACATTTTCGTGTTCAGGAATTCTCAATTAGACCTAATTAATAAAATCAGGTAAACTGATGTAAAAAAGTGCCAGTATGTTTTTGTTTAAACAGTTATTACTGCAATTATGATATGCAGAATATGTTTTTTTTAAATTGATTTCCAAGTTAAGCTCCAGATTTATTCATTAAGCAGGGCTTACGGAAGAACAAAGGTCTAGTTTTTTTTAATGAGATTAAAATCTTCCAGCATCACCTGAACTGTACAGATATGTCATATCATGACAATCGCACACTCACATAAAAATGTAAAAAAAAATCAAATTGGCCGGTTTCGGGTTTTGAACCATGGACTCCAGAATGTGAGGCCAAAGCGTTACCATCTCGGCCACCGGGGTCATTTTAACGGTCTAGTTGGATAAGCGCTTGTAAATCGATAGTGTTTTTTGTCATAGCTACCTGTATTTTAATTTCCAAGGCCTTATAAGATAACAGTAAAACAATAGGCAGTGTTGTCAAGATAATTGATTTTCATTTTTTTTTATAAATTCTTTCGAATACGTATATTACCATAAAATAGGCACTAAATTGAGCATTACTCCGAAACAGGCCAACCGATTTTATCTATTATAAATAGACGTCTTCCCATGGACATTATAAATGCGTATACGAAGTTTCATAAATATACGATAAAGCGTATTTGAGTTATTGCGCCTTTAAAGTAGACATTAAATTGGGGTTTACTCCGGTACCGGTCAACAGATTAGGTTCAAATTCAATAGGGCACTTTTCATGAACATCATAAATGAGTATACCAAGTTTCATGTAAATCCGATACAGCGTATTTGAGTTATGGCGCCTTTCTATTAGAAAGGCACCATAATCTATTAAAATAGGCACTAAATTGGGCATTACACCGGTACCGGTGAACCGATTTGGTTCAATATCAATAGGGTTCTTTCCATGGACATTATAAACGTGTATACCAAGTTCCATTAAAATTCGACAAAGCGTATTTGAGTTATCGCCCGTACAGACACACGGACGGGCGGACAGACAGACGGACAGACATTTTTCGTCCCCACACACAATCTCATAAAGTACCATACTGGCACTTAATAATTTTATACACCACTCATGTCGCAATGTTGCTGATGAACAGTGATATTGTAATATAACTTGTATAGGTAGTTTAGCTGTTGTGTTTGGAATAATGTTTCCTACTTTGCTGAACCCTGTTGTTAGAGTTTACCTGTTGTTAGAGTTTACGTTGTAGAGGTTAAGTGCCATAGTTTAGTTCTTATAATAAGGAATGGATATAAGCACTCAACTTGCACTATTCTATCACAACTTTCGTACACTTCCAAATACAACAGAAATGCACGAACAGAATTTAAGTTTTGTGGGAGAAATACTTTTTTAGCTTTCTTGTGAGCCAATGTCACATATCTCTAACATACGTTAGCCTTCATGACTTTCAGTTGCCCAACATTATTAAGTGCCAGTATGGTACTTTATGAGATTGTGTGGGGGACGAAAAAATGTCTGTCCGTCTGTCTGTCTGTCTGTCCGTCCGTCCGTCCGTCCGTCTGTCCGTGCGTCTGTACGCACCATAACTCAATTACGCTTTTTCGGATTTTCATGAAACTTGGTATAAACATTCATAATGCCGATGGGAAGAACCCTATTGATATTGAACCAAATCGGTTCACCGGTACCGGAGTAATGCCCAATTTAGTGCCTATTTTAATAGGTTATGGTGCCTTTCTCATAGAAAGGCGCCATTGAACCTAATCTGTTGACCGGTACCGGAGTAAAACCCAATTTAGTGTATATTTTAAAGACGCGGTAACTCAAATACGCTTTACCGGATTTTTATGAAACTTGGTATACACATTTACAATGTCCATGGGAAGACGTCTATTCATAATGGATAAAATCAGTTGATCTGTTTCGGAGTAATGCTCAATTTAGTGCCTATTTTATGGCAATATACGTATTCGAAAGAATTTATAAAAAAATGAAAATCAGTTATCTTGACAACATAGCCTATTGTTTTACTGTGATCTTATAAGGCCTTGGAAATTAAAATACAGGCAGCTATGAAAACACTATTGTTTTACATGCGCTTATCCAACTAGACCGTTAAAATGACCCAGGTGGCCGAGATGGTAGACCTTTCTTCTTCCGTAAGCCCTGCTAAATGAAGAAATCTGGAGCTTAACTTGGAAATCAATTTTAAAAAAAGCATATTCTGCATATCATAATTGCAGTCATAACTGATTAAACAAAAACATACTGGCACTTTTTTACATCAGTTTACCTGATTTTTTGTCATTACGAAATATTAGGAGTTAGTGCAAATTGGTCCATGTCCATAGTCTAGCTTAGAGTCTCCACTGAACAGCGGTAATGAGAGGCTCTATCGTCAGGTATTATACCGGGTGTTATACTGTCGACGTAGTTCAAAATTCCGTCGCAGACAGTCCTTACGAATCACTACACAGTTTGGAGCTCAGAAGAAGGCTAGCGGCAGGGGTGCATGTCTCATGTTAGAAGCATAACATTGTCCCCTTCTTCATTGTACCCCACTCCTGATCTCCGTATTGTACTGAGCGACGAGAATGCATGCCTCAATTCTAGAAGCATAACACTGTCCCCCTTCTTCAGGCCCCGCTCGCCGTCACCTGATCTCCATGCTGTATCTACTGTGCTTATAAGAGAATTCGCAAGTTTCCAAAAGGGTACTTGTGTAATTGTAAGGATCATTGTTCTGCATATAAGCTTAAATCTAACAAGTCATGATAAATGAACGTTAATAAATCGAGTTTTCAAAACATACACACGTCTTTCTCAACCCTAAACAATTTTAACTTCACATTCTCACATAGCACTACTGATATCTGCATTCAATTGTCTCAAATTTACAGTAAGTGATGTTTTCCTCGAGGCAGGATTTCATAGCACCAGTTTTAGACATGGTAATTTTATTATCTTATACCTAAAAAATAGATATATTCATAATTATATTCAGTTAGTATACTAAATTTAAACGAAACCATTACAGGGATTTTCGAGAAGTTGGTGAAACACGAAATAGCCTATATTGATGGAAACTGTAAATCTTCTGAAGATGCTTAAAACAAATATGAAGTTTGATTACCATTTGCATATTAGCTTTTTATGCATTTGACAATTTTATTACACAATTTAACGCGATGTAGGCAATCAAATGAACTGGAAGCAGTCAGTGTGGTCAATTTCAAGCCCGAAAATCGGACGCATGCAGAGAGGTCCAAAGTATAGTAATCACGTGGTATTCTCAGGAAAGTCTTAGTAGATAGTTCCTACAATATTGATATTCTTTACCATTTGAAAAATAAATGTAATTAATATAATTTGTCGTCTACGTAATTAATAGGTAGAGTTTCAAACACAGTAGCCAGGGATTTTGTTACCTTATTTTTCTCTGTATTTCTCTGTATCCCCAGCGTAGGGTCATAATAGGCCTTCCAAATGGAAGTTACAGTACCTTGACTAATTTTATTACACTATTTTCGGTGAGAAGACAGATATCAATACATTATCAAAAACCTTATTTTAAATAATACAGACAAGAATGCACTTGGAAAATATTGCATTGTAGGATATTTACTCACCAGATATAGTAAGGGTAATTAATTCGCGAAGGATGAAATGAGCTGGACATGGGAGGGAAGGAGGGAAGACATATCTCAAATGTATTGACTGGGAGACCCGAAGGGAAAATACCACGTGGAAGACCTAGACGTAGGTGGTAGGACAATATTAGCATAGATTTAAGGGAAGTAGGATTTGCGAGGGACGGTTGGATGGAGTTAGCACAGAATAGGGTTGAATGGCGGGCTCAGCAATGAACCTCCGGGTTCCATAAAATAGATAATATTCCTTTAGCTTGCTGAGGAATTGTCTTTGCCATTGAGTAAGTATTGCCATTAAGAGTATATTTACTTCCTTACCTACTGAGGCTGCATTCCAGTAAGGTAACCTGGTAGGCCTACATGTGAATTCCTTTTGTACATTAAGTTTTCTGCATAAGTAGTTAACAGAAAGAAACTAAATTTTCACATAGCATCAGATTGACTTTCCTTAACGAAACCAGACAAAAGATTATTTTTTTTAGTATCCTTATTTTTAATTACGGCATCTCGGTAATTAAAAGAGATGGGGAGCTGATTTATTTTTACAAGTGCGTTTATCCTGGCTCTTTGTTGTGTATAAAAACTTCCTTTTTTAAGTTCTGTAAGGGAGAAAATAAAAAATAAAAATAACAAACATTCCAAAAGGTATTTGCTTATAGTAATTTCTTTTTAGTAAAAAAGATAACAAATCCTATATTTTCCATCGTATGTATATACAAAAGCACGTATAAACTTGGTGCTTTTAAGAATAGCAGCATTTCAGAGAACTGTATCCAGCTTTCATAATGTAGGCCTATGCGATTTTCAAAATTTGCAAGCCGGCGTGGTCTTGTGGTTAGCGTTGCTGACTACAGATCCGGTTTCGATCCCCGGTACCTCCTCGGAATTTTTCTGAGGTAGGGAGGTCTGGAACGGTGTGCACTCAGCCTCGTGATTCAAATTGAGGAGCTACTTGGTACCGTAGTAGCGGATCCGGTCACGGAAACTACCTTTAATGGCCGTGGGTGTCGGCATGCTGAACACATGCCTCCAATCCTGCCATCTACTTATGGTAGATGACGCAGCGGTCGGGTGGTCCATCAGGGATGTAGTGCCACGGAGTAGTTAATTAAATAAAATAACACTGAAACATTAATGGTGCTAGGGTGCTATGCTTGATCCAGTTTTATTAAGGAAATACAGTTTTAAACTACGAGGGTCGTTCAATAAGTAATGCAACACATTTTTTTTCTTAGAGCAGGTTGGTTTTATTCAGGATTCGAAAACATCATATTATTCCCCAATCTTTTGGCTACAAACCCCTATTTTTCAACATGATCATCGTTCAATGCTACAGCCTTACGCCACTTTAATGGGAGGGCCTGTATGACTGCATGGTACCAGTCTCATCTGTGCGGAATTGCTTTCTCGTTATGAGGCTGATGGTGAAAATTTCTTGTCAAACATTGTCACAGGCGATGAAACATGGGTTCATCACTTCGAGCCAGAAACAAAACGGCAATCCATGGAGTCGCACCACACCAACTCTCCTTCGAAGAAAAAGTTCAAAGCCATACCATCAGATGGTAAAGTCATGGCTACGGTCTTCTGGCACTCTGAAGGGGTTATTCTGTTCGATGTCCTTCCTCATGGTGAAATGATCAACTCTGAAGACTATTGTGCTACTCTAAGGAAATTGAAGAAACGACTTCAGTCTGTTCGTCGCCACAAAAATGCAAACGAACTTCTCATTCTCCATGATAACTCAAGGCCTCACACAAGCCTGAGCACTCGACAGGAGCTCACAAAACTTCAGTAGATTGTTCTTCCTCAACCACCCTACAGCCCGGATCTCGTACCTTCTGACTTCCACCTGTTTGGCCCGATGAAGGATAAACTCCACGGGAAGCACTTCGTGGATGATGGGGATGTTATTGATGCAGCAAGACGTTGGCTCTGATATAGACTAGTAGAGTGGTACCATGCAGGCATACAGGCCCTCCCATTAAGGTGGCGTAAGGCTGTAGCATTGAACGGAGATTATGTTGAAAAGTAGGGTTTTGTATCCAAAAGATTGGGGAATAATATGTTGTATCCGAATCCTGAATAAAACCAACCTGCTTTAAGAAAAATAATGTGTAGCATTACTTATTGAACGCCCCTCGTATGTGAGAGTATTATAACTTTCTAATCAGTAATGCGGGAAGAAATGCAATAAATAGCCTACCAGGTAACTGATATAGAAATAATACACCTCTTATTTAACTGATGCAAAATGAGTAATTTATAAAATAAAATAAAAAATTGATGCCAGAAGCCATTTTAAAGAATATAAATAAGAAGGTATTTACAATTATAAGGGAACCACTGTTGTAGTGTAAAATAAAAATACCAACTGCTGTTTTTTTTACATTTACTTTAAATTTAGAAAATATAACTTAGTATTTTCAAGAATCATACACACACACTTTTATGTCCATAGATCCATAATCCTTGTAATATTGTTCTTGTATACTTTATCATGTTTAGGCAATTCCACACATAAAAGAAGCAAATGAAAAAAATAAAAAATAAAAGCAAGTTTTCAGCTAAAACAATATGTTCCCACATGTTCCCTTGATAATGGCTCCAGTAAAAGTTTGTAATATTGTAGGTTAAAATCTACCGGTAAAACACAAGTTTCTGTACTACAAGAAAAGTTGGCGATCTTGGTCATGTCAGATGATTACCCAGTAGCATACCTATTTCAGAGATAATAATTGTGAAAACTTAAGATAATAATTGTGAAAAAATGAAGGATGCCTTAAGGTTATCTCACTTTTGGAACTTTCACAGTTAAAATCATTCATATAATGTCAAATCAATTCATAGTTTGTCGGTAGTTGCTAAATTACTTCCAGTCCTTTTTATGTTTAATATGTTGTCTTTCTTACTAAATTTAAAGTTGCATATATGTTTTTCTTCATACTTCACTTCTTCTTGTAGCACTTGTTCAATATTTAATGTATTAATTATTGTGGTCGCTGGTGACCCTGGCAGTTAAAAAGTGACCTTACATAAATAAATAAATAAATAAAAAATGTTAAAAATTAAGATTCACAAAATATTTAAGCTTTTCTTCTGTAGAACCTACATCCTTTGCTCAAATAGAGTTCTTTTCTTATGGACAGGTATAAATTTTGTCAAATGCGTGATTTACTAAGACAAAGAAAATTTATTGACTGACATGCACATACACACGGTCAAAATATCTACCCTCCGCCATTGATAATGATGATGATGATGATGATTATTATTATTATTATTAAAGCTTTATACATAAAGATCGACCCTGATGCCTTCCATTTTAGATGCCTATTAGTGTTATATAAAGTGTTCCCTATTACAAGCCATGGAGGCCCAGAGGGTTCCAGGAGGTAGAGGCTCCCTGATTTTAGACATTCGGCACGTGAAGGTGGTAAGGTTGTCAGCCTTGCGCACTGGCCGCCTTTACCCCTCAGGACTGCTCCTGTTATTAATTTCTGTTAGAGGCTGTGTCGACCCCAGGGGCATAGTGCCACCAGAAGGATTAGACCAATTGAAAAACTCCAACGACCTCATCGGGGATCGAACCCGCAATCTTCCTGTTTGTAGCGCAGCGCCTCAACCACTACGCTACAGAGTACCTCCAGTGTTATATAAATGAATTAAAATATTAATTGTCTCTATAATTTATTTTTTTCTGTGCTTGTTTTTAACACGTGTATACGAGAAAGTTTGTGCAACATATGTTGCACCATTTATTACAGGTTTTAAAGCTTTTACATTTGATCGTCGCTTGTTTTAGTAATTAGTTCACCGTTTCAATTATCGTTAGTACACTTTGGTGTGTTAGAGAATTCCACAAACGCGAACTAGCCATTATGCAGATTTCTAGTACAATTACGTCATAAATGTGTTACATTCCTCGTCAATAGAAGGCATATTGAAGTCCCACGCTGTGCTATGTCCCATAACCACGAAAATGTGGGAACAGATCAATAAAGCGGATTGCACTAAATGGATTTTACCCTACACTGAAATTAAATCGGTCTTTTTTCAATTGAGCTCTACAAACATATTGGCTTACCAAACGAATTCATTAATTCTGACTCGTGTAAATGCTGCAGGTATAGAATGCAATTTGAGGGTTATTGTTGACAATGATAAGAATAATTGCTCAGTCTCCTGAGAATTGAGGAAATCATGGCTCTGAACCAATTTGTGTTAGACTGCAAATGTGGTCGGATAGAAAGATGGGAGATTGCAGCAGATACCACATGTTTTCCTCACGCACTCTCTCGCATCGGAGGTTGTTATATCAGAATTATAGAAATATCCGCTTATATACCACTCAAAAGTAAGCAACAGATGAAGCAAAGCAGGAAAAAGAAGGCAGTACTAGAATGAAACTCTGAACACGCAAGAAGACAACGTTGATGTTATTTTCTTATCTCAAATAACACATACATCAACGAAAACATTGCTTATTATTAGGGTTCGGATGTTTATGACATGTCATTTTTTTTTATCCTGACCTCCATTCTCCCCGCAAACACAAATTGAACATGAATTGCACATTTGTTACCCTAATCCATACCTGAGCAATTGAGGGGAAACGTTTTAGTACCCCACCCATGCTGTGACGTATGAAACCTGCTCTTCATGTTCAGAAACTGTCACGTCGAAACTGCTTTATTCTGACGTCAAGGGCGACTGTAGTGGGAGACATTACCCCACCGCACAGTGGCACAATGTGAACCAGTTGCGCACCCGTGTCCTAATCGGACCGTTTTTATTTTGCATATAAAGTCATATTTTGGTCATTTTCATGGTTTTGGTCACATTTCGGTCATATTTTTAATTTAACGTCGTATTTCAGTTCTAAATCCGGATAAGAGCACAAGTAGGCCTAAGCAGTACGTGCACTAAATTGTCGGCCCGAAAAAGATTCACGAATATTTTTGTTTTACCGTAACTGAAATGTGAAGGTATAATAACAAGCAGGGCGGGTAACAAGTAATAACACAATTACCTCTTCCTCCTTGTTGTTAACAACTTCCAATATACACATTTTAACAAGATTTTCATTTCACATTTTGCAGTAGTATCTGGATACATTAACAGATTAGAAATTCCTTACAAGTAAAACTTTTAAATCAACTGTAAAATTGTTAAAAAGTGATTATCTGATTGAATTAATATGATTTAATAATTTAGTGTCATTAAACGTTTTAAATGAGAGCAGTTATTTTTAGGACAAAAGCGTTCTTTTAATAGGTCATATTTAGGATTTTTGGGTCATATTTAGTCATTTTTAGTAATTTTTAAGGTAATATTTAGAGTCATATTTTCCACTTTGTTAGGTCATAAACATCCGAACCGTACTTATTATACTAAAAACTACGCAGCATTTTACAATCAGATTTAATATAAAAAAACTGACACGCATAATGATATGCAAGTATAAATGATTGTAAGGACTGATAGCATTTAGTGCATACTTACGCACATACTGCTACTACACTAAGAAAAAACAGACACTCTAATCAACAAACATTTTCTCGTCCATTGGGCTGATAGATTTTAGCGTATTTATTATAATTTACAAAACTAATGTTTTACATGCAAATTTTAACTTTTTAACTTGTAATTTTCATGTTTTTAGACAATAAATAAACAATTAAATTATTTGCAAACAATAGTAATAACAATGAGCTCACTCTTAATTCACTACACTGGGTATGTTGCAATTACAATCCTACAAGTCTTTATATACAACCACAAATATAACAAGTAACATAAAATTCATCAACAAAAGCTTGTTTTTTTTCCTTCATTCTAGTACTGCCTTGTTATTCCTGCTTTGCTTCATCTGTTGCTTTCTTTTGAATGGTATATAGGCGGATATTTCTATAATTATGATATTTATATCTATACCACTGGAAAAATGAAATTGATTAACTATCGGAGGTTGGTTAGAAATTCCGCGATGCCCTCTCCTGGATGCAATTTCAGATGAGAAAGTGTTCAAATTCTCATCAATGAAATTCTTCTTCACTTTGTAATATTATTTTTAACAAACTGTATATTTGTAGTCTTTAATAGGCTTATTTAGCCGCAATATTGAAATCCTCGGTTTCTTTTTATTATTAAAAAGATATAATTTTCTCCTATAATATCTCATATAATTTAGTATTAATTATTTCTAACATTTCTTCCATTGTCAGTTTATCTCTCTAACTTTCAACATTCTCCTCAAAAACGCTCTCATGCATAATTTTTCTCTAGGAATAAAACATTCCATTCTATTTAGCAAGGTTGAGATTACATAGGATTTAAAAACTTTCTTCAGTAGTTCTGATTTTAAATAGTTATCGGAAAATCAATTTTTCCCCTTAAAAAGAAAATATCTTACCATGCTCTATCTTCCTTTTGATCTCTGTCCAATTTTCTGTTATTCTTGTACCCAAACATTTATAGGAGCTGATTATTTCTGTTGGACAATTCTTATTTTTGCTGCCTCTGGCCGTACCCTAGGTACTAGACTATAGGTAGAGGAAGTATTGTTTTCGACCCCATTTCAAAGATAACTTTTTAACATAAATACACGTTTTGAGGTCATCTAAATCCAAAATTCTACTTTCGGAAACGTATATGTGTTTGTGCCTGTGTGTCTGTGTGCTTCTATGTGTATCTGTGAGGATGTGAGTCTACGAACAGCCTAGCTCCAGAACGGAAAATCGTAAGAAAACTAAAATTTTCTATTTTGGTCAGGTAACTTCTGAGGATGTGACACGAAGATTGGCGGAAGATTGGTGACAAGTTTCTCTCATTTTTAACGGGACTTGACATGACGAGATTTTAGTTTCTGGCGATTTTCTCGAAAACGGCTCAAACGATTTTGTTTAAACTGTGCGTATGGGGCTCTTATACTAAGAGATAAAACTTTTATTTCAAATATTTCTTCGAAATAATTCTCTGAAGGGTAGTTATAAGCCACCCACACTGAATACATGCTCTTTGCAATATGGCCTCTTGTTATTTATCGGAATGTAAAGTGAGAACAATTTACTGACTATGTTTAAAGTAAATAAAGTTACAAGAGTACATTAATGAGATTTTACTTGTGTTATGTAACCTTCGGGGATGCGATGTGATGTGGTAACGACATTCTTATCATTTTTACAACCAAATTACACGAAGAGAATGTCATACATAATTATATTATCCTAAGAGTCTAACTTTTATTTTGGTAGAGGATGTTATGTGAATTTCACATCAGATTCTTTGTTTCTATTACCATAAAACTGCATTATTTAACAATAGGCTGCATTTCTAATCAGTAATCGAGAATTGCATTGTTCAGATAACTGGATAGTTTTTCTAAACCAGCTTCCACTAATAAAGTTGATTCATTAGCATAATTGAGAATATTTTATTTCCCATTGATCGTTATTCCTTCTTCTTTTTCGTGTAGAGCTTCGTTGAAAATTCTCTCAGAACATAGGTTAAAGAGTAAGAGAGATAGGATAAATTCTTGACGTACACCACACGTCCCCATCTCGTATTCTCACTTCAATAGCTGTCAGGTATATTATTTTGATTATCTAACTGTATTTCCTGTAATGTCTTATGTGGAATAATATGTCATGACGAACTCTATGAAAGTATTTTTTTAAATGAATAAAACCGAAATATATTAGAACTAGCATGGCCCGTGGCTTCGCCCACGATAATTATTTCAAAAATTAAAAATTAAGAGCATAATAGTTAAATCATTATATTTATTAACACCTAAATCACGTGGACTACATACCACGATTAGATAGCGTCGCCTGGTAAAAGTGACCTCAGATTCGAGTTCCTTGGTCCAGAAAACCCCTGTATAGTGAGTTTCGTCCAAATAAAACAATGTTTGACCATATTAGGGCTTACAACATTCAAGCGATCGCGAAAGTTTAATTTCCAAGGTATGACAAAAATAGACAAAGCCAACTGTAATTGTCAAACTTCCATTTAATTTAATTCCAAACCCATCTGAAACCCACTGGCAACAATATGTTTTAATGTCAAATGTGATTCGGATTCGATAATTATGTGCAAGAAGGGATTAAGTATTCTCAAAAACATTTGATTTTTGGCATTTAAAATCAGAATTTTTCAAAATCCTTTCTTAGTGAGCACCTACATTATGAAACGAAGGTACTGTCAAAATTCCAAGTCTCTACCTGTTATAGTTTAGGCTCTACGTTGATTCCTGTCAGTCAGTCAGGACAAAGCCTTTTATATATATAGAGACTAGCATGTGCCCGCGGCTTCGCCCGCGATAATTATTTCAAAAATTAAAAATTAAGAGCATAATAGTTATATAATTATATTTATTAACACCTAAATCACGTGGACTACATACCACAATTAGATAGCGTCGCCTGGTAAAAGCGACCTCAGATTCGAGGTCCTTGGCCCAGAAAACCCCTGTATAATGAGTTTCGTCCAAATCGAACAACGTTTGACCATATTTAGGCCTATATTGATTATCCCACTTATAATAATAATAAGAAGAAGAAGAAGAAGAAGAATCCTCTTCGGGATTAGGTTGAAAATTGCATATATATGCGTGCCTTGACATTAAAAACAAATGAATCGACCAGCGTGAGCTACAACATTCAAATCCAAAAAATGCACGTTTTCTGCCCATTTTTCACTCATTTTTGGCATTTAGAATCAGAATTTTTCAAAATCCTTTCTTAGTGAGCATCTACATTAGGAAACGAAGGTACTATCAAAATTCCAAGTCTCTACCTGTTATAGTTTAGGGTGTACGTTGATTCCTGTCATTCAGTCAGTCATTCATTCAGTCAGTCAGGACAAAGCCTTTTATATATATAGAGATTTTAACATTATTTTTCCAGTTATTCGATACTAAAATAAATGGAAATAAATATCCGAGTTCAGAAAGTTTGTAGCAAGTGAATTCACCTTTTCTTTTCATAGTAATGGAATGATTGGAAGCACAAATGAGGTAACTCCACTTTTTACCTGAGCCCGCCATTCAACCCTATTCTGTGCTAACACCATCCAACCATCCCTCTCAAATCCTACTTATCTTAAATCTATAGGCCTAATAATATTGTCCTCCCACCTACGTCTAAGTCTTTCAAGTGGGTTTCCCAGGCAATATTTTCGAAGTAAAACTTTTGCAGCCGCGGTAGGGGTGAATCGAGAGCTAGTGTAACGCTCAAAATCGTCACGAAGTTAGTGAGGTGTGACGGAACGGACTGCACAGAAAACAATCAACTCAATGATTAGGCTTATCCAAAATTTAAAAAATAAAAAAAATAATAATTAAAAATCCAAAATTAAAAAATCCAAAATCCAAAAATAAAAAATCTAAAACAAAAAAATTCAAAGATCCAAAATTTTAAAAATCCAAAATTTAAAAAAATCAAAATTCCAAAATTAAAGAATTCAAAAATCCAAAATAAAAAAGTTCAAAAATCCAAAATTGAAAAATAAAAAATCCATAATTAAAAAATCTAAATAACCAAAATTTAAAAAATTAAATTAAAAATTAAAAAATCAAAAACTTAAAAAACATAAATCCAAAATTAAAACATCCAAAATACAAAATTAAAAAAAAAAACATAAAATAAAAAAAATTGAAAATAAAAAAAAATAATTCAATGAACTAAAATTTAAAAAAGTTGAAAATTAAAAAACACAAAATTCCAAAATTAAAAGAAAAGATATACAAATTTTAAAAATCCAAATCCAAAACTAAAAAATCTAACAACCCAATATTAAAAAGTCCAACAGTCCAAAATTAAAAAAATCGATGGTAGTTTTGTAGAATCCGCCTATATACCACAAATGTATCAATAAGCTGAAGTTTATGAGAGAGAGGAAAATAAATGAATGAAGTATAAAATAATGTGGTTTATTAAGATATTTAAAAGTAAGATTGTATATTAAGTGTATCAATTAAATATAAAATATTAAAATATCATTGAGCTCAAGGAAGTCAAATTGGATAAAAATTGTCACTTATTAGATTAAAATACAACTGGAATTAAAATATAAGCATATTTAAATAAAACATTCAAATGTTGTCATAAGTCAGAGGATAACTTATTGAAATATAAGTTCTGTCGATATGTATGTCTTTTATACAGTTAGCCTTTGCTCACTTCCCCTTTTGATGGTGTAACTGCCACTATTATAAAAACAAACCGTTTAATACGGTGTATAGTTCTTCTTCCTAGTTAGGTTAATCGAAGTTTAAAAAAGGTGCACTTCCTTCTTTCTTCTTGGATACTATGGTTATTGATATTAAAAGATCCAATGTTAATTTATAATGTTATCAATGTTAATTAATAAACAAAAGAACCCACCAACCACACTTCAACCAATCAAAGAAATTTCTAAGGACAATAGCCAGTTTACAACTTTCAATTTCACTAGTAATAAAGTATATAAAATCACAAAGGAACTAAAGAAAAACAACATAAACATCGCATTTAAAACTAATAATAATTTAAAATACAAAATTCCCAATAAACTAAATAATTACAATAACAATAATCAATATGAAAACTGTGGTGTATATAAACTTAGCTGCCAAGATTGCAATAAAGTATATATCGGTCAAACCGGTAGGTCTTTTAAAACTAGATACAAAGAACATATTTCCGATTATAGATATAACAGAAATAAATCTACATACGCCAAACATCTATCAGATAGTCACCATAATCCTACTACTATAGAAAACTCTTTACAAATATTACACAAACAGAAAAAAAAGTCCTAAACTCAATACTCTTGAGCAACTAGAAATATATAAACATAAAAACAACATCTTAAATGAGAACATAATAAACCACAATATACTTTTTGAAACGTACTTCAACCTAAGAAGATAAATGCAATTACTCTTTATTATTTAGTAGCAACTAAGCACTCACCGCAACATGACACCCTCTAGAAATCGGTAAGCTATATAATACATTATAAATACCACAGATATCTTATATCACTCCATCTTTCGTATACAATTTCTACAGCTAATAGCTATCCTTATATAAACCCAATTTATTTTATTTCAATAAATTACCATAATAACTTATTATTAAATATTAATTAACAACTTTCACCAGAATACATATTCAAAACTTTTTCTATATATTTTAATTAACCACTTTAAATTAATAAAATTTTCTTCAATATTTAAATTTATATGAGCTTCTTTTTGATTTTTTATATATTCATTTTAGGTATGACTGATGATGACGCCTTGTTTCGTCGAAATGCATCTCATTCCAACGTAAACAAATAAAGCTGAAGATTATTGAGAAAATTCATTACATACTACATCAAGTTCTACTTATTGTTTTAAGAAGAGGAATTTTAAGCAGATTATAATTAACCTTTTTACTGTATAAATTAACATTGGATCTTTTAATATCAATAACCATAGTATCCAAGAAGAAAGAAGGAAGTGTACCTTTTTTAAACTTCGATTAACCTAACTAGGAAGAAGAACTATACACAGTATTAAACGGTTTGTTTTTATAATAGTGGCAGTTACACCATCAAAAGGGGAAGTGAGCAAAGGCTAACTGTATAAAAGACATACATATCGACAGAACTTATATTTCAATAAGTTATCCTCTGACTTATGACAACATTTGAATGTTTTATTTAAATATGCTTATATTTTAATTCCAGTTGTATTTTAATCTAATAAGTGACAATTTTTATCCAATTTGACTTCATTGAGCTCAATGATATTTTAATATTTTAGATTTAATTGACACACTTAATATACAATCTTACTTTTAAATATCTTAATAAACCACATTATTTCATAGTTCATTCATTTATTTTCCTCTCTCTCATAAACTTCAGCTTATTGTTACATTTGTGGTATATAGGCGGATTCTACAAAACTACCATATATTCTATACCACAGGAAAAATGAAACTAATTAATTAAAAAAATCGAATAATCCGAAATTGAAACAATCCAAAAATAAAAACAAGTTTCACTCCTGTGGCGTGGCGTTCCATGCACACTTTTTTTTAGATATGTCTTTCCTCCCCCATGCGCGCAACATGTCCAGTCCATTTCATCCTCCGTGATTTAATTATCCTTACTATATCTGGTGAAGAGTACAGGTTATGAAGCTCGTCGTATACATAATATATACACATAGGCTACGTAATACACATATATTATATATACATATATACATACATGGATATTTTTTATTCAAGCAGTTACGATTTTTTACCTTCATTCGCATATTATCTAGGTTGCTTTAGGTTTTTGTTTCCTCTTTTAAGATTTTTCTGTTTGTGCTTCATGTCATGTAATTTATTGTGTTCCCTTGTTTGTGTTAAAAAGGCACAATATATTTGACTTATAAAACAACCCAACAAAAAAGAACTTTTTGTTTGGTGTCTCAGATGTTTTACCAGATTTTGGCTGTACTTAGTGTGCTTATTCCAAATATGTAAACAGTTTTTATCTATCAGCTCTACTTTTATATAGATTTTGTTCGTGAACTTTTAGTAGATAGCGAAACAAAATCTTGCTTGATTATATAGCTAGTGAAGGTTCTTGACCATACTTTGGACCCGTAGGACGAAAACTATACGAAGTACAGAAAAACTAAAAGCTGACTTATTTTTGTGCCCTCAAATTGACAGCTCATAAATCATAAACGACCGTTTAGTATGTGATAATATCTGCTTTTGAAAGATCCCATGCTATATTGTTATTGTAATATTAATGTAATGTTAGTTTGTTGGTTCTTTCTTCACATGATTTAGAAGTTAAAAACGTAAAATGGGATAATATGCATAATGTTAATACCATATCTCACAAAACTAAAGCTGATAGGGCAAAACTAATGGCACATTTGGCATCAGCGACCTAAATATACCGAAGAATAAGTTTACATTCTAAGGCACCAAAATGGCTCCGCCCCCAATCCCCCGCTGAGGTTCTAGGGAAAGGTTTTTGGAATTTTCCTGTGGTTTACAGCCTAAAAGCTATATGTGCACCAAATTTCAAGTTTATAGCTCATCTGGAAGTGGGCAAACATTAATGTCAGTGAATGAGCCCTTTTTCGTTGGTTATTAGGAGTAAAAATGAAAAAAAATTTTTTTAACTATCCTGTGGTTTAAGGCCTAAAAGCTATACGTGTACCAAATTTCGAGTTTCTAGCACATCTGGAAGTGGGAAAATATTAATGTCAGTGAGTGAGTCAGGCATGTGACTTTATATTATAGGGATTTAATAAGTATTGAAGATTATGAGATTATTATTATTACAACTTTATTACTACATATTTTCCAAATGTCAAACTTTATTTTACCCTAGGGTTAATACTTATTCGTTTTATTTACTTATTTAATAATAACTATACTAGTGAATGTTAATGTGGATTCAGTTTGGAATGAGGTAATGGGCAGTGTGACTTGTGCTCTTG
Organism: Ectobius pallidus; assembly: GCA_964059195.1. Lineage (NCBI taxonomy): Eukaryota > Metazoa > Arthropoda > Insecta > Blattodea > Ectobiidae > Ectobius > Ectobius pallidus. The sequence continues at coordinate 183,122,212 of CAXKWD010000004.1, read as the reverse complement.
TCAAGTGGGTGGAGGGGGGGGGGGGACATGCGCTTCTGCAGTTGACACCCGTACTCTGCAAAGTTTGGACAATTACAGGAGAGCTGCCTGTCGTTATTGCATTAGCACCGTCACTACAGTTTTTTTTTTTATCAGTCTACCAAATTGCTTACAGCTCAGGCACGCCGAGGGATTTCATCTCCCGAGACACTAGAACTTAGTTAACTGTATCATTGAGAATTCCTTCTCCTGAGCTCAACATTTTGTAAAGTTTGTAACGTTGTAATAGGTTTAAATATTCATTTCTATGCAGGTAGCCATATCGTCTTTTTTTTTTTTACTTTCTCTTCCCTAGTAGGTCTACTATAGGCCTAGATATAGAAAGTAGAGAGAAAGTAGACCTATTACGTTCGACAGTGAAATTCCATGTCTAGGTTATATATATACACACGACTAAAATCAGGAAATGCTTGTTTTTATGCAGTTCAGAAACTCTTTTTCTTCTCGTCTTCTCTTCAGAAATAAAGATTTATAAGTCTATTATCCTGCCGGTTGTATTACGAAGGCCATTCAATAATTAGAGAGACAAACTGACCTGGAGAAAAACCAGTTTATTTTTACAAAACAAGACTTTTCCTACTTTTCAACATAATCCTCGTCAACATTTATGCACTTGTCCCAACGGATTACTAGCTTTTTTATACCACCTGCAAAGAACTCTTTGTCATGGTGTCGGAGCCAATTTCTACAAATTTCTCAACATCCTCGTTATCCTGGAACTTCTTCCCACGTAATGCCTCCACGAATAATGTGAGGCCGGCCAGAACAGTGTTCGTCAGTCACTGATTCTCGACCACTTTGGAACGGTTCTATCCACTCGTAAAAATTTGCACGGTTCATACAACTTTCACCATTTACTTCAATCATTCTAGAGTATATATTAGCTGATTTTTCACCTTCAGCAATCAAAAAACTAATCACAGAACGTTGTTCAACCAAGTGGAATTTTCAAAAAGACCCGACAACGTTACACTTAATTTTGAGGTTATAAACAGAGCAATGTTGATCCATCAGCTGATTAGAACTCATCCCAGTGATGCCAACTTAAAATCCTGAATGTATCAAACTTGTACTACCAACCGCCTTTTCCCCAGACCAATTTGTCTCTTTAATTATTGAATGACCCTCGTACAGTATATGGATGTGAGACATGATCGCTTACATTTCGGGAAGAACATAATCTGAGAATGTTCGAAAACAGGGTTCTTAGGAAATTATTTGGGCCTAAGAAAGATGAAAATGGGGACTGGAGAAAACTGCATAACGACGTGCTTCATGACCTGTACTAGTCACCAGAATTTATCAAATGCTAATCAGTTCTCATGGCAACATATCGTTTTATAGTATTTGGAAGTTCCGAAGCATTTAATTTTGGCAAATAACTCTACGCATATATTCCTTCACATTATGCTTATCAAATTAGACCTTTCTTCTTCCGTAAGCCCTGCTTAATGAGTAAACCTGGAGCTTAACTTCGAGATCGATTACAAAAATAACTTATTTTCTGCATATCTTAATTGCAATTATCAATGATTAAACAAAAGCATTCTCGCACTTGGTTACATCAGTTAATCTGAATTTATTTTAAGTGCCTTTATGCCTACCTATTTTAATAAAAAATGCCCGTAGTTTCGGGCTATAATAATAATAATAATAATAATAATAATAATAACAACAATCATAATCATAACTCTCTCCATTCTTTTTAGATTTATTTATATTCACAGATACTGAAACACTTGGGACATCGGGAAGAATATGACCACTTGTATGGCCTGAAATGCATAAATGAAAAGTTCAACAGATCTAAAAATAATAATAATAATAATAATAACAATAATAATATTATTCTTTCTACATTTACTTTTCTTTACTTTAAGACTCTCTAGAACATCATCGATTTCGAAATCTCGAAATTACTGTCCACCGTCCGAGTTATTCACCAGTTCTGCATTTCATTTCCACGTAAGGGGCACCTTCTTTTCACCTTTCGATTATGCCAGCTTAGGTCCACGTGACACAGTTGTCTTCTTCTTGTCTTTCCAAAACTTCTTAATTCTTTCGCGATGTTGCTATTTCCGTTCTTCCGTCCATTTACTTCCCGTTTTCTTCTTGGGTTTCTCTGGAAATTCGCCATCAGGTATTGCTTTCCTAAACTTTTCTCTGTTTGCAATATCCACCTTTTTGATATTCAGTAATTTCAAGGCTTCTTCAACTTCCTTGAAAAATGCTGGTTTAGTTTTTTTACTTACATAGTGATCAAAAATTTGTTTGGTAAGTCTGTCTCTTTCCATTCTGAAAATGTGACCATATAATCTTAATCTTCTTTTCCTTGAAGTATGGCCGATTTTTAAGGCGCATCTTTTATTATAATTTTTCTTCATCTTACAAGGGTTTATTTATTTTCAATGGAAATTCTAGAACGTTTCCAATCCAAAACGATACGAACTATTGGTAAAATTCCCTGGTACATCAGTAAAAAATATATTTATCAAGATCTTGAAATACCAACAGTAAAACAGGAAATAAGTAAATACAGTATGGCCTACCAGAATCGTCTAAACAAACACCCCAATTCATATTCAAGTAGACAATTAAGGAACGATTTTATTTGTAATAACTCAGGGTTTCAATTTTTGTTCTTACTACTTTTCCTTTTTTCTTTTTACTGTTCTGTTCTGTTCTTTCTTTTTTATTATTATTTTTTAGGTATTGATTTAATATTATATTTTCTTTATGTATTTGTAATTTGTATTTTGTAATGTAAATGGCTGAACTGTGCCCGAGCACGAGCGCATGCTCATTCGGTTGGTCTTGTTTTGTTTTATACTAGGAGGTGCCCGTGGCTTCGCCACGATAATTCTTTTAAAAATTAAAAATTAAGAGTATAATAATTATTAAAGCATTATATTTATTAACACTTGCACGCGAATCATTCATAAACTAAGCCATTAAAAATTAATGAAACAACTAAAATTCCTGCTTTAGAGTAGGCCTACATTCCACGACATGAAAGCGCCCCCTGGGAAAACTATATCAGAATCGATTATGCAGTTCCAAAGAACCTGTGAACACATAATAAACACATAATACGTATTGTTTCTCAGCTGTTTATTGACATGAATATGATGTGAATTTTATTTTATCAATTCAGTGTAATTTTCAGAAATTATATAATGTTTCAAAGGAAGGAATGGTTTGTTTGGATTATTATTATCAGCGATATTTCAAGAGATAAAACCATCAATATTTTACAACTGTTGCCCCCGGCTTCGCCCGCCATTATTCATTGACTCCAGGATTTTTAAGAAAATTACACTGGTAGATTATTAAAAATGTTTGTGGTTCAGAGCTATGAAAATTGTAAGTAAAAATAAAATTAGAATATTTGTTCATTGTGTTCATTTCACTTAGGCCTTATATAATAAAGAAACGGTTTTCCTTCCTAATTTTGTAGTCGTCATGAAAGTTTAGACTGCGAGAGACGAACATCGCCGAGTATACCCGATGTCTCACGAAGCGGGCGAGCAAGCACGCTATTTAGGGCCGTTGAATTGTATAAGAGTAGATAAATATTTTGTATAAATAAAAATAAAAATAAAAATAAATATATGCAGTGAATCTCCTGAACAATAGGACAAACACATGTAGGCTCAATAGAAATAGAGTTTTGGACTTGATCTACAGATTTAATTAAATGTCAAACAGATTTGTTATGTTATGCAAATATTAGCCACTGGGCTATATTTTTAACATGTTCATTCTTGTATCATTATTACTTATTGTTCACTGTAGAACAGATTGTAATGTTGAAGAAATATTTTTTAAAAATACACAACTTGGGACTTAAAAATGTGTTCAAGGTGGAATAGAATATTTGGTGTTCGGGCATTGCTACTATAAAACGTTGTTGTTATCATTTTAACCGTTGGTATACTTTTCTTGTCAGTGATATCAAGTTAAACGCATTAAGTTGTGACTGGTGAAATCGGCCCTTAGCATGTCAAGTATATAATAAAATGTAGTTTTGCATGGTTGAACCCTCCAGGCATTCTAGTTCATTAGATGTCGCATTCAAATGAAAGTCACAATTCACTTCCTATAGCTTAAGACACAAAACTATTTGATAAAATATTGATTTTCTTGTAATCAATTTATCATGCAGCAGATTATTATTTTGTAATTCAATATCGCCAGGAAATATCACTGAATGCAGAGTAATCTTATTTTGTAATCAAAACTTAATTAAACTGTGAATACAACATGACTTGTACCCTCGCGAATTCAGATTATTGCTGGAATTAATTTACAGCGGAGAATATTGAATGAATTATCCGAATTCATGTTTTCCTTTAAGGTAAACAAATTTACTCGGCATCCTTCAAAATTTCACAATCAAGCTATTTATTTCTAGATTCAGTTCAAGGCAAGAGCCGAAGGCATGTCAATCAAGATACAATGTAAATTAAATTTTTAAATAACTTTATTTCAATTGGAATGATAATTCTTTCACACTGGTCGTGTGTAGGCTAAGATGGACACGTGAAGTCAGAATGAAAAATCTGATGTGAAAGTCACATAACTTCCTCTGCCCAAATAAAAGTTAACAGTATTCACATATCCTTGTACAGAATTGCAAGACACAATTTTACGCTAATTATCCTATAAATACCTCTTCTTTCAATGATGCGACTGAAAGCGCAGGCTGTATAACAAACTTAAAAAAAAAAAGGAACAAGTGACTGCAGACGTTTATTGAACTTTCCGCCGTAAAATATAATTTCTGAAATTTATCGAATATTTCCCTCAGATATTTCTTTACTCTATGCATGGCCAACAATACATCTTTCTCACTTCACATTCTTATATAGAATAAGAGGCCGTGAAAGAGCGCGTATTCAGTTGTTCATCACGCAAGACAAACTTTCTACAAACAGTGGGTGAACAGTGGGTGGCTTGTAACTACCCTCAGAGAATTTTTTCGAAAAAAAGTTTAGCTCTCAGTAGAAGGAACACATGTGCAAATTTTAAAGAAAATCGGTAGAGCCGTTTTCGATAAAATCGCGAAAAACGAAAATTTCTTCATGTAAACTAAACTCCGTGGCGCTACATCCCTGGAGGGACTTGGCCTACCACCCGACCGCTGCGTCATCTCCCGTAGGCAGATGGCAGGATTGGGGGGCATGTGGTCAGCCTGCCGACACCCACGGCCGTTATTGGTGGTTTTTATGACCGGAGCCGCTACTTCTTTATCAAGTAGCTCCTCAATTTGGAATCACGAGGCTGAGTGCACCCCTACCAGACCTCCCTACCTCAGAAAAATCCGAGGAGGTACCGGGAATCGGACCCGGGCCGACGGATCTGTAGTCAGCGACGCTAACCACAAGACCACGCCGGCGGACTTTCTTCATGTAAAGTCCCCTTAAAAACAAGAGAAAATAGTCGCCAATCTTATCCTCACATCTTCAGAAGGTACCTGACCCAAATACGAAATTTCGTTTTCATACGATTTTCCGTTTTGGAGCTAGAGTGTTCACAGACAGACAGACACACAGACATGTTTCCAAAAATAGTATTTTTGGATTCAGGGGGCCTTGAAACGTGTATATATGCTAAAAACTCAACTTCGAATTTTGGGGTCGAAAACAATACTTCCTCTACCTATAGTACCTGTGGTACGGGCAGAGGAAGTAAAAATTCAATGCCATAGCCGGGATTTGAACCAGGATCTTCGGCTCACCGTGCCGATGCTCTAACCAACTGAGCTACCATGGCAACGTGCCGGTACAACATTAAATTCTCCAACTGACTCACAATCCCAGAATACCACCAGGCGTTCTCAATATGAGATACGAACCCAATGGCGACTTACAAGCTGTAAGTGCTTAAAGACCCGGGCTATTGTTTGAACTTTCAGTTCTCTTCGGTGACTCATAAATGTTCCCTAATTTGCAATTTCCCCTTGGGCATTCGCGATTACGTAAAATTATTAGTTATAGTTCATTTAAAGTGACAATATTTCTGGGAGTAGAAGCTGGGACCACAATAACACTTCTCTCCACCCACAAATGGACTGTTGTTGTTTTACATTATTAAGTGCCAGAATGGTACCAGTATTTTATGAGACTGTGAGGGGGACGAGAAAATGTCTGTCCGTGTGTCTATACGCACGATAACTCAAATACGCTTTATCGTTTTTCAAGGAACTTGGTATACGCATTTAAAACGTCCTTGGGAAGAAGCCTCTTGATATTGGAACCATTCGGTTGACCGGTACCGGAATAATGCTCAATTTATGGTAATATTTTATGGTAATATATTTATCAAATGCAAATTAGTTCTCATGACAACATATTGTTTTACTGTGTTCATATACGACTTTGGAAGTTGTAATACAAGTAGCTTTGACAAATAACACTACCCACATATTCCTTCGCATATGCTTATCAAACTTCAGACCTTTGTTCTTCCGTAAGTCCTGCTAAATGAATCGATCGGGATCTTAACTCAGAAATAACTTATTTTTTTGCATATCATAATTGTAGTTATCACTGATTAAACGAAAGCATTCTGGTACTTTGTTATACCAGTTTACCTAACTTTATTCTTGCCTGAAGCCGTTGGCCACTTAGAACTTGACCAATATTGTTCACGAGTGAAAAGGGGTGATTTAGACTATAGGCTACAAATGGGCAGAGATCTAAATAATAAAACATTTATTATCATACGCTTTTATGTATAATTTGGCATATTTTAATAATTCATTCTATTACATTTGTTGGTCGTTATTTTATGTACTGAAGAATTTAACCCATTATACATTCTCTCGATTTATATTTTAATTTTGATTATTCTATTCCAGCCATTTCATAAAATATGGGGATTTTTCCCTCAAAGAAAGAAGTTATAAAAATATTGTAATTGGGTGGTCAAATAAAAATTTAAACCTAAAATCACTAAATATTAAGGAATTAAGTATATTTGAAGTTGTTTCATGTGTAAAATCTGTCGATTTACTTATTTATTGCGTCAGGTTACTTGTTTTGCCATTTTAGCATGATTTTAACACTGTTTAATACCATGTAGTCAAGAGTAATGAGCTATGTCCATTTTAATTTGAGTAAATATACATGTTAAGGTACAATTTGGTATAAGATTAACTTCAAAAAGTATGTGTGGTTAATTTAGCAAGCAGTGACTTTTTGTCCCACCCGTATTGTTGACAGTTTTATTAAATTATTATTGATGAGTTCAATAAATGTTCTGACAATCTGGAAACAGTATATAATTTGTATTTAATCCCTCATATCTTCATTAATAACAACATTAAGACCCTAAAAGTAATAGCAGAACAGAAAATGAACTGTTTTTGTGTATCATTAAAATTATTGTATAAATTATGTCCCACCCGTAATAGATTTCGAAAAACAAAATTGCTTTGCATGTATTATGGAGGAGACGGCTTACTAAATTTCATAGAATGACCAGAAGAGTTCCAGTTCATTATTTATGATATGTAATGGACAAAAATAGTTTTCATAATATGCTAGAATGTCCCACCCGTAATTATGAAATGGCTGATTCATATTTCCTACATTAATTTTACATTACTTATCTATACTTATTTATTAGTGTGGTTATTAGCTAATTAATCATATAAAGAATGAATGTAATAATAGTCCTGGATTCTCTTCGATCATCTTATCTTATTCCTTAAGCAGAAAAATAAGAAGGAGATAGAAAGATTATCCATAGGCATTATCATGTGGTCATGACACAGTTGATCTATGTCAGTGATTACAGTCTCATTGGCAGTGATAGAAACCGGATCTACCCCCACTTTCCCCATTTTTCAGTAGTATTTCCGCTTCCCGAGGTGTACGCATCGGGTGATTTGCTGCTCTCGGTTTGTGACGGTTAAAAGTGACTAAGATTGTGTGTTTTATAAGTGTTGTTAGTGCTGAGTGTGTACAATGTTAATGCAGCAGAAGCGAGGTAAGATAAAGTCTATATGTAGCAATTAATACATAAACCACCCACCTTCCGACAAGTTCTGACATCTTGTTACAGCCCACTGGGGTTGTGTATAAAACTAATCTCTTTATGGAGTGCTTTCGTCGTTCTAGCGTTATGCCTATGCATTGTAATATGCTGATTAATGCATTTCATACGAAAACTAGCCTACGAAAGTTGAAAATACGCTAAATATGCGTCTACTTAATTTGGAATAGCCTATATCTAGAATGCCGTTGCTACAGATATCCTGTGTCTTACCGGTCTCCCATTGATGTGACATAATCACTCTATCAAAATGTGGGAAGGGCTGATGGTTGTAGACCTACTGTAATGTTATTTAAACCTTTCAGTACGTAAAAGAAATTATAAACATGTAGTATTTCTTTAGACCTGAAAGTCAAGTAGCTTGACCAGTATATTATCGGAATGTAGTCATGTGTAGGGGTGACTCCCTTGAAGACTGACGTAAGATCTACGTCACACACCATTTAAATGACAATATTTTGATAATAGACTACTGTGCGTTTAATCGGGTGGATTTTTCAACACTCTGCACACTTTATTAAGTGCCTGAATGGTACTATCTTATATGAAATTGTGTGGCGGACGGGAAATGTATGTCCGTCTGTCTGTCCGTGTGTCTGTACGTGCGATAACTTGAACAGGCTTTATCGGATTTTCATGAAATCTTGTATACACATTTATATCGTCGATGGGAAGAAAACTATTGATATTAATCAATCAATCAATCAATCAATCATATTTTATTGTCTTTGAGTTCAATGAACAATGGACAAAGTCAGGTTATAACATTCTTAAATAAGATAGGCCCTAGTTAGTAAATAGTTAAACACATTACAATATGTCATTTGTCACAATAAATAATATGACTATGACACCGTTCTCTTTATATACAGCAAATCGCACGCTATACCTATAGTTAAATATATTCTAGAAACCATCATACATATTCAGGCCTGATTAATCAATCTTATCATTATATTGAACAGTTTCAAGAAACTCATTTATACTATAACTCAAATTAGCTTTGTCGGATTTTCATGAGACTTGGTTTATGCATTTATGACTTCCATGGGTAAAAGTCTATTGAATTTGAACCAAATCGGTTGACCGGTACTGAAATAACGAGTGTATCAATATTAACTTTGTAATGGATATAAAACGCTACAATATTATTTATTACATGGCCCACAATATAATATTAAACATAACGTAACAAATTGCCAGTCGTTTATTGATATTGTTAACCCACCTTGATTGATTCATTTCTTCATAATGATGTCAGTGTAAATAATACTGTAAATAAAAGATTTAAAACACAACTAGCCGATGAATATTGATATTATATTGCGCATTCTATAGATACCGATATCTACATTATATTTTAATATATTTTTCTTATTAGTTCCTTGTGCAGCAATATACCTAATGTAATTCCTGGCAGATAGATTTCAGATTGAATTTTTATTCATCATAACCTATAAGGCTGCTTTAACTTGAAACAAACATGTCAGCGAATCGTAGGCCTATTGCATCATTAATATTATTGCCAACGCATTTTGTTTTTGGAGTTTAACTCGGAGATCTATTACAAAAATAACTTCTTTTCTGCATGGTCCTATCATAATTGCAATTATCACTGATTAGAAAAACATTCTGGCACTTGGTTATATCAGTTTACCTGATTTTCATTAATATTTTTAAAAGGACATGAGTAACATGAAGAAAAATTGTGAAAAATGCAAAAAAAAGGATTTGTATTATGAATAAGTACAAAATTTAAGTACTTTTACTTCATTAGTATCGTAGGCCTACATTGTGGAGAATGTGTCACAAAGATTTGACTACTAGGCTTAATGTAAAACTATGATTTTTATAGCATTTTTAATCTTGGAAAATGATGCCCATTTAAAAATTATTGCACTTATGTTACCGTTTTACAGCCTTACTAATAAAAGCTGCTTATACCTGCGTTGAACAGTTGTTTGGTTGTTCACCGTGCAAGTTCTGCATTAGCCGCATTACCAATAATAGGTGTGTAACTGCCGAGGTTTGTAAGTCCAGCGTCATCAAATACGTCACGCTTTTCATGACGTTACTAGCCTCAGGCTATGAAGGGACTGCTGAACGCCATCTATCGGTGTAGCGGGCAAACAACGATGGATCGTCTGCAGACTAATTGTAGTTTCAGTATTTCATTATATTGTTTTCAGAAAGCTGTAATCATGGGTACAAGTATGGAAATATGTCCCGCAAACAAGGAACAATGTTTATAATTCCGCTAAAGTAGCCCAGAATGTTTCATAACAAGTTACCTTAAGAATGGATGCATAACCTCAAAATTCAATCTCAGACATCTACGAAGCGACCGGCTGTTACGCATATCGGCTATCTTGATTATTTACGTCAAGTTTAAACAAGGGGGCCAGGCTGTGTAAAGGTTGCACACATTCAGCCTTATGCAACGATTATTAGTACACTTTCTTTCCTCAGCTGTGTATATTCCTGGTATAAATGTTACAACTGGATTATTAGTAAGACTGTATATCTTTTACTATGATATTTTCATCGCCATTTATTAAATGCAAATACAAATATACTGAAAATAACTGAAAAACCAAACATCAACATGTTAGAAATTAACAATAAGTAGTTTAATTCCGTAAAATACTACGTTAGCCACACATGAGTTCGTCAATTTGAGAAACTACATTCTTGATAACTAGGGACCGGATTCTTAGGTTTTTACCTATTTTTTTCCTTACTTCCAAAACAAAAAACGCTCATACACTTTTTCGAATCATGTCCATAGGATTCACCCACATTAATTCTATGGCACCTAAAAATACCTAAATGGGGTATAAAAACCTAAATACACCTAAACGGGATATAAAACCTAAAATATCTAATTTAGGCTACTTTTTTGTCTTTTTTGTTTGTAAGTTGAGAAAGCGATATTTTGCGGAGAGACAATAATTGTTGTTGGGTAGAAATTAATACCACCAGCGTTTCGTTCAACCAAGTGTCGTCTAGGATGGACAGTATCAAGACAGGAAGTGTAAGAGTACCGGCGGATTCCTTTCAAAATATTCGTACGAACAACCATTGTTGCCGTGTATGAACAAGGATATAGATTTCTGTGTTTTAAAGCGCTTGTTTTTTTTGTTTGACTTTATTACTTCCCTGTTATTCATACTTAGTGATCACACTGTGAGTTTTAAGAAGACGTGTTAGTTATGCCGAAACAAATGAAATCGAGTTTATTACGGCAGTGGATTGGCTACGACCTGAATTTCACTACAGATAGGCAAAGTTACGCCAGAAAGACGTAAGAACTATTTACCTTTCTAGAAAAGGAGGACATTTTCGTCCCTAGTTGATCTGTTGTGCGGTTAGCATGCGTAACATCCGCAGAAAGGAAAATAATCAGTTTCACATTATCCACAACCAACCATAAAGTATTTTACTCACTAAATTAGAAGCATCGGATTCGAATCCTGAGGAGAGATAACAGGAAGAACTTCATAGTTGAGAATCTTGAAAGATATTTTGATATACTGTAACCAGGAAATATGAGGCAATCTTATTTTCACTGCTTCTTTTGATTGCTTTTGCTCTCTTTCTTCAATTGTATAATACTAGGAGGTGCCCGTGGCTTCGCCACGATAATTCTTTTAAAAATTAAAAATTAAGAGTATAATAATCATATTTATTAACACTTGCACGCGAATCATTCATAAACTAAGCCATTAATAATTAATGAAACAACTAAAATTCCTGCTTTAGAGTAGGCCTACATTCCACGACATGAAAGCGCCCCCTGGGAAAACTATATCAGAATCGATTATGCAGTTCCAAAGAACCTGTGAACACATAATAAACACATAATACGTATTGTTTCTCAGCTGTTTATTGACATGAATATGATGTGAATTTTATATTATCATTTCAGTGTAATTTTCAGAAATTATATAATAATTAAGGAATCGCGCACAATGTGCATTATCTTAACCTAAGACTTAACCTACCCAGTCCTGAACCCGGGGAGGGGATCTTTCACTACTGAAAAATCCCCCACCCGGCCGGGAATCGAACCCGGGCCACCGGAGTGGAAGGCAGGCTAATGTTTCAAGGGAAGGAATGGTTTGTTTGGATTATTATTATCATCAGCGATATTTCAAGAGATAAAACCATCAATATTTTACAGCTGTTGCCCCCGGCTTCGCCCGCCATTATTCATTGACTCCAGGATTTTTAAGAAAATTACACTGGTAGATTATTAAAAATGTTTGTGGTTCAGAGCTATGAAAATTGTAAGTAAAAATAAAATTAGAATATTTGTTCATTGTGTTCATTTCACTTAGAAAGAAACGGTTTTCCTTCCTAATTTTGTAGTCTTCATGAAAGTTTAGACTGCGAGAGACGAACATCGCCGAGTATACCCGATGTCTCACGAAGCGGGCGAGCAAGCACGCTATTTAGGGCCGTTGAATTGTATAAGAGTAGATTGTCCTAAAGCAAGTTTACACAAATTTAAGTCAATTTTGTTAAGTTAAACTTTACAAGTATTATGTAATGAATCCTATGTAGCACATTCAAATTCATTAAACCTATTATTCTACCCGAAAACGATATTTTGGGGGGGGACCTAAAAAAAACTATTTCACCTAATGAAAAACCTAAAACAGTGTTTCTAAAAACCTAAAAATCCGGTCCCTATTGATAACCTTAAAGCACCTTGAATAAGGAAAAGAAAGTAATTAAACTCATTCTAAGAATCCTCTTTAATATCCCTCTAAAGGTGAATATTAAATCTCTGGAACATACTGTACAGGGTGATTCAAAAGTCACTATACATTTTGTATTTAAACAGGTATTATTACACAATATGTAATAGTACTGAAACATATACCACAGTAGGACATAATTTCAATGCATTTCAATGTGACCACCTTGCACGTCTAGACACAATGACCAACACTCCATTACACTCCGAAAAACTCTCTTAAGCATAGCTGGTGTAATCTCAGCAGCCGCGGCTCTAATCCGCTGTTTTAACTGTTGAATGCTGTGGATCTCTACCTGGTACACCCTAGACTTTATAAACCCCCAGGCAAAAAAGTCTAAGGATGTAAGGTCTAGTGGTTTGCTCCCTACTAAGTCTCCTGGTAGATGCAGAGGAGCTACGAGTGATCGCATCCTGTACATTTTGCACGGCTTCTGGCGATACGGCCAGTCTCCCTGGACATTCTTCATCTGTAACTCAACCAGTACGCCAAAATTTACTGACCAGGTTCTTTATAGGCAGGCTGGTGGGGCCTGGTTTCCTAAATTTACGAGTGAAATCTGCTCGCGTCTGTTCATACGTCATACCATGTAGACGAGCAGAAACAACTGCTATTCTTTCTTCTTTGTTGAGCATACTGTCACATTACTTGCAAGAAATAAGAATACAGTAACTGTATCACTAAAATGTAGGCTATAGTGACTTTTGAATCACCCTGTACATATTGCTTTAGGAATGTCCTTCACTTTGTTTTCTTTGATGTGAACTTTACCTAACGTGTAGACTTTGTTCTCTGAGAAACGCACTTCTTGTTTTGAATGAGTACGCATATCAAAGGTATGTTACATTAGTTCATTTATTGTTATGTCTGCCTTCATGTAACCCTTCCTCTTTACATCAAATACAAAATGGTAAATGTTTCTTATGCAGAAAGCTACTCTTTGTTCTCCAGATTTCTATTTTGTTCAACATAATTTATTTCTACAATATTTGCAACTTCAACTTCGTGAACAGTGAAGTGAGCATGAATAACAGCATTTGATAATTAATGTACAGCAGAAATACGATAGCGGCCGTAATTTTGAAGATATTTGAACCAAATTTTATTATGTTATTTCTAGGCCCAATAGTTCGGACAAGTTCGTTAATGGGCAAAATTGGCCCAAGGGGGTGGTCGGGGGAGGGGGTTGAAATTTTAAAACATTTATATCTCGGCCCCTATGAAGTATAGAGGGAAACTTTGTTTGAATAAATTAGAGTACTCCTTATGGAGTTCACAGTGACACCAACAATTCGGGGGTTCGAGTGGGGGTGGGGGTGGGGGATGAAAATTCGAAACTTTTGAAACCACGTCTTGTGGGGTATCGTTGAAAAGCTCTTGGTGAGTACTCTACAAATCAATGAATAGTTTCTTGATAGCTCTCATATGACGCGAGATTTTAATGTTTTAAAATAATAATACTTAAAAGAATTATTATAATATCATAATTTTGTCTTGCTAATTTTATTCATTGCTGATCTTGCGCACGGCCTCCCAGAATATTATATCCTATTCTTGTTGTCAAAACAAATGATTGTAGGCTCTTCCTCTTTACCGAATTCAGTTCTTATTACTGCAGGTTTACCATGCCAAGGCTAAAGAAAAAGAGTGCTATGCAGCGACAATAAATTAAACCAAAAGCACTTCGAAATCTACCTCCGCCTGTAGGCCTGCCTAAAGGGATTTTTTTTATTTTGTGCTGGATAGTTCTCATAAAATAATATTAAATTCAGTAATATTTTCTGGTAAGATTTTCTCTCAGGTAACAATGTAGAAAAGAGCAAACTTCATCTGGGCCCTTCTTCGCTCCTCCTTCAAGATATACGAAGATGCTAATTCTACTTTTTATATTCTGTTCGCAGAAAACACTATCGTTTATTCGGCGTATGTAAAATAGTTCCGATAATTGCATTTTTGGGAGGCAAATATTTTGCATGAAGTGAACACTCAAAGACATCAGGTTAGCTGCTTTTGACTGGTCATGTTGCTTCTGCTGCACGTTTGGCAGCGCCATTCAGATGTGGTGACTTAATTTTCAAGTTATCGCGCGTACAAATACACGGACGGACAGGCAGACGGACAGACATTTTCCCGTCCCCCCCATACTCTCATAAAATACCATTCTGGCACTTAATAAACATAAACACATTAAGCTTTCCCTTACTTACTTACTTACTTACTTACTTACTTACTTACTTACTTACTTACTTACTCAATGACAATAGACAATTTCTCAGCAAGCTAAAAGAATATTATATATTTTAAGAAACACAATGGTCCATTGCCGAGCTTACCTGAGCCCGCCATTCAACCCTATTCTGTGCTAACTATATCCTATCATCCATCGCAAATCCTACTTCCCTCAAATCTATCTTAATAATGTTCTCCCACCTACGTCTAGGTCTTCCAAGTGATCTTTTCCCTTTGGGTCTCCCAGTCAATACTTTTTAGATATGTCTTTCTTCTTCTAAGCGTGGAACATGTCCAGCCCATTTCATCCTCCGTGATTTAATTCCCTTTACTATATCTGGTGAAGAGTACAGGTTATGAAGCTCGTCGTTATGCAATTTTTTCCAGAGCTTTCCCTTACAATGCAAAAGGTATGTAAACGTATACAATATCTTCCAGTCAATATCCCGCAGACGGTTCCCATACACTTTTTTCTATTTCCCTGCCCATCTAAGCAGATGTAACCTGTCCCCATTTTTTCTAGTCTCTTTCTTAATTTGGATGTCCATGTCATATTCCCGGATATTCTGCTCTTGATAACAAATTGCTCTAATTACTGATTGCCCCCCCCCCCGAATAAGTCGTAGCCAATAATTCACCGTCGTAATGTTACACTCTGTTTCATAAAACTTGCTAATAATATTAGAACTCATAATATTATTAATTAGTTGTCAGAATCTTGTTTCATAGAGATATGAACACTACTCATAAAATCTCTTCAATAATATTATTAGTTCATTAGTCAGCAGATTGATTTTGAGGTTATGTCTGGATTGTTGTTTCTGTTTTTCCGTTTGTCAATACCATTTCAAAGCAGCAAGGCCTATATATATATATATAATAATAATAATAATAATAATAATAATAATAATAATAATAAAATTTTATTGTCATTAAGCAAATAGCAATAGACAAAGTCAAAATCTTAAAATAACTAATATACACAATCTATCATAACAATAAAATGAAAACATGATAAACCTATTAAGACAAGAATATAATAATATAATAAACAGCGTCCAGCAAATTACAGAAATTACAATACAAATTTCTTATTTGTTTTGATCAAAGAATTCTTGAAGGGAATAATAAGGGGAATTTACTAAGAAATTATATAGATTATTTTTAAACAAATTCACTGGTTGCTCTGCTATTTCTAAAGGAAGTTTATTATACATAACTAAACCTAAAACTCTGTAGCTATTGTGAGATTTCGATAACCTATTAAATGGAATGTCCATGTGTTTATTTCTCCTTGTATTGTAGTTGTGAATGTCTTGTCTGAGTTGATGTTCTGCTATGTTATTTTTTGTGTGGAGTAATACGTGATATATATAGAGATTTATTACTGTCAGGCATTTTTGTTTAATAAACAGAGGTTTACAGTGATCTAATTTTTGTGCATCCGATATTATTCTAATAGCTTTTTTTTGAAGGAGTAGTATATTATTAATGTAAGCACTATTTCCCCAAAGTAAAATACCATACGAAATTATACTTTGAAAAAAAGCAAAATATGCAGATCTCATATAAATACTTGGAACATGATTTTTTAAACTTCTAAGTAAAAATACAACTCTAGATAATTTGGTTGATATATATGCTATATGATGTTCCCATGTCAACTTCCTATCAATATAGACCCCTAAAAATTTGACATTATCTACACTGATGTGTTCAGGTAAGTTTCTTAAGCTGAGGTAAAGTTCTTGTGTCTTGTTTTCATTCATTAAAAAACCATTTACTTGAAACCATGTTGATGCCTCAGACAGAGTGACCTTTGTTAAATTTTGAAGCGTTTGAAAATCTGAACTATTATTTAAAAAAGTCGTGTCATCTGCATAGAGTATTGTAAGACTGTTTATAGCCGACGGTAAATCATTTATCATTAGGGTAAATAATAACGGCCCCAGTACCGAACCCTGTGGTACTCCATGTTTGACATTGGCTATGTTCGATTTTTCCCCACCTATACACACTATTTGTTTTCTATCGTCAAGGAATGATTTAATTAGACTAATACTTGATCTACTGAAGCCATAATAATCTAACTTATGAAGTAACAAATAGATATCAGTGTGTAAAGCTTGGTACTAAGATATCTGATATGCTGAAAATTACCAGTGGTGTACCCCAAGGCTCTGTATTGGGCCCTTTGCTATTTTTAATTTATGTAAATGATTTACCATCTTATATGCCTAATAAGTGTATCCTTTATGCAGATGATACGACTATTCTATCCTCAGACAATGATATCAAAGTGGTTGAAAATATTAATAGCGAAAATCTAGATAAGTCTCAACGATGGCTTGAAGTAAATAAATTAACCGTTAATAAGGATAAAACTGAATATATTACTTTTGGTCTTAGTGACAGAGAAATAAAAAGTGTTAAACTATTGGGTATATTCTTGGACACAAAATTAAACTGGGCCATCCACTGTGAACACCTATGTACCAAGCTGTCTAGAATTATATATCTGTTAAGAAAATTGAAACAAAACACACAAACTAATTTTATACTAATTTTATACTACAGGCTTATTATGCGTATTTTCATTCTCATTTAACATATGGTGTACTACTCTGGGGAAATTCCAAAAGTTCGGAACAAGTTTTTATTTGGCAAAAGAAGGCAGTTAGATGTATAACTGGCATTAGCCTAAGAGAGTCTTGCAGGGAGCATTTTAAGAAATTAAAGATTATTACTCTACCTAGTGTATATATTGCAGTCTCTTTTATATATTAAAGAAAATATTTTAGATTTTAACCTAAGATCTGATGTACATATATATAACACAAGACAAAAAAGTCTTCTGAATGAAGATTTTACTAGACTGACTAAAGTACAGAACAGTTTTAAATATATAGGTATGAAACTTTTTAATAAGCTCCCACCAAACACAGACATAAGTCTTCATAGATTTAAATCAGTTGTGCAAGAATGGCTTACAAATCATGCGTTTTATAGTATAGAAGAGTTTGAATCTTGTAAGGATGATATTGTATTTTAGAGTTTTAATTAACATATTGAATAGGTATAAATGTAATTAGGATTAGTAAAGACGATGTCAATACATTCTTTGTAATGTCCAATGACAATAAATATGAATATGAATATGAATATGAATATGATTAACAACGTCAAATGCTTTACTCAAATCACAAAAAGTTGCCTGAGCAAAGCCCTTCGACTCAAAAACCTGCATTACATTTCTAACCAACAATTCCAACGCATCGGTTGTGGATCTGAATTTTCTAAAACCATATTGTTGACTAGAAATTATACTAAAATCTTCTAAATAACTAGACACCTGATTAAACATGACATTTTCTAGGACTTTTGAAAAAATTGGGGTCAAAGAAACCGGTCTATAATTAGCGGGAGAGTCCTTCTCACCTTTCTTAAAAATAGGTACAACTCTAGTCAGTTTTAGGATACTTGGAAATACACCTTCCCTTAAGCACTTGTTTATGCAATAAGTTAATGGTTCGCAGAAGCTATCAATAACCTGTTTGATTAAATTGCAAGAAATTTCGTAAATATCAACACTATCAGATGTCTTGAACTTATTTACAATACCAAATACTATATCTGGTGTTACTTCATTAAAAGTAAATTTAGGTCCATCAATTTTACATGGACTAATATTTTTTAGGAAGTTTGCAGACTTTTCAAAATCTTTATCAATGTTGCTTGATATTTCCTCTACAGATTGGACACAAAAGTCGTTGAATTCATTTGGGGTTATTCCAATAGCTTCCTTTGAAGTATTTTTAACAACAGTATTTAATATCTTCCAAGCCCCTTTACATTTGTTTTTGGAGTTTTCAATCCGTCCTATGTTGTATGTTTCTTTTGCGTTATTGATAGCTAACTGATATTCCTTCCTTACCTTAGTGTAAAGTAATCTAGTGGAATTTGTGTTTTTTTTCCTATGTACATCTAAGAAGAGCATTAATTTCTTTTTCATGACAGCTAGATCATGGGTGTACCATTCATTTTTGTTCTTTTTACAGTACTTGTATGGTCTACCAAATTTAACATAACATTTTTTTTGCGGAATGCACATTTCAAAGTTCACTAAAAATATGTTAAAAAAACCTTCAAAAGTTTTATTTGCTGAACACTGGTTATTCTCATTAATAAAATTTACCCAATTTACATTTAAAAGAGCCATCTTAAAATTAAACAACTTGTTCTCATCTATTGGCCTGGAAACTACATTTTTACCCTTAACTTTATTGCTGCCATTATAATCAACATTATTTATCTCAGGTCATGGTCTGAGTGTGGAAAAACACACACATTGGTAGACAAGAGTGACATATCTATATTCGTAAAGATATTATCTAGGCACGCATGTCCCCTAGTTGGGTTAGAGTTGGTGTAAATGAAATTAAACTGTCTTAGTACATTTTTTAGTTCTTTTGAACTTGTCTGTTCCCTAGTCATGTCAAATTCAGCGTTTACATCCCCCCTATTACAATAATAAAACTACTCCATTGGGACCTGCTAAAAAACAAGAACAGGTCTTCCATTTTATCGAGAAATTCTTCAACCTTACCATCAGGAGACCTATAAATGGATACTATGGCCAGTTTTAGTTTTTTAGAATACATCCCAGTAACTTCAAAGTGAATTTCTTTACACAAGTAATTCAAGTCAAGCTTACAAAAATTATGAACTAATGATTTACTAACATATAGTGACACACCCCCATGTATATGTTTATCCCTGCAGTAGCTGCTAATTAAGCAATAGTCATCTAATTTTTCAAAATTTACTTCGTCCTGCCAACACCAGTGTTCATTTAAACCAAGTACATTAAACATGTTTTCATTTGAAAATTCATTCAGTAGAACATTTTTATGCCTTAGACCTTGAATATTTAAAAATGCAATTTTAAATTTTATGGTAACTTTATCATATATACATGACAAACTAGTTGTATTATTATTAGTTGTATTAGGCCTAGCATTTATGTCCAACTCAAGCACTTTTTCTTGTTTAGCATCCTCTATAGTACTAGCCTTTATCTCCAATGTAGTCCTATAACCTAACCTAAAAAATTGGAGTCCTTAAATCCCAATTTAATTGGTTCACGACTTACATGTTCAACTTTAACAATATTGGTAATTATTCTACTTAACCTAGCCTTGCCTGATCTGTTAAAATGTTGGCCATGCATTGTATGGAAATTGCGATCACAATTGCTTACATTAATAACACTAACATTTTTAAAATGCTTACATATCCGTTTGTACTGCTCATTTGCAAGGTCCACTTCTTTATTGACACATGACCACATAGGCAAGTCGTGCCGTTGTGGAATGTTAACCACAATGACTTTTGTGTTTGTGAGAGCGGCTAAGGTCTTCTTCAGCCCAGAGGTAGCCTTATCCGTGTTGTTCCTTGCTACATCGTTTGCTCCAGCCATTAAAACCACCATGTCATCTGACGAAAATTCCTTAGAATCTGACATAACTGATGTGACAACATCATCGAAACATGCACTTGGTTTTACAGTTGCACTAATGCTATACTTCGTTAGATCTTTATCGCCGTTGAGTTGAGATGATATTCCTCTTCCATAGCTATCAGAGTAGATTGAGATTTTGGGCTTCTTCCCTTTTCGTGATAGAGGTTTAAACTGAGTCCTAGTCACCTTTGGGACAGTGCTACTATGCGTACTACTTTGTGAGTCAATGTTATCCTCTCTAAGAGGTTCAAAACTGTTCCGCAATGGAGGAAAATCGTCAGAGTGATTTTGTATTGATTTATTATTATTAACAGACCTTCTATTGCACTTGACAGACTCCCAACCTCTCTGTAGGTTAATGTCACTTAGATTCCAATAGACATCAGAACTATATATATAAGTTATATCGGTATCGATAAAATCCAGATTTCTTATCTTATTCCTTAAGCAGAAAAATAAGAAGGAGATAGAAAGATTATCCATAGGCATTATCATGTGGCCACGACACAGTTGATCTATGTCAGTGATTACAGTCTCATTGGCAGTGATAGAAACCGGATCTACCCCCACTTCCCCTATTTTTCAGTAGTATTTCCGCTTCCCGAGGTGTACGCATCGGGTGATTTGCTGCTCTCGGTTTGTGATGGTTAAAAGTAACTAAGATTGTGTGTTTTATAAGTGTTGTTAGTGCTGAGTGTGTACAATGTTAATGCAGCAGAAGCGAGGTAAGATAAAGTCTATATGTAGCAATTAATACATAAACCAAACACCTTCCGACAAGTTCTGACATCTTGTTACAGCCCACTGGGGTTGTGTATAAAACTAATCTGTTTATGGAGTGCTTTCGTCGTTCTAGCGTTATGCCTATGCATTGTAATATGCTGATTAATGCATTTCATACGAAAACTAGCCTACGAAAGTTGAAAATACGCTAAATATGCGTCTACTTAATTTGGAATAGCCTATATCTAGAATGCCGTTGCTACAGATATCCTGTGTCTTACCGGTCTCCCATTGATGTGACATAATCACTCTATCAAAATGTGGGAAGGGCTGATGGTTGTAGACCTACTGTAATGTTATTTAAACCTTTCAGTACGTTAAAGAAATTATAAACATGTATTATTTCTTTAGACCTGAAAGTCCAGTAGCTTGACCAGTATATTATCGGAATATTGTCCTGTGAAGGGGTGACTCTCTTGAAGTCTGACGTAAGTTCTACGTCACCTTCACCATTTAAAGGACAATATTTTGATAATAGACTACTGTTCGTTTAATCGGGTGGATTTTTCAACACTCTGCACACTTTATTAAGTGCCTGAATGGTACTATCTTATATGAAATTGTGTGGCGGACGGGAAATGTATGTCCGTCTGTCTGTCCGTGTGTCTGTACGTGCGATAACTTGAACAGGCTTTATCGGATTTTCATGAAATCTTGTATACACATTTATATCGTCGATGGGAAGAAAACTATTGATATTAATCAATCAATCAATCATATTTTATTGTCTTTGAGTTCAATGAACAATGGACAAAGTCAGGTTATAACATTTTTAAATAAGATAGGCCCTAGTTAGTAAATAGTTAAACACATTACAATATATCATTTGTCACAATAAATAATATGACTATGACACCGTTCTCTTTATATACAGCAAATCGCACGCTATACCTATAGTTAAATATATTCTAGAAACCATCATACATATTCAGGCTTGATTAATCAATCTATCATTATATTGAACAGTTTCAAGAAACTCATTTATACTATAACTCAAATTAGCTTTGTCGGATTTTCATGAGACTTGGTTTATGCATTTATGAATTCCATGGGTAAAAGTCTATTGAATTTGAACCAAATCGGTTGACCGGTACTGAAATAACGAGTGTATCAATATTAACTTTGTAATGGATATATAAAACGCTACAATATTATTTATTACATGGCCCACAATATAATATTAAACATAACGTAACAAATTGCCAGTCGTTTATTGATATTGTTAACCCACCTTGATTGATTCATTTCTTCATAATGATGTCAGTGTAAATAATCTGTATCTGTATCTGTTACCCTATGATCCCCAGGTGGGGCGAAGGGGCCTCCAATGGAGGTTTCATTTCCTATACTAATTTTGATATGCTTATTTTCCGAGAGAGGGTAGAGGGACAAGTGGTAAGCCCATCGCCTCGCAACCCCCCTATGGAAACTAAGTATTTCTTGGACGTGAAAGGGCCGAGAAATTTTGTCCAGAGGCTCCAATTTAGGCTTGGAGTTCTTTTACGTGCCGTAAATCTACGACACGGGACCCCCAGCTTAAAGTCCCTCCCGGAGGACTCCGTGCCCAGGATTTTTACGTCCTGAAAAATCCATCGACCGCGGCCGGGTTTGATCCCGCGCTCTGCGGATCTAGAGGCGGGCACGCTACCTCTAGACCACCGCGGCCGACAGTGTAAATAATACTGTAAATAAAAGATTTAAAACACAACTAGCCGATGAATATTGATATTATATTGCGCATTCTATAGATACCGATATCTACATTATATTTTAATATATTTTTCTTATTAGTTCCTTGTGCAGCAATATACCTAATGTAATTCCTGGCAGATAGATTTCAGATTGACTTTTTATTCATCATAACCTATAAGGCTGCTTTAACTTGAAACAAACATGTCAGCGAATCATAGGCCTATTGCATCATTAATATTATTGCAAACGCATTTTGTTTTTGGAGTTTAACTCGGAGATCTATTACAAAAATAACTTCTTTTCTGCATGGTCCTATCATAATTGCAATTATCACTGATTAGAAAAACATTCTGGCACTTGGTTATATCAGTTTACCTGATTTTTATTCATATTTTTAAAAGGACATGAGTAACATGAAGAAAAGTTGTGAAAAAATGCAAAAAAAGAATTTGTATTATGAATAAGTACAAAAATTAAGTACTCTTACTTCATTAGTATCGTAGGCCTACATTGTGGAGAATGTGTCACAAAGATTTGACTACTAGGCTTAATGCAAAACTATGAATTTTATAGCATTTTTAATCTTGCAAAATGATGCCCATTTAAAAATTATTGCACTTATGTTACCGTTTTAATCTTTTACTATGATATTTTCATCGCCATTTATTAAATGCAAATACAAATATATTGAAAATAACTGAAAAACCACACATCAACATGTTAGAAATTAACAATAAGTAGTTTAATTCCGTAAAATACTACGTTAGCCACACATGAGTTCGTCAATTTGAGAAACTACATTCTTGATAACTAGGGACCGGATTCTTAGGTTTTTACTTATTTTTTCCTTACTTCCAAAACAAAAAGCGCTCATACACTTTTTCGAATCATGTCCATAGGATTCACCCACATTAATTCTATGGCACCTAAAAATACCTAAATGGGGTATAAAAACCTAAATACACCTAAACGGGATATAAAACCTAAAATATCTAATTTAGGCTACTTTTTTTTCTTTTTTGTTTGTAAGTTGAGAAAGCGATATTTTGCGGAGAGAGAATAATTGTTGTTGGGTAGAAATTAATACCACCAGCGTTTCGTTCAACCCAGTGTCGTCTAGGATGGACAGTATCAAGACAGAAAGTGTAAGAGTACCGGCGTATTCCTTTCAAAATATTCGTACGAACAACCATTGTTGCCGTGTATGAACAAGGATATAGATGTCTGTGTTTTAAAGCGCTTGTTTTTTTTTTTTTGTTTGACATTATTACTGCTCTGTTATTCATACTTAGTGATCACACTATGAGTTTTAAGAAGACGTGTTAGTTATGCAGAAACAAATGAAATCGAGTTTATTACGGCAGTGGATTGGCGACGACCTGAATTTCACTACAGATAGGCAAAGTAACGCCAGAAAGACGTAAGAACTATTTACCTTTCTAGAAAAGGAGGACATTTTCGTCCCTAGTTGATCTGTTGTGCGGTTAGCATGCGTAACATCCGCAGAAAGGAAAATAATCAGTTTCACATTATCCACATCCAACCATAAAGTATTTTACTCACTAAATTAGAAGCATCGGATTCGAATCCTGAGAAGAGATATCAGGAAGAACTTCATAGTTGAGAATCTTGAAAGATATTTTGATAATAATAATAATATTAATAATAATAATAATAATAATAATAATAATAATAATAATAATAATAATAACTTTATTGCACAGACATTAATACAACGTATGGCAATCGTCAATTCAAACAATATCATTCACAATGAGTCATCACAGCCTTAAAATATAAAAATCTTGAATACTATATAAAGAATTTGCCTTCAAAGTAGATACAATAGTGCTTTTAAAGCTTAAATAAGATAGATTTCTGACACTATTGGACAAACTATTGTAGAGATTTAAAGATAAGCTTTCATAACTATTTTGAGTCACACAGTACTTGCATTTATTGATATATACATTTGATGTATTGCGTGTTAAGTGATCATGAACTGCAGAACATTTTGTGTAATTATTAATGTTATTTTTAACAAAAAAAAAAAGACATCTCAGAACAAATAATGATGGCAAAGTGAGGACACCAAGTTTGACAAAAAGTGATCTACAAGTGTATCTAGGGGCAACCCCACAAATCATTCGAACAGCCCTCTTTTGTAAGATAAAGATTTTCTTGGCATAGGAATGACATCCCCATAACAAGACGCCATAACTTAAGTGGCTATGGATATGAGCATAGTATACCAACAAAAGAGAGTTTTGATCTATGCTAGGAAATATGAGGCAATCTTATTTTCACTGCTTCTTTTGATTGCTTTTGCTTTCTTTCTTCAATTGTATAATATTGTCCTAAAGCAAGTTTACACAAATTTAAGTCAATTTTGTTAAGTTAAACTTTACAAGTATTATGTATTGAATCCTATGTAGCACATTCAAATTCATTAAACCTATTATTCTACCCGAAAACGATATTTGGGGTGGGGGACCTAAAACAAACTATTTCACCTAATGAAAAACCTAAAACAGTGTTTTTAAAAACCTAAAAATCCGGTCCCTATTGATAACCTTAAAGCACCTTGAATAAGGAAAAGAAAGTAATTAAACTCATCCTAAGAATCCTCTTGAATATCCCTCTAAAGGTGAATATTAAATCTCTGGAACATACTGTATTGCTTTAGGAATGTCCTTCACTTTGTTTTCTTTGATGTGAACTTTACCTAACGTGTAGACTTTGTTCTCTGAGAAACGCACTTCTTGTTTTGAATGAGTACGCATATCAAAGGTATGTTACATTAGTTCATTTATTGTTATGTCTGCCTTCATGTAACCCTTCCTCTTTACATCAAATACAAAATGGTAAATGTTTCTTATGCAGAAAGCTGCTCTTTGTTCTCCAGATTTCTATTTTGTTCAACATAATTTATTTCTACAATATTTGCAACTTCAACTTCGTGAACAGTGAAGTGAGCATGAATAACAGCACTTGATAATTAATGTACAGCAGAAATTCTGTCGGCTCTTACTAGTTTTCTTTTTATTGATCCAGACTCCTTGACACAAGGAAGTAACTGAGCCCTCTGAAAAGAAAATACTGTACCTTTCCAAACTTAACAGAATCTGTCAATGTCAACAGGAACCTTCACATTGCCTGATTTTAGGTAGATTTCGAAGAAAATCTACCTATTGCAATGGATACCATGTCATGATTTTCGAAAAATTATTTTATATCTTTACGTTTCATGCTTCCCTAAGTACGAAACCACCGCCCGTTCAAAAAAAAAAATTGTGATATTTATATATATATATATCTTTACACGATAGCGGCCGTAATTTTGAAGATATTTGAACCAAATTTTATTATGTTATTTTTAGGCCCAATAGTTCGGACAAGTTCGTTAATGGGCAAAATTGGCCCAAGGGGGTGGTCGGGGGAGGGGGTTGAAATTTTAAAACATTTATATCTCGGCCCCTATGAAGTATAGAGGGAAACTTTGTTTGAATAAATTAGAGTACTCCTTATGGAGTTCACAGTGACACCAACAATTCGGGGGTTCGAGTGGGGGTGGGGGTGGGGGATGAAAATTCGAAACTTTTGAAACCACGTCTTGTGGGGTATCGTTGAAAAGCTCTTGGTGAGTACTCTACAAATCAATGAATAGTTTCTTGATAGCTCTCATATGACGCGAGATTTTAATGTTTGAAAATAATAATACTTAAAAGAATTATTATAATATCATAATTTTGTCTTGCTAATTTTATTCATTGCTGATCTTGCGCACGGCCTCCCAGAATATTATATCCTATTCTTGTTGTCAAAACAAATGATTGTAGGCTCTTCCTCTTTACCGAATTCAGTTCTTATTACTGCAGGTTTACCATGCCAAGGCTAAAGAAAAAGAGTGCTATGCAGCGACAATAAATTAAACCAAAAGCACTTCGAAATCTACCTCCGCCTGTAGGCCTGCCTAAAGGGATTTTTTTTATTTTGTGCTGGATAGTTCTCATAAAATAATATTAAATTCAGTAATATTTTCTGGTAAGATTTTCTCTCAGGTAACAATGTAGAAAAGAGCAAACTTCATCTGGGCCCTTCTTCGCTCCTCCTTCAATATATACGAAGATGCTAATTCTACTTTTCATATTCTGTTCGCAGAAAACACTATCGTTTATTCGGCGTATGTAAAATAGTTCGGATAATTGCAGTTTTTGGGAGGCAAATATTTTGCATGACGTGAACACTCAAAGACATCAGGTTAGCTGCTTTTGACTGGTCATGTTGCTTCTGCTGCACGTTTGGCAGCGCCATTCAGATGTGGTGACTTAATTTTCAAGTTATCGCGCGTACAAATACACGGACGGACAGGCAGACGGACAGACATTTTCCCGTCCCCCCCATACTCTCATAAAATACCATTCTGGCACTTAATAAACATAAACACATTAAGCTTTCCCTTACTTACTTACTTACTTACTTACTTACTTACTTACTTACTTACTTACTCAATGACAATAGACAATTTCTCAGCAAGCTAAAAGAATATTATATATTTTAAGAAACACAATGGTCCATTGCCGAGCTTACCTGAGCCCGCCATTCAACCCTATTCTGATGCTAACTATATCCAATCATCCCTCGCAAATCCTACTTCCCTTAAATCTATCTTAATAATGTTCTCCCACCTACGTCTAGGTCTTCCAAGTAATCTTTTCCCTTAGGGTCTCCCAGTCAATACTTTTTAGATATGTCTTTCTTCTCCTAAGCGTGGAACATGTCCAGCCCATTTCATCCTCCGTGATTTAATTCCCTTTACTATATCTGGTGAAGAGTACAGGTTATGAAGCTCGTCGTTATGCAATTTTTTCCAGAGCTTTCCCTTACAATGCAAAAGGTATGTAAACACATACAATTATATCTTCCAGTCAATATCCCGCAGACGGTTCCCATACACTTTTTTCTTTTTCCCTGCCCATCTAAGCAGATATAACCTGTCCCCATTTTTTCTAGTCTCTTTCTTAATTTGGATGTCCATGTCATATACCCGGATATTCTGCTCTTGATAACAAATTGCTCTAATTACTGATTGCCCCCCCCCCGAATAAGTCGTAGCCAATAATTCACCTTCGTAATGTTACACTCTGTTTCATAGAACTTGCTAATAATATTAGAACTCATAATATTATTAATTAGTTGTCAGAATCTTGTTCATTGAGATATGAACACTACTCATAAAATCTCTTCAATAATATTATTAGTTCATTAGTCAGCTGATTGATTTTGAGGTTATGTCAGCAAGTGCGCATTCAGAAAGTGCGCATATGCAGCTGAAACGAGAGCAGACACAAACAAAACTAAACAGATATTAAGCACATGTGAAATGAAGGTGCTAAGAAAAATTCAGGGGAAAACTTTATTAGATAAGATACACAATACAGAAATTACGGACAAATGCCAAATTCAGGACTTAACTAAATTTACCAATGACAGAAGAAAATTTTGGAAAGAACACGTTGATAGAATGGAAAACAATCGCCTAGCAAAAAAGGCTCAAGAAAGCAGACCAGACGGAAAAAGATTAAGAGGAAGACCTGCTACGAGATGGAAAGACAGTACACATGACTCATCTGAGGAATAAAGGGGAAATAAACAGGATGCCATCCCACTTCACAAGAATCAGAATAAGAAGAAGAACTGGCTCTACGAGATGAATAAATCTGCCAGGCACTTATTCGAGGTAGCAGTAGGCTTATGTACTAAAATCTAATCTCAAATCCTAAAAACTTGGTACGACAAAAATTCCTTTGATAGCGTATGTAAGCTTTTTCTAAATTGATAAATAAATCAGAGTGATTCATTTCCCACAATTTTAAAATCACGAAATCTATATTACATGGATTTGAGAATAACTGATTAGCTCAAATATACTTACAGAAAAACACGTAATATATTCAGTAAATTTTATTAGTTCTGCCGTCTATGAAACACTTTACTAATAATATTAGCAATATTTACTATTATTTTAGAGCCTTGAACTATAATATTATTAGAAAATATTCTTATGAAACAGAAGACTAATAATAAAACTAACATTATTATGTACTAGCTTAAAAGACCCGGCGTCGCCCGGGTTTTGTATTTTGTAATTGGAAATTAACTTATGAAGGATTTTCAATTTTAAATTCTAGGTCCTTATATAGGCATTTATAATTTTAAATAGGAAGAACGACTTATTACACTCAAACTATTCCCTCAGAAAACACGTGATATAGTTTTTTATGGCTCATAGAGGATCTAGAATTTTGCATCCCATCGCTTGTACAGTGCACAGCAAGCCTGGTAGAGGTTTAAATAAGAAGAAACAGAAATTCCTGTAACATAAAATTGTAATATCGAGGCGGGAAATTTCCCACTCTTATGTTACCATAAAGCCGTTTTGGGGATGAAATTAAACAGAAAACATTATCACTTTCATACTTTTCTCTCCAAAAACCTGCGATATAATATAATAATATACACATTACCATACCTCGTTTTGTTTTCTCTATGTCCAGGGTAGAGAAAGTTATGTGATTCCATTATTTTAGTGGATTTCATTCTGTAATATTTATTTATAACATGAATTATTTTGATAACTTCTCTTATTTGTCAAAAGTGCATTTCATTTGTTTTTCCAAGCCCATCTGATACCATTAGGCAACAATATATTATGTGATTTGGAATTGATAATTCTATGTAAAAAGGGATTAAGTATTTTCAAAAAAATTTAATTTTTGGCATTTAGAATCAGAATTTTTCAAAATCCTTTCTTAGTGAGCACCTACATTATGAAACGAAGGTACTGTCAAAATTCCAAGTCTCTACCTGTTATAGTTTAGGCTGTACGTTGATTCCTGTCATTCAGTCAGTCAGTCAGTCATTCAGTCAGTCAGGACAAAGCCTTTTATATATATAGAGATTTGCTAATAATATGAGTTTAAAAGTTCTATGAAACAGGGCCCTGAAGTATACGTCACCAAACTCCTACATAATGTCACAGTTTTCTGTGCCCCTCCATGATACCCCTTTAAAAACTCCGTCGTGACTTGATCCAAATTCTCCGTTTCTTCCTATCCGCATATTTCAGCCCCATAAATATGTCACAGTCGATGTCACTACATCCCACTACATATTCCTAGTCATATAGGCCTACATCATTACTATGTAGCTATTGGGTAGGCATCTCTCTTTCCATCCAGTTATTATCTCTCCTGCAATCCCGCTCTTTACTATCTTTTCCATTAGTTCCCGCCGGGTCTTTTGTACGCTCCCGTCCCCTTTACAGTCTCAATGTCTCTTTGTCCTGCTAATGATATCTGGAAGCCTAATTGGATAAAATTTTAACAGGATTTATCTAAGAAAATACCATGCAGATTAAGTTGAGTGAAAACTAGCCATTAAAACGCAGTAGTCAATCATTTCGTAACGATATTTATTATGATGTTAATGATCTGCGTATATATAATACTAGCTTAAAAGCCCCGGCGTCGCCCGGGTTTTTTTATTTTGTAATTGAAAATTATCTTATAAAGGACTTTCGATTTTCAAATTCTAGGTCCTTATATAGGTATTTATAATTTGAAATAGGAAGAACGACTTATCACACTCAAACTATTCCCTCAGAAAACGCTAGATGTAGCTTTTTATGGGTCATAGAGGATGTAGAATTTTGCATCCCATCGCTTGTACAAGGCGGTGATTTTGCTAGCTTGTGAATGTTGTATTAGCGCCTACACATTTAACAAGTTTAACCAGTTTAATTGTATTAAAAGTTGAATATAGTGCTACTTTCAGTTAATTATATATTAAAGGACACAAGTAAGTAATAATTAGCATTTGTGCCAGGACTGAAAAATGAAAAATCCACCAGACAAGTCAGATCAAGAGGTGAACCTAAATCAAGTTCAAAAGAGACAGAAACTGGAATGTGAATCTCCATTTCTTTCACCAAATTCATTCTCTGCTCTGCAGGATATAGAAGATATGAACACTGAAGTGAGTAACAGTAATTCACAGTCAATTTCTGGAAGGAAAGACATTCCTCCCCCTATATTTATTACTAATATAGTTAATATGAATGCTCTTTTAGCTGCCATCAATAAGCTGAATCCAGGAAATTACAAACATATCACCATCAACAATGAGAAAGTGAAATTTAATTTTGAAACAGTCGAAGGCTACAGACTAGCTATCAAATATTTACAAGAAAACAATGCTCAGTTTCATACATATCAAATGAAAACAGAAAAATGTTTTCGTGTAGTTATAAGAGGACTTCATCATTCTTGTGATACTAAACTAATGATGGAGGAAATTGCGGAAATGGGATATGAACCAAAACAAATGATTCCTGTATTTCATCCTATCTCAAAAACACCATTGCCTTTATTCTTCTTGGATTTAAAACAAGTACAAATAATGATAATATTTATAAGTTGAACCGGCTTTATGGTGCTGTCATCAAGGTAGAACCTCCTAAACCAAAAAGAAATATTATTCAATGTTTAAGATGTCAAGATTACGGGCACAGCAAAAACTACTGCCATAAAGCTCCGCGCTGTGTAAAATGTGACGGTATACATGCAACCACTCAGTGCACAAAAGATAAGCATGCTCCCCCAATATGTGTAAATTGTAAAGGTCAGCACACAGCCAATTACAGAGGCTGTCCAGTGCACTTAAGTTTGCAAAAATCATCACAGCCTGTATTAAGAAACAAATCAGAACGAAACTCAGCTAACCCAGTAGGATCTACTGTAACTTCCCGAACAACATCAGGAGCACTGCCTGCAATACCAAATGCGTCTTCTGCCCCACTTGAAACAAACGGGGAAATAGCAACAACTACAGCTCATGCATCAACTCCTACATTCTGTCATCACAACAGCGAGCGAACTTACGCAGATGCAGTCAATCCTAAAGATAATGCAAATTCAGCATTTAATGACAGTAATCTAATAATCAAGTTAGTCGATAAAATAGATTCCCTACTGTCTCTTTTGCATCCTCTCATTAACACACTGCTTCAAGTTCTTCCAACGTTAATCAACAAAAAATGACTTTACACTTTACAGAAAAACCTGTAAAAATTTGCACATGGAACGCAAGAGGTGTTAACAATAAGTACTTTGAGTTACAGCTCTTTCTTAACACTCATAATATTGACATATTACTCATTACTGAAACTAAACTAGCTCCAAATATTCAATTCTTTATACCTGGATATCAGATTCATAGAGCTGACCACCCTAGTGGTTCACGGAAAGGAGGTTCTGCAATACTTGTTAGGAGGTCACTTAAATATGATGAACTACCTCCAGCTACTGAAAACGAATTTCAGATATCACGAATACAAATGCACTTAAATAATATACTTGTCCAAATCGGATCTTTCTACTCTGCACCAAACAATAGACTAACAGCGACTGATTTCTGGGGTGTTACTCATCTGATGGGAGCGCATTTCTTATTAGGAGGTGATTTCAACAGCAAACATCCTAGATGGGGCTCAAATCTTGCCAATCCAAGAGGACGCCTACTTCATGACGTTGCATATCAGCTATCCTTAGATTTTATTTATCCAGTAGAACCTACCTATTATCCAGACACAGGCCATGTTCCAGATTTATTGGATTTCTTCATATCTAAGAATGTCACAATCTATTGTTCTGTACCATCAGTAATTCATGATCTTAGTTCGGACCATCTACCAGTAATTCTTAACTTATCATTAAATTGCAGCCAACAAGAACGCCCTACTTTAATAAAATATCCTTTCAACTGGGAATGCTATACAAATACACTTCAAGAAATTACAAATTTAAACATGCCACTAAAAACTTGCAATGATATTGACAATGCCATCAGTACTATAACTAGAAATGTACAGCTTGCAGCCGGTAAAGCCAGTAACCGGAACCAAACAAGTACTCAAACCTTTAATATGAGTAACAAAAATGCACTAATATCACCTCATGTTCGTCAACTTCTTTATGAAAAGAGGGCTTGTCGTAGTTTATGGGAACGCTCTAAATATCCTCCCCATAAGTCAGCTTTTAATAGAGCATCTAGAGAATTGACAAAAGCTTTAAAAGAAGAAAGAGAGGCTGCTCTAAATAGCCAGTTACTTAAATTAAAAACTTCAGACTGTTCTCTATGGCGAAAAACCAAATTTCTAACGAAACAAGTAGAACGAATACCACCCCTAAGTGTTGGTAACACATGGTACACAACACCACAAGAAAAAGTTAACTTATTCTCTAACATTTTACAACAGCAGTTTAAACCAAATCCAAGCTTTGATCCAGAATTTACAGAAAAGGTTTCACAAGCAATCTCTATGCCACTGCAGTTGTCACCATTTACGTATCATTTTAAGCCAGCACAAGTCAGAAATGCCATAGACAGAGCTGCAAATAAGTCTCCTGGCTATGACTTGATTGTTCAACCATTACTGAAAGCATTCCCCAGGAAAACTCTTCTATTATTAACTTACATCTATAATGCAATGCTACGTCTTGCTTACTTCCCTCAAAAGTGGAAACATTCTATAATAGTAATGATTCCAAAGCCAGACAAAATTAAAAAAGATCCAAACAACTATCGTCCTATCAGCCTTCTACCAATCTTCTCTAAGATCTTTGAACGTCTTCTCTTACCTCAACTTCTTATTCATCTAGAAAAAACTATACCTGAAACTCAGTTTGGATTTAGATCGCTTCATTCCTGTCCTCAACAACTTCATCGGGTGGTGGATGTCATTCTAGATACCTTTGAAGAAAAGTTTGTCTGTCATGGCTTATTTTTAGACACAGAAAAAGCATTTGACAAGGTCTGGCATGAAGGCCTACTATACAAAATTAAAGACCAGTTACCAGACACCTACTATAGGATTCTGCAGTCTTACCTGACTAGTAGAACATTTTCTGTAAAGTGTGAAAATTCACAATCTCAGTCTATCGAAATAAAATCAGGAGTTCCTCAAGGAAGTGTACTCGGACCTTTCTTGTACCTCATGTACACCTCAGATTTTCCAAGAGATGATACATTAACAATAGCTCAATTCGCTGATGATGTTGCAATTCTCAGTAAAGGAACATGCGATTCTTCTGCAAATAAACTGCAACAGTACGCAAATAAAGTCGAAGTATGGAACAATAAATGGAGAGTTAAAATGAATCCAAACAAATCAAAACTAGTGGTGTTCACATATAATTTAAAAATTTATCAGCATACAATCAGACTACATGGCATGGATGTACCTCGGGTCGACTCTGTAAAATATCTAGGACTGATATTAGATAGCAAACTAACTTGGAAATCACATATCAATGGACTGGTTCAGAAAATCAGAAACAGAATTCACCAAATAAAATTCCTGATCCAAGGCTCATCTCCTCTTCCATTGAAGCTCAAGATACTCATCTACACAACTCTCATCAGACCTATTTGGATGTATGCCTGTGGGATATGGAGCTCTGCTTCAGACACCCAGATAAGAAGAATACAGACACTACAGAATCGTATTCTCAGGATATGTACCGATGCACCATGGTACGTTCGTAACACGACCCTGCATAATGATCTCCAAATTCCCGAAGTCTCAACTGTTCTAACTACCAATTATACCAGGCTTCATAATAGCTTCATACAGCATCCCAATGTTTTGCTGAATCACATACCTTTACAGAACCAAGTGACCCGAAATCAGAGAAGACTAAAACGCAAAAGGCATGCTGATTCTCTTCAATAATAATAAAACATGTCATAATTAGCCCACACATAATGCTGCTGAGGACTATCAATGGATAGCAACCTCAATACAAGTTACATGTGCATTTTATGTCTGTTGCTGTCTCAATTGTAATATACTTTTGTATAGTAAAGTTATCGATATTAAAAAAAAAAAAAAAAAAAATCGCTTGTACACAGCAAGCCTGGTAGGGGGTTCAAATAAGAAGAAACAGAAATTCCGTTAACATAAAATTGTATTGTCTTTGCGGAATATTTTATTTCTCACTCTCATGTTACCATAAAACCGTTTTGGGGATGAAATTAATCAGAAATGCAATATCACTTTCATACTTCCTTCCCCAAAAACCTGGTATAATAATATACGTATTACCATACCTCGTTTTGTTTTCTCTATGTACAGGGTACAGGAAGTTATGTTACTGCATTATTTTCGTGCATTTCATTCTTTAATATTTATTTATAACATGAATTATATTGTTAGTTTCTCTAATTTTCCAACTCCCATTTAATTTATTTCCAAACCCATCTGAGACCACTGGCAACAATATGTTGTCATGTGAACTGTGATTTTGATTTGATAATTCTGTGTAAAAAGTGATTAAGTATTCTAAAAAACATTTAATGTTTGGCATTTAAAATCAAAATTTTGCAAAATCCTTTCTTAGTGAGCACTTACATTATAAAAATTAGGTACTGTCAAAATTCCAAGTCTCTATCTATTATAGTTTAGGCTCTGCGTTGATCCTCTGTCATTAAGTCAGTCAGTCAGGACAAAGCCTTTTATATATAGAGAGAGATTCTAGTACAACCTTTGATTATTTGGTCCATTATTACACCTTCTACTCTAATGGAAGTAAATAATGTAACAAAATATCTGCCGTGTTATTTTATTAATGAGAAACGGTAACAAATCAATTACATCTGTAATATGGAACATACGTTTAGTGAGATGGGGTTTTATTTAGCGCGACATCAAAGCTGTAGCTTAGTACAAAAAGTCAATTTCAACCGCTACAATCATTTGGCTATTAGGTAATTTTATGTTACGTTTGGAATGTTAATTTAGGTTATTATCCCATTTATTAAAATTTTATAGTCTGGATATATGTTTATAACACACGCGTAAGCATTTAAATGAGCCAAATAAGGAATGTAACATTGACTCTAGCAAACTTTATTCGTAAAAAATGCATTACAAATAATTTATTATGTATTTTTATTGTTGTATCAGAATAATTTTTATTATCCTAACTTGCCGAATTCCCGATTAATGATTAAGAATTAGGTTTTTATCGACCACTAAGAAGGCATAAAGTCAATTTAATGAAAATTTTAACCCTATTTCGCTTAATTATTCACCTATGAGCATCAAATTCTAATGAATTTAATGCCCTGTAGCATACACATTTTACGTCATTGAGCAAAAATATCCTAATAAAAGTTGCTTGTCTATGTTCCCTCTATACACATGTAAAATATTTCGGTATTATTCATTAACACTCTGTTTATATATGAGAATATAACTAAATCAACAGTCCGCCGGCGTGGTCTTGTGGTTAGCGTCGCTGACTACAGATCCGTCGGCCCGGGTTCGATTCGATTGAGGTAGGGAGGTCTGGGAGGGGTGCACTCAGCCTCGTGATTCAAAATTGAGGAGTTACTTGATAGAGAAGTAGCGGCTCCGGTCAAGGAAACCACCATTAACGGCCGTGGGTGTCGGCATGCTGACCACATGCCCCCCCAATCCTGCCATCTGCCTAAGGGAGATGACGCAGCGGTCGGGTGGTAGGCCAAGTCCCTCCGGGGATGTAGCGCCACGGAGTTTAGTTTAGCTAAATCAACAGATGTTACGTAATAATCGTCGCATGTTGATGCCTTACGTGTCCAGTAACGAGCTGGATAGATTCGAATCCTCATATTAATATAAGCATTTTGTAGGCTAGTGTGCCTAACAGAATTTGCAATAGGATTTTCGGAGGACCACTGGGAAAACCCAGAAAATATATATGCTTAGAAGTGCAGGAATATTGAAGGAAGCAGGAATAATGGAGAGAGAGTATTGTTGCTTTATTCTTCTTTTCTTGTAGATTACTGCTTCTCTTCTTACCTGGAGTTGTATTTGTTATAGATCAGTATTGAATAGCACTTTGCTATTTTACACTAGGTATATTTCAGGATTGACTTAAGGTTCACTTGC
Organism: Ectobius pallidus; assembly: GCA_964059195.1. Lineage (NCBI taxonomy): Eukaryota > Metazoa > Arthropoda > Insecta > Blattodea > Ectobiidae > Ectobius > Ectobius pallidus. The sequence goes on along the minus strand of CAXKWD010000004.1, from coordinate 183,085,131 downwards.
TGTAAGAATACACCATGCTTTGTGATCTACAACAGTAATATAAAGTTCTTTATTTAATATCAAATTACAAACTTCTGGAATAATTCAGTTGTATTGGCTCAAAATACTACTGCAGTATACTCTATCTGCAAGTAGGAAAAGAGAAGCTGCAATTGCTTGCCAAAACTTCTTAACTTTATAAAAGCTGAATTACTTTTGTAAAAAACACTAGTTAGCTAGACCAATCCTTGGTCTTTGAGTAATATTATAGATTATTCAAACTACTACGGCAGCATGTTTGGCTTGCACGTAGAGGAAAAGAGGAGCTGCAAGGATGCCAAAACTCCCTACAATTATACAAGCAGTATTTACTTTATATAATGGTCTCTCGGGCTTCCAACCGGGTTAAGTATTTACTTTAGCTACATAAAGATGCTAAGCCTTACTTGGCTTTGTGTGTTAATACAATTTGTTTTATTTTACTTAACTTGTTTTGCGACTACATCTGATGAGAATGTGACTGCATTTAGCCGGACTGTGGTTATGGGGTGTACAGTTATTGAAGCTGAAGTTCTATGGCGATGTAGATCATCCTGAACGGTGGCCAGTAGCGAGTCCTTCCATGGCTACAAGCTACGCTCCACAAAGTTCCAGGGCTGCTGCAATTCCAGTCTCCAAACTGGCTATGCGTTGAATATCTGCGTTGTTTCCATGCTGTAGTCTCGTAGGTGCTGTGGTGTAACTGTACTACTAATATGCAGACTTGTGGTCTGTTGCTAAATTGGGGCTGTGCCCTTACGAAGCGACGATCGGTGAGAGAGTGAATAAAGTCTAACGGCCAAAATGCGTTCACATAATCATCTTACAAAGAGTCAGGTTCTAGAATCTCATGGAAGGCTCTTCCAGAAGTTTCACGTAGCTTCCATCCAGAATAAAGGCAGAGTTAAAGATAATAACATGCTGTAATTATTCTGTAACATAAAAGATTGGTATGTGAGCATTTGCATTATAATTGTAATGTATAATTACAGAGAAATTCAATAAATACAATGCGGTGAATAATCGATCTATTCAAAAGCTGCTTCTATAATCAATTGCACTAATCGATATGACGCTTCTAAGTAAGCTAATGTATTCTGGCTGTAGCGCCAAGTAAAATGGCAAAGTACTGTCATTCGACTTATCGATATCAGCTCGATGTCGGCAATGCAGCTTTCTGTTGCTAATTAACATTAATTATTTAATCTGATGATAATAGCTAATAGTAACAAGAATAAATATGTAAAACTATTCCTTAGTTTATCACAATACAGAGTATGATAGATTTTTTCTTTATCCAAATTTAAATAAATAAGTAGAAGCGTGCCAAGAATTCTGTCTGATAGTAACTGGCATCAGTGCCATCTAGCGATTTATATTAATACTTCGTATACTAGTACTTGCTATAAAAGTATAAAAAATGGGCTCTAAGCTCTACGAGCTTACACATTTTATAGGATAAACGATTAGGACTGGTCTATAGGCCTATCCGAGGATTTGCTAAACGTTATTGGTCAATATCAAACACGCGGCGTATGAGTGGAATAGCCATAGGCAATATAACGAGTAGTCCGGATTTTACCGATAAATTTACAAGCAACGAAGTTGAGAATTTTTCTCGAGTTATATTTATTCGGACTATCTAGCGTATGATTATGCAACTAAGCATGTAAAGGATAATTCAAAACCACAATGCGAATAAAAACACAACCGTTTTGAGCCACTATAAGCGAGATAAGATATGACGATCCAATCGATAAATCTATATATCGCGTTGTGGCGCTGTGTGTGGTAATAACCGGATTTTAAAGGGAAAATTTTCACCCAAAAAAGGACGAAAAAAGGGACAATTTTCACCCAAAAAAGGACGAAAAAAGGGAAAATTATTTCCAAAAAAAGGTGGGGAAAAAAGGGAAAATTATTGCCAAAAAAAAGGTGGGAAAAAAGGGAAAATTATTGCCATAAAAAGGTGGGGAAAAAGGGATATAAAAGTAAGACAGTGTAAAAATTCAAGAGAGAGATACATGTTTGTTTTATGTAAAGCCTTTGCTTGCTCTACAGCTGCTGATTCTGTAACATCTAATGACTGAAGAAATTTTTTGATATTGTTGAAATTCTCACAGAGGAAAATAGCACACGAAATCCACGTTCCCCACCTTGTTATAATGGGAAACTTAGGCAATGGCAAGCCTGTGATTTCCCTGTAACGCTCTATTCTGCTGGGAGGAATTATTTTTTTCAATGGTGAATCAGTGAAAACAATTTTTATTGTTTTTTTATTGCCAAATACTGGGTAATTTACGAATTGTTCAAAATAAATGAGCAAAAAAGGTACTTGAAAGGGAAAGTTCCTGAAAAATGGGAGATGAGCCTAAAAAAGGAAAAAAAAGGACGTTAAAACCAGGAAATTTGAAGTTGAAACTTACTCAGTAATGTCCTGTTCAATTTTATCACGTTTTGTGATGAAATATAAAAAAAGGAATTCCCTTTAAAATCCTGGTTATTACTGGTACTATAATCTAGACTTATTAATATTATTTATTATTATACGAGACTTAACATGATTCACCTCACAATAAATAATTATACATTTTCATAACTCCTTTTACTCATATAGGCCTACTTACTTACTTACTTACTTACTTACTTACTATGTTTCTTTTTCTTTCTTTCTTTCTTTCTTTCTTTCTTTCTTTCTTTCTTTTCTCAATCTTTTTGTATAGCATTACTATATTAAAAGTTTTCGTATTATATGGTTTTGTATTATTAGTGTTACTTTCTTTTTTCTTCTTTGTCCAAAAATGTGCATAGTTAAAGCACGAACGGCCGTCTAGGCCCGTGCGTTGGATTTATTCTATGGATAATGTATTTAATATGTATGTAAGAATAAAGATGCACCTTACCATACCATACCATACTTACTTAACTACTTACTTACTTAACGGCAACAGACAATTCCTCAGCAAGCTAAAGGAATATTACCTACTTTATGGAACCCGAAGGTTCATTGCCGCGCTTATCTGAGCCAGCCATTCAACCCTATTCTGTGCTAACTATATCCAGTCATCCCTCACAAATCCGACTTCCCTTACATCTATCCTACACGTCTATCCCATCTAGGTCTAGGTCTTCCATGTGGTCTTTTCCCTTCGGATCTCCCTCAATACTTTTGATATAATATGTCTTTCCTCCCCATGCGCGCAACATGTCCAGCCCACTTCATCCTCCGTGATTTAATTACCCTTACAATATCCGGTGAAGAGTACAGGTTATGAAGCTCGTCGTTATACAGTTTTCTCCAGTCCCCATTTTCATCTCTCTTAGTCCCAAATATTTTCCTAAGCCCCCTGTTTTCGAACACTCTCAGATTATATTCTTCCCGAAGAATAAGCGACCATATCTCATATCCATATAATACAACGGGCAGGTTAATCCCTTATATATATAAAAGGCTTTGTCCTGACTGACAGGAATCAACGTAGAGCCTAAACTATAACAGGTAGAGACTTGGAATTTTGACAGTACCTTCGTTTCATAATGTAGGTTCTCACTAAGAAGGGATTTTGAAAAATTCTGATTCTAAATGTCAAAAATTAAATGTTTTTGAAAATACTTAATCCCTTTTTGCATAGAATTATCGAAACAAATTCACAGAACATATTGTTGCCAATGGTATAGGTGGGTTTGGATTAAATTAATGTTTGACTAATTAGAGAAGGGATCATTATAATTCATATTATCTATATTAATAAAAGGAATTGTCCTCGATGTCCAGCGAAATCTACTGAACTCAAATATCTGAAATTTTAAACATAGGTGGGCTGAAGGGTCGGAAAATGCACCGCGAAGCCGGAATTTTAATTTTAGTTTTCGTTCGTGAGTTATGAGTGAAAAACGGGAAAAAACGTGCATTTTTTGCGTTCTCAAAACATAAGTTTTCAGTTATACATTTCAATGTCAAATCAATTACAGTTGGCTTTGTCTATTTTTGTTACACCTTGAAAATAAAACTTTCGCGATCGCTTGAATGTTGTAAGCCCTAAATATGGTCAAACGTTGTTTTATTTGGACGAATCTCACTATACAGAGGTTTGCCTTATTATTTACTCATATATATATATGAGTAAAGAAATAGTTACTTGTAATCATTGATCAAAGTGATTGCGTAGGCATATATATATATAGAATTTTATTGTGACTATTTACCTCATGAGTAATAGAGTATAAGAATATATGGAATTTTGACCAATTGCAATTGTCTATCGTCATGATTATATATATATATAGGCCTACGCAATCACTTTGATCAATGATTACAAGCAACTATTTCTTTAGATCAAAGAAGCTACAGGTACGAAGATGTTTAAGTGTTCAGTGAATGTTAAAAAATGCATGTAGGTGCGATAAAATTAAAGTGAAAAAATAAAACGATAAAATCATGACGATAGACAATTGCAATTGGTCAAAATTCCATATATTCTTATACTCTATTACTCATGAGGTAAATAGTCACAATAAAATTCTAAATTCTATTTAGTACATAAGCGGTTATAGACTGATTTTCGGTTTCAAAAATACCTGTTCACTTTCAATATTCAAGAAACAGTATAAGCCTTCTGGACTGTAATTCTGTAATAAACATTTAAGTGGCAGTTGTTTGCTGTCCTGCACTAAATTAATTCCGTTATTCGTAGGTGACAATGCTCGTGTTGGCCCTGTTTTCCCTTAATCAAATCGTGGAACTGGTTTGACATATCCTGCGAATGAGTCAGTGTTTAGAATGCATATGGATGTAACCTGTCTTGTCTCATAATTCTTGTCTTCTGCTAAGCTGTTTTGCCTGTATTATTCCGTTTGTATATGAAAGCCAGATGTGGATGAATTCATGGAAGTTAATTCCAAAATTATGGACTTACAAGAAATTAATAATAACACAGCCCAACAAAAAAGAACTTTTTGTCTGGGGCCTGATATATTTTACCGGATTTTGGCTATACTTAGTGTGGTTATTCCAACTATGTAAAAAGTTTTTCTCTACCAGCTCTACTTTTGTATAGATTTTATTCGTGAACTCTTAGTCTAGCGAAACAAAATCTTGCTTGATAATATAGATAGTGAGGGTTCTTGGCCATACTTTGGACCTGTAGGACGAAAACTGTACGAAGTACAGAAAAACTAAAAGCTGGATTATTTTTGACCTTCAAATTGACAGCTCATAAGTCATAAACGACCGTACAATATGTGATAATATAAATTTTTTTAAAGACCCCATGTTATATTGTTATTGTAATGATAATGTAATGTTAGTGTTTTGCTTTTTTCTTCACATGATTTAGAAACTAAAAATAGGCACTGTTTTTTATTTATATCAAGCGTAAAATGGGATAATATGCATAATGGTAATACCATATCTCACAAAACTAAAGATGTTAGGGAAAAACTAATGGCACATTTGGCATCAGCGACCTAAATATACCCAAGAATAGGTATGAATTCTAAGGCGCCAAAATGGCTGTTGGTCTGTGTAATGGACTATTTCACTTCACGTAATTCATTCCATCGTAAGTTTTGTTAGACTTAGGACTTTGTGCTCTAAAACGTGTATAATAGCTTATTTCTCTGTAGATCTGTATTTCTCTGTATTAATTTACTAGAAATGCATTCCTTACTGCTAGATGAATGTTAGAACATTTATTTATAAAATAAGAGTTAATACAAGGAATAAATTAAATAAAGTATTAACCACGAATCTTGTGTAGGCTATACGTAGCTATAGGCCTACTATGCATCATTGATGCAGGTTCTGTGAATTTTAAATTTTCTCGAATGTTTTTTTATCACATACAGAACTGTTTTAATTTAGTATTTTTTGTCCATTTCAAGTTTGTTTCATGGTAGAAACTTGAAATTCCCAGCTCCCATACTTAACTAACCTACATCTTTTAGCTACTTACCACACAGATGCGACTTTTTTCAAATCCTGTAGCTTTTCATATGTCTATTATTGCAGAAAAAAATTATATCAGGTAAACAGGTAAAAGAAAGTGCCAAATGGATTAATAGACCATATTTCATATGCTTCTGGTATACCTTGCACGGAATTTGTACTATTGATATTGTTCTAAAGGCTAGGCCAATCGAAAACATAAATGTTTATTATTATTAGGGAATTCTATTTAAATGTTATAATAATAGCCTACGTTTAATAAGCAATTCATTAGTAGTAATGTAAATAAATACCTTTCAAAAACTATAATCACAATTACTACCACCAACAAAATACTGAAAAATATTTATCATTAACGTGTGTTTACTTACCTTGAGTTATCTGAAGGTATACAATTTCTCTGTGATTTGCGGTTATCCTTTTAAGCCCTCAGGATTCATTTGGACAGTCTTTAGACTCTCCGTTAGCATTATTATTGCTATAGTACAGCCAGGAACACAACAAATATTAGGTATTTTATATTTCTGTATAAACAGACAATTTTCAACCAGCATAATGTAATGGCTGACTCATGCATTCGGCCTACTGTGAATGAAATGTACATGACGTCTTAACTGAAGCGAGAGGCCGTGGTTATGGCTAGCAATGCGGCTTTATTTATATAGTGATGATTTGCCATTTTAAAAGCATGTGATCATTAATTAGTCCCGGTTTTGTCCAAAATCAATAGGCTTCTTCCCATGGGATTTATAAAGCGTAGGGCCATACCAAGTTTTATGAAAATCCGGTAAAGCGTATTGCAATTATCGCGTATAGACGCATGGGCGGACGGACAGACAGACATTTCCCGTCAACCATAAAGTACTATATTCACACTTATTCATATTAAGGTAGTTGAAGTTTACTATTTCAGACTTACCTGTCTTCACTTCCTTTCTACAGTAATTCATCAAGCAGCTATGATGCAAGACATCTCTTGGTATGATGCGACCGGTTGCGCATGAACTCAAGTAATCGATGTAATGATCGCCACCCAGATTTAAATAAGTTACTAGTTTCTTATGGTTGATAGGCCTACTAAACAAAATCTTACTACTGAACAGTTGCGTGTTATTAATTTACTGACATGCGTATTTTGAACATATTTTTCTTTACCATAGAAAAAATACTATGCAATATGTGAAGTGTATAATAGCGTCTCGGGAATACAAAACCCCGACTTCGTCTACTTTTTCCGAACTTCTCAATTGATTAAAACCACACTGATGATAGGAATATATCGCAATAAAAGTTAGGCTGCTATTTGTCCGCTAAAGGGCTACATTGTTAAGCTATTAAGAAACTTCAGGATCCCTGATGATGAAAGCAGCATTAACCTCTGAAAGTCGGATAACAGTAAATTCCTTACTTGGGTGCAAACCCGAAATCATTTCCAAATGGCACACCAGGAAAAGTTCTTTCCCCGATCCCCGATGAAGACGAAGTTATTCAATTGGCTTAGGCCTAATCCATATTGGTACTCTAACAAAAATGAGTACCAGGAGCAATCCTGGGGTAATGGCGGCCGGTACGTAAGGCTGACAACCTTACCACCTTCACCTGCCGATTGTCTAAAATGTGTGCGCCTCAGTATCCTGGAACTCTCTGGTGCTCCATGGCCTGTAATAGGGAGCACTTTACTTTACAGTAGACAAATCTCAAATCGTATAGCGGTATCCAATACAGAGCTATTCCACTTATTACTACCTTGAACAGTTTCAAAGCATTAAAGCTTATAATTATTAATAATTCTCATACGTAATCCCCCAAGGGATTATGATTTATTAAGACTATTCAACTCATACGCAGCGTGTTTGATATTGACCAATAACGTTTAGCAATTCCTCGGATATAGACCAATCACAGCCGATTAACTTATCATGCAATATTCTTGTAGGAATCGCAAGGGTGGTGTTTTATCGTGATAAAATCGTCTGCTCGTTACTGGATCCGCGAGTATCAGTGCGCAGTGATTAATAGTCTGATGCTGCCACTAAGTGGCACGAAAACAGATTATTTTATACAACATAACTATTTTGGAAGTTGAAATAATACAAATGTACATAGAACACAATTTCGATTCTGTGCAAGCCAGCTCCTGTGCTTTTATTCTGTTCTGCTGTTAGCTTACCTGAATTAGGTTAACTATATCTTATATGCACCATTGATAGCACTGGTCACACATGGTAACTTGAATCGATTCATGGATGGTTGATTCATGGTATGCCGTGATCTCACAACTGTTAGTTTTATTTTTATACAACAAAGCCCAAAAGTATTTATTATTTGTATCATAAAAAACCCGTTCGTCTGCTTTTATTCTATTGTGCTGTTAGCTTACCTGAATGAAGTTAACTATGTCTTATAACTAGGGCTAGGACTTTTAGGTAAAAACATATTTTTTTTCCTACTACTTATGATTTCTGGACTTTGTCAAAGTTTCGGTTGGGACCTTTGGATTCAAAATACTGAGTTGCATATCACATAAAAAAAATATTTTCGATATTTTTTATTTGAATAAATATTTTTGGTAACTTAATTATTTTTACATATTTTACCACATATCTTGTTTAGAAATGAATATTTTGACAGTTTTTGTAATATTTTACCACATATCATGTTTAGAAATGAATATTTTGACAGGTTTTGTAAAATTGCGCCATATTTTCAATGTGTTGCGTTGTTATGTTCAGTCAGAGAATAAATCAGGGCGGATTTGGCCTACATTAGTGCAAATTTCTGTCTCCTCTCACACTGCATTACTAAGTTGGAAACAACAAAACAATTGTTGACAGAATCAATAAAAAGAAATCAAACACATTGAAAACAAACTTAACAAAATCAGTGGATCAAAAGCAAACAAAATTAAAGAAAAATTCCTGTCATGCCTAAATAAGAATGAAGGGTTACAAGTGTTGCGCAAGATTTCAGAAATTTTAATGGGTAACAGTGTAGAGAACTTGGAGCAGATGGAACATGTCAGTGTTACAAATATGCAAGATATTGAACGTACATTTTCAAGATACAAGTCTCTGTTCTGTAAATATTGGTTAAATAAGTTAATTAAAATATTTTCATATTTTTAAACATATTTTCGACTTTTTAAACACATAAAAAATAAATATTTTCGTTTTTATAAGCACCTAAAAGTCCGAGCCCTACTTATAACCATCGGCACTGTCACAGCATGGTAACTCGAATCGATTCATGGGTGGTTGATTCACAGTATGCAGTGATCTCACAACTGTTAGTTTTGTTTTTATACAAAAAGCACGAAAGTAATTATCAGGGCCCGGATTCTAATGACATGTCATCTTTTTATTGATGCTGCATAGACATTGGCAACTTGTGGATAAATCCTATTCATGGCCTGTAGATTATAGAAATGCATTTTTATTATGTCATTTTTTGTCATTTTATGCAATTTTATATTTTTTAGGGCATTTATTTCAATTTTAGGTCATTTTTAGTAATTTTCGTGTCATTTGCTTCCTTATTTAGTCATTTTCATGTATTTACATTGAGTGCATTAACTTTTTTTCGTCGCTAGCGGTGCTGTCTTTGAAGTGTTGTTTGTTTAATGCAAGAAGGAAAAATTCGGCGTTAAATAATTGACATGTCTCAGTCGGAAATGAGAATCAAAGAAACGCCAAAATTTTGTATTATGTTACTATTGTTATTAGTAGGGTTAGGATTTTTAGGTGCGCACCTTTTCTCGTAGGGTAAATTAAAGCTCTTCGGAAAGATACCACAGTGTGAGATTTTATCTATAGTCGAGAATGGAGACATTTTTGTAGCACCTTTTTTCCCTTTTTTGGTACCTTTTACCCCTTTTTTCTCAACAGTGCCCATAATCCCCTTTCTTCCCCTTTTTCATATACTGTAGCTTATCAATATTTTTCTAGAGTGCATTTTATCATTATAAAGCGTTATGAATGACTTGTGAGTTTCATTCCATTTTACTTCCAGTATAAGCGGGACTGAAAGCACACCTGCAACAACAGAAAATGATACGTGTGTGCGTGAAAACCCTCTTTCTCTCACTTTGCCGAAACAAATAGCTCCCTACAATGGAAATGCATATTTCATTCCATCAACAATAATATTGTGTGTGCGCGCAAATCCTCTTTCACTTTGCCGAAACAAATAGCTTGCTACAATGGAAATGCGTATTTCATTCCACCAAATTATAATTTATTATAAAAAAAATATTGTGTATACGCAAATCCTCTTTCTCTCACTTCCATCTTCTTGACTTCACCAGTCAGTAGTCTGTTGATCGTAAGTGCAAATCTGTGATTAAATGAGTGTATTTTTGCCATGCCTAAGGTGTTCAGAGCCTGGTTATTTTATCTGTCTCAGGAATTCAAACAAGATTCCGTAGAAACAGATGGAACTGTAATACGGTGTAGCATTTGCGATTCAGGAATTTTGTTAGATGAAAAACACCAGCGAGACCGCATCAAACAACACATTTCCACTTCTAAGCATCAAAAGAACAAGACACTTCAAGCAAATAAATCGCGACAACCTTTATTACGGAATGCGATTGAACAGTGTTCATCGAAAACTCAAAATTTGAAGAAATTCAACATTGATTTATGTGCTGCTCTTACACAAGCGGGAATTCCACTCAATAAGGTAAACCATCCGACTTTCAAAGGATTCCGTGAAAAATACACAAAGATGTCAGTGCCTGATGAGAGTACTATAAGAAGAAACTACATGGAGCCTGTTTACCAAGAAACCATAAAAACCATCAAGGAGAAAGTGACTGATTGTGATGTGGGAATCATATTGGATGAAACTACAGACTCAATGGAACGATATGTTTTGAACATTTTAGTTTTTCCCCTATCAGGGGAGAACGTTAAGCCCATGTTGTTTACAATGTACGAACTGGAGAAAGCCAACGCCAGTACAGTAATGCAATCAATCATGGACTTCTGTCAAAACCTATGGCCAAGTGGTATCGCATTTGAAAAACTTCTTCTGGTGGTTACAGACCAGGCTCCATACATGGGTTCAGCAATTAACCAATTGAAACCTTTGTTCCCTAAGTTAAAGCATGTGACATGCCTAGTCCATGCCCTTCACAGGATTTGTGAATCCATAAGGAATAAATACGACATTGTAAATGAATACATCTCTGCCCTGAAGAAGATTCTACAGAAAGCTCCGAGTCGTGTTGTTGCCTACAAGGAAATCAATGGCCTCCCCCTTCCAAAATTCCCGGTCATTACTCGCTGGGGATCATGGATTCAGTGTGCTGTTATGTTGTGTGAGAATTTTGACAAGATTAAGGATTTTGTGCTTTCATTGGATCCAGCAGACGCAGGTGCGATTTCCAAGGCCCAACAACTTCTTCTACCGGAAAAAATACAGAATTTGGAGACAGAACTATTTTGTGTCCATGGTTACAAGTACTTGACTGCAGCTATCAAACAATTGGAAAAGGAAAAACAATGGGATATTTTCACTTCAGTGAGGGACCAGTTAGAGGGCTTTGCTAAAGACAAACTCGAGTCTAGTCTTCAGAAAAATCCGGATGTTGAGGAATTTGCCACATGTGTAGAGTTGCCATTCTGAGTGAATACAAAGTTTGCCCCACTGGATTCTGTGGATGTCGAAAGAAGCTTTAGCATGTACAAAGACATTCTATGTCCTAATAGAAACAGGCTTATTTTTAAAAATGTAGAGATGCTCAAAGTCTTGAAGTACAACAGCTTCCTGTATTTTACTGTTTCTGGGGAGTGATGATTTGATGTGTTTTTTCGCAACTCAATAACTGTTAATAGAAGATAGATTTTTTTGAATTACTTGAGTAAAATAGCACCTTTTTGTCCCCTTTTTTACCTTATTTTAGCACCTTTTCCCTTCCTTTTTTCATATAAAATTTGCACCTAAAAATCCTAACCCTGGTTATTAGATTGACTTGGCACCAGAGTCTGCCACCTGCTTGGATTTGAGAGTGCAAACTACTGTTTACCCTCAATAAACAACAGCATAATCCGGCAGACCACAAAAGGAAATGCCGAATTTTGACTCACCAGTGCCTCAGTGCCAGTATAATTTTCCGTGAGAAAAGAACAATCACGACATTACTGTTATTTACAGTTTTTACAATTATATACAAACTAGTCTATAACTTTGTGTGTACAATAATAATTTTTTATAAATAAACTATCAGTTTTTAGGTCATTTTGTATAATTATTAAGTCATTTTCTTTAAAGTTTAGGGTCATTTCATAGGTCATTTTTCAAACAATTTTAGGTCATCAGAATCCGGGCCCTGGTAATTATTAATTGTATAATCCGTTACATTTTTTATTCATGGTCTTAATAAATCTTATTTAGTCTTAATAAATCCAACACGAGTTGACGAGTTGCATTAGATAAATTCGCTTTTTCTTCGCAGTCGCGAATCTATCGATAAACCTGTCAACTCTCGTGGGATTACCTATGATATTCCATGATTTTGTAAATAATATTTATTGTTTTACTTTTTGTCAATATCCTGTTAGCTGATACATCACGGCATAATAAATGAATCCATGGGTACGCATCTGTGGCACATAGTGTCACTGTGCGGTAGGGGAATTTCTCCCACTACAATCGCCCTTGACGTCAGCATAAAGCAGTTTCGACGTGACACTGAACATGAAGAACAGGTTTCTTACGTCACAGCAAGGGATGGGACTAAAACGTTTCCCCTCAGTTGCTCACCTATGGAATAAACAGTCCATGAATCGATTCGAGTTCCCAATGCTACCAATAATGCACATCACAAGATGGACTGCGTCTTCGTAGTGCTTACATCTATTAAGACACTAGTCTGTTTATGAAACAAGCAAAGCTAGTTTTGTAATTTTCATTCTAATATTTTAATTGCCATTATAGGCAAGTTGCATGTGACTGTTTTTGCTCGTCCATAATTAGTCTAAATGTTTAAATTCTGAGATTTAGATTCACTCAAACAAACGGCAACGAGTCCACCATGCCTTTTGCGCTAGCTGTTGCAATAGTTCTTGTCTTCGAGACGGCGTTGATAAAATTGAAGCTTCCTTAAGTAGTAGGGTACCTTATGTAAGAAAATCACATCCCGTGGGCTCCTTCGTGAAGAAAGCAACACACCTATATTTTCAGTTACTATGAAGTCTAAGGATACCCGAACCACTTGATGCTACTCTGGGGGTCGCGTCTGAGTTGCGTGATGACGTCATCAAAATGGCGGACGTAGCGTTTCACAGAAATGGCCATAAAGTGAAAACTATTTGAGATAGACACTTGGGAAAAGCGGTTTTGAAATCACGATAAAGTGCTCTACATTATTGTTTCTTACACGTATGGAGCAAAGACGACATATTCTGCCGAAAAATTACACTTTTTGTTGGAAAATTGAAAAAATTGTCCTGTAGAATGTGTTCTCTTGAAATTTCAATAGAAGATGATGCCGTGCCATAAATTACATGCAAACAAATTTTTTGAAGAGTTTAATAATGATTCTATTCCCGTTTACCAGAAGTTTCCAATGTCAATAGTTTTAATTCTGTGATAGTTTTTGTAAAACAAATAGCAATCTCCAAATTTCAATATGCTCTTTCCTGAAGAAGGCAACACACCTAGATTTTCAGTTTCAATTAAGTCTAATGATACCCGAATCACTTGATGCTACTCTGGGGGTCGCGTCCGAGTCACGTGATGACATCAAAATGGCGAACTTCAATAACTTGTTTCACAGAAAGGTATTTATGATGGTTAGCCAGTTCAGGCTCATTTTAGACCATTTTAGGCACAGAATAGGCTCAATTTTGTTCAGAATGGGATTTGATATGAGATCGGGGCTTCATATTATTGCGTAATCATGTCAATTCTTCTCAGTGATTGACTATTTATTAATGCATTAGGGAAGGGTTTGATAAAAAGGTAACAAAACACTGTCAAAATTGTTACTAGGAAGGGTGTATAATTAACTTGTCGTCAAGCTTCGAAGAGGGTACGAATTCCTGTGAGGGGTGCCATTATGGAACTGAAGGAGGACAGAAATCTTTTCTCAATAATGTTGATTGTTGCAAAATCAAGACCGGAGTTTGATCTGCGAAACGCAGTGAGCAATTACTAGCTGTCAGTTCTTCCTCGGTCATTGTTTTCCCCAGATGGGTCTATCTTGGACAGCAACGACAAGAGCAAACTATTAGGGATACTTGAGGCTTTACCATCTAATTTTCCAATTTACACACTACCCACAAGTACAGTGCAGCCTCTAACCGGGCGTTGCAGTGTTACCGGCGAACTACAAGACCCGGAGAGCACAGTGTCAAGTTTATTAGTGGAGCCAACAACCGGATTTCGTTAGTGTTGCAGTTGTTGATGGAATGGCAGAGCTACATGCACTCGATAAGCCACCAACAATCAAGAACCCTTCAGAACTTGCCGATCATTTCATAAGTAGTTTAAACCAAAAATACGGATCATACGATGAACTTCATTTGGTATTTGACACATACATAAAAGACTCTCTAAAAAGTACCACAAGAGAACTTCGTCAGGGTCATACTGTGCCAATCCATTATCACATTGAAGCAAAAGCTGGAATACTAACTATGGCAACGAAGAAGTTTCTCTCACACGAGAAAACGAAAGGTGAACTTTCAATCTTCCTTTGAGAGTGTATTCTAGAAAATGCTGCAGCCACCAACCGCAATGTGGTGGTTGCATGGCAACAAGTTGCACGAGGGACACACATGGATGCTGGTTTCCTTAGCAGTAGGTTACTCTCGAAGAAGCTGACTGAAAAATAATATTACATGCTATCCATGCGGCAAATGCTGGTGTTACAGAGCTGAAAATCTACTCTCCTGGTACTGATGTCTTTATTTTGCCACTAAATAAATATCCAATACTATCAAAAGATACACGTGTCGTAACTGGCCACGCTAGTAAAAGGAGAAGTGTTCCCTGTCACCAATCTACGAGCAACTAGGACGACTGCGGTCCGACTCACTTCTAGGTTTCCATGTACTATCAGGAGCAGATGTTACTGGTTCCTTCTCTAGAAAAGGGAAAATATCCATCTGGTACGCCTTCCTAGCTGCTGACGATGTTCTCATTGATCTGGAAAAACTGGGAAAGACGGAAACTGTGGATAAGGAAACGTCGGCGGCTGTTGAAAGGTTCATATGTCAAGTGTATGTTCCCAAAACAGAGATAAAAGAAGTTGGTGAACTGAGGTGGTGGTTTTTTACCCGGAAGCATCTGGGACCGAGTTCATTCCTCCCACATAAACATCACTTGAACCAGCTATACTTCGGGCACATCTCCAAGCAATGGAATGGAACAGATGTAATCTGCCACACCAGCAGATTTTGGTTGGACTCAAGAGAACAATCGATGGGTCCCAATCATGTGCACCAACCCACCTGCTCCCTCTGATGTGCTCGAACTAATCAAAGGTGCATGTGTTAAGTCGAGATGTAATACCTGCACATGTGTTTGGATAAAATTGCCCTGTTCTAAAATGTGTGCATGAGAGGGCGATCCAGAGAAGTGTGAAAAAGGTTCGGACAAGTATAAAGAGGCGGAGATCGATGATGATGATGATAGTGACTCTGATGAGGATGAACCCCTTTTTTAATAGGGGCAATGAGCAGAAAGTTATTCTGTTGAATACTGCAAGGCACTCTCCTATTGATTTCTTCCAAGTTTGTGGAAATTTACGTTTATTAAGAAAAACACAGAAAACAGAAATACACTCCGAGCAGTCTACGGATAGGCTAAGTGTTAACAGTTTAATTCTATTCTTTCCGTTTCTTGTGTGTAATCATAATTCAAGATTTTAATGTGTAGCATGCAGAAATACAACAGCAAAATTTATTAAGTTATTATTACATTAGCAGTTAATTCCGATTAAAAATAAAAATTCCGCAAGTCCATCACAAATACTTTTCGGTTTATATTCATTTCTGTGAAACGTTATTGAAGTCCGCCATTTTGACGACGTCATCACGTGACACGGACGCGACCCCCAGAGTAGCATCAAGTGATTCGGGTATCCTTAGACTTAATAGAAACTGAAAATCTAGGTGTGTTGCCTTCTTCAGGAAAGAGCATATTGAAATTTGGAGATTGCTATTTGTTTTACAAAAACTATCACAGAATTAAAACTATTGACATTGGAAACTTCTGGTAAACGGGAATAGAATCATTGTTAAACTCTTCAAAAAATTTGTTTGCATGTAATTTATGGCACGGCATCATCTTCTATTGAAATTTCAAGAGAACACATTCTACAGGACCATTTTTTTCAATTTTCCAACAAAAAGTGTAATTTTTCGGTAGAATATGCCGTCTTAGCTCCATACATGTAAGAAACAATAATGTAGAACATTTTATTGTGATTTCAAAACCGTTTCTCGCAAGTCTCTACCTCAAATAGTTTTCACTTTATGGCCATTTCTGTGAAACGCTACGTCCGCCATTTTGATGACGTCATCACGCGACTCAGACGCGACCCCCAGAGTAGCATCAAGTGGTTCGGGTATCCTTAGACTTCATAGAAACTGAAAATATAGGTGTGTTGCTTTCTTCACGAAGGAGCCCACGGGATGACATAAGGTACCCTACTAAAGGCTGATTTCCTGAAACCAAAGGATTTTTAGGTAGATATCGAAGAAAAATCTACCTATTGCAATGGATACCATGTCATGATTTTCGAAAAATTATTTCATATCTTTACGTTTCATGCTCCCCTAAGTACGAAACCACCGCCCGTTAAAAAAAAAAAAAAAAATTGTGATATTTATATATATATATATATACGGTATATTTATATATTTATATATATATTTACATCTTTACACGATAGCGGCCGTAATTTTGAAGGTATTTGAACCAAATTTTAATATATTATTTCTAGGTCCAATAGATCGGACAAGTTCGTTAATGAGCAAAATTGGCCCAAGGGGGTGGTCGGGGCAGGGGGTTGAAATTTTAAAACATTTTTATCTCTGCCCCTATGAACTATAGAGGGAAACTTTGTTTGAATAAATTAGAGTACTCCCTATGGAGTTCACAGTGACACCAACGATTCGGGGGTTTTGGGGGTACGAGTGGGAGTGGGGGGATGGAAATTAGAAATTTTTGAAACCACGTCTTGTGGGGTATCATTCAAAAGCTCTTGATGAGTACTCTACAAATCAATAACTAGTTTCTCGATAACTCTCATTTAAGGCGAGATTTGAATGTTTGAAAAAGTGCTCTTTCCTCTTTTTTGCAATTATTATTGCGGGTTTGTCATGCCAAGGCTAAAGAAGAAAGAGTGCTCCGCAGCGACAGTAAATTAAACCGAAAGCACTTTTAAATCTACCTCAGCCTGTAGGCTTGCCTAAAGGGATTTTTTACAACATAATTTGATTTAGTTTTAATATATTAAAATTAAAACGAACAGAATTGATTTTATTTTAAAAAGAGGCTATTTATTACGTAGTTTTCAACTCCTACTATCAAGGTATCAAGAACGTTTCGTGTTCGATAATTAATAATCGATACCACAGCGATATCGAAATGATAAACAGTGTCGAAATGATGGTCATTATTAGGTTTAAGTTGTTTATGACCTGAAACTTGAGAAATATGACTGTAAATTTGACTTTAAAAATCTGATGTGAAAGTCACATATCTTCCTCTGCCCAAATAAAAGTTAGCAGTATTGACATATCCTTGTACATAATCGCAAGACAATTTTACGCTAATTATGCTATAAATACCTCTTCTTTCAATGATGCGACTAAAAGCGCAGGCTATATAACAAACTAAAAAAAAAGAACAAGTGACTGCAGACGTTTATTGAAATTTCCGCCGTAAAGAGTAATTTCCGAAATTTATCGACCATTTCCCTCAGATTTCTTTACTCTATGCATAGCCAACAATACATCTTTCTCACTTCATATTCTTATATAGAATAAGAGGCCGTGAAAGACCGCGTATTCAGTTGTTCACCACGCAAGACAAACTTTCTACAAACAGTGGGTGAACAGAGGGTGGCTTCAGAGAATTTTTTCGAAAAAAGTTTCAAATAAATGTTTTAGGTCTTAGTATAAGGAACACATCTGCAAATTTTAAAGAAAATCGTTAAGAGCTGTTTTCGAAAAAAATCGCGAAAAACGAAAATTTCTTCATGTAAAGTCCCCTTAAAAATAAGAGAAACTTGTCGCCAGTCTTCGGCTCACATCTTCAACAGGTACCTGACCCAAATACGAAACTTTGCTTTCATACGATTTCCCGTTTTGGATCTAGCCTGTTCACAGACATCCACACAGACAGACACACACACTGACACACATTCAGGGAGCCTCAACACGTGAATTTAGGTCAAAAACTCAACTTCGAATTTGGGGGTCTAAAACAATACTTCTTCTAGCTATATAGTACCTATAGTACGGGCAGAGGAAGTAAAAATGACTAAATACAACCTCATAAATGAACGTGTTTTCTTAAAATAAATGTTCCAATTTAAACGTTTAATAACACCAAATTATTACATCACATTAATTCAATCAGATTATCACTTTTTAACAATTTTACAGGCGATTTACATCTTTACTTGTAAAGAACAACTAATCTGTTAATGTTCGCAGATACCAGTTCAAATATGTTAAAACATGTCTAGTGACTAGATTGTGAATACCTAGTGTAAATGTGTAACGGTGTTCTTACCCAATAGTGACTGAATAGAGCACTACAACACAATCGGTAAAAGGTGTCATTATGTATGAACAACACCTAACGTGGAGTTGCTCACCACTTGAGTGTAAATGAGCTTTCCCTATTCTATAGGAGGCCTTTGCCCTTCACGGGACATTATGGCTATTTTCATTCATTTTCAGTTCATTGATTGGAAGTTGTTAACATCAAGGAGGAAGAGGTAATTGTGCTTCACATTTCAGTTATAGTAAAACCAAAATATCCGTGACTCTTTTTCGGAAAAATTGTAGCCTACAATTTAGTGCTCATACTGCATAATTTCCCTCTTTTACTAAGTTTATAACTAAAATATGACGTTAAATTACAATTATGACAGAAATATAATCAAGAACATGGAAATTATGAAAGTATGACTTTATATGCAAAATAAAAAGGGTCCGACCAGGATAACAAAAGTGCAATTCGTGTTTAGTTAGTGTTTGCCGCGAAAGTGAAGGTCAGGATAAAAATATGACATGTCATAAACATCCGAACCCTAGTCATTATGATATGTTAAATCACACATAATAATCATATTATGCAACCATTTCATAATTACGGGTGGGGCATTCTAGCAAATTATGAAAACTCTTTTTGTTTATAACATATCATAAATAATAAACCAGAATTGGTTCTTCACATTCTGCAAAATTTGCAATACCTTCTCCTCCACATTACATTCAAAGCATTATTTACAGTAAAATTTATTTTAAATATTTTTTTTTTTCAAAATCTATTACGGGTGGGACATAATTTGGACACTGATTTTTATTATGCAAAACAAAAGTTCATTTGCTGTTCTGCTATTACTGTTAGGGTCTTAATGTTGTTATTAATGAAGATACGAGGGATTAAATACAAATTATAAACCGTTTCCTGGTTGTCAAAACATTTGTTTAACCCATCAATAATAATTTAGTATAACTATCAACATTACGGGTGGGACAAAAAATCACTGTTTGTTATTTTACACAGTAATTAACCACACATTTTTTTAAGTTAATCTTATACCAGATTGTACCTTAAGATTTATATTTTCTTAAATGAAAATGGACATAGTTTATTACTCTTGACTACTTGGTATTAAAGAGTGTTAAAATCATGCTATGAATGGCAAAGATAAGTAACTACAACACAATAAGTAAGTAAATTTACAGATTTTACACATAAAATCACTTCCAATACACCTAAGTCCTTAATATTCAGTGAATTTGAGGTTTTTAACTTATACTTGACCACCCAATTACAATCATTTTAGGGAAAATCCCCATATTTTATGAAATGGCTGTATGGTCAACAAAAACATATTTCTAAAATACATATGCCTGTTTATATAAATTCAATTTAAATACCATTTCCACCATTAAAATGCGTTTATTCATATCTTAGATGATAAATAGCGGGTTTTGTAGTAAAAAACTTTTGAAAAACTGGTATCTAATGGAATTTCTCAACAGTGCATTCTGAACGCTGTGTACATTCCTTCCTTATCCGGAGGCTGTTTCAGTTATTGAAAGAATTTAATTTTCTTAGAATAAACTGGAGCAAGAAGTTATTGAAAGCGATCGTTTCATAATATTAGCCCTGGTTCAGTTGCATTGATTTCTTGGAGAACTTCCCTTCCACACTGCGAAATTCAATCGAAGTTATTAAAGACGTTAGAATCCAGGTCTATAGTAAACTTCATGCAATGTTATACATTGACATTCTTATTCCTTAATTACACATTCAAGCAATAACATTTTGATTATGTATGAACAGTTTGAATAAAGGAAATAGAAGAATTATCACATTTTGTTTCTATATTAAGAACCAGAATAACCTAATTCCATTAAGAAAAAAGCTTATTATAATAGTAATTTTATCTAATATATAAAATCGAAAGTGTGTATGTATGTATGTATGTATGTTTGTTCCTTATACAAATCTACATTTCTTTACCAATTTACACGACATTTTGCACACATACCCAGTTAAGCCCGGGAAGTATAGCTGTCGACATTAAAATTGAAACAAATCAGTCCTTCCCTTGAAAATTATATAATTTCTGTGAATATTCTACTGAAAAAAAATGAAATGTTGTTCAGTTCACATGGCAACAGTGAATTGTTTACTGTGATTACATAGGGCCTTGGCAACTATATAGCCTAATGCTGGACTTAACGAATTATGATTCCATGTAATATATTGACGAAAATAATTACTGAAAAATGAATTACACGAAAATAAAGCACAGTGTGATGCAGTCACATAACTTTCTCTACCCTCGACATAAGAAATATTTTCTCACTTCACATTTTGATGTAGAATAAGAGGTCGTATTGCAGGAGCAACTTGAGTGTGTGAGTATGCTATATCAGAAGTCGGTAAATAGTCAGTTATCCATAGCTGTAGGCTTTTTATTAGTTGAGATTTATCATAGGCCCTAAGCATGGGATGGAACATTTTGAGTCCTATACTCGCAGTATATTATGTCCCGGGTTTTAGGGGAGGAAAGTATGAAAGTGATACTGCATTTCTATTTTATTTCAGCTCCGTATGGTAACATGAGAATGAGAAATAAAATTTTCCGTCAAGTCAATACATTCTTATGTAATTTATGTTTCTTCTTATTTCAACCCCTCCCAGGCATGATGAGTAGAAGCAACGGAATGCAGCATTCGACATCCTCTATGAACCATAAAAAGCTATATCTAGCGTTTTCTGAGGGAATAGTCTGAGTGCCATATGTTGTTCTTCCTCATTTCGAATTCTACATACATTATTATATCAGGACCTAGAGTTTCAACATCGAAAGTCCTCCATAAGTTAATTTCAAATTACAAAATACAAAGCCCGGGCGATGCCGGGCCTTTTCAGCTAGTATTTAATAAAATCAGGTAAACCAATAAAACAAAATGAGAGCTGAAGTTAACAAGTCATATTAAAAAACCATCGAGTTTTTCAGCAGGGTTTGTTGATAAAGTTCGATTGACTACAGTATTCTCCTTTTTTTTTTCAAAACATCTCAAAGCGAACAAATACACAGTCAAGACCATTGAAAGTTCCTTTTGGATGGTAGACAATTAAAAAGTGTAACTTTCTGGAATTTAGCCATATGTCATACCCTAAAAGCTACAAGTCTACCAAATTTTAAATTTCTAACTCATCTGGAAGTGAGTAAATATTACTGTTAATAAGTGGGTGATCTGGGTTGTAGTAGAAGTGAATGACGGCCATCCATACTTATAGGGCAGCTAGAAATACCAATTTTTGCCTGCTTATAGCAGCTGCATTCTTGCAGAATGCTATGATTCTAGCTATCCTATAAGTTTCGACAAACATTACATAATGTGAGGAAAATATACAAAATTCACTTAAAATGAAAAAAATAGAACTCTAAATAGGACGAAAAGTCAAAGGACCAAATTTGTAGCTCTCTCGAAACCCGTCTCTGTTGGTTGCAATCGGTTTTTTGATAGGATGTACCGTTTAGCTACTATACGCGACCAGATCTTAAAGTTGCGTCCGCCATTTTGAATTTCTTCTGGGGTAAAAAATAGAAAAGTATAAGATTTTTTTGAATAATTCCGTTGGTTATAGGCTATAGACTATAATTATGCGAAATTTCAAGGTTCTGGCTTATCCGTAAGTAGGCGGACAATTATGCCAGTTATGGCCGGTTTCTATAAACTCGCGAATTACCTATTGGTAAATTATCCAATGAGCAGAATTTACACAAGGAAAACTCTTATGAACTGAAATAATTTAAAGATAACGATCACACACAGTTATGGCGAGTTTCTAGATAAATGTCGTCTAGGTAAATATGAAAATGAGAGAATTTTTTTTTTCTATAAACCAGGGTTAGATCTCTCCAAGGGTAAATCTTTGGGTTAATTTATCCTTTCATGGATGGCTGGATAAAATTTAACCTCTCGCAGGATCAATATGGCGGACGTGCGCAGCTGATTGCAGTACCTGTAAAATACAGTTTTAGAAATGCTGAGATGATCTATAGTGTTGACTTTGTTTCTCTGTAATAGGATAGGCTTAGCAGAATTTATATACATATGTCTTATTGAAATTTTCATGTACCGTACATTCTAGCTAATGACTGTATTTGCCGGTATTTGGTAGCACTGAGTGTGCAAACATTGCAAACTAGAGTCGTATTTCTAATTTTTCCTTCCTCTCACGCATTAGATCTCGACAATAGTAGTATTTATCTGAAGACAATATTATTCCGAACTAATTAGTATAATGTATATTGCAAAACCATGTCTTGACTTGCAGTAGTGGAAACATAGGATGAAACAATCACATCTCCGTTATTCAAGATCTATTCTCAGTGTTCACCGTAGCTCATTGTCAGCGTGCTGGATTACGGTTCAAGAGGTCCACTGTTCGATCCCCGGCATGGTAATATATATTATTTTTTATTTCCTCATTATACCATTAGTGCTCTGGTGGGTGATTCTGGAACTAAGTTGTCCATTGGATAATTTACCCACAGGTATTTCGCGAGTTTATAGAAACCGAGCATTAGTGACTTAGGCATGCAGCTTTGTAGTACGCGATAGTGATGCCACTATTTAAAAATAACGTGACCATTAACTTGTCGTTAACTCGGGTACAGGTACACAGACAGACGGACAGACATTTTCCCGTCCACCGTGTAATCCTAGAATATACCATTATAACATTTAATAAAATCAGGTAAACTGATGTAAAAAAGTGCCAGTTTAATCAATTATCAATGCAATTATGATATGCAGAATATGTTTTTTTAAATTGATTTCCAAGTTAAGCTCCAGATTTATTCATTAAGCAGGGCTTACGGAAGAACAAAGGTCTAGTTTTTTTTTATCAGATTAAAATTTTCCAGCATCATCTGAACGGTACAGATTTGTGATATCTTGACAATCGCACACTCACATAAAAATACCAGAAAAAAAGTGAAATTGGCCGGTTTCCGGATTTGAACCATGGAACTCCAGAATGTGAGGTCAAGACGTTACCATCTCGGCCACCTGGGTCAGTTTAATGGTCTATTTGGATAAGCGCATGTGAAACAATAGTGTTTTTGGTCATAGGTAACTGGATTTTAATTTCCAAAGCCTTATAATATCACAGTAAAACAATTGACTATGTTGTCAAGATAACTGATTTGCTTTTCTTTTATAAATTCTTTCGAATACGTATATTATCATAAAACAGACACTAAATTGAGCATTACTCCGAAACAGTTCAACCGATTTCATCCAATATCAACAGACGTCTTCCCATGGACATTATAAATAAAATCAGGTAAACTGATGTAACAAAGTGCCAGTATGTTTTTGTTTAAACAGTTATGACTGCAATTATGATATGCAGAATATGTTTTTTTTTTAAATTGATTTCCAAGTTAAGCTCCAGATTTATTCATTAAGCTGGGCTTATGGAAGAAGAAAGGTCTACCATCTCGGCCCCCTGGGTCATTTTAACGGTCTAGTTGGATAAGCGCATGTAAATCAATATGTCTTTTGTCATAGCTACCTGTATTTTAATTTCCAAGGCCTTATAACATCACAGTAAAACAATAGGCTATGTTGTCAAGATAACTGATTTTCATTTTCTTTTTGATAAATTCTTTCGAATACGTATATTACCATAAAATAGGCACTAAATTGAGCATTACTCCGAAACAGGTCAACCGATTTTATCCATTATGAATAGACGTCTTCCCATGGACATTATAAATGTGTATACCAAGTTTCATAAAAATCCGGCAAAGCGTATTTGAGTTACCGCGTCTTTAAAATATACACTAAATTGGGTTTTACTCCGGTACCGGTCTACCGATTTGGTCCAATATCAGTAGACGTCTTTCCACGTAAGTTACATTATAAATGGGTATACAACATTTCAGGAAAATCCAATAAAGCATATTTGAGTTATCGCGACTTCTTATATATTAACATAAAAACACTAAATTGGGCATTATTCCGGTACTGGCCAACCGATTTGGTCCAATATCAATAAACGTCTTCCCATGGACATTATAAATGCGTATACGAAGTTTCATAAATATCCGATAAAGCGTATTTGAGTTATTGCGCCTTTAATGTAGACACTAAATTGGGTTTTACTCCGGTACCGGTCAACAGATTAGGTTCAAATTCAATAGGGCACTTCTCATGGACGTCATAAATGGGTATACCAAGTTTCATGGAAATCCGATACAGCGTATTTGAGTGATGGCGCCTTTCTATTAGAAAGGCGCTATAATCTATTAAAATAGGCACTAAATTGGGCATTACTCCGGTACCGGTGAACCGATTTGGTTCAATATCAATAGGGTTCTTCCCATGGACATTATAAATGTGTTTTCCATGTTTCATGAAAATCCGAAAAAGCGTATTTGAGTTATGGTGCGTACAGACACACGGACAGACGGACAGACGGACAGACAGACGGACAGACATTTTTTCGTCCACCACACAATCTCATAAAGTACCATACTGGCACTTAATAATGTGTATACCAAGTTTCATAAAAATCCGGTAAAGCCTATTTGAGTTACCGCGTCTTTAAAGTAGACACTAAATTGGGTTTTACTCCGGTACCGGTCAACACATTAGGTTGAAATTCAATAGGGCACTTTTCTTGGACGTCATAAATGCGTATACCATGTTTAAAGGTAATCCGATACAGCGTATTTGAGTTACAGCGTATTTGAGTCACAGCGTATTTCTAATAGAAAGGCGCCATAATCTATTAAAATAGGCACTAAATTGGGCATTACTCCGGTACCGGTGAACCGATTTGGTTCAATATCAATAGGGTTCTTCCCATGGACATTATAAATGTGTTTTCCAAGTTTAATGAAAATCTGAAAAAGCGTATTTGAGTTATGGTGCGTACAGACACACGGACGGACACACGGTCGGACAGACAGACGGACAGACAGACGGACAGACATTTTTTCGTCCCCCGCACAATCTCATAAAGTACCATACTGGCACTTAATAAAAATCTTTACTGGAAATACGAAATATTCACTTCCGATATGCAACTTCCTTAATGTGATTAATTCCGTATTCCACTTTTGCGTAGAAGCGTTTCCGTTATCATGAGACAAAAGACAGAGGAAGAACAAGACCTCCCTTCTGTTACAGGAAAGTTCATTCGGTTTCATAAATAATTCATTTTTCTCCTTCAGATAACCATTGGGGTGCAGCATCGTGTAGGAATTTTGCTAGTTTTGAAGATACAGTAACCGATAAGCAAGAATACAGAATGCAGACAATAACATGCTTCGTTGCTAAAATCAAATCAAGTTATCAATTGCTGATTAAGGTTCTGGTGGCATGGGTTTCATCTCTGGAACCCACTCGGATTTTAATACGATAGTGGAATCTGGTCAAAAAGTCAAAATAATATTCTACAAAATAATATTAGAATAGCCGGTAAATCCTTTGACCAAGTGGAAAAATTCACATAGGCTATCTGGGAACAATAATTACAGACACAAATAATATTAAGGCCGAAGTTAAGTGTAGACTAAAATCAGGATATGCTTGCTTTTATGCAGTTCAGAAACTCTTTATCTTCCGTCTTCTGTCCAGAAATCTAAAAATAAATATTTATAAGACAACTAGCTTAAAAGACCCGGCGTCGCCCGGGTTTTGTATTTTGTAATTACAATTACAATTACAATTACAATTACAATTTATTAGTCCAAAGTACACGAAAAATATATACAAAAGTTGGAAATTAACTTATGAAAGGATTTTCAATTTTAAATTCTAGGTCCTTACATAGGCATTTATAATTTGAAATAGGAAGAACGACTTATTACACTCAAACTATTCCCTCAGAAAACGCTTGATATAGTTTTTTATGGCTCATAGAGGATCTAGAATGTTGCATCCCATCGCTTGTACAGTGCACAGCAAGCCTGGTAGAGGTTTAAATAAGAAGAAACAGAAATTCCTGTAACATAAAATTGTAATATCGAGGCGGGAAATTTCCCACTCTTATGTTACCATAAACCCGTTTTGGGGATGAAATTAAAAAGAAAGCATTATCACTTTCATACTTTTCTCTCCAAAAACCTGCGATATAATATAATAATATACACATTACCATACCTCGTTTTGTTTTCTCTATGTCCAGGGTAGAGAAAGTTATGTGATTCCATTATTTTAGTGGATTTCATTCTGTAATATTTATTTATAACATGAATTATTTTGATAACTTCTCTTATTTGTCAAAAGTGCATTTCATTTGTTTTTTCCAAGCCCATCTGATACCATTTGGCAACAATATATTCTGTGATTTGGAATTGATAATTCTATGTAAAAAGGGATTAAGTATTTTCAAAAACATTTAATTTTTGGCATTTAGAATAAGAATTTTTCAAAATCCTTTCTTAGTGAGCATTTACATTATGAAACGAAGGTACTATCAAAATTCCAAGTCTCTACCTGTTATAGTTTAGGCTGTACGTTGATTCCTGTCAGTCAGTCAGTCATTCAGTCAGTCAGTCAGGACAAAGACTTTTATATATATAGAGATTATCCTGTAATACGTATATGGATGTGAGACATGGTCGCCTACTCTTCGGGAAGACCATGATCTGAGTGTGTTCCAAAACAGAGTGCTTAGGAAAATATTTGTTCCTAAGAGAGATGAAAACTACATAGGCTAATGATGAGCTTCATGACCTGTACTCTTCACCGGAAATAGTAAGGGTAATTAAATCATGAGGTTGAAATGGGCTGGACATGTTGCGCGCATGGGGGAGCAAAGGCATATCTCAAAAATATTGACGAAGAGACCCGAAGGGAAAAGACCACTTGGAAGACCTAGACGCAGGTGGGAGGACAACATTAGGATAGATTTAAGGGAAGTTGGATTTGCGAGGGATGGTTGGAGATAGCACAGAATTGGGTTGAATGGCGGGGTCAGGTAAGCGTGGCAATGAACCTTCGGGTTCTGTAAAATAGATAATATTCCTTTAGCTTGCTTAGGAATTGTTTATTGTCATTTGAGTAAGTAAATAAGTAAGTGGAATCTGGTAAGGGATGCGGACAACTGACGATCTATTCGATAAAGAAATACAGCAGAAAGACATATTTTAGCCATGTTTAGTACTAAATTTTGCCCGCAGATTCACTTACGTGGATTTCGTAATTTAATATAAAATTCCTTCCTCGGTACTCGAGTCCTTAGTTGAAAACCGCTATATATATAAATAAATGTTACGCTAGGTACCCGTATTAATGAAAACGTATAAAAATCTAGGATATGTTTGTAGTTATTCAGTTTTATTTGTTTGTTTTATTAAAAAACTAAACTATTTGGATTCCTTGAGCTCAATTTAAGATAGCCATTTGCAATGAAAATGACGTATTTCAAGGAACTTAGCCACAAATCATTTTTGACAAGTATTTTAGCCATGTATTTGCTTTAAGTGTTTTTACATGGTTTTACTACTTGTTGGTAAAAATGTGTTTTTCATTTTTAACTTTGAAATAAAAAGAAAATTATGCTTACTTAAGAATTTTTATGTACGCTTTTTTTAATGCTTTAATAGATCTAGTTATTAACGTAAATTCACATGTGCAAAAGACAAAGTCTAGGCTGTAATGGTTTTATTTTTAAGGAGCTGGCCTTTGTAGAGTTTAAGCTTACAGGGGTGGGTCGGTGTAGGAAAGTTGAATTTATCTAGTCCTTCAAAATAGGTAGTCAGCTATTAAGTTTTGCGTTTATCAACAACTAAATTATTTGGTGTCTTTAAGTTCATGTTAAGATGACTAATTTAAGTTTATGATAGCCGTTTGCAATGAATACCACGTAATTCGAAGCACTTTTATGTGTATAACCAAACTAAAATCATATTTATAGGTGCCATAGTCTAACCGTGTATTTAATTAACCATACCAACAATGTGGTATTACTACTTCTGTTAAATGCTTTTTAGGTAGATTTCGAAGAAAAATCTACCTATTGCAATGGATACCATGTCATCATTTTCGAAAAATTCTTTCATATCTTTACGTTTCATGCTCCCCTAAGTACGAAACCACCGCCCGTTAAAAAAAAAAAATTGTGATATATATATATATCTTTACACGATAGCGGCCGTAATTTTGAAGATATTTGAACCAAATTTTATTATGTTATTTCTAGGCCCAATAGTTCGGACAAGTTCGTTAATGGGCAAAATTGGCCCAAGGGGGTGGTCGGGGGAGGGGGTTGAAATTTTAAAACATTTATATCTCGGCCCCTATGAAGTATAGAGGGAAACTTTGTTTGAATAAATTAGAGTACTCGCTATGGAGTTCACAGTGACACCAACAATTTGGGGGTACGAGTGGGGGTGGAAATTCGAAATTTTTGAAACTACGTCTTGTGGGGTATCGTTGAAAAGCTCTTGATGAGTACTCTACAAATCAATAATTAGTTTCTTGATAGCTCTCATATGACGCGAGATTTTAATGTTTAAAAATAATAGCACTTAAAAGAATTATTATACTATCATAATTTTGTCTTGTTTAGCGGCTTTGCTAATTTTATTCATTGCTGATCTTGTGCACGGCCTCCCAGAATATTATATCCTATTCTTGTTGTCAAAACAAATGATTGTAGGCTCTTCCTCTTTACCGAATTCAGTTCTTATTACTGCGGGTTTGCCATGCCAAGGCTAAAGAAAAAGAGTGCTACGCAGCGACAATAAATTAAACCAAAAGCACTTTGAAATCTACCTCAGCCTGTAGGACTGCCTAAAGGGATTTTTTAGTCCACGCTTTCTAAAACAGCTGCTTGTCGGACTGGTAACATGCCGAAAAATTGCATTTTAGCAACCTAGGTCCGTAAAATTTCATAAAACTGCATTCAAAATGCAATTTTATCGGCATAAGACGCGGAAATCTATAAACTAAATCCAGATGGCATTGACCAATCACACCACCTTTAACATGGATTTAATCATATATTTGGTCATGATACAACAAATTTAAGCCAACATGTTTCTTTGTGATAATCAGAAATTTCACCAGGGTTTTTCGCGAAACACAGTAGCCTACGTCATCATATAACAACAAATATATGCCAAGAACTTTTCACATCTTCGTTCACATAACTTACCATGGATGCACCAACATTTAATTGCAATATATTCCGTCTACTGCTGCCGTGATGTTGCTGGCACCAGCTCCAATTCAATGTTTCTGGCTTGGATTGAAATTTCCTCGGGATTATCATTCATATTTTCCCAAGCTTTTCATAAATACTAGTTCGTATACATTATTGTTTATAAAAAACGACCCATATATAAAATGCATTTATACCGCATTTCGTATAGGTACGCACGGTTCATTGTTGTTCCGCTATTCAGGTGACTGTGAAAATATGACCTTTCATTATAAATAATTATACTGTATTTTTGTTTGATGTAATATAATTTAGAGAGCTGTTACTAACAAATATTGTATGCATCACGTACGAAAAAACTTTTTTGCACTCCTTAGCTAGTAAGTGGTATTTACGAACGTTGTTTGCATGGCTCGTAAGTTGACATTCCCACACAGTATTGTTGCTAAGGACGGTTGCGATGAGGTTAAATTCCTTACGGTCCAAGCGCTACGTCATAATTCATTACGATACACTTAATAATACAAGCCTTTATGGGCACGGCCCCCAGGACAAATATTCGGTTCCCATAACAACAAACACATGCGAATCACTTTGTGAAATGAACATCTATTTTCAAGAATGTATTTACATAATACTTTCAGGTAATATCACAATTAATATAATTAAATTGATATAAATAATCATCGTGCAAAAAATAGCATGCAACACACGGGCCGTAAAGGCATTTACGGGTCTCGAAAACGTAAAAACCCTCGGCTGCGCCTCGGGTTTTCAATCTGTTTCCTCGACCCGTAAACGTGCCTTACGGCACTTGTATCGCAATATACTATATCGGACTCATCCAGTATTTCAGCCTCGGCTTACTCCTCGGCCGCTATATTAGATTCGTCCGCTAAAGCGTTATTATGCGTACTTGATACATAAATAGCTAGTAACGTTTAGTCCACGCTCTCTTAAACAGCTGCTTTTCGGACAGGTAACACGCCGAAAATTGCATTTTAGCAACCTACTAATGTTTCTTTATGATAATCAGAAACTTTACCAGGGTTTTTTTTTCGCAAAACACAGTAACATACTTCATCATTCAACAACAAGTATAAGCCAACAACTTTTCACATCTTCGTTCACAAAAGAAACATCGCTTACCATGGATGCACCAGCATTTAATCGCCATAATATATTACTTCTCATAGTCCACTGCTGCCAGCAGCCCAATTCAATGACCCTGGCTTGGATTGAAATTTCCTCGGGATTATCACTCGTATATTCACAAGCTATTCATGAATACTAGTTCGTATATGCATTATTCTTTACAAAAAGCGACTCATATATTATGCATCTATAGTACCGCATTTCGTATTGGTACGTACGGTTCATTGTTCTGCGATTCAGGTGGCTGTGAGAAAATGACGTGAATAAATTGATGATTATACCTTTCATTATAATTAACTTTGACTGATCATGGACATTACGTCAATGTATCTTCGCTAATAAATAAATATTTGTAATCAGCATTACAATCAGCAAAGTCTTTCAAAACACCAGTACAGAGGTGGAAAAAACATTTTAGGTAATTCGTAAAATTGTACTAGTTGGAAAATTTTGTTACTTCATAATGAAGTTTATAAATAAATGTCATGTTTTGCTTCATCGTTCGGAATGGTGACGGAATGGCAACTCAAATTATCTCTGAAATTACAAATCATTTTAATTATGACTCTTGAATTGCATTAATTATTATTTGAATTGTTACTTTATCAACATGATATGCTTCACATGGCTTTAAAGGCTTGACCAATTAATCACAATCTATGTTTGTTTTTACTGTGGCTTTCAAATAATCTCTTTTACTAAAATTAATTTTTGATACTTTGTATAATCAAATACCTTTGACACTAGTGTACTATGACAGATAAAAGGTATGATTGGCATCCATAATTCATGCAGGCAGGATTTTAATCAAGGTTTAAACAATATGGTTATTTTTCATAAACCACACTGTTCAATTTGGCTTCAAATGCCATTTTAATGGCTTAAAAAGCATAACTTTGAAATGTTGAAATTAAAACATTTTTCTTTGTATCATTTTGCTATGATTGTGAAGCTTACTTCCACGTCCAACATCAGTTCGTTATTTAAATCAGGCGTTGAATTGAAACGTGTGATCGGTCTTTGATAGTACTTTAGGAACAATCTTCTTAACACAAGAGTTGGCAATGTATAGTATATCGTACGGTCATATGAACACAAGACTTTGTAATGTATTGTATCGTACATCATGCAATCATATGAGGGTCATTTCAGAAGTCATGGCAACTATTTTGTATATTCCGAATAACCGCATGTAGTAGTAGTAAGTATTCTGCCTTCCGGCAGGTTTTCAAACTTGGTACGCGAATTTTGTTTTCCAAAACTGTCTATCCTCTGCTTCCTCCTTCAGCATCCAATATTTCCGCTTTTCCCTTAAATCGTCCAACAGCTGAATTCTTCTTCTTCCAAGTCTAGTTGTACCCTCCAATCTTCCTTCTACGACATCATGTAATAAGCAGTTCCTTCTGAGAATGTGCCCAACCCAGTTTGCTTTCCTCTGACGAATTGTGTGTATGATTTACTTCTTCTCACCCACTCTACTCAGAACCTCTTCGTTTGTCACCATGTCCATCCACTTTATATTTTCTATCTGTCTCCAGCACCACATTTCAAAACTTTCTAAATATTTCTTCTCTAATTTCCTCAAAGTCCATGTCTCTGATCCATACAAAGCAATACTCCAAATATAACACATCACCAGGTTTTTACGTAGCTCTAGGTTCAGACTACTAGTTAGCAGAGTTCTCTTCTTCATAAATGCTTTCTTGGCCATGGCTATTCTTGATCTTATCTCCTTGGTGCAATAGGCATCTTTCGTCAGTACACTTCCTAAGTATTTGAACTGGTTCACGTTCTCTAATTCTTGATTTCCCATGATAATTTGAAGCGGCTCTTCTCTCTTCGATATCCTCATCACCTTCGATTTACCTATGTTGATTTCCATTCCATACTTTCTTCCTGTTTCCACCAGCCTGTCAATCATTCCTTGCAACATTTCTTGTTTCTTTGCCAGAATCACCAGGTCGTCCGCATATTTGATGGTGTTAATAGCGTATCCTCCCATCACAAAATCCCTAACTCCTTCTAAGGCTTCTTTTGCTAGCCAGTCTCCATAAAGGTTGAACAAGATGGGTGACATACAACATCCTTGACGCACACCTCTTCCTATTTCTACACTGTTGGTCACTCCATGTTCTAGACGCACTTTCACCATAAACAATTGAAAACATGGTATACACAGTACATTGGTATCCAGTAGACAACACATGCAAACGTTAATATCCTAAAGACTGTGTTCCGAAATGGATGTCACTAAAGTTGAACAGCGAGCATATGTAAAAATTGCATTTCCAAAAATGAAAACGCCGCTGCGTGGGAAGCGGTTTGCAAACAGGGAGGACACCTAACAGCGCACCGAAGAGAGGTGGCATAGACGCATCACACACAGCTGATGGTATTCAGCGCCTTCCTCATCGTTGGCAAAGATGTGTGGACGCCTTGGGGGATTATTTTGAAGGTTGTTAGCTCGCGTAAGAGTACGAGTATTACGCGTACTGTTTTATGCTATGTAATACGAATAAATCAATGATCTCTATTTACGCATCTTTCAATGTCCCTTACCCCTAGCGCCTTGTATCCGGTTCCCAATTTCGTACCAGCATTGCGAAGAACATTCCAACGACTTTCAATCGTACATCCTGATTTTTGTTTTCTGCATTGACTTCTGAAATGACCCTCGTATGAAAAAAATACTTTGCAATATCTTGTATATAATGCAGTCGTATGAACACATGGTATGATATACCATAATGTCACAAAAAATTTACAAGAATGATCTAGATCAGTGGTTCCCAACCTTGTTCAACTGGTGACCCACCTTTCCTTATCGGAATACCTCCACGGTCCATCGGTCCATGGTGGATTAAAAAACCCTCTTTGTATCGTATCCCTTCCTTATGTATATATAATTTACCATCAAATACTGCATATACAGTATATATATAAGCTTTTATATGCTTTTTTGAAGATAAAGATTGATTATTGATAGACAATATGTGTTCTGATTTGAAAATGGTTGACAAAATATAAGCACTTTGTAGCAAAACAGTTATTTATTTAACAATAGATATATGTTTGCAATATATGCAACAGGTGGTTTCATACTCACTAACAAGTGTTCCTAGGTGAAGATAAAAGCTACAATTATAAATGTACATAAAGTCATTTTAATCTTTCTGGCAAAATTGCTGTTTTTAAGTAAGAATACTATATTAATGAGATTTTTGGGACTGTTTCGATTGAGAGTGTGCACCACCTGTGTGACTGTGTGAGTCATCTGGGAGGGATGTAGTGGTTCTGTTGTCTGCCCCAGTTGCCAAAAATCAAGAACCAAGAAAACAATCAAAACACAATTTGATTTGTTTCGATTTTTCTTATCTTTTCTGATGGTTTATTTGATGGTTTCTGATAGTTTTAGGATCGAGTCGCGACCCACCTGTAACCCTTCCGCGACCCACCAGTGGTTCGCGACCGACCGGTTGGGAACCGCTGATCTAGATCATACTTTTATGAAGTTATTATTGTCAGTGACTTTCATAAAGCATACTTAACGCTTAAATTATTTTTTTAAGTACTGACGCCAATTTGCCAAGTAGAGGGTTAATAGCTGAAAGACGAATGAAAATGTTAATGAGATGTAGAGCTATGCAGCTAATGAGATGGAATGTTATAATATTGATGTTGCATTTCAGGAGAGGCGCTGGCATTCCTCTGCTGCGGGAAGATGCCATTCCTAGCACAAACTTGGTATAAGACGAGTTCATTAAGGAGGAAGTCAAACGTAAGTTAATTACACTTTTATAACTTAAGGGTGTTCTTTTCGAGAGAGACTGAAATGAGTCCTAGCCAGGAATGACATATTATCAGGTATGTTTACAAGTTACGGGAATTTATTTCAGGGGCCTTTTTCGTAGAACAGTAATATTAACGAAAATATAAAACTTAATCATGTTTTAATGAATTTCATGTTTGCCAACGAAGGGTTTTATTAATTTTTAGAGATTGACACAAAAAATTTATGGTCTGAAAACGAAGCTTACATTTACGAGCACTTATTTATAAAGAGGTTTTTTTACAGTAGACGTATGAAGATTTCAGGAATTGAATTGTGGACACTTGATTTGTCACGTTTTATTGTATTGTGACTTTAGGCCTACTTCTTTTAATTTATTTATATGTATATTTATATTTATATATGTAGGCGTACGATATGCAACGTGTTCATAATGCGTGCGTCAGATATATATGTAACATTCGTAAATATGACCACATAACACCGTCACTGGAATCACTTCGATGGGTACGCCTGCGTGA
Source organism: Ectobius pallidus (assembly GCA_964059195.1). Lineage (NCBI taxonomy): Eukaryota > Metazoa > Arthropoda > Insecta > Blattodea > Ectobiidae > Ectobius > Ectobius pallidus. Next base: position 183,049,796 of record CAXKWD010000004.1, on the reverse strand, counting down.
GCGAAGATATTTTCACTGTCTCATACTGCTCTATAGAATCCTTCATACCTCAACACCTAGCTATCTTTCCAGTCGCTTTCATTACCTTTCTTCCTACCATAACTTGGGCACGCGCTCTCAGCTTGACCCCTTACTATCCATGCCTCTTTACAGAACTACACATTATTCGAATTCGTTTACAACAACAGCTATTCGTCACTGGAATTCACTGCCTAGCCATCTCAGGAGCTGCCAAACGACTTCACAGTTCAAGCGCCATTTAATAAATTTAGTATACAATAACATTTAGGAATTGATGCTAATTAGTAATATATTTTAATTTTCATTATATATGTAATAACTAAGAATGTATTTGTTTAGACTTTCATCATTTTTTTTTCTTTATTTTTAGTCATTTGTATTACTTATGTTCTATTTTTTTTTCTTCTTTGTATTTAATGTTCGTTTCTTGTATTCATGTATATCAGTTCTATGTTTTATTATTAATCATTATTATTATTATTATCATTATGTATTTCATGTTTTTGCCCTGGCTGAGTGGTAGAGAAGGCCTTATGGCCTTAACTCCGCCAGGTTAAATAAATAAATAAATAAATAAATATTCTGTGTCAATTAAAACTTATGAGCTAATTACAAAGAATTGTAAATTGGTAAAACAACTTATATAATACCTATATAGGCTATATATATAGGCCTATATATACATACATATAAGTTTTTTCAGAGGGACTACCAATGGGATCACCCATCTCGTCAATCCTAGCGGAAATATTCATACACAACATTGAACAAACACAGATACTAAACGATAAAAATAAACACTCCAACAAAATCATCTACTGGTACAGATATGCAGATGATATCATATTCTTGTACAATGGAAACACCCGACAAGCTGAACAACTACACCAATACATCAACAACTTACACCCAAATCTAAATTTCACATTGGAAACGGAAAAAAACAATTCCATAAATTTCCTTGATCTCACAGTAGCAAAAAAAGACAACAAACACAAATTCAAAATATACAGAAAACCCACAACCACAACAACTCTCATACACAACACATCAAACCACCCTATACAACACAAACATGCAGCTTTCCACTCCATGATCCACCGACTAATAAGTGTACCAATGGAAAAAACGGACTACTACCAAGAACTGAACACAATCAAATATCTAGCGCAACAAAATGGATACAATCCCGAAATGATAAATTCAATGGTCAAAAAAGCAGAACGAAAAAGACACACACAAAACCCCCAACAAACACAAAAAGATAAATTCATCACACTGACGTACCAAAACAATAAAATGTACAAAGTCGCTACCTCATTTAAAAAACTGAAATACAAAATTGCATACAGAACAAACAACACCCTGAAAAAACACCTCACAAACAAACACACACACACAGACAAATTTAATTCAACTGGTATATACAAACTCAAATGCCAAGACTGTCCCAGTTTCTACATAGGCCAAACAGGCAGATCATTTCGAACCAGATACAAAGAACACATCAAAGCTATCCACCAAGCACAAAACAAATCAAATTTTGCAGAGCACATCATCACAACAGACCACAATTACGAAAACATAAACACTGACATGGAAATACTACACTTCACACACAAAAGCAAGAAATTAAACACATTGGAACAATTCGAAATCTACAAACACACAAAATCACACCCAACATCAGTTTTAAATAACCAACTCAATTTCAGATCACACACGCTATTTGACACATTAATACACACAGGCAGTCAAACCAAACCCCCATCACCTACCCCCACCTCCACTACACCCCCACCATAACAGACACCCTCACAAACACCTGCTCCAGAGACCTCAGTTGACACTCTGCTGATGATGCAGGAACACCACCTGCGAAACGGCCGTCCAGAAGTTTACTAAGGTAAATAAAGTGCGTTGAAGAAAGTGTTTTTATTCAACTATAAGTTTTTTACCAATTTAAATTTATTTGCATTTAGCTCTTAAGTTTTGACACAGAATTTCATAGGCCTACACTTATCAATACTCTTAAAATATTAAATTGGTAAGACAACTTATACACATTTGATTTTGTTAATATAAAGTCCACGTATTCTCAGTATGTGATAAAATTTTTAGACATCCTACCTATTTTAAAAAAACATAATTTATCCCATGATTTTTTTTTATTTTTTTTTTATTCATCAACAGCATGCTCCGTTACACAGTGGTAGCACTACATGCCTATAAACTTTGCATGACATTTTACCTTGTTTAAAAGCTGCATAAGCTGCTACTGAGCATAGGTGGACTTTATATTAACAAAATCAAATTATACAGCTCAGTAGGAAGATGAAAATAATTGTTATACACATTTCATTGCATTTAAATATCTTTGCATTTTGCTCTTAAATTTTAATTGACACAGAATTTCTTAGGCCAACGTTTAATATACTCTTTAAAATATTAAATTGGTAAGTCAACTTATATACAATTCTTTACATTTACATTTCTTTGCACTTACCTATTAAGTTTTAATTAACACAGAATTTCGTAGGCCTACATTTAGCAATACTCTTTAAAATATTAAGTTGGCAAGTTAGAAGTTGTTTTTCCATTTACATTTCTTTGTATTTAGCTCCTAAGTTTTAATTGACACAGAATATCGTAGGCCTACATTTAGCAATTTACTTGCAATTTACTGCAATGTACTTGCAGATCAGTGTACAGTAAAATTTTAGAAATTTTAAGTGAACTTGGTTTCATATTACACTTTGTTTACAATTATTATAAGTAATCCAAATAATAGACTTAAGTACAGACTTATTTTTTCAGACCATACATTTTTTAATGTCGATCTGTAAAAATTTATTTTATTATCTGACTATTTTATTCTTTCCTAGGCGAAGACTTTTCAGGTTAAACTCAAATTTACCATCCTAACGGCGTTTTAAGGTGGATTTTTTTTTCCCATTTTAGCTGGTAATAATGTACATTATGAGTGTTATATTGCCTAATAGTCAGAATACGGTCTATATTATTTCTGTTGCAACATCCCTTTCTCTCAATACAAATCCTACTGCAATGGATAAAGTATCAGTGAATAGTATTTTATACAGAGTGTCTCAAAAAATGTACCAACAATTTGAATGAATGTAAAAACATTATTTATGAACATAGAGACAAGTTTAAAGGCTTCAATTACAGAGGAAACGTGTATTTAAAGAATCATGTTCGTAATGTTCAAATTGATGACCGCCATTGTCCAGACAAAGCTGATAACGCAAACGTCACGAAACAGTTCATTTGAAATTTCGCGACATTGTCTTTCAATTTCCAATTTCAATGCATCAATTGTTCTTGGTTTTGTGTGATAAACTCTGTCCTTGAGGTATCCCCATAAAAATAAATCCATTGGCGTGAGGTCTGGGGAACTCGCAGGGTATTCAATGCTACCCCTTCGTCCAATCCATGTGTTTGGATAAGCTGCATGGAGGTGAGCTCTTACGTCTTGATGATAGTGTAATCAGTATCTGTACACCTGTAATTCAAGCCTTTAAACTTGTCTCTATGTTCATAAATAATGTTTTTATACTCATTCAAAGTGTTAGTACATTTTTTTAGACACCTGCTTTGTCTGGACAATGACGATCATCAATTTGAACATTGCGAACATAATTCTTTAATTACATGTTTCTTTTATAATTCAAGCCTTTAAACTTGTCTCTATGTCCATAAATAATGTTTTTATACTCATCAAAATGTTAGTACATTTTTTTGAGACACCCTTTATATGTTACTTCTAACAAAGCATATTCTATTTACGTTGAAACACTTTGTATAAAATGTTCATGAATATAAAGTAAAAAAAAGTCTTACTCCGAACTCACCACATGAAATTCACACTGCAATGGTAATGAAGACAATGTGCAGTTTTCATGAAACACCATTGTTTTCAGTGTACAGTGTACAGTGTGAAATAGAAGATTTTATGTAATTGATCAGATTAAAGAGGCTATCGATAGAATTCACTCCTATAAATAATAGTGATAGAAATCCACATAAATAAATATCTGTTGCGATTCACTCATAAAACTCTACCCTTGGCATAGACAATATGATTTTCTCATTTCACGTCCCTACAATATAAAGCCACATGGCTGACTCACTCACTCACTCACTCACTTACTCACTCATTCATTGACATTAATGTTTGCCCTCTTCCAGATGAGCTGGAAACTTGAAATTTGGTACACATATAGCATTTAGGCTGTAAACCACAGGAAAATTCCAAAAATTATTATTTTAGAATTTCTAGCCATAAAAACCCCCCCGAAAAAGGGCTCACTTACTGACATTAATGTTTGTCCACTTCCAGATGAGCTACAAACTTGAAATTTGGTACACGTATAGCTTCTAAGCTGAAAACCACAGGAAAATTCCAATAAGTATTTTTTTTATTTTTACCCCTAAAAACCCCCAAAAAAGAGCTATCTCACTGGCATTAATGTTTGCCCACTTCCAGATGAGCTACAAACTTTAAATTTGGTACACATATAGCTTTTAGGCTGCAATCCACAAGAAAATTTCAAAAAGGAATTTTGTTTAATTTTCAGCCCTAAAACCCCCCGAAAAAGGGCTCGGTTTCCATGGCAACGGTATTATCAAACAGAGTTCACATAAGGCTCTGCCAATACAGCAGACTAAATACACGCACTCTGTCTCCCTTAGATCTTTTAAAAAACCTTTCCTGAGAACCCCCAATGAGTGAAGCAAGTTTTGATACAGAACAAGAGGCTGTATTGCGAGGAGGACATATTCAGTTGTGCCAGCTCCACGCAAAGTTAGGACTTTAGGAGTTCGTGCAAACCATAGGTAGCCTAAACAGCATACTATTTGATAATTCGGTAAGAATCTTTTCCACTAATACCTTAGTAATCATCGTAGGCTGTTATTAGTTGAGAGACAATTAAATCATTTTGGGGACGAGAAGGTTTAATTTGCCACATTTTCGCTCGGGTTTGATATTATACAATATTATTTCAAAGCTAAGTTATTAAAGCATATTACTAACGTTATTAGTAAAAAGGCAACAATATTTAGGCATATTACGCGTTAAAGTTGTTGTTAGGGTAAGGACGTCTAGACACAACGTAATTGGACTATACTTGATCCAAGATGTGTACGGAGGAAAAGTAAAAAAAAATGCCTTGACTGTGTCCTGTCGTTTCATTGGTTAATCGCACCACCGCACGATAGTGTGACAAGATGAGTCAGATGTTTACTTCCATTCCGTACACATCGTACAAATATTTATACCTTATGTAATAAACATAGTTTCTGTAAAGTGAGGGGCTTGCTTTCGTATTAATGCCATAGGCTTACTTGTTGTATCTAGCAAACAAGATTTCATTTATGTTATTGTTGCCTTGGAAAATTTGTTGATTCTGGAAAAAACAAGTGACATAAGTGTGCTTTATATTATAACAAATACTATAGATGACAATACCGGACATTTACTGGCAATGGAAAAATGGGGGACTGATTTTGCAGCATTCCTGGTGGCAAATTAAAATATTCAAAACACATACAGGGTGTTAATGAATAACACCGAAATATTTTACCTGTGTATAGAGGGGACATAGACAAGCAACTTTTATTAGGAGAATTTTGCTCTATGGATTCAATTCTTCCTGTTATAACATAAAATCTCCCAACGATATGCACGCCACTAACTTCTAATACTTGAAATGATGGGAAACAAAGGAACAGTGAATATTGTGTAGTGGTCGGAAAAATTGTAAAAAATGACGATCAATATCTTGCTACACTGAGGGAAAAAAAATACAAACGAAACATTTTTGTTAGCCCTGGAATTAGGAATAAAAACATAATGCAGTGGCGGGCAATCTTGTGATTAGTCAGTAAATTTTGCAGATGATGAAAATTCTAAATTATGGTATAACTGTTGATGAATGATTACGAATAAGGTTTTTATCGATCGCTAAGAAGACATGAAGTCAATTTAATGAAACTTTTAACCCTATTACGCTCAATTATTGACTTATGAGCACCAAATTTTAATGACTTTAATGCCCTATAGCATACACATTTTACGTCATAGAGCAAAAATCTCCTAATAAAAGTTGCTTGTCTATGTCTCCTCTATACACAGGTAAAATATTTCGGTGTTATTCATTAACACCCTGTATAAACTGCTATGTTTTATTGTTTCACCAAACACTAAGGACCAAAACACTGTTTTAGTAATTATAAGAATAATGATGAGCAAACAAAACACAGAACTTCCGAAATAGTTCTCAAAATATCAATGAAAACACAAATATTTCAACTTAGCTGTTACTAACAACAACAACTTTCTCTTTTTTTCAATGTTGCGTTTTTGTTTTAACTTCTTAGGTAATTCCAAACCAGCATCTTTTTTCTGGACCATTGATAGATAGAAAAATAATATCCCTTACACATAACATGCCGAGGTTGACTACTTCGGCTTTTCTAACAGAAATTGGTTGATATCTTTGTATCTAGTTACTGCATCTGTATTCTGTAGTAGCAGGTTGTGTCGCTAGATGGTGCTCAAGATATTGTCCCTCGATATATCGCAAAGTGTTCTGTATTGTCCTGTATAGTATTGATTATATTTAATTAATTCGTTGTACTTCTCATTTACATAATGTATTATGAAGTTCACCACATATTGTATATAAAATCAGGTAAACTGATATAAAAATGTGCCAGTGTGTTTATGTTTAATCAGTTATGACTGCAATTATGATCAGGCTTTAAAACTTAGTGCCCGAACCCACAGAGGGAGATGATTCCGGTTACCAACAACCTGAGTATAGGGGGTGGGGGCGATTGCGTAGGCTGATAAGACAGTCATTCATAGTAGTACCGAGAAGTGAATGCGCTCTTAGTACGGTGTCTCTCAAATTGGTCAACAGTGTACCTTGTCATTATGCGTGTTTATAAATGTATAATACGTGTTCGGAATACCGAAAGTAAAGTGTTCTAAAACGCAAACATATATTGAAACATTTGGGAGGGACTATTACACACAAACAGGAAAACGTAACGTTTTGCATGCTTGTAATGTGAGTTTAGAGAATGAGAAGTTATTTTGTGGTCTTTCTATACCTGTAATCCGCTTTGTTTACTATCACGTGAACTAGCATATGGTAGCTAGCCGAGCAAAGTCTGTACAGTACAGTTGCTGTTAACATATTCGATCGGGCACTAAGTTTTAAAGCCTGATTATGATATGCAGAAAATGTTTTTTTAAATTGATTTCCAAGTTAAGCTCCAGATTTATTCTTTAAGCAGGGCTTACGGAAGAACAAAGGTCTAGTTTTTTTTCAATCAGATTAAAATCTTCCAGCATCAGCTGTACTGTACAGATTTGTGATATCTTGACAATCGCACACTCACATAGAAATACCAAAAAAAAAGTCAAATTGGCCGGTTTCGGGATTTGAACCTGGAACTCCAGATGTGAGGCCAAGACGTTACCATCTCGGCCACCTGGGTCAGTTTAACGGTCTAGTTGGATAAGCGCATGTAAAAAAATAGTGTTTTTGGTCATAGCTAACTGTATTTTAATTTACAAAGCCTTATAAGATCACAGTAAAACAATAGGCTATGTTGTCAAGATAACTGATTTGCTTTTTTTTTTATAAATTCTTTCGAATACGTATATTACCATAAAATAGGCACTGAATTGAGCATTACTCCAAAACAGGTCATCCGATTTTGTCCAATATCAATAGACTTCTTCCCATGGACATTATAAATGTGTATACCAAGTTTCATAAAAATCCGGAAAAGCGTATTTGAGTTACCGCATCTTTAAAATAGACACTAAATTGGGTTTTACTCCGGTACCGTCTACCGATTTGGTCCAATATCAGTAGACGACTTCTCATGTACATTATAAATGGGTATACAAAGTTTCAGGAATATCCAGTAAAGCATATCTGACTTATCGCGACTTCTTACATATTAACATAAAAGGCACTAAATTGGGCATTATTCCGGTACTGGCCAACCGATTTAGTCGAATATCAATAGACGTCTTCCCATGGACATTATAAATGCGTATACGAAGTTTCATAAAAATCCGATAAAGCGTATTTGAGTTATTGCGCCTTTAAAATACACACTAAATTGTGTTTTACTCTGGTACCGGGCAACAGATTAGGTTCAAATTCAACAGGGTACTTTTCATGGGCGTCATAAATGCGTATACCAAGTTTCATGGAAATCCGATACAGCGTATTTGAGCTATGGCGCCTTTCTAATATAATCTATTAAAATAGGCACTAAATTGGGCATTACTCCGGTACCGGTGAACCGATTTGGTTCAATATCAATAGGGTTCTTCCCATGGACATTATAAATGTGTTTTTCAAGTTTCATGAAAATCCGAAAAAGCGTATTTGAGTTATGGTGCGTACAGACACACGGACAGACGGACAGACAGACGGACAGACATTTTTTCGTCCCCCACACAATCTCATAAAGTACCATACTGGTACTTAATAAAAGTAATAGCGTAGCCTCTAATAATTTGTATTATAAAAAAAATTGCGAGCCAGGGCCGTCAGAACTTACGTCACCAATAAAGGAACGTGTCCAGTGGCTAGAAGATACAGATTGTAAATATAAACAAAACGTTAAAAGAAAACCCTGAAGTATCTGTGCAAGATTTAGGAGTCAAAGTGGCGAGTAGTTTCAAGCACTGTTTTCATAGTTCCTTTTCTATAGTAGTCTATTTTGATCTCATTCATTAATATCGTTTGGTTACTAGTTCCTTTACTGTAATACTTGGACCTATTCGTTGATATAATACGCTTTCTTGCTTCTTTTTACAATACTTTGAGCTCATTCTTTGATATAGTTTGTTTCCTTCTTCCTTTTCTGCAATAATAAATCTCATTCATTCATTTAGTTCGTTTTCTGGTTCTATTTTTACAATACTTTAATATCATTCATCGATGTAGTTTATTTTATAGTTTATTTTTTACACTATTTGAATCTTGTTCATTGATATAGTTGTTTTCATTCCCACAATATTTGGACCTTGTCATCAGTAAAAAGAAATAATAGCCGTTAATTCGTACCGTAACAGAACTATGGACTACAGTGTTTTGCAGATGACAAGCCGTTTCTTCCTTCTCCTGCTTAGATACGCGGTCCAATCAGAGACGGCGAGACGGAGGGAAGACCCTTTCTGCTAGCGGTACCTTATTAGCTCGTGGCGGTGAAGGAATTGGCTTCTCATTTGAAAAATACTGTAATGCTGATTCTAATGGTTGCTGTGAAATCACGTTGAGAATAAATATTATAGAGTTTATGTTAAGCTTTATAATTACTCCTTGTGTACCCTTTAACCTTTTGTAAATCCTATTATCACAATACACTGCGTATCATGATGTTCTCCGATTCTTAAATTAGAACTTTTTATCATTTTGAATGCCCTAGGTGTTTTTGTTGTTCTAAAACTCTGCATTATGATAAAGTCTGAATAATGTGTTGCTTAGGCCTACAGCGTTCAGCTCACTCAGAAAATCCGAGCACAATTTCCCAACTAATTCATATGTTCTAGGTAAGATAAAATATGGAGACTGCACTTTGCCAAAACTTATATAAGCCCTTTATTGAAATACTAACAATATGGAATACGTTTACTAATGGGAATATTTCACGGATTTCACAATATATTTTCCCATTTACAGTGCGTTAACTTAATGGATAACTGCTGATGACCTTACGGTCGAATTAATGATATATGTTAGGCATTAATGTCAGGCATTAATGTCAGGTCAGTAAATAGCCTACCAAATAGTATCTCTGCTTGATTCGTATCTATTGAAAATACGAAGGCTTTCACGGCCGCTGTCATAAGATTTGAAAACTTCCGGGCTGTTAGGCCATGGTCCAAGGTTGATGGGACCTTGACGTTTTGCCTGCTGCTATGGCAGCATTCTCAGAGGCTGCTCAAGCTTCGATTGGAGCGATGTCTTCCTATGAGCTTGGGCTGGAGAGGATGCCTGCCATAGCAGCAGGTGAAACGTCAGGACCCAGCAACTTTGGACCACGGCCTAACAGCCCGGAAGTTCTCAAGTCTTTCGTACAAATTTTTCTTCTGTTTTCACTTTCTGGTAAATGACAGAATTCCTCAAGAATGGCGTGGTAATTCCATTCTAAGAATTTGTGCTGGTGGTAACTGTATAAACTATTCCCTTTAATCTCTAAACCACGAGCTCAGCCTTTACACGCTCATGAGTTGGAGCATTTTATGTTCGCTTTTTTTAAGAACCGATAAAGCATCACTGGACTTTATATTTCTTTCCCTTTTTCTGATTTTTTCTATAATAAATGAATCCATTATGGAGTTATTTCCTGCAAAATCTGCTGAAAGTAATTACTTACTGATGTATAAAATATTCAGTAACCTTACTTACATAACAGTTCAGAATTTCATTAAATAAATAGCGTTGGGAAAATGGATGACGAAGTACGGACATCGACTGTTTCGGCTTGAGAAAATAGCCTTGCTAACTTCGGATTGGGAAGAAAATTACAGAGAACTGTTAACAGTGAAAATGTTAGACTGTGAAAACTGTCCGGTAATGAATTTTGTCGTATTAGTGAAGAATGACTTCTACACCACGCCTTAATTAAAGTGCGGTACTTTGTTACCTAACAACCAACGTGTATAATATGAACTCTGGAAACAAAGATAAGAGCTTGGGTGGCCACTCGATATAATGGGTGATTATAGTGTGACGTGTGATTGACATGAGCGGTCACTCTCTGTGCAGTGCCACTGACAGCTGCGAGACAAAGACCAGTCAATGAGCCATATAAAGTGTCATGAATATTTATCAACTCCCGGCTCTACTCTATATAAGCCCTTTACTTTTAAGCAGGATAAAGGCTGACTTCATGCAACACTTTTAACTTTTATAAGACTTTATGTAATATAATATATTATAAAATAATATACAGAGTGTTCTGAAAAAGAGTAGCCCAACTTAGAGAGGAGATAGTCAAAACAGGAAATTAGTACATTGGATACTTTAGAAAAAACACAGCAACATTACAAAAAATTTACTTACCACCCTAAATTCTTTAATAAATTTGAAAAAGTGTTTAAAAACCACAATATAAAATTGGCACCAAAGAATAATTATACCATTAGGAACTTGCTGAACCACCCACTGAAGAATAGTACACCAAAAACTAAACTATCAGGTATCTACCAAATAGAATGCGCAGATTGTGATCAGATCTACATTGGACAAACCAGGAGGAGTTTGGAAATAAGAATGAAGGAACACTTAAGAAACATAAAACTAATGCAGACCGAAAGATAAGCAGTTGCATACCATTGCTGGACAAAAAATCACAGTGTTAAAAAGGAGATCAAACTATTAAAACCCGTTAAGAAATCATCCGAACTGAACGTATGGGAGAAAATATTCATCACTAAGAAAGAAGACAAGGTTATGAACTTTGAAATCCCACCTATAGACGACATAGTGCGACTTACAAAAACGGAACGAGAGGGCAGCACAAAACAATGCATATATACAAACCAACATGGCAACCAGAATAACAGTCGACCACCAGCCGATGATGGGAGCGAATAAATGCTCTTGAAACTAGTCCTGTGTAATTAAAAGTGAAAGTAAGTGGAGAATAAAGTGTTGTTATAATTCAGAATTTAGGTTTTTATCAATAGTAATTATGGATCCTAAAACTTCTATCTTCTGAACATCCAGCAATTGTTTACCATCTCTGTGAGAGCAGCATATATTCTACTGTGAGCGTTTTGGCAAGGATCCAATATTTAGAAACAAAAGAAATCCTACAAAAATGGGACCTAGAGTTAGTAACTTCTGAGAAATCAACAAACGTTCAACAGCAGTGCCATATCAGCATATCTTTTACTGTGGGCTCTTTGGTTAATACATTCAACCTTCGATGTAATGCCGCCATCTGTTCTCTAACATTTAGTGGCACAAAGCGAGGGTGGCACTAAAACGAAATTTAATTATTAAAATAAAATTAGCATAATACAGTGCTGTACTCATTTGCTGTACTGTATTATGTAATAAATATGAAATAAAAGACAAATAGAGAACTTTACCACAAAATAAAATACTGTCCAGTACCTCATTTATTACAGTATATGTCCAGTCCTACAGTACACAAAGGGGTTGAATTCATGTGAGTTCATGTAAGTGAGTAGGCCTAACTGTAGTGTTTAACAGCTGAATGGGCACTGAACTAAAAGAAGTAAAAGTTTGGAATGTCTCATTGTAAGAAGGTTCCTTCTACCCCTGCTCCACCCTCACGCAGACGGGCTGTCTGACTTCTTAACATAGCTTCCTCATTCCACCACACTACATTTACAGTTAGTGGCAGGGAACATCACTTCTTGGAAACACAGTACATGATCTTCCTAACATTCATGCCAGTTTTAAAAGAATTCTGCAACTGAAAAAAATCACTGCAAGCTATATTTTGTAAAAATCTTGTCTCATATTTACTTGCACTGAATGAATTGGCACAGTAACGAGGTTTCTGATGTATTTTACATGGGAGAGTATCCGTTCACTTGCATTTATTGGCACTGTAAAGAGGGGCATTATATCGAGGATTGACTGTATTTAGAAAGGAGATAGTATGCATCAAACCGAAAAAGTCCTAATCATGAGTCCTAAAATTAATATCCTCTTAGAAATCAGCAATCGTTTACCATTCACGTCACAGCAGCTTATCCTTTATTGTGAATGTTTTGCTATATTACAGGAGATAGCATGCATCAAAACAAAAATTCTTAAATACATTTACGTATCCTAAAATTAATAGCTTTTGCGAAATCAGCAGACGTTCACCATCCCGATCACAGCAGGATAACTTCTACTGTGAGTGTTAAAAATAAAGTTCGTTGAGCTCAATGAATAATAATTATTCAATACCTCAGTCTCAACCTTTTTTTATTTATTCAGCTTAGGCCTTTCCGTCTCACACAACCATTTTCGGGGCACCTCACATTGTAGAATTCTTCATTGTATCAAAATATAACTTTACAGAATAAATTGCCTTAAAGGGTCGTGTGAGACTGAAAGGCCTATGCTGAATAAATTTTTAAATGTTGTAACTGATTTATTGAATAATTATTATCCTACTGTGACGTTTTTGGCAAGGATACAATATTTAGGGAGGAGATAATATGCATCAAAACAAAAAAAAAGTCTTAAAAGCACAGACATGGATAAGAATTATACTGTAGTGAGTAATTTTTGTTTGTGCCCTCCCTTACCCCTGGAGTGCCAAGCAATGAAGCTTATCACCTCCGGTCAAACCAAATTTTGGTAACAATTTGTTTGATGTGTTTACCTAATAGTGCCCTTATGTACATCCTGATGGGAAGTGGCCATTATGACTGCTATTCCATCCACCTGTCTGAACGCTGGGAAAACCCAACATATTTTGTTTACACTGCAACAGCTGACTTGTGACGACTTCCAACCTAATGTGAAACTATTAGGTATTGTGATTGACTCGAAACTGAAATGGAATGCCCATATTGACTCTCTTTGCACACGTTTGGCCAGGGTACTGTACTTGCTGAGACATTTGAAACATCTAGTACCTAAGGAATTCCTTAGAAATGCGTATTATGCTTTCTTCAATAGTGTAATAAACTATGGTATCCTTGTATGGGGCAACTCCTCCAGTGTGGACAGAGTTCTCAAGTTGCAAAAGCAGGCCATCCGCATCATGACAGGTTCATCATACGATGCTGATTGCAAGCCTTTGTTTACATCAGAAAGAATCCTGACAGTAGTTAACTTATATATATACCAAAGCCTAGTTAAAATTAAGTCTAACGTAAATGAATATAATTTGAGATCTGACTACCATGACTATAATACAAGACATAACCATCGTCTTGATGAACCTGCCGCCAGACTGACAGTAACAACACGGAATTTCCCTGCAATGGCTGTAATGCTATTCAATAGGTTACCCCCATATGCATCTGGTCTGCCTATTTCAAGATTTAAAAGACGTTTGCACCAATGGTTAGCAAGAAATCCATTTTATAATACTAATGAATTTTTAGATGCATCTGCAAATATGTATATGTAATTTTTAATGTTATTGACTCTGTCCATACATCATTCATGATGTTGACGACATTAAACTTTATTATTATTATTATTATTATTATTTAAGAAACACGCATTCCTAACACCCGTGGGTCTCGCCGTCGTAGTGTGTGTATAGTGGGTGCCACTTTTTAAATACTCTTTTTCCAAGAACTTCCCCTATCTCCTGCCACCCTAATCCTCTTCGGCCTGTCAAACAATGAATAGAAAGGTAGTTAGGCGTATTAACACTTGTGAATGTTGCCAAATACGTATCAAGCACTTACTTTTTACTTAAGAAGTAGTGGAGGACAGCGGCAACACTGTGGAAAGTCATGCGACTACCAGAGCACCTGTTCTTTGTCGGTGTCGAAGCCGGTGCCGATTTTCGGATTAGGGAACAATGATATTATATTTTTATATAGTATTTTGTATTTTGTGGTTAGGGACGAGGCCTTCTTAAAATGGCACCAACAACACATCAATGATGGGGCTGAATAAACCGTAGCCTTTATATACCTCTTAACCAAAAATCTAAAGTGTTGTCCTTGAAAATTGCCTTGTCAAATACTTCACAGTAAAAGATACGTTATCTGACATGTATGGTAAACATTTGCTGTTTTCTCAGAAGACATTAATCTTAGGATCCATATTTGTAGAACCTTTCTTTCTACCTGTTTTTTTTTATAATACTGGAACTTTTCAGAACATTCTGTATATAAATGATTCTTAGGGTGCTGAAATACAATTGGGTTATACTACCTACAGAATTAAGTTATGAAACTAAATCTACACTATACAATATACGTCTCCTATCAGGTATATTATTGCCGGTTTAAGAAAATTGAATTTTAACTCTGTATCATGCAATCAATTGAGAGGAATCTGCAATTTGGCGCACCTATGATTGTGATAAAAGAGGTCGCACATTGAGAATTTTCCCCACTCATAATATTCTTGTTTTTCAATACTTTCTACATTTTGTATTTTGAAAACTATGACTTACCGTTGAATAAATTAAACTATGAAATAGCTGAAAAGCAATTTACAATGTAACAAAAACAATTTCAAAAAGGTGAAACAACTATATATTTCGATAAATACGAGTATACCATGATTCATCATATTGGCGAAATTGCTGTATGGATCTTGGGAATTAAGTCCGATTTTAGTTTCCTTGTTTTTATAATTGGTCTTGTTCCTATTCCATGTGTTCACGTGTAGGCCTACCTCCCGAAAATTTCTCTCTGTTTCTTTGGTTTTCTTTTATTCTTTCTAGGATATATCTTCTTGGCCATGAGCCGTAACTGGTAGAATCTTACGCTATTGTCGGTAATCCTTGCAGATAAAATAAACCTTATTCATAGGAAGTTGACAGTTCCTCGCACGAGTGGCCAAGGGACCTTTAATATTTTTCTATAACTTTTTTCCTTGGTATCGGCTCGGATCTTTCAAAGAAAAAGGTTCATCAATTTATTTCTGCAATTATAGTCGGCAGAATAAATAAGTAGAAGACTGAGCAATAAAGCACTTACTGAACAATATATTCAGCTTGAAAAATGACAAACACAGTTAGGCCTACTATCTCAATGAGTGAAATGCTGAACCCAAGTAATCTGACTGAAGAAAGTATCCGTACTCAATTGAAAATGTATTTATGCTTAAATATTATTGATTGCGAGCAGAAGAAGTATAAAAACAGTTTCCACAGAGGCCCAACAATCGTATCCTGTTTATTAAAAAATGAAACTTTCAAAATATCAGTATATCACCAATAAAATGTCAATAGCCGAGTACATATTTTCTTTAGTTGAATTGAAATACTTTCGGTAATGCACTTTATTTACCTTGGTAAACTTCTGGACGGCCGATTCGCAGGTGGTGTTCCTGCATCATCAGCAGAGTGCCAATATTTTCTTATGGATATTTTACCACTGTGTCACTTTTAAATTGACTTCACTTGCATTGTCTTTCCGAATTGACATTAATTGCTTTCAAAACATGTAATCAGATTAAGGGAACGGTGTTTGTTGTCCTAATAGTCCCCTCTAAACACGCACAATGTACATCTCATATGCTTCCTATCCTGAAGTTTTATTAGCATACCAGACACATCATCCCGCATTTAATAGAATATAAAGGGAATTAATTCGGAAATAATAATGATAATAAATTAATAAATATGATTTAAGGTTATTTTTGTTGAAGAAGTTCAATAATTTCCATCCTTAAATTTATTTGGTTAAATTGAATTAATGAATAGCTTACCTGTACCAATGTTAAATAATGTATCATGTATTGAAATGGACACTTTTTAATCTTCTCATCGAAATCACTGAATTCATCAGACTAAGATCATATCAATCATGACATTCGGTTAGTCATTTATATAATTAGTGAGCCAACTAAACAGAATATTTTACAATTAAATCCGCCCTCCGGGATTACAGGTAGGGAAATGAACATTTTTTTCTCTTCATGTTTTAAATCAAAACCTACCACAGCAATTCCATGCTCTGTTGCTTTCACTAATCAAAATTATTTTCTCTTGCTCCCACAGGAATAACACATAAATACATAAATTGTTTATAGAAAACACTTTCATGTTTTCACCTGTATAAACATCCATGCAGGAACAAACCAGCGTTGGCTACGTCATTACTGTTCTTTTCTCAGGCAACACACATGGAGCTCACATTATTTTATTTATTTCAGTTAAATTGAGCCATGTACTATAAATGGCTCACCTTATTTCTTGCTTTAATTATGTGCTTGTTTCTAATTTTGTGTTTATTCTTATTGCTTATGTTTTGTTCTATTATGTTCTTTCTATTTGTGCGTATTCCCTCTTTAATTTCGCGTTTGGTTGTAGTAACGCATGAGTACAGCTTTGCTTTATTTAAATTTTTCTTTTCTCTTATTGAACGCACCCACTCATCCGATCTTGTTTTTTTTCACGGGGACCGTTGGTCGTTTCGTTTCGAGAGTGAACTGTATCTCCAGGCTCCGTGCTTGAATTTTTCTGTGTAAAATGTTAATTGTAAAGTATATTTTTGTAGTGAGTGTTTCTTCTTCTCATCATAATGTTTTAGCAACGTAATATGCTCAGGTATGTTTTGGGTTTGCTTGCTTCAATGAAATTCCTGTACATATGAAACGTATCCGAGTGCATTTATCTCGGTTATAGGCTATAGTTTTCATAATTCTTTCCGAGCCAGCTTTCTTGTTTTGGTGTATTTTGTCATACTACAACCAAACGTTGTAATATGGTAGGCAGTTATGGGTTGTGTTTCTATTTTAGGGATATATATATAAATAATAAATATGCAATAGTCTCTAGTTATTAAGTGCCAGTATGGTACTTTATGAGATTGTGTGGGGGACGGAAAAATGTCTGTCTGTCTATCTGTAAGTCTGTCTGTCCGTCCGTGTGTCTGTACGCGCCATAACAAAAATACGCTCTATCGGATTTTCATGAAACTTTCTGTACGCATTTATAACATCCATTGGAAGAACCCTATTGATATTGAACCAAATTGGTTTACCGGTACCGGAGTAATGCCCAATTTAGTGCCTATTTTAATAGATTTTATTATAAAGGGGCCCTAACTCAAACACGCTTTATCGGATTTTCATGAAACTCGGTATACGCATTTACGACGTCCATGAGAAGTAACTTATTGAATTTGGACCTAATCGGTTGAAGGGTACCGAAGTAAAACCCAATTTAGTGTCTATTTTAAAGGCGCGATAACTCAAATATGCTTTATCGGATTTTTATGAAACTTGGTATACGCATTTATAATGTCCATGGGAAGACGTCTGCTGATATTCGACCAAATCGCTTAGCCGGTACCGAAATAATGCCCAATTTAGTGACTTTTATGGTAATATATCAGATAGTCGCAAAACTCAAATATGCTTTATCGGATTTCCATGAAATGTTGTATACCAATTTATAATGTACATGGGAAGACGTCTATTGATACAAATCGGTTGACTGGTATCGTAGTAAAACCCAATTTTCTGTCTATTTTAAATACGCGGTAACTCAAACACGCTTTATCGGATTTTAATGAAATTGTATATACGCATTTATAATGTCCGTGGGATGACGTCTATTGATATTGGATAAAATCGGTTGACCGGTATCGGAGTAATACCCAATTTAGTGCCAATTTTATGGTGATATATTATTAAGAATTTAACAAATGCAAATCTGTAATCCTGACAACATATCGATTTACATACTTCATATACGGCTTTGGAATAGTTAGTCACATTATCACATTCCTTCGCATTTTTGCTGAGACGTACGGCGATAATAACGGAGTAAATTGGAAGATTTAATTGTCAAACTATGCAATGTTTATTTCGTTCGTCAAGTTGAATACTGATATATACAGAAGATATAAACTCTGAAATAATTAGGCCTCCTTACATTAAGTGGAGTTCTTCGCCAGTGTATTTTGTGAAATGTTGACATAATTATTTTAAGAAGTATCAAACTTTTAGACCTTTATTCTTCCGTAAGTCCTGCTTAATGAGTCGATCTGCAGCTTAACTCGGAAATCTATAACAAAAGTAACTTATTCTCTGCAAATCATAATTCCAATTAACTTTTTACAGATTAAACAAAAGCATACTGGCACTTTGTTACATCAGTTTACCTGATTTTATTTTAAGTGATATCTGCTCATATAACAATGATGACTTTAGCAATGGGTAATTACGTATGAATTTATTTTGTGTGACGAATCTTATAGCCTTGTGCTCTACAATATTATTTTCTAAATAAATATATAATAAAAATATACACCTGATTCACAAACTAAATATTGGATAGTTCACATGTAAATGGAGGCAAGTTCTTTCATTAGTTATTAAATTATAGGCATTTAAAATTTGTTGAATTGCATGGTAACGGCATTATAAATGGCAATTAATGTTCATATATACCGGTATATATTTTTTTTATTGAAACTTCTTCTTGGTTATTAAGTGCCATTATGGTACTTTATCAGATTGTGTCCGTCTTGTCCGTGTGTCTGTACGCGCGATAACACAAATACGCGTTATCGGATTTTCATGAAACTTGGTATACGCATTTATAACGTCCATGGAAAAAAGTCTATTGATTTTGAACTAAGTCCGTTGACTGGTAACGGAGTAATTCTCTACTAAGCGCCTATTTTATAGTAATTTATTAGACAGAATTTATAAAATGCAAATCAGTTCTCATGAGAACATATCTTTTACACAGCTTTGGAAGTTGCAATAAAGTTAGCTTTCACAAATAACACTACCTAAATATTCCTTCACATATGCTTATCAAACTAGACCTTTGTTCTTCCGTAAGCCCTGCTTAATGAATCGATCTGGAGCTTAACTCGGAATTGATAACAAAGATAACTTATTTTCTGCATATCATAATTGCAATTATCACTGATTAAACAAAAGTATTCTGGCACTTGGGTACATCAGTTTAACTGGTTTTATTTTCATTGCTCTCCTACTTGCTCAAATATATTTTCAGGGTGATTAATCTGCTACAACTTTAAATTCTACCTCAGTATTTTTTTATTTTTTGTAGATAGCAACATTTTTCTTACGTCTCATTCGATGGAATCATAACTATAATTTTTTTTTAATATGATCATACTTTATATCTGCTACTGGCTTATAGTTTACGGTATATTAAGTAGCTCGTTAAAATATTTACCTTCCCTTCAATATTTTCGTTACCTCTTCACTTCGTTAGTTTAGTAATTTATTTCCAAGCACTTGACATATAGTTTTCTTTAATCCATATTTTCAATTTTTCCACTTTCTTTTTATCATATTTTAATTTCACATTTTAAAAATATTCTTTTTCCAGTTATATACTCCCTTCTGTCCTTCAATATGTTAGATTTATTTCATTTATAATATCTTTGCTTGTATAGTTTTCTCTTTACACCACACTCGAAGTTAAACCGCCCTTCATTTACCTTCCAATTTTCTCTGATTTCATCATTTCCCTACTTGCACTCCTCACACAATTAGTTAATATTTCAGTTGATTTACTGAGTACTGAAAGAACAAATACGGTTTGAAAAATGTTGAAGTCATTGGATTAATGGTTGGTAGTAAAGGAACAATAAGTTCTTTCTTAACTTCTGTAAACGTTTCTCATTGTCACAAGATCTGTATATTGAAGATGCTTCGCTTAAGGGATCCCTCCAAATATTAAGAAACCACTTATACGATAACAATTAAGCTGAACAGGTTTCCTTAGGTTTTACTACTTGATTGTTTTAATTTTTCTTTCATTATTAAATCATTAATGATTTAACTGAAAGCTAATATAATTTTATATGTATATGTAGTTTTAAGATATTCTTTGTGTGCAAGGCAATCTGCGTTGCACAAAAAGATTATATAAAATAAATAAATAATTTCTTCTATTCCACTATCCATTAACTCTATCGCATCTTCTATTAAAATATAATTAAATTTAGTTGCTTTTTCACTTACCAAGAAGATTTTGACGCTTTTTTAAATTCTCTTCTGCCCACTCATATATACTGTTAATTTTAGTCTATTCCTAAATTACTACTTACTGATTTATCCTCAATGCTAAATTTATTTTCTTAATCTGCTAAACAGTGCGATATTAACATTACACTCTCCTCATTGTTATAATAAGAGTGAACTTACCTACAGCATCCTGATTGCATTTTCCATTTAAGATGTTCCATCATATTTCTTCACAAAATTCTCATACCTTTAGACCCTGTCTATTGATTTTTAAAGTTTTGCTTCTCCTTATGGTTACTTTTTCATATAACACTCAATATTTAATTCACGAACTCTACTATTAAAATCACCCATCAGTTTATAGCGTGCATGTGGATATCTTTCTTTTAGGTCAGCAATTTTTCTATAACTCGTATCACAACTTCATATTATAATATTTTGAATTAATTGGGTATATGTAACAATAATTTATTCAATCTCATTTATTTTACTGATTAATCCAATCCATAATATTCCTTCTATGTCCAATTTACATATTTTAAAACTACTCTTGAATCTACCTTGATTAAAAACAAGATTCCTGACAGCTTCCTCTACGTTAATTAATCTTAAGTTTCTTCTTTCTTACACATAAATGACATTCTGCCAAACCTAAAGTATTGCAACTACAGTAGAGTCCCGCTATTCCGAACTAATTGGGATCGAACACATTTCGGTTTAGCGGGAATTCGGAATAGGCGGATTTCATTAATAATATCAACGTATTGACTTGTTAAGGCGTAAATTAAGTGCGGGGATATCTGCTAGTATCAGCCGACATGTGCTGTAACTAACCCGCTTTCATTACAATTTGGTTTCAGGCGTTTTCATCAAGCATAGGCTCTATGTATGTCTCTATTTAACTTCTTTGTATAACAATAAATATACGAAGTTGAATAAAAACACTTTCTTTAACGCACTTTATTTACCTTAGTAAACTTCTGGACGGCCGTTTCGCAGGTGGTGTTATTCCCCCGTTTTTATTCTAGAAAGTAGGCAGAAAGTGAATATTAATTAATTTTGATTATGCACTATGATAAAGCTACCAAATCAAAGTACCTGACTGAAGTTGAGCCTATAGAGGTTTAGGAATGGCTTGCTGATACCACTTAAACTCCTTTTTTTGTCATCCACATGCCTGATTTTTGTGTCATCCACATGCTTCATGAAGGGGATGTGGATGTCATGTAGATGATAAATGTAGGGTACTATTGTGTCTGTGACCTGTACTTAAAATCTTAAAACTGATTAAATGAATTTCTGCTTGATCCCCCCCCCCAAAACCATAAAAACACAGTCTAGTTAAAATTACATTAATTCCGGATTATGCACACAAATTTGCAAATTTGGTGCAAAATCAAGTGAAGTACACTGAGAAAAATATGAAATCACATAAAGAAAAGCATATTGTTGCCAAAGTTAGTCATTATTGTGGCCTTCTGCCATCCACATGTACACGGATGTCATTCACATAGCTTTAAAAAAAATTAAAAAAATATATATATATATAAACATTAAAGCTTTGCTAGTGTCATATTATAATCAAGTAACCCCTGAAGTATTTTAGTAATTTTTTTTAGATTTTTTAAAAAAGTAAAAATTTGGATTTTACACACTCCAAATTTTCCTGTATTTGAAGAATCACCCATATAGAGATAGGTTGTTTCAACATAAGAAGAATGTAGAGCGAAAGTAGCATCGGAACTACAAATCTTTGGTTCTTCGGCATAGTAATTATGGCTATGCTAATAGTCTGCAGAGTGGAGTTGAAATCTTGGCCATCAATAGAAGAGACTGTTAAAAGGGAAGTGAGGGAAGGCTTCATCGAAATCAAGAATGAATTAAAGTTAAACATCTCTTAATTAAAGGACTCTCTAAATACAGTACGCAAAAGCACTGAAGAGAAGAGAATACATACGAATCAATTAAAAGAAGGAAAACAATTGAAGATAAGATTGTACACCTTAGAATTTAACGAGGTAAAAAGAATTTTAATTTTTTTGGAGTCGAAGAAAGAAGATTTGAAAGAAGAACGGTCACTTTAAGGGTAGTGTTAGAAGTTTTCGTTACTGCTCTTAGAATAAATTTGGACGAATATCAGATTGTGGAAACATATTCGCTAGAAGATGAGTAGATAGGCCGATCCTGGTGAAGTTCACAAACATTGGGCTAAAGAAGAAGATTTATTTATGATCTGTATTATTGCAATAAGAATATGGGGCTCAACAACATAATATGGAAAAATGCTAACGCAAGGAAGGTACTACCCAGGAAAATCTCATTAGCAAAATTCTGCAGCTGCTGAGGTACGAAAAGAGAAGCGAATGCAGCGATACCCAAGTCAACAGACGATGATTTATCAGGAAGGTCGTTGTTCCAATGGTCTCCCCCATAAATTACCTAGATGAGAGTTCGAGCACGAGCATCGTACCCTTCAAACTAGGCCTACTAGGCCAGCGGGATTACCCTAGCCTCACCACGGGGTAGTGTCATTGAAGTGATATGAGTGAAGAGAAAGGGGAGGTTGAGAATGTAATTTATATTTAGTAGGGTGGTAACAGGTAATAAGCATAAAAAGAAATCGAGAGCATGGGGAAATGTGAATTGAGGAGAGGGGCTATTAGGATATGGTTTTAAATATAGAAGGTTCGCTACAAAAAATAGATAAATTTGAAATTCTGAATACAGTAGAGTCCCACTATTCCGAAAATCCGCCTATTCCGAACAGAGTTAAGAAAAAATACAGATTTTTTAAACTTAAAAGCAGGTGAAATTAAAAAGACGTTCGTGAAAAAAAAAACGTATATTTATCTCCATTCTTGTGTCCGACTTTAGCGTTGTGTAACAAATAGTTGAATAAAAACACTTTCTTTAACGCACTTTATTTACCTTAGTAAACTTCTGGACGGCCGTTTCGCAGGTGGTTTTCCTGCATCATCAGCAGATGGCACTCTGCTGATGATGCAGGAACACCACCTGCGAAACGGCCGTCCAGAAGTTTACTAAGGTAAATAAAGTGCGTTAAAGAAAGTGTTTTTATTCAACTTCGTATATTTATTGTTATACAAAGAAGTTAAATAGAGACATACATAGAGCCTATGCTTGATGAAAACGCCTGAAACCAAATTGTAATGAAAGCGGGTTAGTTACAGCACATGTCGGCTGATACTAGCAGATATCCCCGCACTTAATTTACGCCT
Organism: Ectobius pallidus; assembly: GCA_964059195.1. Lineage (NCBI taxonomy): Eukaryota > Metazoa > Arthropoda > Insecta > Blattodea > Ectobiidae > Ectobius > Ectobius pallidus. The sequence continues at coordinate 183,025,849 of CAXKWD010000004.1, read as the reverse complement.
TAACAAGTCAATACGTTGATATTATTAATGAAATCCGCCTATTCCGAATTCCCGCTAAACCGAAATGTGTTCGATCCCAATTAGTTCGGAATAGCGGGACTCTACTGTAGTTGCAATACTTTAGGTTTGGCAGAATGTCATTTATGTGTAAGAAAGAAGAAACTTAAGATTAATTAACGTAGAGGAAGCTGTCAGGAATCTTGTTTTTAATCAAGGTAGATTCAAGAGTAGTTTTAAAATATGTAAATTGGACATAGAAGGAATATTATGGATTGGATTAATCAGTAAAATAAATGAGATTGAATAAATTATTGTTACATATACCCAATTAATTCAAAATATTATAATATGAAGTTGTGATACGAGTTATAGAAAAATTGCTGACCTAAAAGAAAGATATCCACATGCACGCTATAAACTGATGGGTGATTTTAATAGTAGAGTTCGTGAATTAAATATTGAGTGTTATATGAAAAAGTAACCATAAGGAGAAGCAAAACTTTAAAAATCAATAGACAGGGTCTAAAGGTATGAGAATTTTGTGAAGAAATATGATGGAACATCTTAAATGGAAAATGCAATCAGGATGCTGTAGGTAAGTTCACTCTTATTATAACAATGAGGAGAGTGTAATGTTAATATCGCACTGTTTAGCAGATTAAGAAAATAAATTTAGCATTGAGGATAAATCAGTAAGTAGTAATTTAGGAATAGACTAAAATTAACAGTATATATGAGTGGGCAGAAGAGAATTTAAAAAAGCGTCAAAATCTTCTTGGTAAGTGAAAAAGCAACTAAATTTAATTATATTTTAATAGAAGATGCGATAGAGTTAATGGATAGTGGAATAGAAGAAATTATTTATTTATTTTATATAATCTTTTTGTGCAACGCAGATTGCCTTGCACACAAAGAATATCTTAAAACTACATATACATATAAAATTATATTAGCTTTCAGTTAAATCATTAATGATTTAATAATGAAAGAAAAATTAAAACAATCAAGTAGTAAAACCTAAGGAAACCTGTTCAGCTTAATTGTTATCGTATAAGTGGTTTCTTAATATTTGGAGGGATCCCTTAAGCGAAGCATCTTCAATATACAGATCTTGTGACAATGAGAAACGTTTACAGAAGTTAAGAAAGAACTTATTGTTCCTTTACTACCAACCATTAATCCAATGACTTCAACATTTTTCAAACCGTATTTGTTCTTTCAGTACTCAGTAAATCAACTGAAATATTAACTAATTGTGTGAGGAGTGCAAGTAGGGAAATGATGAAATCAGAGAAAATTGGAAGGTAAATGAAGGGCGGTTTAACTTCGAGTGTGGTGTAAAGAGAAAACTATACAAGCAAAGATATTATAAATGAAATAAATCTAACATATTGAAGGACAGAAGGGAGTATATAACTGGAAAAAGAATATTTTTAAAATGTGAAATTAAAATATGATAAAAAGAAAGTGGAAAAATTGAAAATATGGATTAAAGAAAACTATATGTCAAGTGCTTGGAAATAAATTACTAAACTAACGAAGTGAAGAGGTAACGAAAATATTGAAGGGAAGGTAAATATTTTAACGAGCTACTTAATATACCGTAAACTATAAGCCAGTAGCAGATATAAAGTATGATCATATTAAAAAAAAATTATAGTTATGATTCCATCGAATGAGACGTAAGAAAAATGTTGCTATCTACAAAAAATAAAAAAATACTGAGGTAGAATTTAAAGTTGTAGCAGATTAATCACCCTGAAAATATATTTGAGCAAGTAGGAGAGCAATGAAAATAAAACCAGTTAAACTGATGTACCCAAGTGCCAGAATACTTTTGTTTAATCAGTGATAATTGCAATTATGATATGCAGAAAATAAGTTATCTTTGTTATCAATTCCGAGTTAAGCTCCAGATCGATTCATTAAGCAGGGCTTACGGAAGAACAAAGGTCTAGTTTGATAAGCATATGTGAAGGAATATTTAGGTAGTGTTATTTGTGAAAGCTAACTTTATTGCAACTTCCAAAGCTGTGTAAAAGATATGTTCTCATGAGAACTGATTTGCATTTTATAAATTCTGTCTAATAAATTACTATAAAATAGGCGCTTAGTAGAGAATTACTCCGTTACCAGTCAACGGACTTAGTTCAAAATCAATAGACTTTTTTCCATGGACGTTATAAATGCGTATACCAAGTTTCATGAAAATCCGATAACGCGTATTTGTGTTATCGCGCGTACAGACACACGGACAAGACGGACACAATCTGATAAAGTACCATAATGGCACTTAATAACCAAGAAGAAGTTTCAATAAAAAAAATATATACCGGTATATATGAACATTAATTGCCATTTATAATGCCGTTACCATGCAATTCAACAAATTTTAAATGCCTATAATTTAATAACTAATGAAAGAACTTGCCTCCATTTACATGTGAACTATCCAATATTTAGTTTGTGAATCAGGTGTATATTTTTATTATATATTTATTTAGAAAATAATATTGTAGAGCACAAGGCTATAAGATTCGTCACACAAAATAAATTCATACGTAATTACCCATTGCTAAAGTCATCATTGTTATATGAGCAGATATCACTTAAAATAAAATCAGGTAAACTGATGTAACAAAGTGCCAGTATGCTTTTGTTTAATCTGTAAAAAGTTAATTGGAATTATGATTTGCAGAGAATAAGTTACTTTTGTTATAGATTTCCGAGTTAAGCTGCAGATCGACTCATTAAGCAGGACTTACGGAAGAATAAAGGTCTAAAAGTTTGATACTTCTTAAAATAATTATGTCAACATTTCACAAAATACACTGGCGAAGAACTCCACTTAATGTAAGGAGGCCTAATTATTTCAGAGTTTATATCTTCTGTATATATCAGTATTCAACTTGACGAACGAAATAAACATTGCATAGTTTGACAATTAAATCTTCCAATTTACTCCGTTATTATCGCCGTACGTCTCAGCAAAAATGCGAAGGAATGTGATAATGTGACTAACTATTCCAAAGCCGTATATGAAGTATGTAAATCGATATGTTGTCAGGATTACAGATTTGCATTTGTTAAATTCTTAATAATATATCACCATAAAATTGGCACTAAATTGGGTATTACTCCGATACCGGTCAACCGATTTTATCCAATATCAATAGACGTCATCCCACGGACATTATAAATGCGTATATACAATTTCATTAAAATCCGATAAAGCGTGTTTGAGTTACCGCGTATTTAAAATAGACAGAAAATTGGGTTTTACTACGATACCAGTCAACCGATTTGTATCAATAGACGTCTTCCCATGTACATTATAAATTGGTATACAACATTTCATGGAAATCCGATAAAGCATATTTGAGTTTTGCGACTATCTGATATATTACCATAAAAGTCACTAAATTGGGCATTATTTCGGTACCGGCTAAGCGATTTGGTCGAATATCAGCAGACGTCTTCCCATGGACATTATAAATGCGTATACCAAGTTTCATAAAAATCCGATAAAGCATATTTGAGTTATCGCGCCTTTAAAATAGACACTAAATTGGGTTTTACTTCGGTACCCTTCAACCGATTAGGTCCAAATTCAATAAGTTACTTCTCATGGACGTCGTAAATGCGTATACCGAGTTTCATGAAAATCCGATAAAGCGTGTTTGAGTTAGGGCCCCTTTATAATAAAATCTATTAAAATAGGCACTAAATTGGGCATTACTCCGGTACCGGTAAACCAATTTGGTTCAATATCAATAGGGTTCTTCCAATGGATGTTATAAATGCGTACAGAAAGTTTCATGAAAATCCGATAGAGCGTATTTTTGTTATGGCGCGTACAGACACACGGACGGACAGACAGACTTACAGATAGACAGACAGACATTTTTCCGTCCCCCACACAATCTCATAAAGTACCATACTGGCACTTAATAACTAGAGACTATTGCATATTTATTATTTATATATATATCCCTAAAATAGAAACACAACCCATAACTGCCTACCATATTACAACGTTTGGTTGTAGTATGACAAAATACACCAAAACAAGAAAGCTGGCTCGGAAAGAATTATGAAAACTATAGCCTATAACCGAGATAAATGCACTCGGATACGTTTCATATGTACAGGAATTTCATTGAAGCAAGCAAACCCAAAACATACCTGAGCATATTACGTTGCTAAAACATTATGATGAGAAGAAGAAACACTCACTACAAAAATATACTTTACAATTAACATTTTACACAGAAAAATTCAAGCACGGAGCCTGGAGATACAGTTCACTCTCGAAACGAAACGACCAACGGTCCCCGTGAAAAAAAACAAGATCGGATGAGTGGGTGCGTTCAATAAGAGAAAAGAAAAATTTAAATAAAGCAAAGCTGTACTCATGCGTTACTACAACCAAACGCGAAATTAAAGAGGGAATACGCACAAATAGAAAGAACATAATAGAACAAAACATAAGCAATAAGAATAAACACAAAATTAGAAACAAGCACATAATTAAAGCAAGAAATAAGGTGAGCCATTTATAGTACATGGCTCAATTTAACTGAAATAAATAAAATAATGTGAGCTCCATGTGTGTAAAAATTTGGGGGCACCAGGGGAAGATTTTTTTTTAATTATATATTTCTTTCGGCAAGCAGATCTCCACCTCCAATTTTGCTAGAACAGTGATTCTTACACTAAAGTGTTCCCTAATTCATAGATATGTCTAGGCCTACATACTAACATCATCTTTGTAGTGCTTATCAAAGGTAGTTTAACCTTTTTTCTCCCTGAAGTCTAAAAAAAATAATTAGTCTATTTTTCCTTTGATAAGGGGTCACGATCCTTACCATAGGCTCATTTATTTGATTCTAGTACACAGACTAGCTATATGTTTAAGCTTCATTTTGGTGTTTGGATGAAGTCAATAGCTCAATTCTAAGTGCATTTTTCTTAAGCCGAAAGTTGAGAAATGCTGAAAATTTTGAAATAAGAGAAAAATGAAGTTAAAGTTTGGGTAATCCTATATTTGGACGTTTCTCAACTCGCAGGTGGACACGCCTGGTAATCAATAAGAGGAGACCCAAATATGTTATATATATATATATATTGAAAACTACAGAAGTCAAGCTTTCTAATGAGACAACGGGAAAAAAAAGTTTTTTGAAAAATTCTGATTTTAGGGGTAGATGGATACCTTAATAAAAAAAAAGAGCGGAATAGAAATTGTAGGCCTAATTATCAAGAAAGGTCGCGAAACGGAAATTTCCTCATAGCTCACGCCGTTAAAAATGAGTTTTTACAAGCTCCAAAACAACTCACAATGACACACATGGTACCACCCAGCTTCTAAGGTACTACGATATTTCCGTACTCAGGGAATGGCAGAACTGAGGCGAAGCAATTGTTGACTCAGAAAATACCTTCGGTGCGGGATTAAAGAAGGGTGAAGTCAAGTAATTACTGAATTGATCTCAAAATAGTAAAGAAAAATAAATAAATAAATAAATACTGTAACATATGAAATATAAATAAAATCAGGTAAACTGAAAGAACAAAGTGCCGAATGCTGTTTAATCACTGATATTAGCAATATTAAGATATGCAGAAAATAAGTTATTTTTGTAATCGTTTTCCGAGTTAAGCTCCAGATCGATTCATTAAGTAGGGCTTACGGAAGAAGACGCGTCTAAAGTTTGATAAGCATATATGAAGGAATACCTGGATGGTGTTATTTGACAAAGCTACCTGTATTTCAACTTCAAAAGCCGAATATGTAAAACAGTATTTTTGTCATGAGAACTGATGTGCATTTGATAAATTCTAATATATTGTCATAATATAGGCACTAAATTGGGCATTACTCCGGTACCAGTCAACTGATTCGGTCCAAAATCAATAGGGTTCGTTCCATGGACGTTATAAATGTGTATCCAAAGTTTCCTGAAGATCTGATAAAGCGTATTTGAGTTATCGCGCGTACAGACACACAGACAGGCATTTCCCGTTCACCACATAATCTCAGATGCATACGTCTGATGGATACAATATTAATTAGGATTATGAAAAAAGTTAAATGTATTTTACTTTTAAATATCACTCTTAACCAGCTATGTTTTCCTATACACTAGATCGCACAGTTCAAACGAAGGCGGCAGAAAGAAAATCGGGTGCGTGGAACGCCACGGGAAAGTTGTGAAACTTGGATTTTTAATTAATGGATTTTTTAATTTTAGATTATTGGTTTTTAATGTTAGATTTTCGATTTTTTATTTTGAATTTTTAGATTTTTTTAAATTTTAAATTTTTAAATTTTGGATTTTTGAATTATGGAGTTTTTAATTTTTTATTTTTTATTTTACAATTTTGGATTTTTTAGTTTTGGATCTTTTGATTTTTTTAATTTTGGTATTTTCGATTTATTTATTTTAAATCTTTCCATTTTTAATCTTGGAATTTTTTATTTTTTTTAAATTTTTAATTTTGGATTATTAAAATTTTGGATTACTGAATTTTTCAATTTAGGAATTTTTGATAATTTTAATATTTGAACTTTTGTATTTTTTTGGATCTTTTAGTTTTGGAATTTTTGATTTTTTTTAATTTTAGTTTTTTAATGTTTTATTTCTTTATTTTTTGGACTTTTAATTTTGGATTTTTAAATTTTGGATTGATGGATTATTTAAAATTCTGATCTTTGAATTTTTTAATTTTGTATTTTTTTACTTTTGGAGATCTTTGAACATTTTTATTTTACAGATTTTTTAATTTTGGGTTTTTTATTTTTGGATCTTTCAATTTTTTAATTTTGGAATTTCGAATTTTGAAAATTTTGAGAAGCCTAATCATTGAGTTGATTGTTTTCTGTGCAGTCCGTCACAGCCTCACTACGATTTTTTTCGGCGTCGCCAGGGTTTTGTATTTTGTAATTAGAAATTAACTTATGAAGAACATTCGATTTTCAAATTCTAGGTCCTTATATAGCCTACGTATTAAAAATTTCAAATGAAGAACGACTTATTACACTCAAACTATTCCCTCAGGAAACGCTTGATATAGGCTAGCTTTATATGGCTCATAGAGGATGTAGAATTTTGCATCCCATCCCTTCTACACACCAAGCCGGGTAAAGGTTCAAATAAGAAGAAACAGAAATTCCGGTAACATAAAATTGTATTGTCTTTGCGGAATATTTTATATCTCACTCTCATGATACCATGCAACCGTTTCGGGGATGAAATTAAAAAGAAATTCAATATCACTTTCATACTTCTCTCTCCAAAAACCTGCGATATAATAATATACACATTACCAAACCTCGTATTGTTTTCTCTATGTCCAGGGTAGAGAAAGTTAAGTGACTGCTTCATATTGTGCATTATTTTCGTGGATTTTTTTCTTCAATATTTATTTACAGCAATGAATTATATCGATAGCTTCTCTAATTTGTGAAAATTCCGTATCATTTATTTCCAAACCTACCTGAGACCAATGCCAACAATTCACTGTTGTCATGTGAACTGTGATTTGGATTTGATAATTATGTGTAAAAAGGGATAAGTATTCCCAAAAACATTTGATTTTGGCATTTAAAAACAATTTTTTTCAAAATTGTTTTTTGGTGAGCTCTTACATTATGAAACGAAGGTACTGTCAAAATTCCAAGTATCTACCTATTATAGTTTAGGCCCTACGTTGATTCTCCGTCAGTCATTAGTTTAATCAGTCAGTCAGGGAAAAGCCTTTTACGTATATGGGTGATTCTTCAAATATGGGAAAATGTGTGTTCCGGAGTGATATTTCCCCTCAAATTCAACTTTAAAAAAAAAATTAAAATAAAAGTTTGTTTCTACTACTTCCATACTACAACTATCACTTTGAAATGTCACTAACTTTAAAGTCTGATATTCCAAAATCAAATTTATTTCAATGAAATGTCATCCACATGTCCTGTCCCATACTCCGGTTTTGTATATTCTAATGCATTTTTCCACAAAACAAAATGTTATTTCCTATTCAACTTTTTTCCTGCCAATGAGTATGAATGTGTGAAGAATATTAACCCCTAAAAAATAAAATGAAATAAAATTGTCACCCCACCTAATGAACATAAAGAATGTCCCAAGGGTTTTTGGTCATCCACATGGCTGAAAAGAATGGATTTTTTTCTGCAGAAATGAGAAATTTGTATAACTGGCAACAGTGTTAGAAAGTCAACAGGTCAGCTTGTGGTTGAATTGTAAGGTTGAATTTTGCTTGCTTACAAACAGTTTGGGATTAACAAAGGACTTTGTATCATTTTCAAGGAAAGCGTTTTTATTCCCACGGGGAATAAAAACGCTTTCCTTGAAAATGATACAAAGTCCTTTGTTAATCCCAAACTGTTTGTAAGCAAGCAAAATTCAACCTTACAATTCAACCACAAGCTGACCTGTTGACTTTCTAACACTGTTGCCAGTTATACAAATTTCTCATTTCTGCAGAAAAAAATCCATTCCCACGGGGAATAAAAACGCTTTCCTTGAAAATGATACAAAGTCCTTTGTTAATCCCAAACTGTTTGTAAGCAAGCAAAATTCAACCTTACAATTCAACCACAAGCTGACCTGTTGACTTTCTAACACTGTTGCCAGTTATACAAATTTCTCATTTCTGCAGAAAAAAATCCATTCTTTTCAGCCATGTGGATGACCAAAAACCCTTGGGACATTCTTTATGTTCATTAGGTGGGGTGACAATTTTATTTCATTTTATTTTTTAGGGGTTAATATTCTTCACACATTCATACTCATTGGCAGGAAAAAAGTTGAATAGGAAATAACATTTTGTTTTGTGGAAAAATGCATTAGAATATACAAAACCGGAGTATGGGACAGGACATGTGGATGACATTTCATTGAAATAAATTTGATTTTGGAATATCAGACTTTAAAGTTAGTGACATTTCAAAGTGATAGTTGTAGTATGGAAGTAGTAGAAACAAACTTTTATTTTAATTTTTTTTTTAAAGTTGAATTTGAGGGGAAATATCACTCCGGAACACACATTTTCCCATATTTGAAGAATCACCCATATACGTAAAAGGCTTTTCCCTGACTGACTGATTAAACTAATGACTGACGGAGAATCAACGTAGGGCCTAAACTATAATAGGTAGATACTTGGAATTTTGACAGTACCTTCGTTTCATAATGTAAGAGCTCACCAAAAAACAATTTTGAAAAAAATTGTTTTTAAATGCCAAAATCAAATGTTTTTGGGAATACTTATCCCTTTTTACACATAATTATCAAATCCAAATCACAGTTCACATGACAACAGTGAATTGTTGGCATTGGTCTCAGGTAGGTTTGGAAATAAATGATACGGAATTTTCACAAATTAGAGAAGCTATCGATATAATTCATTGCTGTAAATAAATATTGAAGAAAAAAATCCACGAAAATAATGCACAATATGAAGCAGTCACTTAACTTTCTCTACCCTGGACATAGAGAAAACAATACGAGGTTTGGTAATGTGTATATTATTATATCGCAGGTTTTTGGAGAGAGAAGTATGAAAGTGATATTGAATTTCTTTTTAATTTCATCCCCGAAACGGTTGCATGGTATCATGAGAGTGAGATATAAAATATTCCGCAAAGACAATACAATTTTATGTTACCGGAATTTCTGTTTCTTCTTATTTGAACCTTTACCCGGCTTGGTGTGTAGAAGGGATGGGATGCAAAATTCTACATCCTCTATGAGCCATATAAAGCTAGCCTATATCAAGCGTTTCCTGAGGGAATAGTTTGAGTGTAATAAGTCGTTCTTCATTTGAAATTTTTAATACGTAGGCTATATAAGGACCTAGAATTTGAAAATCGAATGTTCTTCATAAGTTAATTTCTAATTACAAAATACAAAACCCTGGCGACGCCGAAAAAAATCGTAGTGAGGCTGTGACGGACTGCACAGAAAACAATCAACTCAATGATTAGGCTTCTCAAAATTTTCAAAATTCGAAATTCCAAAATTAAAAAATTGAAAGATCCAAAAATAAAAAACCCAAAATTAAAAAATCTGTAAAATAAAAATGTTCAAAGATCTCCAAAAGTAAAAAAATACAAAATTAAAAAATTCAAAGATCAGAATTTTAAATAATCCATCAATCCAAAATTTAAAAATCCAAAATTAAAAGTCCAAAAAATAAAGAAATAAAACATTAAAAAACTAAAATTAAAAAAAATCAAAAATTCCAAAACTAAAAGATCCAAAAAAATACAAAAGTTCAAATATTAAAATTATCAAAAATTCCTAAATTGAAAAATTCAGTAATCCAAAATTTTAATAATCCAAAATTAAAAATTTAAAAAAAATAAAAAATTCCAAGATTAAAAATGGAAAGATTTAAAATAAATAAATCGAAAATACCAAAATTAAAAAAATCAAAAGATCCAAAACTAAAAAATCCAAAATTGTAAAATAAAAAATAAAAAATTAAAAACTCCATAATTCAAAAATCCAAAATTTAAAAATTTAAAATTTAAAAAAATCTAAAAATTCAAAATAAAAAATCGAAAATCTAACATTAAAAACCAATAATCTAAAATTAAAAAATCCATTAATTAAAAATCCAAGTTTCACAACTTTCCCGTGGCGTTCCACGCACCCGATTTTCTTTCTGCCGCCTTCGTTTGAACTGTGCGATCTAGTGTATAGGAAAACATAGCTGGTTAAGAGTGATATTTAAAAGTAAAATACATTTAACTTTTTTCATAATCCTAATTAATATTGTATCCATCAGACGTATGCATCTGAGATTATGTGGTGAACGGGAAATGCCTGTCTGTGTGTCTGTACGCGCGATAACTCAAATACGCTTTATCAGATCTTCAGGAAACTTTGGATACACATTTATAACGTCCATGGAACGAACCCTATTGATTTTGGACCGAATCAGTTGACTGGTACCGGAGTAATGCCCAATTTAGTGCCTATATTATGACAATATATTAGAATTTATCAAATGCACATCAGTTCTCATGACAAAAATACTGTTTTACATATTCGGCTTTTGAAGTTGAAATACAGGTAGCTTTGTCAAATAACACCATCCAGGTATTCCTTCATATATGCTTATCAAACTTTAGACGCGTCTTCTTCCGTAAGCCCTACTTAATGAATCGATCTGGAGCTTAACTCGGAAAACGATTACAAAAATAACTTATTTTCTGCATATCTTAATATTGCTAATATCAGTGATTAAACAGCATTCGGCACTTTGTTCTTTCAGTTTACCTGATTTTATTTATATTTCATATGTTACAGTATTTATTTATTTATTTATTTTTCTTTACTATTTTGAGATCAATTCAGTAATTACTTGACTTCACCCTTCTTTAATCCCGCACCGAAGGTATTTTCTGAGTCAACAATTGCTTCGCCTCAGTTCTGCCATTCCCTGAGTACGGAAATATCGTAGTACCTTAGAAGCTGGGTGGTACCATGTGTGTCATTGTGAGTTGTTTTGGAGCTTGTAAAAACTCATTTTTAACGGCGTGAGCTATGAGGAAATTTCCGTTTCGCGACCTTTCTTGATAATTAGGCCTACAATTTCTATTCCGCTCTTTTTTTTTATTAAGGTATCCATCTACCCCTAAAATCAGAATTTTTCAAAAAACTTTTTTTTCCCGTTGTCTCATTAGAAAGCTTGACTTCTGTAGTTTTCAATATATATATATATATAACATATTTGGGTCTCCTCTTATTGATTACCAGGCGTGTCCACCTGCGAGTTGAGAAACGTCCAAATATAGGATTACCCAAACTTTAACTTCATTTTTCTCTTATTTCAAAATTTTCAGCATTTCTCAACTTTCGGCTTAAGAAAAATGCACTTAGAATTGAGCTATTGACTTCATCCAAACACCAAAATGAAGCTTAAACATATAGCTAGTCTGTGTACTAGAATCAAATAAATGAGCCTATGGTAAGGATCGTGACCCCTTATCAAAGGAAAAATAGACTAATTATTTTTTTTAGACTTCAGGGAGAAAAAAGGTTAAACTACCTTTGATAAGCACTACAAAGATGATGTTAGTATGTAGGCCTAGACATATCTATGAATTAGGGAACACTTTAGTGTAAGAATCACTGTTCTAGCAAAATTGGAGGTGGAGATCTGCTTGCCGAAAGAAATATATAATTAAAAAAAAATCTTCCCCTGGTGCCCCCAAATTTTTAATTGTTTGTTTTTATTATTTAAACCATTCCATTTTATGACAAATGACTTGTGATCAAATTTTTAATGTGATGAAGAGGAAATTGTAATTTTTTATAACTAGGGTTGTTATACGATATTTGTTATTCTTAGATGTGCTGTGAACAACAAAATAAAGATTTAGGACTTTTCAATATGTAAAATTAACTAACATTAAAAACCGACAAGTTAACACACTATTGAACATGGTTATTATTCACTAATGAAACCTGTCGAGTTTCCTCCGTGTCGTGGTCATTAAAGGTGAACGATTCACGCAACTGTGGAAGGGTTAATTTATTTTTCCCTATCTGAGTGTTACAGAAACCTTATGACTACGGTTCGGATGTTTATGATCTAAAAAGGTGGAAAATATCACAGCAAATATGCCTTTAAAAATGACTAAATATGACTCAATAAAAAAGTATGTTTTCTAAAAATAAATGTTTAAGTTTAAGACGTTTAATGACACTAAATTATTACATCACATGAATTCAATCAGGTAACCACTTTTTAACAGTTTTACTGGTGATTTACAGTAATTCTACTTGTAATGAACTTCTAGTTCTAAAGAATTTTCTCCTGTTTGCTCGCTTCATCATCTCCAAATAATATTTTGTAGACCTTGCATGTCCCTATAAAATATGAACATTTGCATAACTTTTAAATTAAATTACCTAATAAGGCATAATATTAAATTACTGAAATAAATTTCAAATTGAACTAGACCATTTAGTGAATGTACTGTATAATTGTGCTCCTTGACGGAATTTATAAATGAAATATGATGTTAAATTAGAAATATAAACAAAATATGACAAACACCTTAAAATGACCAAAATATGGCTAAATATGCAAAATAAAAACTGTCCTATTACGATAAAAAGCATGCAATTCGGGTTTAATTTGTGTTCAAGGCGAGAATGAAGCTCAGGATTAAAATATGACGTGTTATAAACACCCTAACCCTACGTATGACATTAACTCCGTAAATTTAAATGAATTAATCGATTTAATAATTTCCCAATTTATTATATAAATCCTCTAAGCCACTTTTTTCATATGGAAACCTAGGTTTTAAATCCAGCCATACGAATAATGCAAACTTTAAATGAGGATAAGACATCTGAATAACCATTAACGCAATGCATTCCATGATTTGTTCCCATGGATATTAGGGGTTGCATGTTTTACGTCAGACTATTATTATTATTATTATTATTATTATTATTATATATTGTACTTACTTTGCCTTCTTTCAGAGTGTAATAGCTTACTTTATTATTTTCTGGGAAAACAGTTGCCAAATTTCCAAGATCTTAATTTTACAGAAGAGAGCCATAAGATCAATCACAAACTCAGAACAGACTGCTCATTGTAGACAGCTTTTTAAGAACTTACAGATTATGACTGTTATTAATCTATACATTTTTTAATTAATTTTATAGATTAGACAAAATCTTAATCTGTTTGATGAAAGGAATGCTATCCACTCTTTATAGAACCAGAAATGCCCATTTGCTACAGATACCTCAGGTTAGATTGCACAAGACTGCTCAGAATTTTATGTATATGGGTTGTAAGCTTTCTAATTGTTTTCCACCACACCATATAGCTCTGCCCAAATTGTAATCAAGAAGAAACTTAGAACGTGGCTTCTCAATAATCCCATGTATGAAGTTAAAGAGTTTTTAATGTTGATTTGTCTAGTATGTAAGTTATGTGTTTTTTATATAATAATGTAATTTTTGTGTTTTTATATATTGACGTAGCCTATTGTTATTTTACTTATTGGCTTAATAATAATAATAATAATAATAATAATAATAATAATAATACCCGTAGTAATAATAAAAGAATAAGCCCATTAGGACTACGCAAAGTACGTAGAGGTGTGCATTTGCCTTCCTTTGTGCCCATATTTCTTTCATTCTTTTACTGTGGGCTTTCTTTCTCTCTTTAAACCACGTTGCTTCAGTCTCCTTCTTTGGATTTTCCTCTTGGTCAACTTGCCATTTGGGAATTTTGGTTCTGAAGATTTCCCGGTTTTGAACATCATCTGGTGTAATTTCTGACAGTTTCAAATCGGTTTTGATTTTGCCAATCCACTTCGTACTGTCTGTTTTCGCTTTACTCCTTTTTTCGTAGAATTCGACTATTTGTTTTGTAAGTCTGTCTGGGTTCATTCTTTTAATGTGTCCGTAGAATCTCAATCTGCGTTTTCTAAATTCACTGTGAATATTTGTGTATCGTTTGATTTCCTGTTTACATATTAGTCGGTATTGTTCGTCTGCGACGTTTATGCCCGGTTTCTATAAACTAGCGAAATACATATGGGTAAATTATCCAATGAACATAATTTACACAAGAATAACTTTTACAAACTCAAATAATTTATTGGTAACAATCACATACACTTGTGGCGAGTTTCTAGATAAATGTGCTCTGGGTAAATATGAAAATGACAGAAAAAATGTTCCTACAAACTCGGGTAAATCACCGGGTTAATTTATCCTTTCAGGGATGGCTGGATAGAATTTTATATACCTCTCATAGGATCAATAATAATTTTTACAATGAGACTCAAAGCCTTCTGAATTAAATTAACTGTACAACTCCAAGGCCTTCCTCATTATATCATTGTGGGTGATTACTAATTTGCCCATGGATAATTTACCAATAGGTATTTCACAAGTTTATAGAAACCGGGCATTAGACCTTTATTATTATTATTATTATTATTATTATTATTATTATTATTATTATTATTATTATTATTATTATTATTGTTATTATTAGTGGTATTAGAAGTTACGTGTTTTACATTAGATTGATATTATTATTAATGTTACTATTATTAGATTACTATAGAACTTAAGTTACGGATGATAGAGTAGTAACATTATCCATGGTCTTTAAACTTTATTACCATTCTCATCCAGGTTTCATTTGTCATTCGAGAACGCATCGTGTGCAGGGGGAAAATGCAACCCAACTTACTTTAGTTTCGGAACACGCAGTGAATAGCTATTTCCGGCGATGTTCAGTTAAAAGCTTCTCTTGACATCTACGGAAATGGAAGCAAGAAGTGATATTCATAATTTTCCACTCCTTGCTTTAAACTTTGTTCATATTTTCTTATTTAAACTACATTCTTTTATTTTCATTTCCTCTCTCCCTTAGCGTCATCGGCAGTCGGTCCTGTTTGGTTGTTCGACTTCAATACAACATTATCTGCTATATCTAACTCTCGTAAAAGATAGTTATATTCAGTAGATTAAAATACTTTTTTAATCTTTCTTATTGGTTGCGATATTCGGAAATTAACTTATTCCTAGCTATGGAAGTACAGTCAACCCTCGATATAATGCCACCATCCGTTATCTAACATTTATGCCCGGTTTCTATAAACTCGCGAAATATATATGGGTAAATTATCCAATGAACATAATTTACACAAGAATAACTTTTACATACTCAAATAATTTAATGGTAAAAATCACATACACTTGTGGCGAGTTTGTAGAAAAATATCCTCTGGGTAAATATGAAAATGACAGAAAAAATGTTCCTACAAACTCTGGCGAGATCTTTCCAAGGGTAAATCGTCGGGTTAATTTATCCTTTCATGGATGGTTGGATAAAATTTAACCTCTCATAGGATCAATAGTAATATTTAAACAATGAGAATCAAAGCCTTCTGAATTAAATTAACTGTACAACTCCAAGGCCTTCCTCATTATATCATTGTGGGTGATTAGGAACTAATTTGCCCATGGATAATTTACCAATAGGTATTTCAAGAGTTTATAGAAACCGGGCATTAGTGGCACAAAACAAGGGGGTGGCACTAAAACGAAATTTAATTTTTAAAATAAAAGTGGCATAATGCAGTGTTTATTAATTTACTGTACTTTATTATGAAAGAAAAGTTAAACAAAAGGCAAATAGAGAACTTTAGCACAGCATAAAATACTGTACAGTAACTGAATTTATTACAGTATATGTACAGTACTACAGTAAACAAAAGGGTTGATAATTATGTGGGTCAGTGTAACTGATTAACTGTAACTGAGTGATTGTAGTATAGTGTTTAACTGATGAAAGGACACTGAACTAAAAGAAGTGAAAGTTTGGAATGTATCATTGTATGAAGGGCTCTTTCTACCTGCTCCACCCTCACGCAGGCTGTCTGTCGAACTTCTTAACACAATATCTTCTACATTCCACCGCACTATATTTACAGTTAGTGGCAGGGAACACTCACTTCTTGGAAATACAGTACAGTATTTTTCTTGAATACTCTTCCTAACACTCACGCCGGTTTTAAAAGAATTCCTGAAAAAAATCACTGTAAGCTGTATTTTGTAAAATCCTGTCTTATATTCACTGGCATTAAATGAATTCGCACAGTAACGAGGTTTCTCATATATGTTATATGGGACTAGATCCGTCACTTGCACTTACTGGCGCCGAGCGAGGATGGCACTGTAAAGAGGGGCATTATATCCAGGGTTGACTGTAGTCTCGGACTGTAGCTGAGCTTAAACAGCGCTTTATGTTTTCTGCAGTTAGGCCATCTGAAACACTGACGCTTCCAGATGACGTCATCCCCAGCCTGCTACGAAACAACTATCCAAGGTTAGGCCCAAAATAAGAAATAGGTCGGTAAGACAGATACCTGTATTATCAACTTTGAAACAACCTAAAATCCCTAGTATTATCACAGGTAATCCCACGAGAGATTATTAGTTTATCGATATATCGTAATCTTGTGTAGGATTTATTAAGACTATTCCATGAGTAAAATGTTATGGATTTCGTAAATAATAATAATTGTTTTCTTAACTTTGTTGTCAATATTCTGTCGAATTACGTGACGATTTTGAGTGTGACACTAATTTTGTGACGATTTTTAGTGTGACACTAATTTCGTGAAGATTTTGGAGCGTGACACAAGCTCTGGATTTACCCCTATCGCGGCTAAAGAAGTTTCATTTTAAAAAATTACATGCATTATAAAAAGTTGTATGATCATAAAAAATATCATACACAGTAAATAAATACAGTGGACTCTTAGTAATTCGAACCCCAAGGGGAATTAGAAAAAAATCGAACTATCCAAATTTCGAATTAACCAAACCTTGACTTTTTAAACGAAAACGAAAATGCCGTAAAAAATGTTAAAAATAAACTCATTGCAATAAATAAGTATTATTGTGTAGTGAACCTTACCTTAATGACTGCCATCCTGTTGTTAGGATGTTAAAGTAAACCATTTTTTTTCCACACTAAAACTGTAACCCTAAATTTAATAAACGAACTGGTGTATGCTCCACGCTTTGACATTTTCAAACATAGTCACACTTTGAGGTTAGAATGAACACTAAAATTTTCACAGAAGTGTTGGATCCTTCCAAGACTGTAGCGGAGGGGGTAAACCTCACATTACATTGAACATCTATTCAGCAGGAGGAAGATAACGGTGGTTAAAATACACTTTAGTACGGTACCTGCTGGCCGGTAGCGACTAGGGTTCTTAAGCGAAATAGAGAATTCTTGTGGAATTCCTGGAAGCAATCAACTCTTGGAATCCTTACAACATTAACATGAGACAAATTTTAACTTCGATTTATCCAAATTAAGCTTAAAAATTCGAATTAATTGCAATTTTAAACATACATTTACATAGGAATTTCAAGGGGAATGAGTATTTATTCGAATTATACAATATTATACAATATTTCGAATTATCCAACGTCGAATTAACAAAATTCGACTGTATAAATATGGTTGTGGTAGGATTCGTTCCAGGTACGCTACCGTTGAGAGTCGGTTGCAATTAAATCATGTCATTTTAAATCACAAAGAAATATAATATATAAAATTCTGATGCATCAGTAATGCAGCCCTCCAACGATGTTGGATAGTTCTCGAAACTGTTACTAGCGCCATCTAAGCAACGTTATAGTACTTTCCTACCCATTATTTGATTCTGCAGAAAATACTCAAATCTAACCGAAATGACAGGCTACTGGAGACTGGATGAAAATACGTTCAAGATGGGATTTTTTTCAAAAAACATTGCCAGGAGTGGTATCCGTGCCCTACACCTTTCCACCCGAAGCACTCCGCACTACGCCAGAGTCAGTGAAGATATTATTGCCGCTTTAGTAAATCTAGAGCTTGCATTACGATCAAAATCGTCACGAAATTAGTATGGGGTGACGGAACGGACTGCACAGAAAACAATCAACTCATTGATTAGGCTTATCCAAAATTTTAAAAATTAAAAATTAGAAATCCAAAATTTAAAAATCTAAAAATCCAAAATTAAAAAATCGAAAATAAAAAAAAAATAAAAAAAATTAAAGATGAAAAAATCCATAATAAAAAAAATTCAAAATTGAAAATTAAAAAATCTAGAAATCCAAAATAAAAAAAATCGAAAATCCAAAATAAAAAAAAAAATTATAAAATATTCAATGATCCAAAATTTAAAAAAAATTAAAATAAAAAATAAAAAAAATCCAACATTAATAAATTCAAATATCCAAAATTTAAAATCCAAAATCCAGTATTTAAAAAATAATCCAATATGTAAAAATTTAATAATAAAAAATCCTAAATTAAAATATTGAAATTCCAATATTTAAAAAACTAAAAATCACAGCCCGACTACAGTAGTTTCGTAACGATTTTGTTTGTAACGCAACTTGGGATAGCTCTCGATTTACTCCTAATGAATTTCACTTCAAAATGCGCATAGGTGCAATAAAAATAATACAATAAAATTATTACTATAGACTCTTGCGATTAGTTTTTATTGAAACATTTTATTTTGGATTGGATACCGTTTCATGGGCTAAATAGCAGCTGAATGGCATAATTTGAATGAAATAAGCAATTCCCTGACAGCTAGGTGACCATATGATTCCACAGAAAATACATGAAACAATTACTTTAACTGAGTCTAAACCAAAACACTTTATCAAATGATGGCACGTGATATTTTTACTTTAATCTGTAGCCTACTGTGTCCATCCATGTTTTTATTTCCAAATTCCCAGTTGTAGCCTAAACCTATATAATCTATTCAGAATTGGGTTGTGACTGTAATTCAGGATCCTTGTGTCATTCAGTGTATGTGATATTGATGTCTGTAAATATTGTTGGCGCCACTTCTTAAAAATATTTTTCTTCCAAGAACCTGCTGCCACCCTTATCCTCTTCGACCTGTCAATCAGTGAATAGAAAGGTAATTAGGCGTATTCACACTTGTCTGCAGCTCAGTACAATGTTATCAAATACGTACCACAGCACGTTTACTACACTTGAGAAGTGGTGAATAACAGCGGAATCACTGGGGAAACCCACACGGCTACAAGAGCACCTGTTCTTTGTCGGTGCAGATTTTTGGATTATGGAACAATGCTATTATATTCTTTTGCCCCCTTTTTAAAAAGGGGATATGACATATAGGCCTACCATCATATGAACTAACAGAACTTTTAAGGCTGTTTTTTAAAGTTAGTAAATAATTTATGTAATTTTACAGATCCATTAACAAGAGTATTTTTAAGCTTTTAAACTATCTTAAAGTGTAATACTCGGCTATAAAAGAAACATAATTAAACAACATAGATGCCTATTATCAAATAATAACATATATTGTAAAAGCTGTAAGCTATATCTCTATAAAAATAAAATAAAAACCTGTAATATTGGCAGCAACTAGTTTTGTCTTTAAGGCTCTTTTCACACTGGGTTACTTGTGACTGTCACCGGTGTTTGGCTCTTTTCACACCTGTGTCACTTATGACAGTCACCGCTAGTATTGCCAATAGTAACTACATGATAAAACCATTTGTAATCGTTTTTGACATCCCAAATGGCAGGTTGACATTCCACTTCACTTATAAAATCTTCAGTATTAATCATATCTAAATACATGGCTGGATAACTAGTTCCGCTGAGCTCAATTATACAACTAAATTATGTAGGCCTATATACAACTTGCTTTGTTGGCAATCATAAATGCGGAGACCAAGCGGTGACCGTCACAAGTGACCAAGTGTGAATGCTCCCATTTAAACCAATTCTTATTCGCCGGTGACGGTTACCGGTGACCGTCACAAGTGTTCGGAGTATACACTTCAGCGTCACTTGTGTTTGGGTGGGTCACAGGTGGGTCACCGCGGTGACCCAGTGTGAATACTCCCATTTAAACCAATGCTTCTTCGCTTGTGACGGTTACCGGTGACCGTCACAAGTGTTCGGAGTATACACTTCAGCGTCACTTGTGTTTGGGTGGGTCACCGCGGTGACCCAGTGTGAATACTCCCATTTAAACCAATGCTTCTTCGCCGACCGTCACAAGTGACCCAGTATGAAAAGAGCCTAAGAATATCAAGGTAAAAGAAAAATACAATATATTGATGGCATAAGGAGGTTTTTATCTAGTAAAAATACATACTCGTTTCAGTAGTTTAATGCGTCCTATCAAATAGAAATGACTGGAGATTTCTCATTTCCTGAACGGAAGTCAGGATGCAAGATCCAGGGACGTATAGGAAATGTAGAAAAAATAAGAGTTTGTGAGATAGTTTGGGAAGGTTAAGAGAGGGTGGAATGAGCGGTCTTTATTATATTACATTGACTTTACCTCAGCCTCTTCCTCATAACATTAGGGCGATGGTTAATGTAATTGTAGAATATGAACTAGGAGGATATGAAGTGAAAGGTCAAATATTTAAAGCGAGCGAATATGAGAAAGGTAAGGAGGGAGTGAATAATGACGTCTGCAGATGAGACGACAGTAAGACAGGAAGACGAACAGGTACGTCAGGGTAAACTGATGTGGGACACATTTCCATAATGACGGGGCCACATGGAGTTCTCAATGCATCGCTTTGCGGTTTACATTCCCCTTATATCAGTCGTGTTCAGCTGTCAGGTCTCACTGTTCCAACTGAACCAATTGTTATCATAACTTCATGGCAATTTTCGGGAAGCACAGGAAACAGCAGTTGCCTATACGCATGTTAAAAATAGAGCACAGGTAGATTCTACAGTGTGTCCCACGCAAGAGTTGGCCAATGACGCGGGTTCCTGCGGCGCGGCGGGCACAGTTCCAACTCCCGAGCGATCGGGTGAAATATCTACGCTAATAATGCCGCGGTCGTTGTAATGATTCAGGTTCTCACATTTACAGTTAAAATTACAATGAAAATAAACACATACCTCATCACAAAAGATGTTGGAAATGTTCTCCTCTTGCATCCAGACAATACTGGCACCTTTTTAGGAAATTTTCTTTCACGCGCATAAGTTCAGCTTCCGAGACAGAGTTCATTTCTCTTGTGATAGGCCTATGTGATATTGTCTATTGTCTTTGCCAGATAAATCACATGAGGTTTTCTTTGTGAGAACCTTAATCATTACCATCAGCGGGCTTTTTAGCGTAGATATTTCACCCGTTTCCTTTGTAATGTACGGGAAGTTGACCTATACACTTTATTTTTCAAGTTTCCCCATAAATAATATTCACATACTGTTAGAAGAACTTAAAGACAATATCACAACAGAAATTAACTCTGTCTCGGAAGTTGAACTTATGCGAGTGAAAGAAAATTTCTTAAAAAGGTTCCAGTGTTTTGTGGATGCAAGAGGAGGACATTTCCAACATCTCTTATGATGAGGTACGTGGTTATTTTCATTGTAATTCCAACTGTAAATGTGAGAACCTGAATCATAACGCCATTAGCGGCTTTATTAGCGTAGATATTTCACCCGCTCGCTTGGGAGTTAGAGCTGTAGTCGGCGCGACGCAGAAACCCGCATGATTGGCCAACTCTTGCGTGGGACACACTGTAGTATAGTAATAAATAGAGACCGGATTTTAAAGGGAAAATTTTCACTAAAAAAAGGACGAAAAAAGGGAAAATTATTGTCAAAAAAGGTGGGGGGAAAAAAGGGAAAATTATTGCCAAAAAAGGTGGGAAAAAAGGGAAAATTATTGCCATAAAAAGGTGGGGAAAAAGGGATATAAAAGTAAGAGAGTGTAAAAATTCAAGAGAGAGATACATGTTTGTTTTATGTAAAGCCTTTGCTTGCTCTACAGCTGCTGATTCTGTAACATCTAATGACTGAAGAAATTTTTTGATATCGTTGAAATTCTCACAGAGGAAAATAGCACACGAAATCCACGTTCCCCACCTTGTTATAATGGGAAACTTAGTCAATGGCAAGCCTGTGATTTCCCTGAAACGTTCTATTCTGCTGGGAATAATGATTTTTTCAATGGTGAATCAGTGAAAACAATTTTTTATGTTTTCATATTATCAAATACTGGGTAATTTACGAATTTTTCAAAATAAATTAGCAAAAAAGGTACTGGAAAGGGAAAGTTCTTTAAAAAAAAGGGAGATGAGCCTAAAAAGGAAAAAAAAGGGACGTTAAAATCAGGTCATTTGCAGTTGAAACTTACTCAGTAATGTCCTGTTCAATTTTATCACGTTTTGTGATGAAATACAAAAAAAGGATTTCCCTTTAAAATCCGGTCTCTAATGATAAAGGCTGGGAAATGAATGCTCTACCATGCATGCAATTACGTTCTAAAATTTGTATTCCAAAATCAACTAAGTATGCTCTTTCAAATAATTAATTTTAATACTTAATTCTCATGTTAGCTCAATTATATTCAAAATTATAGGCAACTAGCTGAAAAGGCCCGGCGTCGCCCGGGCTTTGTATTTTGTAATTTGAAATGAACTTATGGAGGACTTTCGATTTTGAAACTCTAGGTACTTATATAATATGTATGTAGAACTTGAAATGAAGAAAAAGACATATCACGCTAAAACTATTCCCTCAGAAAACGCTAGTTATAGCATTGTTTCTATACATCATGCCTGGGAGGGATTGAAATAACAAGAAACAGAAATTCCGGTTACATAAGATTGTATTGTCTTGACGGAAAATTTTATTTCTCACTCTCATGTTACCATACAACCATTTCGGGGCTGAAATGGAAAAGAAATTCAATATCTCTTTCATACTTTCCTCCCCAAAAACCTGGGACATAATATGCTACGGGCATAGGACTGAAAAACTTTCCATCCTATTTTGTCTTCTTTTAGATGCTTAGGACTTTTTACAGACTTCTTTATAGCATACTTTTTGGCACACACTTTAAGCTGTACCTGCAATACGACCCCTTATTCTACATCAAAATGTGAAGTGAGAAAATGATATTCTTCATGTCCAGGGTAGAGAAAGTTATGTGACTGCATCAAATTGTGCAT
Organism: Ectobius pallidus; assembly: GCA_964059195.1. Taxonomy (NCBI): domain Eukaryota; kingdom Metazoa; phylum Arthropoda; class Insecta; order Blattodea; family Ectobiidae; genus Ectobius; species Ectobius pallidus. Next base: position 183,002,279 of record CAXKWD010000004.1, on the reverse strand, counting down.
TATTTTCGTGGATTTAATTATTCATTATTTATTTTCACCAATGTGTTACCTTACATCGATAGCATCAGAATTTGTTAAAGTCCAATATTATGTAGTTACCAAAGCCCATGTCATCACTGTAAACAATACACTGTTGTCATGACAACTGAATGGGATTTCATTTTTTCAGTGTAATATTCTCAGAAATTATATAATTCTCAAGGGAAGGAGTAGTTAGTTTGAATTTTAATGTTACTTTCCGGGCTTAACTGGGTATATGTGCAAAATTTCGTATAAATTGGTCAAGAAATGTAGATTTGTATAGAGAACATACATACCCACATACCCACATATCCACAAACACACATTCGATTTTATATATTAGAAGATTACACTGTTCTACAAGGGTCATTTTTCTTATATGAAAATATGTGTTTCTAAAGGATTTCCATATGGTACATTCAAATCTGAAAACAGAAATTCGCTATCAGGCACAGTTTTTAAGTTATACGAGAATATATGTCTCATTTAACTGACATTTTAAGTTTGTAATCAAGTTGTGAACTTTGCTTAACAACAGCTGGCAATAGTTAATTTTGTCCTCATTTATTTTCATTTTCTGATTGTGGCATTCCTGTTGCTAGTAAAATTTTATGTTAATTAGCAAGTCATTAATACAGGATTTAAAATTGAGTTTTATAGCGTTAAACTGGCATTATTTGGATGGTGGAGACATTCTTTATCATGTGAGTAAATATTCATTTTTGACCATAACATTCAGACATCTGTGGTATATAAAATATGTAAAACTTATAATTATAATTATAATTATGACATTCTGCAATGATGTTTGTGGACTAATGAATACTTTGAACTTCAAATACGAGCCACAGGAGTGGAGACTTTTTATAGATGCCTCAAAATACAGTCTAAAGGGAATTCTCCTCCACAATGGGAACATAATGCCTTCTGTCCCAGTTGCCTATACAAGTATGACTAAAGAATCATATGATACTTTGAAAAATATGCTGAGATTAATAAAATATAATGAGCACAAGTGGAAAATATGTGGTGATTTGAAAATAGTTGCCATGATATTAGGTATGCAACAAGGCTACACCAAATATGGATGTTTTCTGTGCGAGTGGGATAGTCGCGATAGAAATTCCCATTATAAAAGAAAGATTTGGCCTGAACGTAAGTGGAAAGTTGGAAAAAGAAATTACTGAATGAGAAATTGGTAGCCAGTGAAGATGTTCTGCTGCCCCCTCTTCACATCAAGCTAGGCCTTATTAAACAATTTGTTAAGGCCATGGACACATCTGGAAGAGGATTTATGTGCCTCTCAAAAAAGTTTCCTCGTCTTTCTGCAGCAAAAATAAAAGAGGGCGTGTTTGTGGGTCCCCAAATTAGAGAACTTCAAAAGGGCTCAGATTTTGAACAATGCCTTGCTCCAAAAGAAAGAAGAGCGTGGTCTTGTTTCAAGAATGTAACGCAAAATTTTCTGGGAAGAAAAAGAGCTAACAACTTCGAACAACTGGTTCAACAAATGGTAAATGCATATAGGGATCTAGGATGTCACATGTCTTTAAAAGTGCATTTCCTAGATTCACATCTACATTATTTTCCTGAGAGCTGCAGTGATGTCTCCGACGAACATGGTGAAAGATTTCATAAAGATATAATGTCCATGGAAAAGCGGTATGAAGGGAAATGGATACCTGCGATGCTTGCTGACTACTGCTGGAACATTATCAGAGACTGCAAAATTGAACACAAGAGAAAAAAATAAGACTTTTAAATTCTTAGAGGAAAGTGTATTTTTTCATATTTTCTAAACTTAAATAAGTCTTTCCACATAATATAATTATTATATTAAGGCTTGTGTACATTTATTTCGTTTTATAGTGCATAACATGTTTGTAAATAATTTTGCAAGTGACTAAAATATTTATAGTTACTTGTTTTGCCTACATAAATACGTAGCGTGGAAACGAAAATTATTTAAAACATGAAATTGCATATAACTTGAAAACTATGCGTGACACAGAGAAACTAATTACAGATTTGAATTCAGGAGGTGAATTTCCATGTTAATCAAGAATGTTATACCCAGAAAAATGAATTTCATTTTTATTTGTAGAACAGTGTTATAGGCAATAGTTGTATGAACTAGACCTATATTACAAAACGACAGCAAACATACATATATAAGTCAAACAGGTACGGTAGATCTTTCAGACAGCTGTTTCAGGAGCACCTATTAGTCTTTAAACACAAAAGAAACAGATCAGCTTATGCGAAACATTTGATTAATAACGGACACAAAATCTTACCGATAGACAGTACTTTGAAGATATTACACACACTTAAGAAAAGCCAAAAACTAGACACTCTAGGAAACTTAGAATTATACAGACAAAAACAATATAATAATGAAAACCCAATTAACCACAACGAACTTTCTGAACTATACAGTGAACTTTACCCTCACCGAGCATAATAGTAGTAGGCTACCAGGTTAGTACATGGTGTCAGGAGGTCATGATTAGACTTGGAATTTTTAGGCAAATGCTTATTTTGTTCCTTATGAAATAACATGAAAATGTTTAAATATGTGGACATTTCATGATAAAAAAACTTACATTTACAGAGTTTCATAGTGCCCTAAAATTCCTATTTTGGACCTCTAGAGCCTATTTTACTATTTTAGTGCCTAAAATGCCTATTTTGTACATTTAAAATAAAATTCAACTTCTGCAATTTTTCCAGTCTTATAATGGACACCCCTCAATGAAAAGCAGAACAGCAGATGTGGGTTTTTCACAGAAACTTGATTATTCCAAACATTTGTCGCTAAAGGAATGCTGACTGACGGGGGAGAGGGAGGATTAAGGAGGAAGGACTACTGTGACAAGTCACCAGTGAAAGAACATCTGTTTAAGTGAATAAAGTTCGTGATGCCTAATTTTGCAGTTAATTCTGTTAAGAATAGGTATACCATGTTTTTTCCTGTAAATAGGAAAATAAAGAAGACCATGTTACAGTTTAAGTGTATATTGTAATATTTTAAAGTCTATTTTCTATCTATTTAGACATTTTTAAAGCATGTCTAGTTACTTGTTTCAAAAGCCTATTTTAGGTGCCTAAAACTAATATTTTAGAGCCTAAACTCCCAGGTCTAGTCATGATACAACTACACAATATCCCAGGTTAGTAAATTATACACACAATTGAAAAAGTCAGGGTTATGAGACATAGGCCTATGGGCTAGTTTATATTTGAATAATCTTTCAATATTAATTGTTCCTTCTTATTTAAATATTTTTGGACTGAAGATGGCAAAATAAATTGCCGAAATGCGCACCTCCTATAAAATTAGAAACTTGCAGCTAGAATAATATCAAATACACGGCTTCTAAAGAAAACTGTTATCGAAATTCAACAGCGACACAACAAACAATTGATAAAGACAACTTTAGTAGCCAATTCAGGATATACACAGTGGTCAATTATATATGTATGTTTAATTTTAATGACATACTTGGTGAAAATAGAGTAACCATTTAAGAATACATGATAATGATAATATAGACATATAGACTATCAGTTAAAAAAGAGTTGGACTGCTAGTTGTACCATTATACGAACTTTAGAACATATATAATAATAATAATAATAATAATAATAATAATAATAATAATAATAATAATAATAATAATAATAATGTTTTATTTTGCCTGGCGGAGTTAAGGCCATAGGGCCTTATCTTCCACTCAACCAGGATAAATACAATACATTAAAAGGGTTCTACAAAAAACAAATACAATATATATCTAACATAATACAAAATGCTAAAAATAGAATAATAATACAATATTGAACTACCTATATTAAAACATAAGACAACAATGCGTCCAACAATATGCCGAGAAAACAAAGTGAATTAAAGAATTATAATATAATTGGATGTAGGAATAATTATATTATTATACTATAATATACACTAAAACTGAAACTTAAAACTAAGAAATTAACAAATAAAAGCAATATAGGCTAAGTGCCATGAAAATCGTGTACAATATAAATTTATCTAGGCTAGATAACGAGACATTCATTCTAGTTATCAGCGAGATACTTGATTGACTTTGACCTAAAAATCTGTAAGCTCCGACTACCCCTGATGTCTATTGTGAATGAGGCAGAGTACAGAGATGTTTGATGGCGTGGAATTGACAGTAGACTGTTATTCTGAGATCGTGTGTTATGTTGGGAAGATAACAGTGAGAAACGGGAGGCTAAATAATTAGGTGCAGTATTATTAAGTATCTGATAGAGTAGAGTTAGGGAGTGTAGTAGGCGTCTGTCCTTTAGTCGAAGCCAGGATAATTGCTCAAAATAATCCGAGACATGATCATATCGACGTATGTTGCATATGTGACGGGCACAAGAATTCTGAACACGTTCATATATGCATATGTAAATATTTTTATTGGTTTTTAGGATCTTAGCAAATCTGAAGACATTCTTGAAACTGTTGTTTTAAATATATTATTGGCTTTAAATCTTTAATTTATTATGTACATGTGGACAAATGCGACTTTTTTAGATTGTAATTATGAACTGGTGTCAGTTTGACACTTATATAATTGTAGACAAGTTCTAAGATATCGCAAATTATAAGCCAATAACAAATAAAAACAATAACGTTAGTTATCGTGTATCTAGATAATACTACCTGCAGTTTTCTATGTTTTGTGGTATAAGGTAGAACCTTTTAGTAACATACTTTTAAATATATTACAAAAGTTTACAAAGCAAGGCCAATACAACAAATTTTAGTAAATTCAAAACCATTGAAGTAGAAGTATCTTTTAATATTTTTCAATCAGTTCCAAAGGCATTAAAGTATGCACTATGTCAATTTATTGGGTGGAGTGAATAAAAATTGAGTAGTTACTTCTAATAATAAGTACTAGTAGTAGTAATTACTTTCAGTAGTTACTTACAAGTACCAGCTTTTACTTAATTTTGAGTGAATAACCTTATAGGCCTACTAGAACTTATAATTTAGTACTGGATGAACATTAGTAGTTACTACCTGCTTAGCTGTGCAAACTGCATGTAGTGGACTGTGATTACTTCAAGTAGGCCATGATATCTACGTAATAACAGGAAGTATTTGTTTTTCTGTCAGTCTGTTTGTCTGAGTGCGATACCCAGCCAAAACTAGGGCATTTTAAAATATTGAATAAAAAATCTAAAATTTTTAACATAGATGGACTAAAGGATGTCTGAATTCACCTTAAAGCCGGATTTTCAACTTTTTGATTTTGTTCGTGAATTATGAACTCCCCCCCTTCCCCCCCAAAAAAAACTGTCAGATAACATACTTTTTTCACTATTGCAGCATCAGATTTTAGTAATAGGCTACTTTTCAATTGTAAAATTAATAAGTACTCTTCCTCTTTTGCCATAGCAACTGGGGAAGAAGAGCATTGTGGAAATAAATTTTTTCAACATAACGCATGTAGATGTCGATTGCTTTGATTTTGTTAGCCCACTCTACTTGATTTATTTGTTTATAACATTACAGCATGAAGAGATCTGAAATTTTTAACATGGGTGGACGGTTGGTCTGAATGGGAAACATTGCTCGATTTGGACAAAACTCACTGTGCACTGTGTGCAGGGGAGGCGATTGAGCCTGGAACTCGAATCTGATATCATTTCTGTCCCTACGGTTTACTCGATTCGTAGAATGCACCCCAAAGTTGTATGTTTTTAAAATTATTAATCTTTTAATTGTTTATGAATGATTTACATTTAAGCAGAAGGTTCATAATTCTATGGTTCATTTTAATCATTTCACTCTCAATCTGTATGTCCACATGGCAGCACATTTAGTAGTTTAGTAGTTTAGTTAGTAGTTTTAATTATTTATTTACTACGTCTAACAATACAATTAATAATAAAATTAGGTAACTAATGCAGCTTATTTAAAAACGGTGTAAGTTTGAATAAATGAAGTTTTAATTTTTCTTCTATTAAGTGTATTATTAAAAAAATCTTATGATTACATCTATAAATGTCGTCAAAGTCACGGAAAACTGCTAGTTTAAAATAAAACAAAATAAAATATATAGGCTAACCTCAATACTACATAACCTCAATATTCCTTAATATTTTCCTTTCTGAATCTAAATAAATTTGATAATCATCTTCTTGAGCCTCCATTTGCTCTCTGTACACTTTTTGGTTCATAATTCTTGTAAAAACAAGCATTTCAGATAAGGCATTGCAATCTTAAGCAAGGTCTGTACCACACTTGAATATTTCACAATATTTACTGGTATTGGTAAGTAAATACTTGTTATTATTCACATATTTTGCAGTAGGTACTACTTGTTCTAGTATGTACTGATTACTAATAAGCAACAGTATTTACTGAAATATTTTATTCACCAAAATGCTAGTATTTACTTAAAATTTTGCAGTAAAAGCATTTACTGACTTTTATTCACTCCACCCATTGTACAGTCGGTTCTGAAAACATTACATACCCAAACATGCTATACAGGGTGAATCATAATTATAGCGCAAAACGAAACGGTTGAAAGTATACGTTAAAAGAAAGAAAAAACTTCCAGCAAACAAGGATCCACAAACAAGCCGTTGGGAGATTTATTATTGCGAATGTGTAGTTACGAGCCGCCACTGACATCCTTACTTGCGCACTTAGAAGCTGTCCGCATGTGGCAGCTCCAGTAAAATCTCGCCAGCAGTAAACTATGAGAAGGAATATATTACTGCAATTAAATGCTGGTGCATCCATGGTAAGCAATGTTTTTCTTGTGAACAAAGATGTTGAAAGTTGTTGACCTATATTTGTTGTTATATGATGAAGTATGCTACCGTGTTTTGCAAAGAACGCTGGTAAAGTTCCTGATTATCATAAAGAAAATTTTTGGATTAAATTTGTTGTTTTATGACCAACTAGCGTGTGCCCGCGGCTTCGCACGCGATAGGCCTAATTATTTCAAAAATTAAAAATTAAGAGCATAATAAATCATTATATTTATTAACACCAAAATCACGTGGACTACATACCACGATTAGATAGCGTCGCCTGGTAAAAGCGACCTCAGATTCGAGTTCCCTGGCCCAGAAAACCCCTGCATAGTGAGTTTCGTCCAAGTCGAACAATGTTTGACCATATTTAGGCCTATATTGATTATCCCTCTTATAATAATAATAATAATAATAATAATAATAATAATCCTCTTCGGTGGTTGAAAATTTCATATATCTGCGTGCCTTGACATGATAAACAAATGAGTCGACCAGCGTGAGCTACAACATTCAAGCGATCGTGATGGTTTTATGACAAAAATAGCCAAAGCCTACTGTAATTGATTTGACATTGAAATGTATTACTGAGAACTGATGCTTCGAAAACGCAAAAAATACACGTTTTCTGCCCGTTTTTCACTCATAACTCGCGAATGAAGGCTAAAATTAAAAATGTAGTATGGCAGAAACCTTCCCGGGAATGTACCCAACAATTTCCCAAAGTTTCATGGCGATCGTAAATGGTGTAGTAATTCATAAAGGACACACACACACACACATACACACATACATTCATTTATATATATATATATATATATATATATAATAGATAGATATGCTTAAATCCATGTTAAAGTTTTTGTGACTGTTCAATGCCATCTGGAATTTGTTTAAATATAGCCATGCCGACTTTAGCGTTCTAAGCCGATAAAACTGCATTTTAAATGCATTATATGCCATTTTAACGGCCTAGATTTCTGAAATGCAATTTTTCGGCGTGATACTAGTCCGAAAAGCAGCTGTTTTAGAGAGCGTGTACTAAAAAATAGAAATGAGTTTCTTGTATTGATTGTTAAAGCTCCACACAGTAGTGAAATCCTGGTTTGCTTCCGGTCTGTGTTTCAAACTTCAACATCATTTTATTTCATTGCGGCATACTGTCTTCGTAATTGTGTCACTTCCCATTAAAGATACCCCAAAATGCTATCAGATGTCAGGGCTATCTCTGTTTTCATAATTTTGTGATATTCTTTGCTTTTCTCCTGTATTCTTGAAATATTTTATTAGATGATAAGAAACAATTGTGGTGTTATAATTATAAACAACTTGTTTTTCAATGTTCCAATCCAATTTATTTCTATAATTTTTTCTTCTGTTTTTTTAAATTAACTTATTTATTTATTTATTTTTAATTCTATATAAACGACTGGTTAATGATGCAAAATTGTTTTACATACATTGTACTCATGCATTTATAATTTTCGTTTGTAGTATACTGTGTATTGAAGTAGCCTATAATTGGATTTATATTTGTCTATTATACCCCTAAACACGAGCTTTGCTCATCTGGGGGTATACCTTCATTTTTTTATACTAAATTAGAAATAGTATTTTCTGTTGATTTTTCTTTTTACCTGTACTGTGATATTTTAATAATAAATAATAAATTTAAAAAAGTTGTGTATATTCTGTGTGTTTCAGGAATGCGCTGGGTTCGCTCCCAGGACACTTCCATCCCTCCATTGTTCCAGGAGATGGGAAAGCATTTTATCATGAAGATAACTTGTTCAAGACTATCTACAACACTATCAGACCTAATACAAAATAAATGTTTTCGCTGCGTAAGTTGAATTGTCATTTTAGTTTCTATTAATTTAATTTCCACGACTTCAGTGATATATTTTTGTAATTTCAAGAAGTTTAAGTTTTACATAGAGAAGTAATGAATCCTTCACAAATAAATAGCACATACCATCAATTCTTACAAAACATAAGATAGGTTTTCACAATTTTAATTCTTAAAAAGTATCTTATACCCAATCATGCTACTTGAAGAAATCGGAGAAATAGAAGTGCACAGAGCTCCATTAAAAACACGCTTCAAGTTGTGTTTAGCGAGCACTTACATGTTTCTTCATTCCACACGTCACAGCCCTGTCGGAGGTGGGGAAAATAGGCCGAGTAGACAAAACAGTGAACAGTTATTTTGACACATTTATGGGATATTACTTGGATATTTATGTTCATTAACCATGAGCGATCCACCGCAGTGATGCACGGGATGGGAACCCGGGTTTTATTCCTGGTCGGGTATTGTTATCTAAGAGGTTTTTCCAGGGATTTTACTCACCTATAGGACGAATGTTGGGTAATTTTAGGCCTTTGTAGTCTTCTATATCATTTGACCTTCATTATCATATCCATCCCATCCGCGACTGATGTGTCTCGTCTTTTGTGTTAGTGTTGTCTCGGAGGTGGCCTCGGCATTCGGCTCAACACTCATCCAGGGAGGCCTTCCATGTCCGTGTCTGGTGAAAAAAGTGCGTATGTTATCTCCAGATAGGTCGCAGGACCCTAAGGAGAAGAAGAAGAAAATGAGGAACATAGACGGACAATCAAATTATATTTTAATTCTCACTCTTTGTATTTGCAGCCTATAGCAGCTATATGCTTACCCTTCTACTCTGAAACAGGATCAAATGTTTTCGATAACCTTCTTGGCCTGGACCTGATGACTTAAACTCTACTTACCATCAATTAAACTAAAACTAACCTCTGTAGCGCTGGATCCCTGAAGGGACTAGATTTACCATCCAACCGCTGCGTCATCTACCGTGGACAGATGGCAGGATTGGGGGCATATGGTCATCATGCCGACACCCACGATCGTTAATGATGGTTTTCATGACCGGAGCCGCTACTTCTTTATCAATTAACTCCTCAGTATGTATCACCAGGCTGAGTGCAGCCCGTTCCAGATCTCTCTACCTCAGAAAAATCTAAAGAGACACCGGGGATAGAACCCGGGCCTGCTGATCCGTAGCCAGCGACGCTAACCACGAGATCACGCAGGCAGTCCAACCAAGGGCCAGAAAATTGTATCAGTAAATTGTTTTACAGGTTTACATTTTGACAGTTGTGTTTTTCATAAAAGCTGACAACTTTACATAAATGTCGTGACAATTTTGTAGATTTGTTTGACAATTTTAGATATTGCTATTTCTCAAAACTTTTGAGTTTACAGGTAAAAGTGTGACATATATGTAAAATCTTAGGATACCTATATAAAACATTAATTTTTGTTGACATATTTATAAATTTACAAAAAATGTAGAATTGTCATTACAGAAGTGACAGGCAATCTTTCATATGTAGGCCAAGTCAGTAGCTTATGTAAATGTGTGGCATAACTTGGCAAACTTTTTTTTGTTAACTACCTTGTTAATAAACTTGCTAAATTGTCTTGTTAATAATGAACAGATTAGCCTAACTTTCAATTTCAATGACTTTGTATTCAAAGAGATATGTAATACAATTATTTTCGATAGTAATAATCGATTGCTTAGCTATCACATTCCATGTTGAGATCGATTATAACACGCGTATATGAGAGTCAACTACAGTGTACAAAAGTTATCTTTAGGTTTAACATAAAATTGTCGGATTTATAAAAAAGGTTCTTTTAGTCTGACAATTTACATTGATTTGCTTGAAATGTAAAAGTTTCAATATTTATGAAAAATACAATCGTCATGACATATTGACAAATTTGTCAGACTTGACATAATTTACGTATTTGTCACACCTGTAGAGTTTTATGAAATAGGGCCCTGGTTGTCACTACTGTACTTACGAAAGTAAGTAGTGAAAACTGTCAAAGAAAATATAATTGTAGCTTACTAGCAGGTGCCCGCGGCTTCACCCACGATAATTAATTGAAAAATTAAAAATTAAGATTATAATAATTATTAAAGCATTATATTTATTAACACTTACACGCGAATCGTTCATAAACTAAACCATTAATAATTAATGAAACAGCTAAAATTCCGGCTTTAGAGTACATTCCTCGATTAGAAAGCGCCGTCTGGGAAAACGACCTCAGATTCGATTATGCAGTTCCAAAGCTAACTATGAACACTGATAATACCACTGCCTTCTAGACTGTATTACCCTGTGTAATTCTCGAGACGGCGGTGGATAATACGTATCGTTTCTCAACTGTTTGTTGGCAGATGAATATAATGTTAATTTTATTTCATAAATTCAGTGTAATTTTCAGACATTATATAATTTTTCAAGGGAGGGAGTGTTTGTTTTTGGATGTTTATTGTCCGCGATATTTCCAGGGTTAAACTATCAATATATTATAGCTGGTGCCCGCGGCTTCGAACGCCATTATTAATTGACTCCAGGAATTTTAAGGAATTTACACTGGCAGTTTATTAAAAACTATAATATAGCTATAATATTTGGTTTCACGTAGGCCTTATATAATAAAGAAACTGTTTTTCTAATTTTGTACTCTTCGTGAAAGTAATTTACACTGCGAGAGACGAACATCGCCGAGTATACCCGATGTCTCACGAAGTGAGGGAGTGAGCACGTTATTTAGAACCGTTGAATTGTATAAGAGTAGATTCTTTGTGGTACAATTGTTAAAGATTTGTTATAACAAATCCCTGGTTACTGATATACAGTCTCTGACATGTTTAAAATTGATCATTTAGGTAAACTAATTATTATTGTTATTATTATTTTGATTATTATTATTATTATTATTATTATTATTATTATTATTATTATTATTATTATTATTATTATTATTATTATTAAGGAAAATTCCACAATATAATGGTTTTCCTTCATCCCACAACAATCTTTCGCCTCCATAATTCCCTGTCCGTAGCATCTTCTTCACTTAATCCTTTTCTCGACATACTCCTTTTCACACCATCTATCCAGCACTCTTTGGGTTTCCCTCTTCTTCTTTTTCCTTCTACTTTCCAATCCAAAATGTTCTTGGGTATTCTATCCTCCGTCATTCTGAGTAGGCCTACAGGTCCACACCATCTCAAGCGTCTTTCTTCTACAATTTTTCAAAATATTCTTTTCAACTTACATTATTTTCCTTATTCTATTATTCCGAATTGTTTCTCTTCTGGATTTTCTTGCTGAACGCCTCCAAAATTCCATTTCTAATACCATTAAATTGTTTGCTTGTTGCTTACTTATGGTCCAAGTTTCAGCGTCATATAATGTTGTACTTTGGAATAATGTCTGATATAGCCTATTAATTTATTAGTTCTATGTAAAATATTTTTACGCCATAAGATTGAATTTAGCATTCCTATAATTCTCTTCCCATCCCTTATTCTTCTTTGAATCTCTAAATTGGTTGTTTCATCCTTTTGTATAATAGACCGTAGATATTTAAAATATTCAACATGTGCATTTATTTCTTCTGTATTACATATTAACATTTCTTCCTAACCCATTAAGATACATTCAGTGTTATTGAAATTTATTTCTAATCCCCATTTTCTGTACTCTTCTATCAACTTTCTGATCATATATGACTCATCATCTATGACGCATCAACTAAATATAACCACAATATTATTACATGAACCTCGGGCAACTAACAAACCCTCGGGCCACAGCCCTCGGTGCATATCGTCAACATAAATATCAATATTCCTACGGCAATTGAACTGAATCAAATGCATAAAATTAATGAACAGTAAAATACAATAGGCACACATAGGCTATGAATGAGGATATAGCAATTCATAACAAGCCCAGAGCGATATAGAACAAGCATCACTAACAAATTGAACATCGTTCCAAATACAAATCACATGACGCGTATTATTTTTTCTACAACTCTCTTATCACTAGACCTGGGATTTTAAGGCAAATGCCTATTTTGTTCCTTACGAAATAAAATGACAATTTTTAAATATGTTGACGGTTCATCATAAAACACATTTATAGAGTTTTATAGAGCCCTAAAATGCCTATTTGGACCTTTGGAGCCTATTTTTAATCTTTTAGTGCCTACAATGCCTATTTTGTACATTTAAAATAAAATTCTACTTCTGTAACTTTTACAGTCGTTTAATGGACATTCCTGAATTAAGAGCAGAACAGCAGAGGGTTTGCTTTTTCATAGAAACTTGATTTTCCCCAACAGTTGTCGCCAAAGGAATGCTGACAGACGGGGGAGGGGAGGATTAGCTCAAAAGAACAAGTAGCAGGCAGTAAGAAGGGACATACTGTGTCAAGTCTCCAGTTAAAGATCATCTGTTTACGTGAATATAGTTCATGATGCCTTAAACGAAATCATCTATGAGTGTGCTTATACAACAATGGCTTATACAATTTCCAGGGATGACTATTGATGGCAATATTATTTTCTGCCGGTACTGCAATAAACAGGTATGTGCATTTTATCATAATCTAAATCCAAGGTTTTGCTATTGGCTCCTGATAAATTTTAGAGACCTCTTCCAGGCGGCTTGGGTTGGATTTTCAGTACCGGCAGTAATTTAGAAAGCTATGAAGTCTGGAACGGCGTTGACTCAGCGTTGTGAGGACAATGGGAAGCTGCAGTGATCAGCGGTCACGGAGGCAGCACAATACGGCTGAGGGTTGTGTCTTGTTGACCACACGACTACCCAATATCTGCAGGCCATGAGCTGGATAGCAGCCGTTATTGAAAGCCAAGGCCCTTGAAGTCCTGTAGTGCCCTAATTTTTCATATAATCCAAAACTTTTTGATAAATGTCTTTTTAATTCTGTCTTAATTTTGCAGTTATTTCTGTTACGAATAGGTATACCACGTTTCTTACACTAAAAATAAAAATATCACGTTACAGTTTATGAGCATATTGTAGTATTTTAAAGTATATTGATTTTCTGTCTATTTACACATTTTTAAAGCATATTTTAAGTGCCTATTTTCTCTTTCAAAAGACTATTTTAGGTGCCTAAAACTAATTTTTAGAGCCTAAAATCCCAGGTCTAGTTATCACATTATAAACCAGTGCAGAAGTAAATACATTTTCTTAAGTTATTTACTTCCAATTAGACCGATAATTACGGTTTTCCGAATATATCTAATGTCCTGTTCTGGTGTATGCACTATGAAAAAATGGCTCATTTCCGAAAGTTTCGCAAGGTTTTACTCGTGGTGTGCTTTCTTAATCTAAGTGAAAATGGAGTCTATACATATGAATGAGGCATCGATACCTAAACCCATTGAAGAACAAAGTTCCAAGTTTATATGAGCACCGTATTTTAACGATAGAAACACACAATGCCAAGGATAGCCGATTTGAAAAAAACAGAGAAATGAACTGATTAAACTACGGACTATAAGACGCACTTTTCTACCTTGAAAACTGAGCCTTGAAAGTTCAGGGCGTCTAATGGTCCGAAGTACACTAGAGAATAAAAATTATGGTAAATATTGCCGGAACACCATAATTATAAACAAGGTGTTGTAAACTATAAGATAGTTACACATTTTGGCACAGAGTGTACATCAGTGCATTTGTCACAATCATAAAATGAGGGTAGCTGGAAGTCAGGTATACAATGCGAAAAGAAAAGAATGTTGAGTTCTTTTATACGAAAGGAGTTGTCTCCACCGTGTGGTTTAAATGAAGGCAATGAGCTCTAAACAATCTTGTCCGGTTGCACTTACCGTATGCTCAATTTAGGGTTAGAGGGTGTAAAAGTATTTTCAGTCTTTCATGAGAAATCAGTCCAGTTATTAAAATTTACGGTATGCCACCTGTATAAAAGAGGTTTTCGTACACTGCGGGTTTTAAGACGTTAGAAGTGATTTACACTGATTCCATTGTACAAGGTTCTAATTTGTTTATGCAATGAAGTATATTATTCCATTTAAAATTTTTCGTTCATAATCACATTCAATTTATTTTCCTTTAAATTTCAATCCTAAAATCAAGGTGCGTATTATAGTCGGGAGCGTCTTATAGTCTTTAAAATACGGTATTTAACAATATATTATTAACAAATAGACAATGTGCAAACAAGTGAATAGTGCCACTCATAAGTTAGGTTTGTCATTAATTTGAAATGTTTTCACTCCTCAATCCTCATATTTTGAAATATGCCGTAGAATGGCTATGTTAGAAAAATGTTAGATCTGGGATTATTCATTAGTACTTAAACATTATTCAACTTTATGCACATTAATATACTTTGAAATTTATAATAATTTATGTACTTATCTTTCCCAAGCACACATATTCTTACACACCACAAGGCATCTTAGTCTTAGCGTTTAGTTAGAACATTAAATTTTGATACTGGAAGCACTTAGAAACTTAAAAACGAAAATATATTAACTAAACACAATGAAAGAAAAGAAGTTGAATTAAGAAATAAATAAAATAACTATTAAATTGTAGAAAAAATATCTCGTAACATTCATCCTTCGGTGATCCACTTTCATGACCGCCTTTCACACTGTCTAAAAACGATATCTTTTCATGCTATCACGCAACCAGAAAAACCTCGCGGTGAGTGAGTTTCCCCACTTCACCCCCGCTGCATGCAAACCAGCGGCGGCCAATTAGTTTCCACTGCTGCAGTTCCATCTTGCAATCTCCATGTATGTTCCTAAAAGTATTTCCAGTTATTCCCGCATGGACCAATACCACGTAAATGCTATAGTTGTCTTGTTTTATATACGAGGGCTATTTTTTTCAACTTCCGATGGGGCATAAAATAAAAACCACGGTGAAAATAAAAAAAAATTTATTTGGAACATTTAGGTACACCTTCTAGCTACTTCTCTACGTAGTTATGTTCTGATTGAGACATTTGTCGCAGCGTGGTATTAACTTTACTATACCCTCTTCATAGAAGCTTGCCGCCAGCGTATTGAGAAGAGTCTTCACGGCATTTTGAAGTGTTTCGAAATTCTTCGTTGGTATGGAAGCCAGATATTGGGTTTATTCGGGAAATGTGTGTGCATCCATTTTTTGGATTGTTCTTTTGATTCTGGCTTGTCCCAATGAATCCGCGTTTCATCCCCTGTCACAATGGATTTCAAAAAAATCGTCCCCGTGCCGAGTGACTTTCATCTTTTTCGGCAGCTGAAGAAAGATCTGGGAGGGGAGTGCTTCCACAACAATGAAGAACGTCAAACACTTCAAAATGCCGTGAAGACCCTTCTCAATACGCTGGTGGCAAGCTTCGATGAAGAGGGTATAAAAAAGTTGGTACCACGCTACGACAAATATCTCAATCGGAACGAATCTACGTAGGGATGTAGCTGGAAGGTGTACCTAAATGTTCCAAATAAAACAGTTTTGATTTTCACTGTGGTTTTTATTTTATGCCCCATCCGAAGTTGAAAAAAAATAGCCCTCGTATATCCGACAACATTCACTTGATGCGTGGGAACGACGCTGGAAAGATGACGAAAAGGGTTTCCTAACAAAGGACTATTTCCCTAGCGTCCGCAGACGACTTAGTCAAAAATGGATCGTTCCTAATTACTCAACATCCCAGTTCTATTCGGGACATGGCTACTTCGCAGCAAACCTATTCAGGTTTAACCTAGCAGAGGATTATCTATGTTACTGTGAAGACTGTGAGCCTGATAAAATGCACCACGCCCTCTATACATGCGCGAGATATAGGGAAGCACGCATTGACCTAAGAGAGGTAGCCAAACAAGCAGGCGAAATGTAGCCACCAGAACTTAGTTTTTGGATAACAAAGGGAGCTAATACTGCTTTCAGAACATCCACACGTCACGTGATAGAAAGAAGACAATCGGCTCGTAAAACATGCTCAAAATCAGCCAGTCCCGGCCCCAATAATCGGCCGCGTTTTTTTTGGTCCGTGTAACATGGCCCTTAGAATTGATATATTACTTTCTTTTTATTATGCTCAGGGGGAGTCTATTTTGTCTCATGGGTTTGTTATTTCTAATAATTTAATGAGGATTATTTTAACTGCCCAAAAGCGAATCATCAGAAGTATGTTTAAGCCAGGAGGGAGAGTTCTAAAACATATGGAATTTTAACTGTATATGGTTTACATCTTGAAGTTATTGGGATATGTACAGGTAGGGAAAAAATGTGGACCTACTGCGCTTGCCTAGTGGGTTCTAGGCATGCACAGTGGCTCATATCGGCAACTTAGATATTTTAGCAAGTCCGCTTTTTTTCCCCTACCTGTAGGCCTACATGTTAATATATTACAGATGAAGAATTTGATACTGAAGGTCAGCAAAAAGAGTATTTTACTTGGAATGGAGAGAATTTTAATATTGAAAACCCCAATTTAACAATATTCATAAAACCACCGAAATCTTAAAATATATATTAGATTGCTACAGTCTTCAAAAACCATCAGACGATTAAGACATTTTTAAAAGAAAGGTAAAGAATTATTATTTGATACCAGTTCTTATTCATTCACTGAAAATGTTTTTAATATAGTATATGTTATTTTTATTTTTATGTAACTCCAGTAGCAACCTGTGCATTGACAGCTGCTGCAATGAAAATAAATCATCATCATCATTAATCTTGGCATATGCCTCGACGTTGTAAGCACTGCGTAGAGGTTTGGAATTGAACCCAGGTATATATGGTAACCAGACTAAATTAGAAACTGTACTAAATCCAGCCCTCGGGATCAAATTTAAAAAATCCCTCACTACCGGGAATCGTACCCAGGCCACGCAATATTTATTAAACCACAACAGTAGGCCTATGCAAATCCAACCGGAGAGGACAAGTCATTCATCCGTATTGACATAATTTTTGCTTAGAAAGTAGGCTTATCTATATTCACGAGTTACTAATAAAAACACCAGCCAAACCGAGCGCGATGGTTCATGCATGGGGCTTTCTTTCGAGAGGTCTCTGGTCCAAACCCCGTTGCTGGCCAATTTAAATTTAGTAGTAAAATCAAATGTCGGGTTACATTTTTACTTACTATGATTCATTGCTACTATCATACTTACCAAAATATCATAAAAAATAATAAAATTGTCAGAAGCTATAACACATCAACAATAGAAAAAATGCCCATCGATAGTTACACGACCTACTGATATCCCATAAAACGTATCACGTGATGTGATCTCAATTTTCAAACATGTATAACTCGATCGGTAAGACCTGAGCCAAACACGCGCAGATAGCTTATCGTCCGCTTGTAGCAATGGAGTAAGAGCAGAAGAGAATGCATTTACTGTACTATTCATTCCAAACTATGCGGTTCAAAATAACCCGTAACTATTGAAAACAAAAATAAAATAAATAAAGTATTTGTTTTTCTAATTATTAAATATTATTTAAGTAATGGTATGTACTTCACAGAATATCGATGTTGGGTGTTCACTATTGAATGCTGTGAGGCAAACTAAGATGTTTTCACACGGTCCGTACAGTATGAACTAGCAAAGAACATCACGTGGTATGAAGGTCAGGCATGTCTAGATTACGTCATCGTAAGACTACTGCGCAGCCGTTTGTTTGGCTCAGGTCTTACCGATCGAGTTATAAAATGAATCCTACTTTGAGAAATGAATTAATGGTGTATGTTACATAAATGTGAACACATGCAATTCATTCATTACATAATTGTGATAAGGGAATAAGTACCAACTAGCCCTGTGCTGTTAATTGAGAGAGTTTACAAACTTGTCTTTTGTGTTGAGATAAAAGGGTTGCATCTTGCAACCAACTTTTGTTTGAACTGTTACGAGAAAGAGAGACCAGATATCAAGATAATAATAAAAACTCGGGACCAAGTTGGTAATTTATGGCTTTCCGAATCTATTTTCAACTTTATTAAGAATAGGTTCCGATTTGTAGATCGTCTCTTCGTCATGATTCTGATTTATGGATTGTGAAGTAAGGAAACTGCTGGTGTTTCCGACGTGAAAAAACTTTAACTCGTCTACTGAGTACAACATAACAGTGACATTTTAAAACACAGAACACGAATGTACGATTGCAGAGGATATTTATTTCGAAAGTTACAATTATGTTATAAAGAAGAATGTCATAATATTGCCTATGTGACATTAATGATAACAGAAATACATCATATTAAAAAATAAAAACTGAACATAACTTAGAATAAATTCAGGGGATAATCAGATGAAAACACTAAAATCCACAATTTGTTACACACTGTTTCCATTGTGTTTCAATATTCTCGTTATAATAAAAATTAGAAGCTGTATAATTGGTAGCTAAAGTATGTCTAGTTCATTTCTTATAATATAAATATCTGAAGTTAATTAAATCTTCCAAGAAGATAATAATAGATCCATAATTTTACTACACTGTAACACACAGTTATTTCATGGATGATTTTTAATTTAAACAAAGAGAGATACAATTTGAAAATATGGTTTGAATACTATTTTCACATTGAATTCTAAAATAATATTGTTTATATCGTCATCACTGTCAAGGAATATGTGATCAAATTTGTAAGACTATAGGGGGAAAATTGCAGGAAAATTGTTACCACTTTTAAAAATTTATACGTACATAAAACTATACAAATAGATAAAGTTTTATAAATTTTGGACGATACCTTTAAACTCTCGCAATAAAGAGGTGTATCCAATGTAGGAACAGAGTTAAGTTAAAAGGATTTTGTTTAGGAATTGTGAACTTTAGTTATTATTGACAGACTATTGCTATAGTAATTATTACATAATTTCCGATGTGTTTAGCTGAGAATCAAAACTCTATCTCGTCAAAATTGACTCAACCACAGCACCAATGAAACAAAATTTAAGTGTACGTCACTTCAGAAATTGTTTGATCTGAATTAACTCTAGGCTGGATTGTAATATGTTTTAATAGCTAGAAAATCACCATTATGAAAAATGTTATTTCAAAAGTGGAAGAACTGATAATAACCATTCAATATTCACAAACTTCATTTTTATACCTTTGAGGGAAGTTTAGTGTATTTCTACTAGATAAAAACCTCCTTTACCCTCAATATATTGTATTTTCATTTACTTTGATATTCTTAAGGAAGAAACTAGTAGCTGCCAATATTACGGGTTGTATTTTCTTTTTTTTAGAGATACAGCTTATAATTTACAATATATGTTATTATTTGGTAATAGGCCTATGTTGTTTGTTATGTTTTTTATATCTAAGTATAAAACTTTAAGAGAGTTAAAAGCTTAAAAACACTGTTGTTAATGGATCTATAAAAATACACAAATTATTATTTACCAAACTTAAAAAACAGCCTTAAATGTTCTGTTAGTTCATTTGATGGTACGTCTATATGTCTTATCCCCTTTTTAAAAAATGTATACCTTTGTTAGGTTCGTCATAGGCCTATATACAAAAAAGTCTGGAGTTTTTATTCAAACACATTCCCTAAAAAACAGCTTTTCACTGTGGTAAAAAATATTGTAGAAAATGTTAAAATGTTAATGTTACTCACAGTTCACCCACACCACCATGTATTTAATTTTCCTATGGTTTCGTTGCTTAATTTTCTTTTTTGTAGGTTGGATATCTACACAATTGTGTATTTATTTTCCAGGAGTTATTTGTCTGTAGTTTCGTTGTTGAATCTTCTTTTTGTAGAAAGTTGAGTGTTCGGAATGTACATGTGGAGCATATCCAGCCACGGTTGAAAACCATCTGAAGCCATCTTTTGGTATTTTTCTTAGTGACACGTCATTGATTCATCTTCAAAGTTTACCATATAATATGCATTAATAGAATTTCAAAATAACTGCCACACTGAAGCTAGGACCATAACGGCCCAACTCCACACAGCGAATGCCACTGGTGCATTTCATTACGTGACTAGTGAAGTAAGATGAAGTGTTTGTCTGTCTGTCTGTCTGTCGTTAGCGAGTGAAAAACGAGAAGAAAACATGAATTTTTTGCGCTATCGAAGGATCGGTTTTCGGTAATACATTTCAATGTTCAAATCAGTTGCAGGTGACTTTGCCTTTTCCATAATTTGATAACATGAACATCGCGATTTTTTCATACATCGCATGGAATTATTGATAGTTTCGATTCTGTTAGCTCATTCTGGTCGATTCATTTGTTTATAAGTTAATGTCAAATGCAATAGATGCGCTTTCTAATCGTGGAATGAATTCCAAAGCCGCATTTTAGCTGTTTCATTATGGTCGTTTAGTTTATGAATGATTCTCGCGTAAGTATTAATAAATATAATGTTTTATTTATGTTGCTCTTAATTTTTAATCTTCGAATTAATTATTGTGGGCAAAGCCACGAACGCCTACTAGTATTAAATAAATAAATAAGCCCAACATCACCCCTTGAGGTCAAGGGCTTCCTACCGTTCAAGGAGGGCTGGCTCAGAGTAAGGTATAACTCGAACGGTAAGACCCAAACACGCGCAAATAGCTTATCGTCCGCAGGTAGCAATGGAGTAGGAGCAGAAGAGAATGCATATGCTGTATTATTAATTCCAAACTATGCGGTTCATAATAGCCCGTAACTATTGAAAACAAAAATAAAGTTAATAAAGTATTTTTTTTTTTTATTATTTAAGTAATGGTATGTAACTTACAGAATATCGCTGTTGGGTCTTCACTATTGAATGCTGTGAGGCTAACCTAGATGTTTTTATTACACGGTCTATACAGTACGAACTAGCAAAGAACATCACGTGCTATGAAGGTAAGGCAAGTCTAGATTACGTCATCGTAGACAACTGCGAAGCCGTTTGTTTGGCTCAGATCTTACCAGGGTTGCCAGTTATCTGAAATCAAAATAAGGGACAGATGCGTGGTCGACGAAATCGACGGCTCGTTGTAAACTTTATTTAATAACGATAGTTTTTGTGATATTGGCATCACAGTGCAGCTAATTAGTAAACAGTAAACGATTTTCTGTTGATACTTGTATTTGGGTCATTCTCCAAAAAAGTGCAGATTTCAATGTTAGAGTTTTTAAATTATTATTTTTTTATTTTGGACCATGTAATTTTTTTATGTAATATTTCTTTCTGCAGAGTACTACTGAGGTACTAGTCCTACTTACCGAGTGGTATTTTGCATTAAACTAACAAGGTTAGAAAATGGCGCATTCACGGAGGTGGGAAAACAGTAAGAAATAGTAATTACCAGGTATATAAGAGAAGTTATGTGAGAATTAGATTAAATTGACTGTATTAAATGTTATCATGAAAAAGAACAATATAAATGTTTAACACACAACTTTTTTACTTATTTTTATCTATGTCAAAATGGATTATCACCTTCAAATCAAAACTTTAAATCAAAACATGATATATTGTCCTAAACTATTAGGCTATACCAGTATCTTCTTTAAACAAAAATGACAAATGCAGACAGTTAAACATGTCATACTAGGCATACTCAGAGTACTTATAATCCAACGATTATAAGGCAAGGTAAAGATTCCTTGCAATAACTCCAGAGAAAAAGAACCAAACAGATCTTTTTTGAAAGAAATATGCCGTTGGTATTTACCTTCAGGCCGTCGCGTGGGCGGGGCGATCGCCCCGGGCGCCGCGGCAACGGCAAAAATAAAACAACAAAATTTGAAAAATAAGTTAGATGTACATAACTTATTTTTCAAGTTAGGTATAACTGA
Organism: Ectobius pallidus; assembly: GCA_964059195.1. NCBI lineage: Eukaryota > Metazoa > Arthropoda > Insecta > Blattodea > Ectobiidae > Ectobius > Ectobius pallidus. Next base: position 182,979,801 of record CAXKWD010000004.1, on the reverse strand, counting down.
ATTTTAAATATTACGTTGTACTTATGTATTTGTATGTATGTAGGCCTACGTATGTATTTATTGAACAAATAGGCTAAATATTAGACACCAATAACTTTATATTTGCTAAGTTATCCCGAAATAAATATTTGCTCAAAATTGAGCAGCTGGATTTGCTTCTATACTGTTAATAATAATAGCCTAATAATGAACTCTACTGTGGGCCTTAAATCCTTGAATCCTTACAGATAGGTGGAATGTGGGGTGGGTGCACGTGGGATTGAGTTTGGGGGGGGGGGGGTGGCGCCTGACGAATTCTTGCCCCGGGCGCCAACAAACCACGCGACGGCCCTGTTTACCTTTAACCAATTCCAAAAAGTTTCAATCCTGGCGTATTTTTTGGGGAGATTTCAAAATTCTTCGAAATACGGGACAATTGCCGTCCCGGCTAGGAACTCCCCGGGACGCGGGACAATTAACAAAAATACGGTACTGTCCCGTAAAATCCGGGACGTTTGGCAACCTTGGGTCTTACCGATCAAGTTATAACGTATTATATTTCTAGCTGTTGGGAAAACAAAAGTCAAAATGGGCAAAAATACTGATAATTTGGTAAAAACAGTATGGAACATGGCGATTACCCAGTTACATTTTTATAACTTTGAAACAATATAATCCGATTCTTACTGCAGGGTAACATCACTAGGCATATATATGTAAATAATCTCGCTAAATTTCAGAATAACGTGACCGCTGTCTTAGCCGGGCCGTACCGAGTGGGACCAAGTATACAATGACGCCAATATTATAAACATGACTACGTGCCGACTGAACTCAGCAGAATTAGAAACAAGAAAAGGCATTAGATTTCTTAGTATAACTATGTTTCACAAAAGGTGTGGAAGGATAAAAAAAAAGCTTCTGCATTAAGGTAAATAGTGACAGCTAAATTCAAGGTCAATGACATTTTGTATTACCAGTGACAGATTATGTTAGATTAGGAACAGTTATATTAGTTTAGCAGTAATATACTGAATGGCGCGGGGTTCGTTATGTGTCATGTTGAATTTCTTCCTGCGATGGAAAATTTCACAACTGCAACAGCCGCTCCTCTTTTGTTCTCCGCGTCTCGGAGGGGCACGGACCGTAGTAGTGGCGAAGCATACCTCACTGTTAACTGGCTATCTTATTGTGAAGGAGTAAGTTACCTAAAACCTTAATTCAGTCAAAGAGTTGAAAGGCATGTTGCTTACAGGTAGTTTGTTCTAGATTATACTGGAGGTCATGAATTTTGTATTAACTTCTTCAATAGCATCCAATTATTCCATTTTACATCAACCTTCATTATCTCCTTTTTAAAAAAAATGAAACTTCCCTCCCTATTGTTCTCAGCCCTTCTATTATGTTATCCAGACCTTTATAGATTCTCTAGACTTTTCATACCTCCCATACTCTGAAAGCGTCCAGTACACCTTGAAAATTTCTGGAAATTCTCTTTTAAAGCCAGTAATTTGGTAAACCTCAAATTACTTATTTCTCCTAATGTTATTATTATTATTATTTTATTATTTTTTCTTTTTTTCTTAATTCACCTTTTCAAAATTCAAACTTACTGCAGGAACATAATCATATTGATTTTGATTTCACACTATTAAGTTGGATATTGCACTTCTTAGCTCAAATTTCTACAGATACAAGACATAATATTAAGTGCAAAAATACCTAAAATCCGGGTTCACATGCCTGGAACGTGTAACAGTTCAGCTATACGGACAACAGGTATAAATATTTATACAGTATAGAACCTCTCACTTGCTCCAGATTGCACAATTTTTTTTTGCTAATAAATTGTAAGTAGCTGCATGGACAGATAACAATAACTGAGGCTTAAAGCATATCATCAAGCCTGGTAAAATGGTTCAGCTTATAGGACCATCATGAGCACTTACAAACAACCTTTAGGGTTATGCATTAACAGATTTCTGTATACATTTGGTGTATGCAAGGGTAAGAGAGGTATGGAGTTGTCTTCACCTCTCTTTATATTGGTCTCCGCGTTATGGTTTAACAAATTAAATGTAATTTTTATCAAAGAAAGCTGTTCAATATCCTCACAATTAAAATAAGTTATATTATTGGTACTTGAACATTATTTATTTATAATAGTGATAGTAGTATCTTGGATTCTTTAGGTCATCCCCGTAAAATGGTGGCAACTTCTGTACTAAAAATAAAGGTAAGTGTGTACTGTGCAAGGGATTGATATCTTGTATATAGAGACCTCCATATTATAAGGGATCGCAGGAGTGGCTTTTCACGATGCAAAGTAAGAAATAACGTTTCGGCCGACGATATTCATACTTTGCATAGTATTGAGAGGAAATAGCTACCACTGCAAGTTATTGATGAAAAACTACGTGTATTTTTATGCTGGAAGGTCCCACCATTTTACTGGGACTCCAGATACTACCAGTGATAATGTACACTATCAAGGTGCTTTCCATGACTTTGTTTTAAAACATTCAATTTGACAATCAGTCATCACAAGCTCCATTGGCAGTTTTTCATTGCAATGGAGCTTGGAAAAATTGATTAACATTGCTACAACAATCAAATTTAAGAACCTCACTATAATATGTACGTGTTATTATTATGGCCTAACGTATTATGCTTTCTGGCCGACATGATATAGGTATGTAGCTAGGAGGTATGGTGGACCAATGAACAGTGTTCAGTAACGAAGAATTGTATAGTTTATTGATACGCATTTTAAGTTTACCCGCTTATAATTTACTCCATGCAATAATTTTTCAAATTGAAATTAGGTTTACTGGTAAACTTCCAGATATCTTCACTTATTTCTATGGAAATTTATACGTTTATGATTACCTTGAACAATCAAAGTTAGCACTAATTAAGCGAAGAGAGAAAATCAAAAATATACTGAAACAGTTTTCAGCGTTATTTACTCATATGGTTTTACATAAAAAAAAAACACTACAAAGTATATCTTTTGATGTCAATTATATTATATAATGATGTTGAAAGATGTGAAGTTTTTGCTGTATGTATATAAAATGTAAGTAATAAAAGTGTTTATACCTTTTTATTTGCACATGTTATAATAGTGTTGTTTACTAGATAGTTAAAGTTATTGTAAAATGTGTTAATCATTAGAATATGCTTACATTACTTGCTCTTGTGTGAGTATTTAATTCAGCATTCATAAAAAATATGCTTACTTGTAAATAAGCTTCGTTTAATATTCCTTTTTCATGTTTTATATAACTCTAATTATTAAATAGATTATACATATAAATAGAGATGTGATAATATATAAACTTTCGTAAATATATTGATAATATTAAAAAATACCATTTTTTAACCTAAGATTGGGTGAAATTTTGCACAATATTATATTTTCCCATTTTCCTGCCTGCCTATTCTACTTTTTATCTATTATTCTTATCTATAAATGTAGATATATAATAAAATACATACATCTCGATAATATTACAATGTTGTCAGTGAACAGTATAAGTTACATAAAAAAATTACAGAAAATACGAGGCATTTGACATAAGATGTATTTCTATGTTAACACACTTCTGTTACTTGAAGAATTGTTAGGCCTATACTGCAATCAAATATTTATGCACTCTTGAGTCCTTTTGGAAAATGTTCTCTACTAGACTCCTTGCACTATGATAAAATATTTTTTTTAATTAAATCATAATATAGAACGATGGATTATTTTCCCCTCTCGTTGCTATAATTTTATATACTCAACAGTTCACTAAGGAATGGAAAACTATTAATTAAACATAACTTAAGAATTTCAATTATTTTAATTTTCCAATTGAACAATATCTGTGTTTTTATATTACAATTTGTTTGCAGGGATTTTATAATATGACAATTTAAGAATAGTTGTACACTTTTTGTATTGCAATTGAGCACTGGTGGAATATAGACACTACAAACTTCAAAACACACAAAAAAATCATCACGCTTAACTCCAAACGTTTCTTTAACTGCCACGTCATCTTCTTATTATTTTAAAGCTAATATCAAATCTTGTTACGTGTATAAGCAACTTTGTATTTGTTTCTATGGTGAAAACCAGTTCAAATTCAATTTAAGATAGACTATTAGCGTTGGTAAAGGTGTTACTTCCATAAAGTGAAAATGCTAGAGTACATCATGTACACTTCTATAAACTGAAGATGACAGAGTACATCATGGTGTACACTGCTATAAAATGAGGATGTTAGAATGCATCATGGTGTACTTTTCTATATACTGAAGATGATACAGTGCATCATGGTGTACATTTTATAAAGTGAAGATATTAGAGTGCGTTATGATATACACTTCTATAAACTGAAGATGATAGAAGGCATCATGGTGTATACTTCTATAAAATGAGGATGTTAGAATGCATCATGGTGTACTTTTCTATATACTGAAGGTGATACAGTGCATCATGGCGTACACTTTTATAAAGTGAAGATGTTAGAGTGCGTTATGATATACACTTCTATAAACTGAAGATGATAGAGTGCATCATGGTATACACTTCTATAAAATAAAGATGTTAGAGTGTATCATGGTGTTCAATTCCATAAAATTACAATGTTAGCGCGTCATGTTGTACATTTGTGCCAAGATGGTCTTCATTTCCATCAAGTGATTCGCTTGAAAAACCTTTACACAAGTATTAAATGGCGTCTTGAACATAAAATAGTTGATTTAATTCCCTGAGAGTAGCAAAATACCCACGTTATAAGAAGTCCAAGCTGTACGAAAGTTTCACCCAAATAATTGTAATAAAGATAAACAATACTCACACATCAAATAATCTAAGGATATCATGAAGCTGCTTGTACAGTGATACAGCTGTAATAATATTAATATGATTCACAAGGCTTCTTGTAGATTAATATCGTTTAGGATTGCCTAAATGTTTTAATTTTCTAAAATGTGTTGTTTATATTGATTTACCTTATTCCAAAATAGGCATAGGTCAGTGTAATGTGTAATTGAACAAACTAACAAACTAGTCAAAAGCAAATAAATTGATAAATATAAACGTAAATCATGATAAATATCTGCAAAATCATTTTTCACTAAAATTTATAGCACATTTAAAGTATATAGATTTTATGCAGATCTGCTTGCACAAAGACTGAATGTAAAGTATCATATTATCATGTAAAACATAAATAACAGGTTATTCTCCTAAGTCACATAACTGGGACACAACTCATTTTGCTTTTGACTAGACTAACGGATTGGACACCAAATATTAATATTAATATTAGGCCTATTATCATGTATTTCGATATCGGATTTGAACACAAATAATATGTATTTTTAAACAAGTTAGGAGAAAAATATGTGTGTGCTGTTCTTTCATTTCTAATGCAATGTTATGGATATTGTAATGTTATATATTTGTGAGATAAATATATGCTATGAGGCTGAAAATAAAACAGGGTCTCATGGAAAATTATTTATTTTCGTCGTTGTTCTTGAAAAACCCTATATGTGTGAATCTTATAATATTAGGTAGATTTCGAAAAAAAATCTACCTATTGCAATGGATACCATGTCATGATTTTCGAAAAATACTTTCATATCTTTATGTTTCATGCCTCCCTAAGTACGAAACCACCGCCTGTTCAAAAAAAAAATTGTGATATTTATATATATATTTATATCTATCTTTACACCCTAGCGGCCATAATTTTGAAGATATTTGAACCAAATTTTATCATGTTATTTCTAGGCCCAATAGTTCGGACAAGTTCGTTAATGAGCAAAATTGGCCTAAGGGAGTGGTCGGGGGAGGGGGTTCAAATTTTAAAACATTTATATTTCGGCCCCTATGAAGTATAGAGGGAAACTTTGTTTGAATAAATTACACTACTCCTTATGGAGTTCACAGTGACAACAATTCGGGGGTTTTGGGGGTACGAGTGGGGGTGGGGGGATGGAAATTCGAAATTTTTAAAACTACGTCTTGTGGGATATCGTTGAAAAGCTCTTGATGAGTACTCTTCAAATCAATAACTAGTTTCTTGATAGTTCTCATATAAGGCGAGATTTGAATGTTTGAAAAAGTGCTCTTTCCTCTTTTTTGCAGTTATTATTGCGGGTTTGTCATGCCAAGGCTAAAGAAGAAGAGTGCTACGCAGTGACAATAAATTAAACCAAAAGCACTTTGAAATCTACCTCAGCCTGTAGGCTTGCCTAAAGGGATTTTTTTTTTTTATACTAGACTGCTCTGAAATTAAGTGTACATCTATATAATATCAGCTATAGTCCAGTTTTTCATTACATACCCAAGCGGCTTCAAAGCAATACAAGTACAATACAAGTTATGCTAAGAAGTATTTACAAGTTTCAGAAAAATGATAAACACCCGAGAGAGAAGAATGCTCGGGCTCGGGGGCAGTTCAGTTCTAAAATGTACAGGCAGAGAAAAAAAAGCGGACCGACTCTTGTAGCTGAATATAATATATTTTGTGTTAGTATTTTAAAATAATATTAATAATTGCTATATTCAGTTATAAAACAATACGATTAGAAGCCATACTCTGGGTTTCGAAATAGGCTAAGTCACAGTCAACAAATTTCAACACATTCCCTGCTATTTTGTGAATGATGCTAGGCATGCGCAGTGGCTCATATCGGCAACTTACATATTTTAGTCGGTCCGCTTTTTTCCCCCACCTGTACAGCAGTATCATACACACGCAAACATCACATAACAAAAACAAAATTAACATAAAAAATAGGAAAAAATAAAAATTCATTACTGTTAACATTTACTTATAAAAGCACTTCAAGAAAATAAGAATAACTGTTTTAGAATAACTATTTAATAATATACCTTATTATATTCTTAAATCTATGCACATTCATGTTATTTATACATGGATGCTTTCTTAATACATAATTATATAGTCTTATTCCAAAATTAAACCCATATTTCAGCGCAGCTGATGTATTACACTTAATTTCAATAAACAATTAAGTCGGTTTTTTGATCAGACTAAATCGGTCTTGGTACCCGCTTTCCAAAACAAAAGCAACGTTGCAATAATCTCATTGTTATCACTGACCTTAGTCCTCCCCTCGCTTTAATCAATTCACACGTGTTATTTTTTGCTTTTAACTGGATCTTGCAACCCCGCATTTTACTTCACGCGGAGTTGACCAGTAGCTGTCACAGCTGTTACAGGACATCCTTAAGTTTTGATTGGCTGAGATAACTAGCTGATTGGTGCGGTAAAAAATAGAGCAGGCTTGGAGCTGTCGGCAAACTTTTTCTCCTAACAAAAGGAAGCCGCCTGGTTATGCAATGAAAAACTGGACTATAAAAGAAAACAGCACTTTAAGAACAAAAAACTGTGTTAAACATTCCACTAAGTGCTATGCCATTCAAACTGTGTGGAGCTTTCCAGCTAATTGCTTCAGCTACTTTGCTGTTCAGCACTCGGTTTTCAAGAACAACGGCGGAAGATGTAAAATGACTTCTACTTGATTTAGCATTATTTCCTTCAAAATCCACACCCATTATCTCCATTTTCTCACCTTAATTTAAACAACTTGTGACTTGTGACATTTGCTGGAGGGATATGTTTCCGTGGATGTGCTGAAGATGTGCTCAATGTTCTAGAGCTGACACAGGCTCTGATACAAGTGAAACAACGTAGGCCAAACACAGCGATCTGTCTCAAGTCGCGGGTTGATTAATTCAGACTGTATGAGCTGTTCATTTCGTCACAATTACATATGAGACTCTTTAGGAATCATCTCTGGTGTGGTTGCTATCAGATGGAGAAAAGACACCAGTATGCATTGAGGACCAGTGAAGTTAGCACAACAGTTGGGATTTAAATTTTTATATGGGCAACATACCACGGTATATTCCCGTATGTTTCAATTAACATGAATTGTCAGAGATGTAAAATATGGAATTTGGTTTTTTTTAATGTAAGGGGCCAATTCATTTTTGAACTATATATTTCAATTTCATTTTTAATTTTTTACATCATTTCAATTTTTCTATTTTCACTTTACACTTTTTAATTTACAACTTTTCTGTATTTACGAGGTTTTATTTATTAATTTTCTTCATGTATCATTTTTAAGCCATTCAGACCACACTATGATTAAAATATTCAAAACGTTCTATGTGTAGGTAAATGTCATTAAGTGGATCATATTAGTATACAAAAACCAAGCAATGAAAGATTGCTCCTATAAAAATTAATTGCTCCCCAAAATGTTCGAAGCTCTCTGGGGCATTTTATAATTTTGGATCTCTTTAACTCTTTCTGGCAGTGGTTGTATGACGAGGTAACCCAAGGATTGAAATTTAACTCCAAGCACTGACTTATTTGAATTAACACTAGGCCAGAATCATGCAAGCCTTTTCAATACCAAACTCAGAGGATCAACCTGCTGTTTTGGAGTTTCTGCGGTTACTAGGATTCATCAATATAAGCAAAACAGAAATCTATTTCTTGTAGAATTTCATTAATAAATCTCTGAAAGGTATGATGTATTTCGAGTTCATCAGTTTCTAACTTAAGGGGAGATGGTAGTTACCAGTGTCAAAAAAATCGATTTTTTTCTTAGGCTCATGTAATAGAGCATAGTTTTGAGAACATTTTGATATATAGGTCTTATATGTTATGTTATTATTAAGCCAAGCAGAGCGACCTGGAGCTTTCTAAAATGGATAAAATACCATACGGCACGTCATTTTCTTTTCGCTCTCCTGTAAAATTACATTTTTTGTACTTCAGGTACCATTTTCTGAAAAGCTATTCATGCTAAATTAATGAAACTTTCAGGAATTCATTATAGATGGATGAAAAATCTCCCATTGCAGAATTATGGGAAAAATCTTGACTATACAGAAGTTTCAGCTATTTTTATTTAAAAAAAGTATTTCTTTTAGTCATGAAGTTTTTATGCAGTTTTCATGAAGTAATATTGTACATATTAGACTGATTGTGCTAGGGTGAATAGTAGTACCTATTGTTAGTAAGTTCTTAAAGTTTCACAAAAATCAAAGTTACAGAAATTGAATAAAGCTTACCTATGTCAAGGGAAGTAACTGTAAAAATAAATTATCACCTATGTGTTAAAAAATTCTTTCCTACCACACAGTGAGTTCTAGAACAACCATTCTTTGCTTATTTTAAAGTACAGAGTGCACTTGTAAAGCATAAAAAAATCAACTAAATCTGACTGTAAACACCTGAGGTATGGCTTCTTGAACATACGCTATATTTTCTATCATTTTGCTAGCGGTAACTACCATCTCCCCTTAAAGGGCTCCTTCGTCATCTAAACCACATCCTTCTTCTCTCCATTAATTCTTAGACAAATACTTAATATGCAAATGAGAATACCTAACTTTGGATAAGACAAGAGTCTCTTTCCGGCGAGAATCTGCAAACCATGTCCAGAAATAGCTTAGACTAAATAAGGTAAAATGTCTCTCATTCATAGACAACTACAATAACGAGCCTATGAACATATCTCAATAAATATTCAAGTCTAGAAAACATGAATGCAAAGTAGAACATGGCGGTACGCCACAACGGTATAAGACAACAGCGGGTTTATTTACAGAACTAGGCTTGGTATGAACCTTAACGGAAGTCATACGATAGGTCAGTAAACATAGCAAAATATCAAAGCACGCAGAAATACTACGCCACGATAGAAATTATAGTCAGCTGAAACAACGGAACAAGATAGAGAATACTAATGCATAACGAAATTTACAATGACACACTAGTAAGAATTGAGCCTGGGGTGTAACAGCAAGTAGCCCGATGATCAAAAGGAAAGACAAACTATTGCTTAGTATAACGCATGCTCACCAGTCACCTGAGCATAATGCGACGAAGGTAAATCAGTTTGATTTAGAAATACAGAAATAAATTCAGCACTTGAGTAGAAAATACCAACTTTGCGTTCAGAAAGATGGGTGGGCGATAGTTTCAATAATGACTTATTACTGTCACATAATGAAAGACCTACCCAGCAAAGGAAAAGATGAGTTACACACATTTGCAAAAGCCAGAACGAGACTGAGTTCAGATCAAACTGGAGCCGGCGTAAATGTACGAGGGAAACGTTACAGCAAGGGACAAAAGACCTGCGACAGGGAAAGATGCCGTCTTCAATGCAGCAGAATTTAAGTAAGTAGGATGTCCATGATTCTGTCATTTTAAATCTACACAAATCTACACAAGGTGTGGTAGTCCTGGGGTTTGAACACGCAGACCTCGGATCGAGAGGATGGCAAACTATCCATACTTTGTCGTGACAGACTGACTGACTGACTGACTGACTAATAGAGAATCAAGGTAGAGCCTAAACTGTAATAGGTAGAGACTTTGAATTTTAATTGTACCCTCGTCTCGTAATCTAAATGCACAATAAGAAAGTATTTTGAAAAAAAAAAATAATACCAAAAATAAAATGTTTTCGAGGAGAGGAAATACGTTCATAAGAAACACACGAGGAATTCGAATGTGGAAAAAATATTCAATTGTGAAATTAATTCTAGATGGCCTTGCTCGGCTTCTATCTTGATTCATTTGTTTATGATTCGCAAGAATTTGATTTTTTAAACATAGGTGGACAGAAGGAGAGAATGAATGCATATGTTAATGGAAAAATATTGAATGATTTGGTGAAACTCGCTATGCGTTTTTTTAGAGGGGGGGGGCTAGGGAACTCGAGAATCTGAGGCCTTTCTTTCCCCTGGGCGGGACATTTTGTTCGTGAAATGCATCTCGAAGCCAGGTGTTAATTTTTTTTTATTATCAACCGTTACAATAAAATTGTTTATGCATGATTTGGGTAACGTTCATGAATCTATGCTTCATTTTAATCGTTTCATTTCGAATTTGTATACCCATTTGGCAGCAGAAGGTTCGTTTTGTTCTTTTAATAAAACAGTTAAGGTTAAAATTATATAATTATACTAGCTTAAAAGACCCGGCGTCGCCCGGGTTTTGTATTTTGTAGTTGGAAATTAACTTATGAAGAACTTTCGATTTTTAAATTCTAGGTCCTTATATAGGTATTTATAATTTGAAGTAGGAAGAACGACTTATCACACTCAAACTATTCCCTCAGAAAACGCTTGATATAGTTTTTTTATGGCTCTGAGAGGATGTAGAATTTTGCATCCCATCGCTTGCACAGCAAGCCTGGTAGGGGTTCAAATAAGAAGAAACAGAAATTCCTGTAACATAAAATTGTAATATCGAGGTGGAAAATTTTATATCCCACTCTCATGGTACCATAAAACTGTTTTGGGGATGAAATTAAACAGAAAGCATTATCACTTTCATATATATCTCTCCAAAAACCTGCGATATAATATAATAATATACACATTACCATACCTCGTTTTTTTTCTCTATGTCCAGGGTAGAGAAAGTTATGTAACTGCATTATTTTCGTGGATTTCATTCTTTAATATTTATTTATAACATGAATTATTTTGATAACTTCTCTTATTTATCAAACTTGCATGTCATTTTTTTTTTCAAACCCATCTGATACAATTGGCAACAATATATTCTGTGATTTGGAATTGATAATTCTGTGTAAAAAGGGATTAAGTATTCTCAAAAACGTTTAATTTTTGGCATTTAAAATCAACATTTTGCAAAATCCTTTCTTAGTGAGCACCTACATTATGAAACGAAGGTACTGTCAAAATTCCAAGTCTCTACCTGTTATAGTTTAGGCTGTACGTTGATTCCTGTCATTCAGTCAGTCAGGACAAAGCCTTTTAGATATATAGAGATAATTTCCTGTAAAAACGATTCAGTGTTAATAAATACGTTTTAATTATTTTTCTGTTAAATAAATTATTTAAACAAAACATCTTGCAGTTGAGTAAACAATCGCGTTCGGAGCAGCGGGCACCTGCAAGTGCACCTTAACGTTTAAGTAATAATATAAAGTTTTGCTTTTATATTGCCCGAAGTATCGATGTAGCCTACAGTGAGATATTTTTAACTTATGCAGTTATTCCCTGTGTAAAAAGCTGGATTTGTTATATGCCGTAATGTTGTAGAACATTATACCGCAGTCTCTAATATCTCCGACCTCTTAGAAGATTGTGCTAATACGTTTGTGTTACTTTGAATTGAAGGGGCTAGTTCCATAAGGGCGTAAGGCACAAGAGCATAGTTTTGAGAAATCTTAATGTTTTTACACAATGTTACCACTCACAAGCACAGGTATTTTCTTATGACTGAGCAGAGGTTTAAGGCACAAGTATAAATTGTTCATTGAGTATTTAAGAGATATGAGGAGAAGGCATAAATGTTAAAAGCTCAAAATTCAGGATGTACCTTACGCCTTTATGGAACTAGCCCCTTCAATTCCGGGGTGCGCGGGCAAAGAGAGTTAAGTCCACTTTCTCGTTACTGAGAATTAGAGTGACTTAACACACTATACCAGCCCAACATAGCCTTAGAGATGGATGAACCCATGAGGCACACATCCATAACTACCATACGTGTCTGAATATGATTTACTGGACTTAACACAAATGTAGATAACATTTTTATTTATAACTCTATGGACACATCTCAATTTTTGAGGATGGTGGACTTAACTCTCTTTGCCCGCGCACCCCGGAATTGTATGTAATGTTTAACAGACCTACCTCCGTCTATGCAAAGTTAATTTTATGGGCTGAGTCCGTTAACGGTAAATAAAAAAGGTGCTAACAGCGATATTGGGGTATCACCAAAATTACTGTCGTGCTCTTCCTCTTCATACAAATTAATAATTATCCATTTCAATAAAATACAACGAGGTGAGTCCATAAAGTAAATTTTCCTCAGGCCGTTTACAAAAACAAAAAATAAAATTCATGGAAATATTTTATTACAACAGATATAGCAAGTGTTCAGCTATTTTGAAACATATTCGCCACAGGAATTGAGACGTTTGTCATACCGTGGGACCAACTTTTGAACACTTGTGTCGTAGAAGTTTGCCGCCTGGAAATTGAACAACTGTGTGACAAACGTCTTCGTCTCTCTGTCATTCTCTGTCAATTCTTGAGGTTTAGGAAAAGATGGAAATCACTGAGAGCGAAGTCCGGGCTGTAGGGTGGATGTTGAAACTTGTCCTAGCCGAAGGTTTGCAGGAGACTTGCAGGGAGGTGTTAAAGTCTTCACCCTACAGCTCGGACCACGCACCCAGAGATTTTCATCTTTTCCTATCCTTCAAGAAATGACAGTGAATAACAGAGAATGGTAGAGATTCATTTTGTTTGTGTAAATGGCCCTAGGGAAACTTACCTTATGTACGAGGGGTATTCCGAAAGTAAGTTTCGTCAATGTATGGCAGGAACGGCGTGTTCACCAGGGGAACCAAATAAACGCCAGACGAATCCCCACCCGTGGCTGGTTCCACGACGGAAGTGGCGTCAGCGGAGGAGGCATGACGCAGGCGCACTGCGCCGTAGAAGAGCGAGTCGCAGCAGACTGGCGTGCCCGCGGGTATTAGTGTACCGCTCACGATGACACGAGAGATTTGGCGCCACTGCCATGTACCGCTATCTCCCCTCTTTCAAACGAGCCATTGCTGCAGCCGCTGAACCTTTTATTGTCCGAGATAGAGCTGTTTGAAATTGATCTCCCGATTTCCGTCCCGCAAAGTGCGGCCTCCACGAACCCATCTCGCACAAACCTTATGGAACATCAATTTGTCACTCAAAATGGTCTGTATGGAACCTTTAGTAATGTCAGGAAGCTGAGGTGGAGCAGGCTGTGCGCAAATTCCTTGCATCGCAGGGCACCGAGTTTTACCACAGTGGGTTCTTCAAACTGATCGCACGCTACGACAAATGTCTCAATGTCGCTGGCGACTATGTCGAAAAATAGTGCACGGTGTATAGTTCATGCTGCCATGCTGTATTGCTTTTGGGTCAATAAAGTGTCCGTGTGACAAACTGACGAAACTTACTTTCGGAATACCCCTCGTATTATCAATACTATTGTTATCGTGTATCTATTAATCGTTTACAATTCAAAATAACATAACTATTTCTGGAATCAAAATTTGTTCCATAAACTAGACACTGGCAGTTTAAATTCTTTTGCCCAAACACAAACTATAAGCTAACACTAAAGTTTCACTAAAAATTACTTACGACCTTCATTTCTCCCCACTCATTCTAACTCTGCGATTCCTTATCATCGATTTTCCAGTGTTAGTTCGTTTTTACTTTCTCGCATATACGTAGTATAGAGAAAGTATTGTGATCATGACAAAAAATCGAAATCGAGATAACACCGGGTAAGCATGTTTCCCGATGCCTAGAAACCGAAAAAAATGATTTTGGAATAACGTCTGTCCGTCTGTCCGTGGACAAGCATAGCGGGTAAACGGTTCATTGTATTTACTTCATTTTTTGAATTAAGGATTTTTTCGAAATTTTGTCGAACCACCCAGAAATTGAGTTTTATAACTGAAATATTAAGGGGACTTTCCATGAAAGTTTTTTTTAAAAAATCTTAATTTTTTTAAAATTGGGTCTAACGATTTTAATAAAAATTTTAAATTGGAAACCCTTATCCTTGACTATATCCGTTTCTCTGCAAAAATGACTTAGAGGGTACTTTACTCGTATTCATTCTCAATTTTTCCAGGCTATTTCGTTTTGGGTGATACATGGAAACTTAGTACAGTCAAATTGTAGAGAAAATTAAAAAATAACATTTTTTGTTAAAAACATTTCTTTATAAAATTAATAGGTATCAAGATAAAAACGAAATAACATGACTTAAATGCGAATTTCAGAACAAACATTTTGATTAAAGTATGAATATTCTTTTGTTGCCAATAGTAAGAAGAATACTTTAATCTACATATTGTTGTGAAATGTATTCAGTTCACCATAGTCGTAATGAACACACCAAAATCAATTAGAGCGAGGTGGTATGGGGTAATAGGGAAGAGGTCCTGGGTTCAAATCAAATTTCGTGGCCAACGTAATTTACCAGTAAACTCTTGTAATAACTCATTTGTGCAGCATTTGCTTCTATTTTTCGGCTGTGTCTCAATGTATCCTGCATTTTGGCTTTAGAGATTGAGGAAACCATGCAAACCTCAAGTTATTATTATTATTGTTAGTATTATTAAACTTATTACTATTATTTCACGGTAAAAGCTTTGAACATAAAGATCCATCCTGATGATTTCCGTTTTAGATACTTGTTATTTTTATGAAAATGTAAAAAAATAATGTTTAATTGTCTCTATAATTGCTAACCTTTAACACGTACATGCGAGAAAGCTTGTGCAACATATTTTTGCACCATTTATTTTCCTTTCCTATGACTTACAAGGAGATATAAATTTACTTACGAATAGATCACGATTCAGTATTTTCAGCGAATGTTATGTTCAACTTCATACGTATGTGATTTATTTCAAACAAATCGTTGCCAATCAAAATTTCCGATACATAAGAAATTAAAAAAAAAAAAAAAATGCTTCATTACTACTTTAAGTGAACTAAAATTATTTCCTTTCAAAATTTACAAATCAAAATAATATAATAGTCGTACGATGTTCGACTTTCAAGTTATTAGAACTTAAAAGGCTCACATCAACAACAAAAGTCGCTACGCCCGCTTTCTTTACTTGGTGCTTGTTTGTTAAGTTCTATAACTAACGGTATTAGCTCGTAAATAGCTGTAACAAATCCGTAACATTTGAAATGTGAATTACTCAATTTCACTTAATGTGTATTATTTATAAAATAGTCTCAACTGGGAAAACAAAGTTGTATTGAGGGCATTAAATTCATACAGCAAACATGAAAGAATTTATTACCAGGAAGCGATTTAATCTTAGAAGTTAATAATAAATATAAATGAAAATACATATAAACCTCTGCAAAGACTAATAAATTGCCTGGGGACTGCTTTGATGTTCGTGCATTAATATAAAAGCAGTTTGCTGACTTTATAATTAAATCCTTTGTTTCCTTCCTTGACTATAGTAACATTGCATGGTTCTTTTTATGCGAAATAGGATTAAGATTTTACTCCTTTGCGTTAATGAGGTTTCTCGTTCTGTATTTTGAACCCGCTCCGTTATACCTTGCAAAAAAAGAACAATTCCACTTCACTCGAAATTAAATTAGTTAAATTCCCATTTCTGAGGCTCGCGCAATGAAGCGATGTTTTTCTCAAACAAACGCTTTCAAATCATTTTAAAAAGGACTCATGCTACTCACTTAAAATAATATTATAAAGCTAGAGCTAGAATATTAATTTCAATTTAAATGTTTTAATTTTAAAAATCCTTTAGGCAGGCCTACAGGCTGAGGTAGATTTCAAAGTGATTTTCGTTTAATTTAGTGTCGCTGCACAGCACTCTTCTTCTTTAGCCTTGGCATGACAAACCCCCAATAATAACTGCAAAAAAGAGGAAAAAGCATTTTTCCAAACATTCAAATCTCGCCTTATATGAGAGCTATCGAGGAACTATTTATTGATTTGAAGAGTACTCATCAAGAGATTTTAAACGATACCCCACAAGACGTGTTTTCAACATTTTGAATTTCCATCCCCCACCCCCACTCGTGCCCCCAAAACCCCCGAATCGTTGGTGTCACTGTGAACTCCATAGGTAGTACTCTTATTTATTCAAAAAAATTTCCTTCTACACTTCATAGGGACCGAGATATAGATTTTTCAAGATATCAACCCCCTCCCCCAATTTTGCTCATTATGGAACTTGTCCGAACTACTTAGCCTAGAAATAACATAATAAAATTTGGTTCAAATATCTTCAAAATTACGGCCGCTAGCCTGTAAATATATATAAATATCACCAAAAAAAGTTGTAACGGGCGGTGGTTTCGTACTTAGGGAGGCATGAAACGTAAAGATATGAAAGAATTTTTCGAAAATTATGACATGGTATCGATTGCAATAGGTAGATTTTTCTTCGAAATCTACCTAAGAACAGTCACTCCTTATGTTTAAATTACGTATACTTACAATTGAAGGGTTCGGGAGAAGAAAGTGCTAACCCACACAAACAATATTTTTGATATTGCATTTAAGGTTAGCTCAAATCTGAAAATCTTATTTTTATCTTCTTTTGATATACATATTATTAAATGTATAAAGTCAAGTAGTCTAAGGTGGGCAGGCCATGTGATACGAATGAAAACAACCCCACTAGGAAGGTTTTGTTATCAGATCCTGGAGGAAAGCGCCGTAAAGGAAGACCAAAACTACGACGGGAGGAAGGGATTGAAGAGGACGCAGCAAGGGCAGGATTTAGGAATTGGAGAGTAGTCGCCCTAAATAGTGGCAGAAACTCTTGAAGGAGGCCAATAACCCTATAACCCTAGGAATAACCTTAGGCTATTGATATTGGACCAAATCGGTTCACCGCTATCGGAGTAATGCCCAATTTAGTGCCTATTTTAATGGTAATATATCAGAAAGGCGCGATAACTCAAATACACTTTATCAGTGTATACGAATATGTATTGAGGTTGGACCTTTGTACTTCCATAAACCCTGCTTAATGAATCGATCTGGAGCTTAACTCGGAGATCTATTACAAAAATAACTTATTTTCTTCAAGGGCCTATCATAACTGATTAAAAGAATCATTTTGGAACTTCGTTACATCAGTTTACCTGATTTTATTTTTGCTGGTAAGTTTGAAGGTCACAAGCATTCTCACTTACTCTACCAGAACTAAACATAAATATTACACGAGTAAATTACAACATTCCTCAAAGAACTACAAAAATTAAAAAAAATATCCAATGCCACAATTTCCCTGGTTTGGAGTAAGTGAAGCCCCATATCTCGATTTGTTACCCAGAGCTACGTCATTTCTAAATCAAGAATTTCTAAAAGCTTTATGAAAGCATTATATCTAAATCGTCCTTGGCTATAGGCCTATCACCCTTCTGTGGCCTCTTCGATGTGAGTCTGTTCAAATTATGTGACAAGATGTAATACAATTCAGTTTTTGTTTTAATTAATCAGGCATCCAAACCATCAAAAGAAGATGCCCAGAAGATGGCGGAAAGACGCCGAAAGGCCTAGGCAAAAATTAAAATAACATATTAAGTTGCTAGTATGAAGTATATTTTATTTCATTAATAGCTATTTATGCATCAAGTACGCAAAATAACGCTTTAGCGAACGAATCTTGTATAGCGGCCGAGGCGTAAGCCGAGGCTGAAATACTGGATGGGTCTGATTAAGTTTTTGCGTACGTGGTGCATACAATATTTTTTTGTAACAGCTCTCTAAATTATAGATGAAATGAAACAAAAATACCGTATATTTAATTATAATGGAAGATAGTCAGCCATTTGTAAAAGTCATAGGCTATTTGTTGTATAGTGCAATTATTCATTGCATAGCCAGTCGGCTTCAAAGGTTTCGGTGTTTCTTTATGTTATTTGATCTGACTAAATCAGTCTTGGCTTCCGCTTTCCAAAACAAAAAGCAACGTTGCAATATTCTCTCATTGTTATCACTGACCACAGTTCTTCCTAGGCTGTATTCAATTCACACGTGTTATTGTTTACTGTAACTTGATCTTGCAACCACGCATTTCACTCCACGCGGAGTAGACGAGTATCTGTCAAAATCGCCACAGGACATTGTTAGATTTTGATTGGCTGGGGTAACTAGCGGATTGGTGCGGTAAAAACAAAGAACATGGGTTGAGCTGTCGGCAAACTTTTCCTCCTAACGAAAGGAAGCCGTCTGGCCATGCAATGAATAACTGGACTATATCACACATCAACAATGAACCGTACGTACCAATACGAAATGCGGTATAGATGCATAATATATGAGTAGCTTTTTGTAAACAGTAGTGCATATGAACTAGTATTTAAGAAAAACTTGTGGAATTATGAATGATAATCCCGAGGAAATTTCAAATCAAGCCAGAAACATTGAATTGGAGCTGGTGCCAGCAGCATCACGGCAAATTGTATGAAAAGGAATATAATTGCAAGTAATCCATGGTAAGCAATGATTCTCTTGTGAATGAAGATGTGAAAAGTTGCAGACTTATATTTGTTGTTATATGATGACTACCGTGTTTTGTGAAAAAAAACCCCTGGTAAAGTTTCTGATTATCATAAAGAAGCATGTTGGCTTAAATTTGTTGTATTATGAACAATTATATGCTTAAATCCATGTTAAATTGGTGTGACTGGTCAATGCCATCTGGATTTTGTTTATAGATTGCCATGACGACTTTAAAGTACTAGGCCGATAAAACTGCATTTTGAATGCAGTTTTATGCAATTTTATGCACGTTTAGCGGCCTTGGTTGCCAGTCCGACAAGCAGCTTTTTTAGAGAGCGTCTACTAAAAAAAATATATTGAAGCAATATTTATCTACTTTTTAATCAAATACCTTGCCTAATACAATTACAGATGTTAAACCATATTAATTGACAGGCCCTTAAGCAACTTTTTGAAATAACTGAGTTTACTATTTAAGGGACACGCATAATTACTGTAAGTAAATAAGAGGTTGAGTGATTGGAAAAGTTCGATAACCCCTACTCTACAGCAATAATACGAGTGGTGATATATTTACTGGAAATTTATTTGAACTTAAAGAATGTTTGTCGCATTTATTATTTGTAGACTGGAAGTCGAGAAACAACCTCATGTCAGGAAACACGATACACAAATAAATGACTAGTATATCAACAGTTTGTGTGTTTTGTTGACCAGTGATGCTGTATTGAATATTCTTCCTTTGCTAGAATCAGAAGGTAAGTTATAAATTTATTTACTCTATGCATGCTTAAAATATTTACTATTCCCTGTTTTCAATAAAAAAGCCACCGAAGCTATTGAAGGGGTGGCAGGAGTCAATATTACCATTCTCGGCAGGGAAGGGAATTACGCCGTAACATCCATTTTTCATCACTCTCTGATACCACGCTGCACATTCAAGTGCGCTTTCCATATATCAAGAAGGCAAAAGTGCGAATACTCGAGTGTAAGGAATGCTCTCGCCTCGCCACACACTCTGGCTAAGAACCTGACGGCATTCAAAGGGTGGTCAAAAATAAACTGTTAAAGAAACGTTTCTCATTCACCCTCATTAATGTTTGTCCAAGCTGAATTATCTTTATCTCTCTCTATATATATATATAAAAGCTTTGTCCTGACTGACTGACTGACTGACAGAGAATCAACGTAGAGCCTAAACTATAATAGGTAGAGACTTGGAATTTTGACAGTACCTTCGTTTCACAATGCAAGTGCACACTAAGAAAGGATTTTACAAAACTTTGATTTTAAATGCCAAAAATTAAATGTTTTTGAGAATACTTAATCCCTTTTTACACAGAATTATCAAATCAAATTCACAGTTCACTTGACAACATATTGTTGGCAGTGGTCTCAGATGGGATTGGAAATAAATGAAATGGGAGTTTGGCAAATTAGAGAAACCATCAATATAATTCATATTATAAGTAAATATTAAAGAATGAAATCCACGAAAATAATGCAGTCACATAACTTTCTCTACCCTGGACATAGAGAAAACAATACGAGGTATGGTAATGTGTATATTATTATATCGCAGATTTTTTGGGTGAGAAGTATGAAAGTGATATTGCATTTCTGTTTAATTCCATCCCCAAAACAGTTTTATGGTAACATGACAGTGAGAAATAAATATTCCGCTAATATAATTTTATGTTACCGGAATTTCTGTCTCTTCTTATTTGAACCCCTACCAGGCTTGGTGTGTAGAAGCGATGGGATGCAAAATTCTACATCCTTTATGAGCGTTTTCTGAGGGAATAATTTGCGTGTGATAAGTCGTTCTTCCTATTTCAATTTATAAATACCTATAAAGGACCTAGAATTTAAAACCCGAAAGTCCTTCATAAGTTAATTTCCAATTACGAAATAATAACCCGGGCGACTTCGGGACTTTTAAGCCAGTTTACTATAAAAGAAGCAGTGCAGTGGTGTACGTTTATATTTAATAAAAG
The DNA here is from genome assembly GCA_964059195.1 of Ectobius pallidus. NCBI lineage: Eukaryota > Metazoa > Arthropoda > Insecta > Blattodea > Ectobiidae > Ectobius > Ectobius pallidus. The sequence goes on along the minus strand of CAXKWD010000004.1, from coordinate 182,958,722 downwards.
TTTCGCGAAAATATTCAGTGACTCTCAAGCTGATCTTCTGTCTATCTCTGATAAATTTAATTTGAATCCCAACTCCATTCAAATTAGAAACTATATTTTAAACTAAACAAAACATCAGTGTTTTTGTTGGATACGGGGACACCAGGGTAGTGTTGGTAACGACCGTGCGGATACATTAGCTAAATCAGCAGCATCTTCCGGTCTACGTTATTCATATTCCAAGAGCCCCATATCTTACGTTAAAAACAAGATCTTACATTACATCTTTGTTTAAAAAGTACAAATGGCGCCTTGACTAAAGAACTTTTCTTCCCTACAGTGCACTTTCGGCTAAATGTTAAAATATATAGGCTACACCAAATTTTATTTTAACATACTTTATGACAGGCCATGGAAAATTTGGGAGTTATTTTCTACGATTTCACATTATTTCAGATAGTGGTTATAATTGTGTCAGGAATCCATAATAACTGTAAAACATGTTTTTTTCGATTGTCCTATGTTCGAAACAAAAAGACTCCAGCTAATTTTGCTTTTTAAAGATTGTGACGAAATTTCCATGTGTCAAAAAAATTTCACGAAGGAATGTTATTATAATCATCTTATGCAGTATATAACATACATTCACAACCATATGTAATTACTCTCTATTTATATAAGAGGCTTTGTCCTGACTGAATGAATGACTGACTGACTGACTGACTGACTGACTGACTGACTGACAGGAATCAACGTATAGCCTAAACTATAACAGGTAGAGACTTGGAATTTTGCCAGTACCTTCGCTTCATAATGTAGGTGCTCACTAAGAAAGGATTTTGAAAAATTCTGATTCTAAATGCCGAAAATTAAATGTTTTTGAGAATACTTAACCCATTTTTACACAGAATTATCGAAACAAAATCACAGAACATATTGTTGCCAGTTTTATCAGATGGGTTTGGATTAAATGAAATGGAAGTTTGACAAACTAGAGAAGGTATCAATACACGGCCTCCTTTATTGTATGCCTCCTTTAGGAGGCCGTGATCAATATAATTCATGTTATCTATATTAATGAAAGGAATTGTCTGTCTGTCCGCGATGCCCAGCGAAATCTACTGAACGCAGAGATCTGAAATTTTAAACATAGGTGGGTCGGAAAATGCACCTCGAAGCCGGAATTTTAATTTTAGCTTTCGTTCGTGAGTTATGAGTGAAAAACGGGCCAAAAACGTGCAATTTTTGCGTTTTCGAAACATCAGTTTTCAGGTATACATTTCAATGTCAAATCAATTACAGTTGGCTTTGGCTATTTTTGTCATACCTTGAAAATAAAACTTTCGCGATCGCTTGAATGTTGTAAGCCCTAAATATGGTCAAACATTGTTTTATTTGGACGAAACTCACTATACAGAGGTTTTCTGGGCCAAGAAACCCGAATCTGAGGTCGCTTTTAACTGGCGACGCTATCTAAACGTGGTATGTTGTCCACGTGATTTAGGTGTTAATAAATATAATGATTTTACTATTATCCTCTTAATTTTTAATTCTTGAAATAATTATCGCGGGCGAAGCCGCGAGCACATGCTAGTATTCTATATTTTACTGTATATATTGCTGTGTAAGCTATAACCATAACATGCCATTTCTGGGAAAATAGGGTTCATAAAGACTTGGAGATACAATAAATAAATAGATAAATAAATAATGTTTGTCCACATCCATAGGCGTAACCAGGCCGACCATATGGGGGGGTGGTTATAACATCCGGGAGAGGGGGGTCCGGGTGTCCCCCCCCCGGAAAATTTTAAAAATCTAGATGCAAAATAACAAGTTTTTCGCTTCCGGGGAAAATTTAAAAAATTAAGACGCAAAATAACGAGTTTTAAGCTTCCCACGCTTTATACTTGCATTAAGTAATTTATGGGCAGACTTAAAAAATTATACAATTTTCCTTTTTTTAATCAATGGGGGGGGGGGTTCAAACCCCCATCCCCCCCCCTCGGTACGCCTATGTCTACATCCAGATGAGCCAGAGAATTTAATTCTGTCAAACCTGTAGCTTTTAGCTTGTAACCGAAAGAAAAATTCCATAAAGTTGCCGATTTTAACTTTTTATCCCCCGAAAAGCATTCAAAATGGCGCACGCAGACTTTTCTTGGAGCCTTAATATATTATTATTACAATACAAGAGGTCATAACAGTTTCGTGTTAAATAATGTCTTAACTTCAAGATATGGCTTAAAAGGTATACTTAATATGATGATAGAAATCTTTTAGGCTGTCATTACTTACAACCAGTCAAAGTATTATATGAGGAATAAGGAATTCTTCCATTAGAATTAGCCATAAAGTGGGTATAGTGCTGCAATCTTTATATAAAGTAATGAACAGACATGTTCATAATAGCATTATGTTATGGTTTCTTGAAGATGTGCATTCTTACAGCACGAGAAAGAAATCAAATATTTTCGTCACAAATTCTCAATTGGTTACTTATGGACTAATGGGATTGAAAAATTATCTTGCAAATCTTTTTGATAAAATTCCACAGGAAATAAGATCTGTTAAAAAGTTAAATAATTTCAAAAAAAGGTGTTCGTGGAACGCCACGCGACAGAAGAGAAACTTGTTTTAATTTTTGGATTTTTTCAATTTTCCATTATTGGATTTTTCAATTATGGATTGTTGGACTTTTTAATATTGGGTTTTTGGACTTTTTTAATTTTTGGATTTTTTAATTTTTGATCTTTTAATTTTTTTAATTTTGGAATCTTGGATTTTTATTAATTTGGATTTTTTAATTTTGAACTTTATGATAATTAAATTATGAATTTTGGATTTTCTAATTTTTATTTTTTAAATTTTGTATTTTTGAATTGTTTAATTTTGAATTTTTTTATTTTTACATTTTGGATATTTGGATTTTTAAATTTTGGATTTTGGGACTTTTTATTTTGGGATCTTTGAAATTTTTAATTTAGGAATTTAGATTTTTAAATTTTGGATTTTTTAAATTTTAGATCTTTGAATTTTTTAATGTTTTGGATTTTTAAATGTTTAATTTTCGAGTTTTTCATTTTGGATTTTTAGATTTTTAATTTTTTTTCGATTTTTAATTTTGGATTTTTAAATTTTTTAAATGTTGGATTTTCGATTTTTTAAGTTTGGTTTTTAAATTTTTTTTTTTTTAATTCTTGATCAGCCTAATCATTGAGTTCATTGTTTTCTGTGCAGTCCCTTCCGTCACACCTCACTGATTTCGTGACGATTTTGAGCGTTACACAACCTCTCGATTTACCCCTACCGCGGTTAAAGAAGTTTCACTTCAAAAAGTTGAAGATGTTTCTATTAATCGATTGAAATTACTGTATTTGTGTAAACTATTGTAAGAATTTTATTATAATAACTTTGAAGTTTGTCATCCTTTGTAATACTATTCCTTAACGTGAGCAATTGGCTCGTAGGGACCTTTTGTTAAATAAATGAATAAATAAAGTGATTACAAGGTCGTTGTGAATAACAAAAGCTTTGATATGCATAGGCTATTCTACCTTTTGCAATGATTTGAATTACTCCTCTTAACATTAATTAAATTTATACTAGGCCTACTAAGTCTCATTAACAAAATACAACTTTCTGCTTTTTAGGTAGATTTCGAAGAAAAATCTACCTATTGCAATGGATACCATGTCATCATTTTCGAAAAATTCTTTCATATCTTTATGTTTCATGTTCCCCTAAGTACGAAACCACCGCCCGTTCAAAAAAACATTGTGATATTTATATATATATATATTTATATCTTTACACGATAGCGGCCGTAATTTTGAAGATATTTGAACCAAAATTTATTATGTCACTTCTAGGCCCAATAGCTCGGATAAGTTCGTTAATGAGCAAAATTGGCCCAAGGGGGTGGTCGGGGGAGGGGGTTGAAATTTTTAAAAATGTATATTTCGGCCCCTATGAAGTATAGAGGGAAACTTTGTTTGAATAAATTAGAGTACTCCCTTTGGAATTCACAGTGACACCAACGATTCGGGGGTTCGAGTGAGGGTGGGGGTGGGGATGGGGTGGGGGGATGAAAATTCGAAACTTTTGAAACCACGTCTTATGGGGTATCGTTGAAAAGCTCTTGATGAGTACTCTACAAATCAATAACTAGTTTCTTGATAGCTCTCATATGGCGCGAGATTTTAATGTTTGAAAATAATAACACTTAAAAGAATTATTATAATATCATAATTTTGTCTTGTTTAGCGGCTTTGCTAATTTTATTCATTGCTGATCTTGCGCACGGCCTCCCAGAATATTATATCCTATTCTTGTTGTCAAAACAAATGATTGTAGTCTCTTCCTCTTTACCGAATTCAGTTCTTATTACTGCGGGTTTGCCATGCCAAGGCTAAAAAAGAAGAGTGCTGTGCAGCGATAATAAATTAAACCAAAAGCACTTTGAAATCTACCTCAGCCTGTAGGCCTGCCTAAAGGGATTTTTTAAAATCCACAGCGTTACCCCTATTCGATTTTATTTCACCGTCCGGAAAAAGCTAAACGAAACATAACTGAAATTACATAATTACCTTCTTATATATATTTGCAATATAATAAATCTTCTAAGATTACATTCAAAGGAGAAAAGCACCGAACATTTTCCTTCCTGCAAATAACATCGAATCAGCTACTAAAAATAGCCACACTGAAAATACATTACTGATTCCTTGAAGAAAATGTCATCTTGTGTGTTTTCAACCCGCTCTCCAAATTCCAGAGAGAAATTCCCAATCCTTTCCGGTTCCAAGATAGGCATAAATCTTGTTCGTGTTGAGAACCAAGGTCTAGACACGTCCATGCATATTATATTGAGCGACATATTCAGAAAGACCCTCGAGTTTTGTCAGAAGTTTCAACACGTCTGAATAGGCCTACTATCCCTACATATTACAAAAGACATGAGGTTCCGCGAACAGAAGAATATAGAATATCGAACCAATTATTCCGAAAATTGTATTGGCTCCTAGGACCCGAGCCAGGGTTATCAACTACGAACAAACTTATAATTTATAAATGTAACCTTAAACCAATAAGGACATATGGAATTCAACTTTGGGGTACATCATGCAACTCCAACATAGAAATTCTAGGACGTTTCCAATCCAAAACAATACGAACTATTGGTAAAATTCCTTGGTACATCAGTAACAAATATATTTATCAAGATCTTGAAATACCAACAGTAAAACAGGAAATAAGTAAATACAGTATGGCCTACCAGAATCGTCTAAACAAACACCCCAATTCATTTGCAGTGAATCTCCTGAACAATGGGACAAACACGTGTAGGCTCAATAGAAATATTAAAAGTATAAGATTTAATTTTTCGTCTTATACCCTCAAAAAATATAATAAGATGCCATAAATATAATATAGAATGATGTGGACAACCTTTTACAAAGAAGACAAATATTTATAAGCTTGCTATTTTATTGTGTAATATTTAAGTGGAAAAGCTGTTGACATATTCTAATGGTCAGTGATTTTTTTTATGGTCTATGCTACTTCAATTAATTAGATTAAAACTGTTTGAAAAAAATTATTAAAATGATATGAAGCAGTTTTTACATATACAAGCATATACATATAAAATGCTAAAAAATTGATTATAAGATTATATTATATACATGAAAACACATATGACTTATAGCCTATAGGCTACAAATAAAAGTTGTCCTATAATAGTAGACTAAAATTTTTTGCAAGTAGTGTACTTGCGCGTTTCTATATTAAAAGTAACACATTTATGTTTACATACAATTAAAAGTTGTCTTGGAGTTATAGCCTAAAAATAATCTTACAAGCAGTATGCTTGCGCGTAGTTATGTGACTATGTATACCATATGTCTGTTAAATTCACTATATGTCTATCTATATATATCATAATCACTGGTCACTATGTACCATATACAAGAAATATCTGTAATTGGACTGATGATTGGTAGCCGTGGGACTATAACAAAGATGTTCATGGACTTCTGGAGATCGTTCAGCCTAAACAAACATCTGTATTATGAAATAAGTCTGCTCGTATTGAGGGACTCTATACAGATCATGCGTAACCATTTATATGGTCACTCTCGAACATAATGTAGGTTATACTGAAACTACATACGTACAAGTACTTTATTTCATTTTCTAATAGTGTGTGTTTCTAGGATTAATGTTTTCATATGTTTCACAGTTTGCATACTGTTTTATTTTGTTTATCTTTCTACTGTGGTTTGTTTTTCCCTGGTTGTTTAATTGAAAAGGTATTCTTTGTTTTTTTGCAATCTGTAGTGACAGAAAGAAATTAAAATAAATAAATATTTATACTTCGTGCTTATTGTATTTTTATAATGCCCCTGGTAAGGATGTCCACATTGAATTATGTTGTTGATGGAGATTAGCCTCTTAATTATTTGAGATGTACATTTCGGTATAGTTTTTTATACCATCTTCAGTCTTTTGGACCTGGTAGCTGTCGAGACGACTGCTGATTTAATGCTACATTAGCATTTAAATTTTAATTACTATGTCAAACAGATGTGTTATATTATGCAAATATTAGCCACTTGGCTGTATTTGTAACAAGTTTATTCTTGTATCCTTATTACTTATTGTTCATTGTAGAACAGATTGTAATGTTGAAGAAAGATTGATAAAAATAAAAAATAAAAAATTATTCCGTCATCACCCGGATATGAAAGCATATATGTAGTTATCTTGATTTTAAATATTTGAAATTACTTTCCTCTAAGACAGTTGGCCCGCCTGCAAAAGCTGAGGAACGTACTTTCTACAAAGAAAAACCTCATTTTCAGAAATGAGTGAAATGTGGTGAATTTGTCTGTTATATAGTTAGGCTATATCAAATACAATACAATGTAATCATATTTAATAAAATTATATTGAACCTCTGGCGACTATAAAGAATCAATTAAATGTGTAACTTCGTTGTACAATTGAGAACTACAAACGAATGTGTTTGGATTTACATAAAAATTGGGGAAATGTGTAAACCACCTCTACTGAATTTAATCACAACTCTGTAATTATCTCTATAACAGTATAGCAAGAAATTTGTTGAAAATTGTTCAAAGCTATACAGTTTTTTTAAGTCGTGTCAGTGTACGAAGTTCCTGCAGACCAGGAGAAGGAGCAAAAATACTACACAAGACACATACACAATACAATAAATAAAACATCCTCTCTTTGAATTATATATAATGGAAATTTTGTTTTCGTAACCTAAAGATTATAAAATTCTTTGGGAAATTAAAATATATATATATATGTATAGTCTTTAGTCTGAAACCCCTGGAAAAAGAGACCACTAAAAAGACCCGATCCAAGATGAGTATGGACTAACTACTGTGGACTAACTGTTTCCTGCCGTTTCATTGGTTAATAGCACCAAAGCATACTTCACGATAGTACGACTAGCTCAGTCAGATGTTTACTTCCATTCCGCACACATCGTACAATTATTTATAACTTATGCTATTGTGGAAACTTAAGTTCTGTTAAGTCAGTTGCTTGGTTTCGTATTTATATCGTAGGCCTACACGTTTTACGACATATATCTAGCAAACTATATTTCATTTGTTTTTATCGTTGTCTTCGAAAATTTGTTGATTGTGAAGAAAAGCAAGTCAAATAACATACTAAATACAATACGTATTTTATAACATAATTAATTAATTCGTTGTACTCTTCATTTACATAATGTGTGATGAAGTACACCACATATTGTAACTAAAAGCAATAGGCATAACTTCTAATAATTTGTGTTATAGAATAAAATTGCTAGCCAGGGCCTTCAGAACTTACGTAATCAATAAAGAAACGTGCGAGGAAAATATTTGTCCAGCGGCTAGAATATATATAGATTGTAAATATATAGAAAACGTAAAAAGAAACCCTGAAGTATCTGTGCAAGATGTGGGAGTGAAAGTGGCGTGATCCGTGGGAGTACATTCAAATACGGTTTTCAAAGTCCTTAAAGAATATAGATCTACAGGAGATCAAGACACCGGTCAAAATTAAACCAAAATCGAAGACAAAGAAAAAAAATAACTTGGCTGAATTGGGAATCGAACCCGGAACCCTTGTCGCTTAGTACAAAAAAGAAAGTTCAACTGACTTTAGTGTATCTAATCTACTAAACAGTCTCAAAAAAGAACTCTTGTGAACTGTGCTTTGTATTTTCACACTAGGTTGTTTACTTTTGTTCCATACACATCTTGGATCAAGTTATAGTAATTTCTTACAGTAACAAGTTGGGATCGGAATAGGAGGTCGTGGAGTTCAGCATTCGTATTCCATAATGGGCCATTCAGATAGAAAATTAACCGTAAACGTAACGTAAACTTCAAAGTTTGGGGCCATGTTTTTCAATGGGACCATTCACAATGCATCACGTAAACTTGAAACTTAAACCTAAAATTAAACTTAACTTAGAGCCTTGAAAACACCAAGATTCTGCGTTAAGTTTATGCGAAACCAATCAAAGAACAGAACAGGATACGGAAGTGGAAGTACCCAAGGTATGGCATCTATGAATGAGAAACTTCTAACTTTATATCCTATCCTAGAAGGCATCCATTAAGTTATATAAAGATGCGGCATTGAAGGAAAATATATGAACATTAGTTTCCCAAGAAATGAACTACAGTAGTAAATATAGCCCATATAATATAATGTTGATTTGTATATGTCTGCATACACTTGTATGATTTCAATTTTTAAAGGTATACACGTCTTTAATAGAAAAATGAAAGTATTTTCGTCTGCGGCAGCCATTTTATCAGCTGTTCACGTTCTCATTTGTGATTGGTTGATATCTACGTTTAAGTTTTCGTTGAGAATGCTATATGCCGTGCTAAAGTTTGCGTGAAGTTTTACGTTCTTAAGTTTACGGTTAATTTTCTATCTGAATGGTCCATAAGTAAGTTAGTCGTATTGTGTCAGGTAGGCCTAATTATTAGTTAAGTGTGGATCTATTTGAGCTCATACACAAGAAACAAAACACCATAGGACATTAACCCAACACACTTATATTTGCCAGCCATGAATTTCCAATTTAGTGAAAGGTTCATTGAACTCATACGCGGAAAATAGAGACCTGGCTGACATTTCACATCACAGTGTGCGGTGATATGACACACAGCGGGGGGGTTGGGGGTATGACATTAACCTGTGGCTTACAGTAATTACCTCACGTCATGAGGCAGAATCCACAATAAATTAGCTCATATGTAATTCTATGGCGTAGGGGATGCGTTCCCTTCTCTCACGAGTGCGCCTGGGTTCGATTCCTGGTCGGGAAAAGTTTCCTAAATGCGGTGATTAACATTTGAGCAAATCGTCATAGCAATAGAGAAAATGAATATATTCATTTGAGCAAAGTGAAGAAATACAGAAATTATACGTACATTTTTCCCCTAAACGAGATGTGGCAACACTGCGTGGTTTCATCGCAATGTCATGGGCACGTCACTTCCTAAAGTTAGCTTATGTCCACCACCATTTGATGGGCACGTTTTGATGACAATGTCGAAATTACAGTGTTTGTGCTTTATATCTAGCTCCCATTAGCGTCACATATCTTAATAAATTAATCCTTCCCGAAACATAATCGTCCCAGTTCTTAATGGCATAAAGTCGGTTAATTTCAGACTTCTTATTTTTCCTTTGCTTCGCAGAAAGACGCGATCGGATTGATATGTCCGTTTGAATTTGTCGCTTCTTTAAAACCTGTGTTACAATATGTATCGATGAATGTGCACAGTAAAATTCCCTTTTGAAATGTCTGTGAAAGGCTCCATCTTACGGATAATTCAGAAGTATAATAGCCTGGCAGTTGAATGCAGCTTTGCCAAATCGTTGGACTACACGACTAATTTGTGCTCGAGTGAAGTGGACAATTTTGCTCAAGTGAAGTAGGCATTTTTCCTTCATTTGCTCAAAGGTATGTCACCCCCTATGTGGGGGTTTACTTCCTATCATTGAGGGTCTTGACTCCAATGCAGTAAGATGTTTGTTTATTTCGTTGTTTAACGATTTGAAATGAGGACTACAAGAATACTGTTACATACAAAAGATATATTATTGTGAAATAATTAGGCTTGCGTATATTAAGCGGAGTTCTTTGCCAGTGCATTTTGTGAAATGTTAACATATTTTAAGAATTTCTTATATCAGAATATAAGAGTATGAACTAAGGTTAAGTATCGAACTTCGGACCTTTGTTCTTCCGCAAGCCCTGCTTAATGAATCGATCTGGAGCTTAACTCGGAGATAGATTACAAAAATAACTTACATTCTGCATATCATAATTGCAATTACCACTGATTAAACAAAAGCATTCTGCCACTATGTTACATCACTTTACATAATTTTACTTTTTATTAATTGATCTATTATGAAAGTTCTTGAATGTTGCGCCTGTCCGAAAAATAGCGTTGTTTATGAATATAGCATAAGTAAAAAGTTTATTTAATAATACTTCTAAACCAATGATAAATTAAATTTTCAAAAATTCTGGTCATATATTCCTTTCTAAGAGATATTCCACAATATTGTGGAAACGGTACATAATAATTATATATTCTAATTAATGTAATTTTTTAATCTCCATCTTGCTACCATGCTCCCCCTTGCACCATCCCTCAAGGTATCATTTGCCTTCCTTTCCTTTCTATCTGTCCATTTGAAAATGTTACTGAAGTAATAACAAGTAATAACATAGCGCTACTATACGCTACTGTGTGGAGTGATGAAGCCATAAGTACTAGGGAGAATCAAATGAAAACCACATTAACAATTTGTCACCTCAGATTTCCACATCTTTCGTCTATTAAAGGAGCTCCTTGGAGGGCAGAAGTTCAAGTCTGAAGAAGACGTCCAAACGGCGGTCATGAGTGCCTACGGTGTCAATCAGAAGATTTTTATCATGGGGTATTGAAGCACTTCCTATTGATGGCATAAGTACATTGAACTGGGAGGGGACTATGTAGAAAAATAACGTAGGCCTACAAGCAAACATTCTTCCTGCAATAAAATAGTGAACAAAAATTGCTGTTTTAATTTGATTCTCCCTCGTACTTGTAAGAAGAATGGAAAGAGGGGTTGTTATGAGAAACCCGCCTATTCTTTCTGCCTCGACTTTTGAAGTTGTTAAGGCACTGGATAAAATCCAAAAGCGGGAGAGTAAGCTATACCAAAATATTATTCACTTCAACGCGACATATTCGCGTAATGGAGAACACCAGTTAAACATTGTGCACTGTTCACAACAATAGTTGAGCCTGCGTGGAAGTAAAGCACACCTAAGTATATTGAAATCTCCCACTAATTGTGTGTGGCAGTGACAGAAAATATTACATTTAAATAGTATTATGTATCTAATAATCTACTCTTATACAATTCAACGGCCCTAAATCAGTAGCGGCTATTCAGGGGAAGATGGTGAAGAACAAATTCACCTACCATTTGTTATTTATTTGATTCCAATTTAATTTTTAATTTTTTTAATGATAATTATAAATATTATACAGTATTAGTATTATTATCATTATTACTTTTACTGTAGTTCAAATTCAGTAATATATTGTTTGAATGTTCGCGCCAGAGACAGTGTTTCGCAGATCCTCCAACAGTCACCAGAATGGCGATCAGTTAACACCAATGGACTGGCTGAAGCACAAACTCTCCAGCAAGTTTTGGTCTTCATGTTTACAGCGGTTGCTATGACAACGGGTAGAAAATGTCCCCCGTCACTCCACCCTTACTCAGAGATATACGTCATACGTGAAGGAGACAATTTTTGGTCTTCTCGCTTGCTTGCTTGCTTGCTTATATCTACCGAGCTAAGCCGATAGACTTATGACTACTTGTCTATCCGGAAGGGACCGTCTAAAAGGTACTTCTTTCTTAAATTCTGCAGTCTTCCCACAAAGTAAAATAAATAAAGATAGCTCTAATTCTATTTTTTGTTCTTTATTAAGTTGAATAAGGAGGCATTATATTTCCTCTGTTCTTCTTTCTTTTAGCTACATTTTTTCAATTTCTTAATTGAGAATCCTACAAGTAATTTTCATAGTACTGTACCATGGAAGCAAATGGAGAGAAAGATTTATATTTTGAACACAGCCATGCTCCTGTGATGCCTTATTCAGGGGAACATGCATTTCCCCCGGCCTCAAAAATATCAGTCTGTTTTGTGTCGCGTTATGTGCCAGGCGCTTCTTTACCAGTTCTTAACGTATTCATTTTATTTCTCTTTATTACTGTGTGCTTAAGTTTTTTTTAAATAAATTACTTTTCAGTTTGTGTGTTAAGGAATGTGAGTTTATCGTAAGCTGTAGCCTAATGCAAAAATGAATCCGTTAAACGACCCCGTGTGCACTTTAATACAAACTCCGTTTAGTCGTTGGAGGGAAGATGATAAGAGAGATCTATTGTTTCTAGGATCAACTTGATATACAAAAGATAGGTAAGCAATATAATGTAATAACGTACTATTTCCTACTGTGGCATAAGAGAAGATTAAGTCACCCCCTTACGCTCCAAACAATGCGTTGCTGTTCGCTTGTTATCTCGGCACACCCGATCGTCCCTTCTCTCCAAACTCCCGATCGTACCAAATACAAGCTACCAACCCATACACCAAAATGACAACCCTCTAGCTTACTCGGCAATCCCGACCAGACCACAATCACCTCTTCACATAATCTAAATAATGCATAACACTATCCACTTAGTTAAGTGCGCGAGCGGAGGCGGCAGCCGAAGCGAAGCGCCCTTGCATTTTCGAATAATGTACGATACACTGTTTGTCGGTTTCGAAAATGTGGCATATTATATCTTCCACACGTTAGTAAGCCTGTCAACTTTTGTTCATCTTTTGTTTACCGGTATGACGTCACACTACCAACGTCCAATCACGAGTTTCTATGTAATATGAGGACAGAATAAGTGGTATAAAAGAAAGTGCATCGCGAGGGAGCGGTGGGTGGGAACATTCATCCAAGGTGCGACTTAATATTATTTTTTCCCCCTACTGTTGATGCATTTACATGAGCTTTGCAAACCTTGATTTGTGCTTCACCTACGTTTAGGAGCGCGAGCCGCTACTGCCCTAAATAGCGTGCTTGCTCCCTCACTTAGAGAGATTTCGGGTATATTCGGCAATGTTCGTCTCTCGCAATCTAAATTTTCACGAAGAGTACAAAATTAGAAAAACCGTTTCTTCAAAGAAGAAGGCTAAGTGAAATGAACACAATGGACAAATATTCTAATTTTATTTTTACGTATAGCTCTGAACCACAAATATTTTTAATAAACTCCCAGTGTAAATTTCTTAAAAGTCCTGATTCACCTGCCAGCAAACAGTTGAGGAACAATAGGCCTACGTATTATGTGTTTACATTTAGCTTTGGAACTGCATAATTGAATCTGAGATAGTTTTCCCATTCGGCGCTTTCTAATCGTGGAATGTACTTTAAAGCCGGAATTTTAGCTGTTTCATTAATTATTAATGGTTTAGTTTATGAATGATTCGCGTGGAAGTGTTAATAAATATAATGCTTTAATAGTTATTATGCTCTTAATTTTTAATTTTTAGATTAATTATCGTGGGCGAGGCCGCGGGCACATGCTAGTAGATTTACAAATCATTATGTGAATAGTCAATATGTTGTGGGTGCTACTTCTTAAAGACTCTTTTTCAAAGAACTGCATCTACCTGCTGCCACCCTAATCATCTTCGACCTGTCAATCAGTGATTAGAAAGGCAATTAGGCGTATTCACACTTGTCTTCAGTCCAGTACAATGTTGCACAATACGTACCACAACATGTTTACTTCACTTAAAAAGTAGTGAATGTCAGCGGCAACACTGGGGAAATCCACACAACTACAAGAGCACCTGTTCTTTTTCGGTGTCGATGTCGGTGCAGATTTTCGGATTTCAGAACAATGCTATTATATTTTTTGTAGATAGACGATGGTTTGGGACGATGTCTTCTTAAAATGGCACAAACAGTAGGCCTACCTATGTAACTACCACCTAGTGAAAACTTAATTCTATTTCATGACTATTGATTCGTTCGTTTCCCCAATATGTATTTTGTAGATGTCGTAGGATTGAAAGGCAGTAAGATGTAGGTCTATCAAGAGCATGATAAGGAAGATTCAGGTCTATTTGTGACAACCCAAGTTTTACCACTGAGGAAGAGGAAATTAATGTGAATCAATATTTCTTGAGCCAGAGATTCTATTCTTAAACTAAACCAACCCGCACACCGCGACTTTCCTCCAGTGACGTCATAGACCACCGTTTAGCGCCACACCTGCGTCCCATAAGGTTATAGGACCCTTGGGGATTAATGAACTATGTTTCGCACAGAGCTGGTGGTCATGAGGTTGCATCTGCATTTTGTGCACAGGAAAAATAGAAGCTTTTAGAAAGGAGCATTTCTTAGTTATGAACGAATGTTGTGTCAACACCGTATTCTGATAGCACTTATAAATAATTCTACTTATAACGTGAACTGAATCGTATCAGCTAAAATTGAAGTAACCTAATTACAATACGAATATATATATATATATATATATATATATATATCAATTCGATAAAATGAAGGTACAAGGATCGTTGGTAGATACTGTAAAAACAGCACAACTAAGATGGTATGGGCACATGAAAAGAATGACAGACGATAGACTACCGAAGAAGTTATATGAGTGGACTCCGAAAGGACGAAGAAAGAGGGGCAGGCCCAAATTGACATGGACACAAGGCATCAATCAAACACTAAAGGAAAGGAGAATAGAAGACGAAGCATGGACAAATCGAGAATTATGGAGAAAAATGATAAACTCCTGAAATGGGTGCAGGAAGATGTCTAGGACATTGTATAACCTGATTAAATAAATAATCAATTCGATGGCTTGGTTCCAAATATGGCTATCTTCAAAAACATAAATTTACAGTACAAGGAAAATAAAGTTCAGAAATAAATATCAAATGAACATTTTTCACATAACTACTTTGGTACTTTGGTTGGTTAGTGGCTCCATTTTTAAACATATCAGTTTGAAACACTGGGAACTTACAGATAATCTTATTGTGAGTCTGTCTGTGCAAAAGTCTCAAAATTGAAAATTATGCACATAAGCTATATCTGGAACCAAGCCATCGAATTGTTCTCATTCATTATTCGCTATTAGTGAGCATTCACACCGAAGTAGCATAGCATGCGAATCGCACTAACTGGATGCAGGCTGCACATCAAGTTGCATGGTTCACAGTTTTGCATTCATACCGAAGTAGCGAATGCGATCTGCAGTTTAACGTAAATTATATATTTTCACTTGAACTATTGAGAAACCGATTTAAAAGAATGTAATTTAATTTACCTAAAGAGGATATAGTATCAGCAATTTTAACCCGGGCCTTTTCCCTACTAGTTTCGATTGCAATATCGTATAGTCTACGCATGTGCAAATCGTATGTTAAATAGCTCTCTTTCCAGCAGTTTTTATGACGTCTTTGACATAGTCTACCGCTACACAAGCGAATATGTGTTGAATTTACTTAAAAATTAGTAAACAGCTGAAAAGGCAACTGTACGCTTGCGTCATCCCTAATAGCGTCGCATGAATTAAGTCCAGATCTATCTGAAGAAATTAATTTCGCACTCTGCGAGATTCATTATTGCCACGCTACTTCGGTATGAAGACTTGAATTTGTTTATTTGGGAATTAAAATGAGTAGCACACAACCTGCATCCAACTATTGCGACTCGCTTGCTACGGTACTTCGGTGTGAATGCTCCCTTAAGTTAATGTCATACTTATTACTAGCAGGTGCCCGCGGCTTCTCCTGCGATTATTTACTCAATTGCTATATGTTTTGTTTAATTCATTTAACAGGAAAATTATTAAAACTTTTTTTTATTTACACAGGTATAATTTTCCATAAATTGCAGGATTTACACAATTTTATTCTTAATTATTTTGTTTAACATTAATAATATAAATAATTAAACAAACAAAACTAATCTTATGATGCCATATCAGCATACAAATTCGAAACGAAACTATTAAAACAACTATGGATTCATGAACCTTACCCAAATCATGCCTAAACATTTCTAAAATAACGATTGATAATTTAAAAAAATAGAAACCCGGCTTTGAGATGCATTTCACGAACTAAGTGCGCCGCCCGGGAAAAACAGACCTGAAATTCGAGTTCCCTAGCCCAAAAACCCCGCATAGTGAGTTTCGTTCAAATCATTCAATGCTATCTCACTTAGGCCTGCATTCATCTGTCCACCTATCTTCTCTATATATATAAAAGGCTTTGTCCTGACTGACTGAATGAATGACTGACTGACTGACTGACTGACTGACTGACTGACTGACTGACTGACTGACTGACTGATGACAGGAATCAACGAACAGCCTAAGCTATAACAGGTAGAGACTTGGAATTTTGACAATACCTTCGTTTCATAATGTAGGAGCTCACTAAGAAAGGATTTTGAAAAATTCTGATTCTAAATGCCAAAAATTAAATGTTTTTGAAAATACTTAATCCCTTTTTACATAGAATTATCAATTCCAAATCACAGAATATATTGTTGCCACATGGTATCAGGTGGGCTTGGAAAAAACAAATGAAATGCACTTTTGACAAATAAGAGAAGTTATCAAAATAATTCATGTTATAAATAAATATTACAGAATGAAACCCACTAAAATAATGGAATCACATAACTTTCTCTAGCCTGGACATAGAGAAAACAAAACGAGGTATGGTAATGTGTATATTATTATATTATATCGCAGGTTTTTGGAGAGAAAAGTATGAAAGTGATAATGCTTTATGTAACATAAGAGTGGGAAATTTCCCGCCTCGATATTACAATTTTATGTTACAGGAATTTCTGTTTCTTCTTATTTAAACCTCTACCAGGCTTGCTGTGCACTGTACAAGCGATGGGATGCAAAATTCTAGATCCTCTATGAGCCATAAAAAACTATATCAAGCGTTTTCTGAGGGAATAGTTTGAGTGTAATAAGTCGTTCTTCCTATTTCAAATTATAAATGCCTATATAAGGACCTAGAATTTAAAATTGAAAATCCTTCATAAGCTAATTTCCAATTACAAAATACAAAACCCGGGCGACGCCGGGTCTTTTAAGCTAGTGTATAATAAATCAGATATCTGCGAATCATAAACAAATGAATCAAGATAGCCATCTTGCATTAATTTCACAATCGTTTTGGTGTTTGTCTCCTCAAAAACGTTTAAAAAAGAAAATCTTTCAAGGTACTCACTGCATTTAGGATGTCCTCGTTTATTTCCTTCCTTCCCTCCTACTTCCACTAAATTATTCAGACTTTGTAGAGCACATTCTACACGTATGTCTACTACGTCCGCCATCTTCGTGTTTTATAATGTAAATTCATATATAACGCACTCTCATAAATTGTTTTAGCAATTCATTACTTTAAAAAAACAAATTATAAATAATAGGCCTATTGGCAAATTTATTGGTCATTTTTTTAAAATTCCGAGTCATTTTTTCACTATTTTTAGGTCATAAATGCATTTTTTATTTTTCATTTTTTCACTATTTTATGGTCATTAAATGCCTGGCCCTACTTATTAACATTAAAGGGTTAGTTTAATTTATGGTCAGTATAGGATAACTCTCTTTGTGTTTCATTTTTATTTGTCTCTGACTATACCAGCAGGTGTTCTCCATCACTCCAACAATGCATGTTTGCAAAACCCATAAACAGGGCCCCGATTTTGATGACCTAAATGTACTTTTAAAAATGAGCTATAAAGTGTCTGAAAAAATACAAAAAAGACCCAAAAATTTGTCTGTAAGTTCTAGTTTATTAATCAAATTTGTGACTATTCTAGATTTATGTTGTACAATTGTAGACTTGTAGTTACTTAATTGGAACATGCAGTTAGATGCAAACAGTAAACACCGTCTTTCTGTATCCAAATTATAATTATAACAAGATTGATTTATTTGTACTTTTTTTAGAGTTCCGATAATATTCAATGGAAGTAAGTTAACGAAACTCTATATAATGAGAGAAACAACACAAAATGAGAAAATAATGACTCCATACTTAAAAAGTTGCAAAAAATATGGAATGTAGAAAAACAGACCGTTAAATGGCCAAAAAAAGACCAAATAATGACATTAAATTCTAAAAAAGACCTAAAAACAAAAATGGGGAAAATGACCAAAAATGACCCCAAAAATTACCATTTTTGTAATCTAGGAGTCATGAACAGAATATCTCCACTAATGGGTAACGTCCATGATGTACCAGTTAAAAGATGACATATCATCAAAATCCGGGTCCAGCTCATAAATGACGCGACCAAAGTTGCTTGGCTGCTGCGGAAATAGCCAAATAATTCAACTGCTTTAATTCTATCAGTAGAGTTTTGATCATGTTAGAATGACGTCTTGTGGAAAGCTTCTGGGGAATACGTGCTTAGGAAAGGACACCATGCAAGAAGATGAGTCACATGGTAAGATACATTTGTATGAAATTACGATTTTTCCAGATCGCACAAAATACTCATGACTGCAGTTCGGACTAAAGTGTAATATTGAACTCGAACCACGTTAGGGTCCTACATGTTTCACTTGAATATTCAGGTGTCAAAGGATTTGGTAGCCTGAAAAATTCAGCTAAAATGAAACTGAATTTGAACCATAATCCCCTACCATGAAGGACTCTCTTTCTTTGACATCTTCTTCTTCTTCTTCACTTCATGGATCAGGCATCTTTGCCCGTTCCGGCTTCACAGTTGTCTCCAGCGTGTCCTGGGTCGTCCTCGATCTCTTCTTCCTCTTGACATGTAGTCCAGCGCTGCCTTGGGATATCTGGTGTTTTCCATTCTTAGTAAGTGATCAGTCCAATCTTGTCTATTATTTAATATTTCGTGACGTACTGATTCCATACTTAGTTCTTTAACATAAAACTTTTAATAATAACAGCTTCAGTAGTTGTCAATGAAATGAAGTAAATTCCGCCTTTCGTTATTAAAGTTTTTTAATTATCATATATATTTCGACCAGCTTGTATGATGAAGTTTTCAGTTCAAAGATGGCCATGTAAATAACATAGACCTAAGCCTACATCATGTTGTTTAACATCATACTACCTTATGTATCACTGAAGATGACCAAAAGCTGGTCGAAATATATATGATAATTAAAAAACTTTAATATTGAAAGGCGGAGTTTTACTGCATTTCATTGATTAGTAATTCTGCAATGCTAGAACGTTAGGTCCTAATGAACGAAATAAAAATATATTTATTATTTTTATTATTTAATTCAAGTTACTATAAAAGGCAGACAGAGCATATGGTATCAGAGATACCAGGATATGTCGAGAGAATAAGAATGTGTATATGTCAGCGATAGCTTGAATCCACCTTCCTCTTCAAGGTTGCTGAGTCGGCATCGGTATTTTTATAATTGTGTGTGTGAAAAGAGCAAATCTTCGCATAATTCAGAAATGTATTTTATTGGTTAAAATCTCGGAATAAGATCGAATATTCACGATTATTGTCGAACATTGTATATTACTGTTTTATACGTAAAATACCGAAGTATACATTATATTATGAAGTGTTTAATGAAAGAATAAGAATGTGTATATGTCAGCGATAGCTTGAATCCACCTTCCTCTTCAAGGTTGCTGAATCGGCATTTTTTTAATTGTGTGTGTGAAAAGAGCAAATCTTCGCATAATTCAGAAATGTATTTTATTGGTTAAAATCTCGGAATAAGATCTAATATTCACAATTATTGTCGAACATTGTATATTACTGTTTTATAATGGGTTGGTTTTTTAGTTTTGGCACCATAGTTATAACTAGATTAATAACTCAAAATAGATGGTTCCAAGTTTCATAGGCCCTCGATGTAGTCCCCACCGTTGCGTACAACGTGTTGCCAGCGATGCGGAAGTCGTTGGATCCCGTTGGCACTGCCCAATCTATCGATGGTGCGAAGAGAGCGCTCGGCAGCCTGCTTAACGTCTTCAATGGTATGGAAGTGCTCCCTGCGCATTGTCATCTTCATCTTCGGGATGAGATCATAGTCTCAGGGACTGATGTCGGGAGAATGGGGGGGGTGATAGAGGACCTCCCAGCCCCAGCGATCCAACAATGCCGACACAACGCCTGCTGTGTGTGCCCTAGCATTGTCATGCAGAACGATGGGCGGTGTAACCATGTGGTGGCGCCGTTTCCTTCTCAGAGCTCTTGGTCTTGCAGAAAAGAACAATAGTACGCCGCATTAACGGTTTGCCCTCGAGGAACGGTATGGTGAATAATCACACCATCCCAATCATAGGCAAGAATCAACAATACCTTCACATTGGTGGGGGTTGGTCGAACAGTTTGTTTCAGTCCCTGCGACTATGATCTCATCCCGAAAGTGAAGATGACAATGCGCGGGGAGCACTTCCGTACCATTGAAGACGTTAAGCAGGCTGCCGAGCGCTCTCTTCGCACCATCGATAGATTGGGCAGTGCCAACGGGATCCAACAACTTCCGCATCGCTGGCAACAAGTTGTACGCAACGGTGGGGACTACATCGAGGGCCTATGAAACTTGGAACCATCTATTTTGAGTTATTAATCTAGTTATAACTATGGTGCCAAAACTAAAAAACCAACCTATGTACGTAAAATACCGAAGTATACATTATATTATAAAGTGTTTAATGAAAGTTTTGTCCGCCGGCGTGGTCTTGTGGTTAGCGTCGCTGACTAGAGATCCGTCGGCCCGGGTTCGATTCCCGGTACCTCCTCGGATTTTTCTGAGGTAGGGAGGTCTGGTAGGGGTGCACTCAGCCTCGTGATTCAAAATTGAGGAGCTACTTGATAGAGAAGTAGCGGCTCCGGTCAAGAAAACCACCATTAACGGCCGTGGGTGTCGGCATGCTGACCACATGCCCCCCAATCCTGCCATCTGCCTACGGGAGATGACGCAGCGGTCGGGTGGTAGGCCAAGTCCCTCCAGGGATGTAGCGCCACGGAGTTTAGTTTAGTTTAGTTAATGAAAGTTTTATTTTAATAACGACGTAAGTACCGATATATAGCCTACGTGTAAAATATTAAATCTCCCGCGACAGATTGACAGTGGATTTTCCGGGTATTAGCGTCAGTAGATAAGTTATTTAAGGGCTTACATTGCCACTAAAAGCTCTCTTGCTGCTCAACTTTTCATGGCTTTGAAGTAGTTCAGGAAATCAAGATGACGACGCTGGAAGTTTCAAGAATAAAATGTAAGTTCAAACATTTATCTTAGTACATGATAAAGATAGTTTGAATGGTTAATTACAGAATTACTTTTCAGTAACAATATAAAGTTTTAAAGAATTTGTAGTGGCTTAATTAAAGAATTTATAGAATTTATAAATTTTCAAGAAGTAAATTTTGAATTAAACGAAATATAATTTAGACAAAATTGACAGAAGATAATGATGTTTCGTGAATAGGAATGATTCAAATTTATACCTTTTTTAGATATTTTTATTATATTAATTTACAATAAATTAATATTTATATTTTTAGTATTTATGATTATTATTTAATGGTGCATGAAAGAAATTTATCACATTGTCTGTTATCCTATGTTATCCAAGGCAGTGCCTATCCATTCCTTGAAGGTTTGAAGCCAATCCTGACATGTGTAGTGTTACCGAAACTTCGTCGGGGCACAACAATTCCATATGGCTCTTTTTTATGAATATTCAGAAGTTGTGTCAACAACTTATTGACACATGGGAAAGAAAACATATATTAATCAGGCATGTTCCTGGTTACAGTGAAAGAACATCCAAACATGCCTGGTGCTAATGACAAATTTCTAGTCACATACACACAAGAAGTGTGACGTTGTTCATTCTGTGATAGAAAGAGCAAAGATAAAGACTGGCATGAAAATCAGCCACCCGAATGATGGGCCCAATTCTTTAGAGTATGCAAGAAGAACTCTTTCAATGTCGTTAAAATGAAGAGAGAAGAATTTCTCAACTTGTCAAGTTTGTTGAAAGGGAACGGACCTTTCACCATGAAGAAGGTAAATGAGCAGAAGGAAAAGTTTCTGTGGAGAAAAGCACAATGGTTGGGATAAACCCAGGAAAGTGGACATGTCTTCTGTAAAATGATGGAGTTGTGGCCACTGATAGACACAGTTTTCGATGATTTTAAATAAAAATCGACCTGTTGGAAATACCCCGATTTAGAATAAATGGATCCTGATGTGCAGTAATAAACATGCCTAGCATAGACGCAGATTGATCAGAAAATTGTTTTGATCTGTTGTAGCAGATAAAGTTGTTTAAATGTTTAAGAAGAAAATTCACTATATATATATACTAGCATGTGCCCGCGGCTTCGCCCGCGATAATTATTTCAAAAAATTAAAAATTAAGAGCATAATAGTTAAATCATTATATTTATTAACACCTAAATCACGTGGACTACTTACCACGATTAGATAGCGTCGCCTGGTAAAAGCGACCTCAGATTCGAGTTCCTTGGTCCAGAAAACCCCTGTATTGTGAGTTTCGTCCAAATAAAACAATGTTTGAACATATTAGGGCTTACAACATTCAAGCGATCGCGAAAGAATATTTCCAAGGTATGACAAAAATAGCCAAAGCCAACTGTAATTGATTTGACATTGAAATGTATAAGTGAAAACTTATGTTTCGAAAACGCAAAATATGCACGTTTTTTGCCCGTTTTTCACTCATAACTCACGAACAAAAGCTAAAATTAAAATTCCGGCTTGGAGGTGCATTTTCCGACCCTTCATCCCACCTATGTTTAAAATTTCAGATCTCTGCGTTCAGTAGATTTTGCTGGACATCGAGGACAATTCCTTTTATTAATACAGATAATATGAATTATAATGATACCTTCTATAATTTGTCAAACATCCATTTCATTTAATCCAAATCCACCTATACCATTGGCAACAATATGTCCTGTGAATTTGTTATGATAATTCTATGTAAAAAGGGATTAAGTATTTCCAAAAACATTTAATTATTGGCACTTACAATCAGAATTTTTCAAAATCCTTTCTTAGTGAGCACCTACATTATGAAACGAAGGTACTGTCAAAATTCCAAGGCTCTACCTGTTATAGTTTAGGCTCTACTTTGATTCCTGTCTGTCAGTCAGTCATTCATTCAGTCAGTCAGGACAAAGCCGCTTATATATATAAATACAGAGAGGCCATTATATGCGGAAACTTTTTAACAGCGTTGCCCCTGCTCACACTTTCCCCGCTGTTGTGCTTTCACCGGCGGGGACCGTGTTCCGTTACTATAGAAACAATACAAAATAATAACCAATTTATTATCAAAATAGGCCTACATGTAGAAGCTTATTACTCACCATTTATTTGAGATACTGAGATGGTACAGTCAGGATATTTACGAGAAAATCTCCGAACGCGCCTTCTATGGTTATTTCTCAATAAGTAACATTCCACCAAATAAATTCGCTGTTCAACCGTATACATTTTCGATTATTGTCTTATGTAACATATGACTACAATAGACAAGCGTGTCACTACAACACACCGAAGCAACTAACCGCTTGTATGCTTTGTACAACTGCGATGCAATGCGATGCTAGCGCGGCAATGTGGCAGTGATGCGAGGTTTCCTCATAAAATGGACTCACTGTATATATACTATTATGTACCCGCGGCTTTGTAACTTATCAGCTTATTCACTGGAGTAAAAGATATAATCCAAAGGAAATTATGAAGGTGAATTAATTTTTTTTTTTGGTAAAATCGCATTGTAGGGGGACCAACTTTGAAAACCAACTTTCTTCCCATAAAACATCTAACATCACACGTATTTTGTTATAGATAGTTTTGTGGAGAGGAGATGTTGTCTCGACGAATGATTTGGTCCAACCCACCCGCCCTAAACGATACACTTTCTTTTATAACACGACCTAGCGAAAAGTATCATGAATTCCACCATACTTTTATCTCTGTATGATGAAGAAATTCGTGATTGGCCGTTGGAGGTGTGACGTTACAACAGCAGAACACGCAGAATTCTGGGAAACAGGTTCACCAAATGAACGAACCTCGCGGGAGATACGATATGGCACATTTACGAAACGGGAGAATTCACAATGCCCAATTAAATTAACATAACTGTTCATAACCTAAGAGAACATGTCACTAATACTAATATCACCATTCCTAACCTAACTGCCACTAAACTAGAATTTCTGCAGAATTGAGAATGCCCTACTAAATTAATATCATTGTTCATAACGTAACAGAACCTGTCACTACTGGTATCTGATAAGCAATGTACAAGAAGCGTCATGTTGATCAACCTACCTCGCTGAGAAACAAAAAAATCACCCATCCATGGAAACCTTCGCATATCGCGAGATGGGCCTCCCTACATTTTTATAAAGCTATCATCCTTATTAAAAATATTTATATCAAAATCTCCTCCAACAATAAGGCTTTTTTTTTTCAAATTTAATTATAACTTTTTCCAGACCAATTAAAAATGACACAGCATTTTAAAAAATCGATTATATATAGATATAGATATGTAGATGTATGCCCTTTGTATGACAAACTATTAGTTTACTCAGAGTTAATTAATCTAGAATCATACCTTATGTACAAAGATAGACCTACAACTTGATTAATATTTCTAGTTGAATGTATAACCTTATACTTCTACTAGTTAAATAATATAGAATCATTTTTATTGAGTCACGTTTCCGAAATAATTATGACATCTATAATATACTAGGTATTTTTTAAATTTAATTTTGTTTGTCCCAGGGTCGTGAGAAGAGCAAGAAGGAAAAAATTTAAATATACAAATGACTATGTGAAATTAAAATTATAAATAGTTATAACAATAGCTGTTTTATTATAAAAAGCTTGATAATATGTCCCTAAATAGATCTTCAAATCAAAGTCATTACATTTAGATAATTGTATTTAATTAGTTCTTTAAACAAATTGATGATCAGAATAGTGTAAAATAGATCCTTCAATTATCAAAACCAAAACCCTAGATATGACTAAGATCAATATAAGTAGCTAAAATTGCTTTACACACAGTAGTTTGAATTTAAAGTTATATCAGATTGATCACTGTGTATATAATTATGTTGGACAAGGAGGAGAGAAATCAGCTATACAAACTATTGCGTATCTATGGAAAAAGTTATACCTCTAAGGTAGAAACACAGCCTATATTTTAATTGCCTAGCTTATTAAAACGATTGGTTATAATATAAACGAAAAGGAAAACTAAATAGAACGAAATAAAATCCAAAACAAACATCGAAAGAAGGAATTAGAATTTGTTTTTATGTTATAATATCCACCTACGCTCAGTATGTAAGAGACTTTAGACACCTAACATATTTTAAAGACATAACTTATACTATGACAGTTAAGCATATACTATAAGGTTTGTAAGCAGCATAAGTTACTAGTCTAGAAATATATGGAAAAGTGTATAATTAAAATACAAGAGTCATAAGCATACTAAAAATTCTTAACACAGTTAAAATTCTGTTTTAAAGTCCATAAAATGAAAGTTTTATAATAAAAAGCAGATGAGCAGATGTCTTCTTCTAAGAAGAAGTTGCTTATTATTCTTGTATTATACATACACAAGTTTTTTAAATATATTTCTAGACTAGTAGCTTATGCTGCTTATATATGTAAACTGTCATAGGATAAGTTATGCTTTTAAAATAGGTTAGGTGTCTAAAGTTTCTTACGTACTGAGCATAGGTGGACATTAAATCACAAAAATAAATTATATAGCTCACTAAGAACATGAAAATAATTGAAATAAGGAATTAGAACACTAAAACTGGCTCAGGATGAATTATAAAAGCTATAACAAATAAACAAACAAATAAATTGTTATGTATTATTATTGTATTACCTCGTACCTTTGTATTGTAAATAGAATATGTTCTAACCTTTTATATATAATATTCTGTCATACTTCTCCAAATTATGTATTTTTTTTAAGTAATTATTTAGTATAAGTTTTTTCTAATATATTGAACTGAACCACCCCCGAACACAAGCTCTGCTTCTTCGGGTGGTGTATCAACTTTTTATGTATATTTTTGTGTAATTTGGAACAATAAATTGTAATTGTAATTGTAATTGTAATATGTTGTGTTCCTACCGGGACGCGAACGGCTCCTGGAATCCCTTAAGGGGATATTAACGGTACCAGTCACCTACCTAACACTTATACCTAGGGACAACACAAAATACCCAGTTTCCTCACTACTGAGATACCCCCAGTCCGGATCGGGAATCGAAGTGGAAGGCAGGCTTGCTACCGTTTAATCCAGAGCAGCGGACATAGAAACTATACAACAAAGCTAAAAGTACATATACCAGAGACGAGCTAAGAAAGGAACCTGAAGTAAAAAAAAATCAGTATGTCTATCTCACTCTTAAGACATACGAGTAGTGTGCTATAGTGAGAAAGATGTACTGGTTTTTGTTTACTTTATTTTTCCTTCTTAGAGCGGTCAGACTTTCAGTACCTCGGCAGATGACCATAAATCTCATTTAAATAGAATAAAATCTAGCAATCTAAACATACCTGTACTTATAACGTTGTTCAAAACACGATGATCCAAAGAACAAACAACCGCAATTAAAATACACTTTAAAATCACTTTTATCTAGAGAAGATAAACACATGGGCACTTACCGAATCGGAACGACCAACGGTCTCAGTGAAAAAATCTGACGATCGCATGAGTGGGTGCGTTCAGAAAGAGAAATTATAAAATTTAAATTAAGCAAACCTATAATCTTGCGATACTACAACCACACGCGAAAAGAGTAAATGAATATTAACGAAAGCAATTAACATACTACGTAAAAATAACGTAGTAAGCCTGAGCAAAAGAAAGAAGTAAAGTCAAACACTGAAAAACTATAAATTAATACTGCAAATAAGGTGAACTCGTTTTTAAGTGATCCAGGCTATCAGAGTCAGAATTCATAGCACTTAATTACAGTTGAAAAAAAATGCTGTGTATTATTACCTAAACAAATACACAATTTTCTTTCGTTGTTTTTACTAAATCAGCATGGCCAGTCTTTTGTAGTATTGAGGTTATATTTTATTTTGTTTTATTTTAAACTAGCAGTTTTCCGTGACTTTGACGACATTTATAGATGTAATCATAAGATTTTTTTAATAATACACTTAATAGAAGAAAAATTTAAACTTCATTTATTAAAACTTACACCGTTTTTAAATAAGCTGCATTAGTTACCTAATTTTATTATTAATTGTATTGTTAGACGTAGTAAATAAATAATTAAAACTACTAACTAAACTACTAAACTACTAAATGTGCTGCCATGTGGACATACCGATTGATAGTGAAATGATTAAAACGAACCTTAGAATTGTGACCTTACGCTTAAATGTAAATCATTCATAAGCAATTAAAAGATTCATAATTTTAAAAACATCCAGCTTCGGGGTGCATTCTGCGTATAGGGTTCAGAAGGAAATGACCTCAGATTCGAGTTCCAGTCTCAACTCCCCCCCCCCCCACCGCCAGGATAGTGAATTTCGTCCAAATCGAGCAATGTATCCCATTCATACCTATATGCATGATCTCTCTTCCATCCACCTATGCTAAACATTTCAGATCTATTCGTGCTCTAATGTTATAAACAAATAAATCAAGTAGAGCGGGCTAACAAAATCAAAGTAATCGATATCTCCATGCGTTATCTATATTAATAAAAGGAAGTGTCTGTCCTCCGTCTGTCTGTCCTCCGTCTGTCTGTCTGTCTGTCCGCGATGCCCAGCGAAATCTACTGAACGCAGAGACCTGAAATTTTAAACATAGATGGACTAAAGGGTCGGAAAGTGCACCTCGAAGCCGGAATTTTTATTTTAGCTTTCCTTCGAGAGTTATGAGTGAAAAACGGGCAGAAAACGTGTATTTTTTGCGTTTTCGAAGCATGAGTTTTCAGTAATACAAATCAATTACACTAGGCTTTGGCAATTTTTGCCATACCTTCGACATAAAAGCTTCGCGATCTCTTGAATGTTGTAGCTCACGCTGGTCGATTCATTTGTTTTTAATATCAAGGCACGCAAACATAATATGAAATGTTCAACCTACACCGAAGAGGATTATTATTATTATTATTATTATTATTATTATTATTATTATTATTATTATTATTATTATTATAGGGATAATCAATATTAGCCTAAATATGGTCAAATGTTGTTCGATTTGGACGAAACTCCCTATACAGGGGTTTTCTGGGCCAAGGAACTCTAATCTGAGGTCGCTTTTACCAGGTGACGCTATCTAATCGTGATATGTAGTCCACATGATTTAGGTGTTAATATAGCCTAATGATTTAACTATTATGCTCTTAATTTTTAATTTTTGAAATAATTATCGCGGGCGAAGCCTCGGGCACATGCTATCTTAAAATAATGAAAGGACGTGTTTGTCTGTCTGTCCACGATGCCCAGCGAAATCTACTGAACGCAGAGATCTGAAATTTTAAACATAGGTGAGCTGAAAGGTGGGCGAATGCGCATCGAAGCCAGATTTTTAATTTTAGCTTTCGTTCGCGAGTTGTGAGTGAAAAACTGGCAGAAAACGTGATTTTAGCGCTGTCGAAGCATCAGATTTCAGTAATACATTTCAATGTCAAATCAATTGCAGTTGGCTTTGGCTATTTTTGTCATACCGTGGTAATAAAAGCATCGCGATCGCTAGAATGTTGTAAGCCCACGCTGGTCGATTCATTTGTTTAGAATGTCAAGGCCCGTAGACATATGAAATTTTCAACCTACACGGAAGAGGGATAATCAACATAGACCTAAATATGGTTAAACATCGTTCGATTTGGACGAAACTCACTATACAGGGATTTTCTGGGCCAAGGAACTCGAATCTGAGATCGCCTTTACCAGGCGACGCTATCTAATCGTGATATGTAGTCCACGTGATTTAGGTGTTAATAAATATAATGATTTAACTATTAGGGTAATGCTTTTAATTTTTAATTTTCTAAATAATTATCGCGGGCGAAGCCGCGGGCACATGCTAGTGTTGAATAAATCTATTTCCGCGATGCTTTTATTGTCCAGTTGCTATGGCAAAAAGAGGAAGAGTAGGCCTACTTATTAATTTTATAATTGAAAAGTAAGCCTATTATTAAAATCTGGTGCTGAAATAGTGGAAAATCTAATGTTTTCTAATAGTTTTTTAATAGGGGAGGGAAGCTCATAATTCGCGAACAAAAGCAAAATTGAAAATCTAGCTTCAAGCTGAATTCAGACATCCTTTAGTACACCTATGTAAAAAAATTTAAGATCTCTGCACACCCTAGATGTGGCTCGATATCACAAACAGACAGAAAAACAAACACTTCCTCTTATTACGTAGATATCATGGCCTACTTGAAGTAATCATGGCCCACTAGTTCACTACATGCAGTTTGCACAGCTAAGCAGGTAGTAACTACTAATGTTCATCCAGTACTAAATTATAAGTACTAGTAGGCCTATAAGGTTATTCACTCAAAATTAAGTAAAAGCTGGTACTTGTAAGTTACTATTAAAGTAATTACTAGTACTAGTACTTATTACTAGCAGTAACTACTTAATTTTTATTCACTCCACCCAAATCTAATCTATCCGAAGAAAGTTACTTCCTGATGATCTTGTTATGAAAATTAACGAGGTTGTGACTAATACATCGTGACCAAGCCTTTAACGACCTGTTTCACTTTTGGTCAAGTTGATGGCCTGAAGATAAACGGAGGTTACCATAGATGCTTCTGGAGCATGTAATCTGATCTGACTAAATAACGGCATGGCTTCACCTCTTCAGGTGATGCTCTTAAGCGGCTTTCTCTAGATCGCTTTATAAAGCTGAGCTTAATACACAAAGTATGCTATAAACTAAGGGCTTGTAATAGTTGTTCATTATGCATGATTCCGCTGCTACGCGTCCTCAATAAACAAGCCTGCCTCTTCTCATAACTGAACAACATTCGTTTTCCATTTATTGTCTCCAATATGACTAGTGCCGGGATTTGAACGATTTGACCTATTTTTTCCCCAGCTTTTTAATTAGAACGTTTTAGAGTAGGATTACATCCACAACGTCTCTGGGTGTTTACGTATATACCTTAGGAGCGAGTCTCACCGCTCGTAGAGTTCCTGCACCCTGATTGGCTATCCCACTCCACGTGTTTTCTGTCTCTGTCTATGCGGCATTATCCCTCCACTCAACTATTACAGTATTTTCTACCACTGGCAACGTGGACCATGATCTTTACTCTCTGCCTAGCAGTAGGTCACTGACCTTACGCGCAGCGAATCCGCTCATCTTGGTAACGAGACGTAACGAGAAGCTCGCTGGCTGGGTTAGTCTTCAAGGCCAGAAACGTTGTGGGAGTAATCCTACTCTAATGTACTTTTCCGTTTCATGCTTCTGAATATATGAATCTTGTAGAATCTAAAAAGGGCTAAATCGGACTGAAGGGCCTAAAAGGGGCTAAGGAGGACTTCTGATGAAAAACTAGGGGCAAAAGAGACTTCTGCAAAAAAAACAATTATTTTTAAACAGAGATTCCAGTTAACGCAATGGAAAGTAAATATGTGAATTTGTGCAATTTAATAAAATACATAATGAAAATAAATTTATACAATGCACTGAAATGAACAATGTATAGGCTATGTCGTTTTGTAACTAGAAAATGTGCGACCTCGCCGTCGCAGGAAATAAAACTTGAGCCGTCTGCAATACTTTGAAATTTGCAACTAATCCACTCTCGTTTCAACTTTAAAGTAACAATGTGGCGACCAACGACAGAGAAGTATATTAAAGGAACAAATTCGTGACACTGGAGTCTACTTATTTTTGTAGGTCGTAAGTGAACTGAGTGGTGCATTGAATAATTGTATCATTAAAGGATAAATATCTCAATTTTTTATGCTATTTTTGAAGTACCGATATAAAGAATACTTATTTGTTTATTTTGTAAAAAAAAAACGTTTTCGATGTTAAAATAAATGCTCATTATATGTTTTATAACGACAGCTAAAATCGTTTTTTAAAGGCTAAAAAGGGCTTTTCCAAGAAAATAAAAGGCTAAAATACTTTTCAAAAAGAGCCTAAAAATCCGGGCCCTAATAATAACGTTATGATCACAAATAATAGTTTGTGGGCCTACTGCTTACCAGTACCATAGATAGGCTTACTATATGTACCGGTATAGGAAGTATCTTGTTTGTCCAATTATTCGATGTCGTGTATTCAACCCGAAAAGGAATGTTTGTGAAATATTAAAATAAATGCGGAATGTCAGCGAAGAAATAAACAGCTGGGAGGTTCTTGAACCCATTTGTAACAGTTTCCTACTCGACTTGTACTGCTTCAGGAGTGTTCAAAGTATGCATAAAACGTCAAAATTTAATTTTAAGAAACCTCAGCAGGAATTCTCCTAACTAATTTTTCAGGCACACGTCCATTATCTGTAGAGTAAGAATCAGTAATTCAATAAGTCAGTAAATCACTAAATAAATTGTTAGCATAAGTGGAATGATAACTTTTTTATTTATTCTAAGATGGAAAGCTGTAGTCAGATTGAGAAATTTAATGCTTTAGCCGAGATTTGAACCAGGATCTTCGTCTCTCCGTGCCGCTGCTCTTATCAATTGAGCTACCATGGCAACATGCCGGTACAACATTAAATTGTCCGACTCACATATCCCGGTATACTAAAACACGTTCTCAAAAAAAGATAAAAACCCAGTGGCGTCTTGCAAACTCGTATGATATTGTAACTCGTAAGTTATCATAAGCGTAAATTGTGTTTAACAAGACACGCGATGAGTAAAAAACTTCTTCGTCTCCGAATGCAGTTCTCTGTTTACTCAGAAAGTTCTAATTGTCTTTGCATGCAATTAACACGATCTGTTTTTCGGTAAGGACAAAACAGCACTGCACAAATTTACAAATCATCAATCTTTTGCACTTAACCTGTTGGTTGCATGATTCTTCTAAGTTTTGCTGTAAAGCTTGAAAAAGGCACTTTTGAGTACATTAATTTCCTAAGGCCCGTTATTACCACCTCCAGTAAAATATTCACGGCTACTTGTACGGTTACTTTACTGACAGTTCGATTTTACAATATCTGGTTAGGTGTTAACTGTTGGTAAAAAGCTCTTAACTGGCAGTAATCTTTACTGTAGGAAAAAGTACAAGTAAACTCCGAACCGGAGGATTTTTTGAGGTTATGCTTCTTGCGAACTGAATTAAAATGGAGAGATGAAGTTATTTAGCTGTTTTCGTAATGCCACTGGTGATGAAGAACAATGCCAATATATGTAAAAATAAATAAAAGCAATATTGAAAACTAGATCAAATTATTATGAAAGTTTGGACAAACAATTACTTTACTATTTGCTTCCTCTATCGGTACATCAGATCATATTTGGGTTTTTCATCCTTCGCGGATGGTGTTTCGAAACGTGGTACCTTTCTTTTCATTTTTACAACCACTTTACTTGAGGAGGATTCTATTCTTATTTAACAGGAATTGTATAATAAGCGTAATATATAAACTATATAGGCCTATATATAATGTATTTTAATATGTTATGCTAAGAGCTAATAATTTCATTTGACAACATCTCGTAATATATCCTGTAGTTATTAGCTACACATTTCATACACAAACTTATTAGGTTTTAGGTCTTGCCTCGCAAATTATGAGACCTTTTTAGGCTAAGACAACTGATTGCACACTACTGTCCGTACTGCAAACTATAATTAAATTCAGAGGAAGTTATATATTTCACAATAGGTTTTTCTGATACGTCTTTTTGAGCTTTGCTCTTATGGCCACACCTTACTGTGTGTTTATTTAGTTTGATGACGCTTTTCGTCAATATCATTCAGAAAAAATTATTCTTCACTTGAAAAGAAATTGCTGTGTCTTTATTTTTTATATCAGCCATAACCTCATTATCCATTGCAAAATCACACGAAACAATGAAAACAGATGAAAAACTGCTGCAAACAACTGAGAAACGCTCGTACCAACTGCTGTGACTTTTGTCTGATTGCGTTAACCGGGAGTAAACTTTAACTAGGAGATGATAAGAACAAAGAAGCGTTTACTGGAACTTGACTCCGACCGTAAAATAAACTACCAGTTAACATTTACTCCTACTTAACTGGACATCTTAAGAACGGGCCTTAGTAGTTTATCGGCCTAGGCCGCTATAGTTGCCATGGTAACCTCCAGAAGACGTTGTTTAACTATGGCACCTAGATTTGACTTCCAGTGTAAGTTCAATTTTTCATTTTGAGGGGTTTTATTGTTCATAGTCTATTAACATTCACTGTAAACTTTGTCATTTAGAAATATTGAATTTAAGAAATAAATTCGATAATAATAAAACCATGTAAACTGATGTAACCAAATGCCAAAATGTTTTTGGTTATTCAACGATAATTGTAATTATTATTTGCGGAAAATATGTTATTTTTGTAATCTATTTCCGAATTAAGCTGCAGATCGATTAATTAAGCAAGGATTATGGAAGAACAAAGCTCTAAATTTTAATAAGCATATGTGAAGGAATATGAGTGTAGTGTTATTTGTCAAACCTATCTGTATTGCAACTTCTTAAGCCGTGTATGAACACTGTAAAACAATACGTTCTCACGTGAAATGATTACATTTGATAATTGTGACTGATTTCTAGGCCCTATTACTCGTTAACGGAGTTTCTACAATCTTAATCTACTGTTAAGTCCAAGAAAGGCTATGTGACATAGTATTCTCAATTCTTTGTAAGTAAATTTTATAATTTCTCATTCTTATTGTAGTTGACGTTGTCTATTGCCTGTCATTCCTAATGACAATAAAATATTATTATTTTTATTATTATTATCATCATAAAATAGGCACTAAATTGGGCATTATTCCAGTACCGGCCAACCGCTTTGGTGAAATATGAATAGGTTTGTTCCCATAGACTTTATAAATGCGTATACCAAGTTTCATGAAAATCCTATAAAACGTGTTTGAGTTATCGCGCGTACAGACACACGACGGACAGACAGACGAAGGGACAGATGCGACCAAACTGATAGAGGCAGCCAAAAAAGACCCCTACCTAGCACTAAAACCAAGAAAGGCGACAATGGGGGGGAAAATAGACATGGACTCATGGGAACATCACTTCGCACACATCCTAAATGAAGAAAACAGAACCACAGCCTTCGAGCAAATACAACCAGCCTCAAACTACGAAGACTTCCCTCCCCTCTCAACAAAAGAAGTCTGCAAAACAGTGAACCTGCTAAAAAACAGCAAATCCGCGGGACCGGACGGGATCTATAATGAACACATTAGAGCCGCCGCCAGTACCCTCATCACACCTCTCACAGATATCCTAAATATGTGTCTACAAACAAGCAGCATACCAAAGGCCTGGAGAAACTCCACCATAAAAGTCATGTACAAAGGAAAACAAGACCCCAACGATCCAAATTCATACAGAGGCATCGCCCTGGAAAACAACTTTATGAAATTATTTACTAAACTCATCACCTCCAGACTAGCGGGACTAACCGACAACAAAATACCGGACGAGCAATTCGGCTTCAGGGCCGGACGAAGCACTCTACAGGCAATCAATAACCTGATCCAAGATGTCGACGAAGCGCTAAGGCACCCTCGAGGCAAATTCTTTACGGTCTTCGTCGATTACACGAAGGCTTTCGACAAACTGGACAGGAGAACGACCGTCGATAAGCTAAAAGCACTCATAGGAAACGACAACCCAATGGTCACCACAATACACAACATACTAACATATAATACAGTGCGCATTAGCGACAACGTCGGGACATCAGAGGAAGTAACACAAACAAATGGAGTTCTACAAGGGGACCCACTAAGTCCCCTCTTGTTCAATATAACAACGTATGATGTAGTCGACTGCATTCGACGGCAAGCAGAAGAAGTCTCAGTCTACATATACGCCGATGATATGGTGATAGGGTCGCCCAAGAAAGAAGAAGTACAAAAAGCAATCAAGGCTCTTGAAAAGTGGGCAGACACCAACAAATTAGAAATCAACGCAAAGAAAACTAACCAGATGATCTTCCGGAAAGGAGGAAGAGAAGCTGCGGAAGACCACATTATCTACAAGCACGAAGCACTGAAAACAGTCAACTCTTACAAATATTTAGGCCTCACCCTACAGACGACCATGAAATCTTTCCGACTACACATAAACGACAGAACAACTGCAGCAACAAAAGCCATATATGATATAAGAACACTATCAAAACTATCCCTAAATACAGCAATGGCCCTGTTCGACGCAAAAATATTGCCAATACTGACATACGGCATCGAACTAATATGGGACAGACTCACGGCAAGAGACTTAAAGGCCATGGAAAAAGTGAAGGCCCGGTTCCTCAAAACCACCCTTGGTCTCTCCAAATACACACCTTCGAGACTATGCTATGAATTAGCAAAGGAACCATTCCTAATGGAAGACCTGCGGCTGAAGTTACTCCTACCACACACGGACAACTGGCACTCAACCCTAGAAGAAAGAATCCAAAAAAGGAAGGAAATATGGCCAGACTTCTACGCCACAGAAGCGATGCTGAACAGAACATGGACAGACACCAACCAAGACCTGCGCCACTTCATAACATCTCTCGCGGCACACGGCTATCACCACAAAATCTGCCAAGACAAAACATTCCACACACCCACGGAAGCATGCATAGCCTATGCGAACTATGTCAGCAGAGCTGCGAAAGATACCATGTTATCACCTGCAAACAACGAGGAAAGCAAATAATCGAGTTCTGTGAAACCGAAAGGAAGTGAAGTGACATCTAAGCTACCTACGCAAATATCTGCACAACTTGTGCGCATTTCGCTATTATTATTATTATTGTTTGTCACTTCCATTCAACAGCCTCCTCACCCCATAAGTTGGCATCTTTTTTGTTTGAAAAATATTTCTTTCAACGAAACTTGTTTGCAAGGTCAGTGAACTAACCCCTACCTGAAACGGGTAGTTTATTGCACCCACTGCTTTAAATATAAGCTGTTCTTGGTATAATAGACAGTTTTCCCTTTAACATGAAATACAGAAGATGGAAGAACCTGTAAAGTCTGGCCGTTCTAAGAAAGGAACATCAAGTAAACAAAAACAAGTACATCTGTCTCATTCTAGGACATTACTCGTATGACTTAAGAGTGAGACAGACATTCTGTTTTTTGTTTACTTCAGGTTTCCTTCTTAGCTTGTCTCAGGTATAGTGAGTGCTATTAACTGCGGGTCAAGAAAAAGACAGTCTGCAGGCCGAAAGAAAGATGGGAAAAATATTAAAAGGTATGTGTAAAATAACAAAATTGTATTATCTCAAGAACAAAACTGAATAATACTGAAAATACTGAATTAATACTGTAGAAGTTCAACTGTGTCAATCAAAACTGAACAAGTCCATAAGTTTTTTTGCAGTAACTCAAAGCCATATTATTTAAAAAAAAAATTGCTAACAATAATCAAAGTATACCTGGCACCTCTATATAACCACAAAATATGGAAATTGTAGAAATAATGTGAGGGCCATTTTTAGTTTTTTTTTCACTTTCTGTAAAATTAGAAATGAAGGACTTGTCTTGTTTTGAACGCAAGCTCCTCTACTTGTTGTTGTCCCTTTACATTTCAGTTACAGTAAAATAAAAATATTCGTGACTCTTTCTCGGAAACAAATTAAGTCCACAATTTTGCGCACATACTGCATAATTGAGCTGGTTTATCGAATTTATAACTGAAATAAGACATTAAATTACAAATATGACCGAAATATGACCAAGACCATAAAAATGACCAAAATATGACTTTATGTGCAAAATAAAAACGGTCCGATTAAGATAACAAATGTGCAATCCATGTTTAATTTGTGCTTGCGACGAGAAATTTAAATATGACATGTTATAAACATCCGAACCCTACTAATAACTTTTTATATTTGTAATAATTGGGGGAAGGCGTGAAGTTTGCATTAGTTCGCCATAGATTAATCCCCGAGACCACGAGTGCTAGTTGGAAGAAACGAGTTCAGATGAGCCTCTTGTGCGATTGCTTCTTTTAACAAGGCATAATAATAGATATATAAGCATTCATGAGCCACAGATTATTGTCTCTGTTGGACACTACATGAGAATATTATAGGAGAAAAATTCCTCCGACACTGGGACTTGAACCCAGGACCTTTGGCTATTCGCGCCAATGCTCTACCAACTGAGCTAAGCCGGAGCTCAATTCACAGCGCCAGATGGAACTTCTCTCCTATGACTGATTGCCCCAATGGTCCACCCCACAGACAGACAAGTTATGTCATATGCAGTACTGTGAGGCACACTAAATAGTGATTTAGTGCAGTCAAAGTCTCTGCAGTCATAGGAGAGAAGTTCCATCTGGCGCTGTGAATTGAGCTCCGGCTTAGCTCAGTTGGTAGAGCATTGGCGCGAATAGCCAAAGGTCCTGGGTTCAAGTCCCAGTGCCGGAGGAATTTTTCTCCTATAATATTCTCATGTAGTGTCCAACAGAGACAATAATCTGTGGCTCATGAATGCTTATATATCTATCTTGAATGTTAACTGTACAATAGCAGTGGGAGCCCGGTCACAAAAATCACTATTTAGTGTGCCTCACAGTACTGCATATGACATAACTTGTCTGTCTGTGAGGTGGACCATTGGGGCAATCAGTCATAGGAGAGAAGTTCCATCTGGCGCTGTGAATTGAGCTCCGGCTTAGCTCAGTTGGTAGAGCATTGGCGCGAATAGCCAAAGGTCCTGGGTTCAAGTCCCAGTGCCGGAGGAATTTTTCTCCTATAATATTCTCATGTAGTGTCCAACAGAGACAATAATCTGTGGCTCATGAATGCTTATATATCTATCTTGAATGTTAACTGTACAATAGCAGTGGGAGCCCGGTCACAAAAATCACTATTTAGTGTGCCTCACAGTACTGCATATGACATAACTTGTCTGTCTGTGGGGTGGACCATTGGGGCAATCAGTCATAGGAGAGAAGTTCCATCTGGCGCTGTGAATTGAGCTCCGGCTTAGCTCAGTTGGTAGAGCATTGGCGCGAATAGCCAAAGGTCCTGGGTTCAAGTCCCAGTGCCGGAGGAATTTTTCTCCTATAATATTCTCATGTAGTGTCCAACAGAGACAATAATCTGTGGCTCATGAATGCTTATATATCTATCTTGAATGTTAACTGTACAATAGCAGTGGGAGCCCGGTCACAAAAATCACTATTTAGTGTGCCTCACAGTACTGCATATGACATAACTTGTCTGTCTGTGAGTGGACCATTGGGGCAATCAGTCATAGGAGAGAAGTTCCATCTGGCGCTGTGAATTGAGCCCCGGCTTAGCTCAGTTGGTAGAGCATTGGCGCGAATAGCCAAAGGTCCTGGGTTCAAGTCCCAGTGCCGGAGGAATTTTTCTCCTATAATATTCTCAAGGCATAATAAGTTTTGTTCCAGAAAATATGACAAGAAAGACGTGTAATTTTAATTGAAGTAAATATATTTAGTTTAATTAATCAGCATAATTATGTGAAGGATGTCTCTAAAGGTTTTTTAAAGGTAAAAAAAATCCCCAGCCAGCAGGTTTATAAACGTGCACTACTGATACAATCGCCATTATCTTTGCTTTGTTTGCGCGAAATCATTGAAAATTAGTAAAAGACTGAGCTGGTGGTAAAATTAGAGACTTGTACTAAAATGTAATGTATGCACCACGTACGCAAATCTTTATCGGACTCATCAAGTATTTCAGACTCTGCTACGCCTCCTCCAAAATACTAGATTCGTCCACTAAAGCCTTGCTTAGCGTACTTGTTACATAAATAGCTTTTGTCGTCACTTAGAGGAAAATTTGTAATTTCTAAGCACATTTAAAGTCACATAAGCCTTTAAAAAGTTGCTTGTACAATAATAGCTATTTATGTATCGCAAAATAATGCTTTAGCGGACGAATCTAGTATAGCGGCCGATGGGTAAGCCGAGGCTGAAATACTGGATGAGTCCGGTCAAGTTTTTGCGTACGTGGTGCATACAATATTTTTTAGTAAAAGCTCTCTAAATTAAATGAAATGAAACAAAAATACCTTATAAATAAATATAATGAAAGGTAGTCAGCCATTTGTTAAACTCATTTCCACAGCCATCTAAATCGCAAAACAACAAAGAACCATACGTAGCAATACGGAATAGATGCATTATGAATAGCTTTTTGTAAACAATAATGCATACGAACTATAATTATGGAAAGCTTGTGAAAATATGAGTGATAATCCCGAGGAAATTTCAATCCAAGCCAGAAACATTGAATTGGAGATGGTGCCAGCAACTTCACGGCAACAGTAGACTATGAGAAGGAATATATTGAGGAACGGCTAATAGTGGCATTTTAAGGGAATTTGGGAGCCACAGGGTCTCAATAGATTGCAAGATAAAGGCACTAAAATACTACCTGAAGATTATGCATGGTGATCAATCCCTTATCAGGACAATATGTTATAGGGAACAACTTAAATTGAGGGACCAATAACGTGGGCGGAAAGAATACGCAGGGGCTTGGAAGAAATAGGCATGGGATTTATAAACGAAAGAGGCAGGAGGAACATGCGAAATGATTGGCGGAAAGTCAGGAATCGTCTAATAGATATTGACAGGCAAATAACGGAAGGGGAATGTAGGGACAAGGTTGCTCTGGAGATCCAATCAATGATTAACTGGAGAACGGAAAGATATCTATATGAGGGGAGCGCTGAAAGCAGGACAGGTTTAGCTTGGTTTCGCCTAGGAGCCTGGAAATCGCTGAAACGCGTCAATGCAGAAGGAGCCAGAATATGCCCACTATGTGACAAGGATGAGACAGCACAGCATATCCTCTATGAATGTGAAGTCACTGAGATGCTTAGGCAACGATATCTGCCAGACTCTTTTGTTGTCTCTAGAAGAGATCACATGGCGAAATTCGAGCTGTTGAGCGATACAGAATTATCCGAAGGGGTGGAGAAATTCATGTCTAAAGTCCGACAGCTCAGGATAGAAAAGGATGGGAGGGAGGGCCAGGGGGAGTAATATATATTTATCTATGTATTATTATGTATTATATTGTATTATTATTGTCATACCTTTTCTGTCATTAGTACAATTTTTTCTCTCTCTTTCTTTTCTTAATCTTTTTGTATAGCATTACTATATTATAAGTTTTCGTATTATATTGTTTTGTAATATCAGTGTTACATTTTTTCTTTGTCCTGTGCATAGTAAAAGCACGAACGGCCGTCTAGGCCCGTGCGTTGGATTTATTTTAAGGATAATGTATTTAATATGTATATAAGAATAAAGAAGCACCTTACGTACCAAGCAATCCATGGTAAGCATTGATTCTCTTGTGACCCAAAATGTGAAAACTTGTTGGCTTATATATGTTGTTATATGATGAAGAAGGCTATCCTGTTTTGCGAAAAAACCCTGGTAAAGTTTCTGATTATCATAAATAAACATGTTGGCTTAAATTTGTTGTTTTATGACCAATTATATGCTTAAAACCATGTTAAAGTTGGTGTGACTGGTCAATGCCAACTGAGTTTTGTTTATAGATTGCCATGACGACTTTAAAGTACAAGGCGATAAAACTGCATTTTGAATGCAAACGGCCTTGGTTGCTAAAATGCAATTTTTCGGCGTGTTACCAGTCCGACAAGCAGCTGTTTTAGATAGTGTACTAAAAATTCCATTTTTGTTCTACGTGCGTAAAACTTTTTCTTTAACTGTAATTTTTTGTAATAATACTGTATTATAGTTACCTAGTGCTTTATATATTTCAGTGTTGTTTAACGTTTTATGGTGAAAATTATTATACTATGTTTGGACAATTGATTGATTTTTCGTACATTTAACTGATAAATTAGCCGCAGAACTTAATACTCCTAAAACTCGGCAATGGAATTCTCCGAAGTAACATACAAATTACACTAACGCAAAACTATTGCTCAAAGCAATACGTGTACTGTTCTGACTGGTTCTGTCCCATTTTTCTGGATTGTTCCTATTTACTCGCACATACGCAATAAAAAGAAATAGCTT
Organism: Ectobius pallidus; assembly: GCA_964059195.1. Classification (NCBI taxonomy): domain Eukaryota; kingdom Metazoa; phylum Arthropoda; class Insecta; order Blattodea; family Ectobiidae; genus Ectobius; species Ectobius pallidus. The sequence continues at coordinate 182,917,345 of CAXKWD010000004.1, read as the reverse complement.
AAAAGACCGTCTTTTATTTTGTAATTAGAAATTAACTTATGAAAGACTTTGGATTTTCAAACTGTCTGTTCTTATATAGGTATGTAGAATTCTTAATATGGAAGAACGAGTTATCACCCTCAAACTATTCCCTCAGGAAACGCTTGATATAGTTTTTTGTAGTTCATAGAGGATGTAGAATTTTGCACCTCATTGCTTCTACACATCTAACCTGGGAGGGGTTGAAATAAAAAGAAACAGAAATTCCGGTAACATAAAATTGTATCGTCTTTCTGGAATATTTTATTTCTCACTCTCGCGTTGCCACACAACCGTTTCGGGGTTGATATAAAAAATAAATGAAATATTACTTTTATACTTTTCTCCCCAAAAATATGGAACATAGTAATATACTTAGCACATAGAAGTAAAAATGTTGCACTTTATTCTGTCTCCTTTTAGATGCTTAGGTCCTACGATAAACATCCCTATTTCTGAAATAATACAAAACCTATGGCTATGAATATTGTATCAGTGGATAGGATTTTTTTTACTGACTTCTGATATGGCATACTCGTTGGTAGACACTCAGGCTGAGACAACTGGATTAAGCTGTCCCTGCAATACGACCTCTTATTCTACATAAAAATGTGAAGTGAGAAAATAGTATTCTCTATGTCCAGGGCAGAGAAAATTATGTACCTGCATCACATTGTGCATTACGTTCTTGAATTTCGTATGATTTAATGGATTTAGCACAGATTAGGGTGGAATGGCGGACTCAGGTAAGCGCGGCAATGAACCTTCGGGTTCCATAAAATAGATAATATTCCTTTAGCTTGCTTAGGAATTGTCTTTGCCATTGAGTGAGTAAGTAAGTAATGTATTACATAGATAGCAAAAGAATTTGTTAAAGCCCAGTATTATGTAGCTCCGAAAGCCCTATGTGAACACTGTAAGCAATAACACTGTTGTCATGGGAACTGAATTGCATTTGATAAATATTCAGTGTAATATCTTCAGAAATTATATAATTCTTCAAGAAAAGGAGTAGTTTGTTTGAATTTTAATGTTGACCCCGTTACTTTCCGGACTGAACTGGGTATGTGTGCAACATTTTGTGCAAATTGCTGAAGAAATGTAGATTTGTATAGGAAACATACATACCCACATACCCACATACACACTTTCGATTTTAGATATCAGACTATATTATAACAAACGATTTATTAGGTAATTGAAGTGAAACTTCTTTAGGCGCGCTAGGAGTAAATCGAGAGCTAACCTAAATTTGCGTTACGAAGAAAATCGTCACGAAAGTAGCGGGGCTGTGACGGACTGCACAGAAAACAACCAACTGAATGAAATTAAAAAATTCAAAAATTCAAAAATCGAAAATGGAAAAATTCAAAATTCCAACAATAAAAAAAGTAAAGATCCAAAATTAAGAAAATAAAAAAACCAAAATTCAAAAAGTCCATAATTTATACCCAAAATTAAAAAGTCCAAAAATTAAAATTGAAATAATCCAATAATCCAAAGTTTAAAAAAATCGAAAAATTAAAAAATCCAACTTTTACTTCTGTCCCGTGGCGTTCCACGCACTCGATTTTTTTTAGGTAATATAATATATATCAGTTAAACTTACATTTGAAACTTTTTCTCCGATGATCTTATATAGGAATAGTTATAAGCTACTCATTTCGCACTCAAATTTAGGCTTTAGGGCAGTGATCTTCAAGCCGCGGACCGTGACTTAATTTTTCGCGGCCCACAAAATAATAATAATTTGAACTACAACGTTAATATTGACAACTTAGTGACAAAAAAAACACAGTGTTACGTCTCACATGCTACTGTGCTTTGTGTTATTCATTAATATTATTTTGAAAGTGGAAGACAAAATATTAAACACACACACACTCACACATATATAATATATATAATATAATATTATATATATATAATATTAATATATATATATAATTATAAAATATATATTATATAATGTATAATTTGTAATAAAATTGGTATATCTGTGTCCTTCATAATCAATAATTCAATTTGGCCCGTTAGTCTCTCGCCTAAACGACAACGGCCCTTTAGCTAATTTATTTATTTATTTAACCTGGCGGAGTTAAGGCCATAAGGCCTTCTCTACCACTCAGCCAGGGCAAAAACATGAAATACATAATGATAATAATAATAATTAATAATAAATTTAAAAAGAACTGATATACATGAATACAAGAAACGTACATTAAATAAGAAAAAAATCGAACATAAGTACTTGAATAATATGAATATATAATACAAATGACTAAAAATAAAGAAATTTAAAAAAGATGAAAGTCTAAACAAATACATTCTTAGTTATTACAAAATATAATGAAAATTAAAATATATATATATATAACTAATTAGCATCAGTTCCTAAATGTTATTGTATACTAAATTTGTTAAATGGCGCTTGAACTGTGAAGTCGTTTGGCAGCTCCTGAGATGGCTAGGCAGTGAATTCCAGTGACGAATAGCTGTTGTTGTAAACGAATTCGAATAATGTGTAGTTCTGTAAAGAGGCATGGATAGTAAGGGGTCAAGCTGAGAGCGCGTGCCCAAGTTATGGTAGGAAGAAAGGTAATGAAAGCGACTGGAAAGATAGCTAGGTGTTGAGGTTTGAAGGATTCTACAGAGCAGTATGAGACAGTGAAAATATCTTCGCTCACGCAGGCGTACCCATCGAAGTGGTTCCAGTGACGGTGTTATGTGGTCATATTTACAAGTGTTACATATATATATATATATATATATATATATATATATATCTGACGCACGCATTATGAACACGTTGTAGTCTTTGAGTTAAATTGCTGTTTAAGTCAGTAAGTAGGACGCCACAATAATCAAAATGAGGCAAAATGAGTGTTTGAACAAGTGTTTTTCTTAATTGAAACGGGAGACAGTCTTTTATACTATACAGAGTATGGAGCGTTGCAAAAGTTGCTTTGCAGATATTAGCGACTTGCATATCCCACGTTAAATTATGGTCAATGTGTATGCCAAGGTATTTAACGGTATTACTATAAGGAATTATAGAATCACTTAATTTCACTTGGTTTAGAAAATTGGTTTAGGGTTTGCCTAGCGAATAATGAGGCAACTGAAATGAGCATTACTGCAATGCAGACGTTCATTCTGTACTGGAATATTTTAAGGATAGAGGAACTTATGTGAAGCACATAATTTTTTTTTTCGAAGTGAAAGATTAGAATATTTATATTGCGGTTGAAAAATAACGAAAAATTAATGTCGTGGAAGTTTGATTCTCAATAGCAGGATTACAAAATAAAAGCCTAACATTCAGCAAAGAACAGATGTAGGTAAATTCTCTTTCCTAAACAGAACAATAAATGATTTGAATGGACTTCCTGCAGAGGTTTTCACGGCTTTTCCTTCCTTAGGAACCTTGAAAAGAAAGTTAAAATGTGTAATTTTGATTCCATGTAGCCACTTTGATTAATATGAGTCTCTCTGCTCTTATTTCTGTCTAAGCTAAGCTTATATAATCAATTATTTTATCTTGTATCTATTTAGTTAGAAGTGTATGATTATTATACTTTATAAGTAATGTATTTATATAATTTATTTATTTAACTTGGCATGTATTTAATTATTTTTCTTAATTAACTAGACATGTACATATTTAATTTCTTTATTTAACTTGACATATATTTATTTAATTACATAAGTTGTTAGGATTATTAGGTTATTAGTAATAAGAATGGGTATCTATAACAATTTTTAACGTTTTCTTAATTTTTCATGTTTTCTTACTGTAAATCTGTAGTGTTTCCTTATTGTAATTGTATTGCAAAGCCCAATAAGCAGTGTGAATAAATACACACATACATACATACATACATACATACACATATTAAGGAAAAAAATTAGAAATAATAGTAATGTTTTGAATTATACAGACATAAGGTATCATTAAGCATATTCATGTGAAAATTGCGAGGTGGACTCGATATTGGTCTAATCACTCACCCGTGGAAGTCCTCCAAGTCATTGTCTGGTCAAAAAATATGTGGTTGATCCACAGGAAATTGCTCCCCCGACAAGTCGTGGTTCTGTAAGGTCCGGGCGACGTGGGCAGCGTAAACGTCGTTTCAAAGGGAGAGGTAAACCTGAGAGAAAAAACATAAAAATGCTTGTTATCGTCAGTTATCAAGGATTAATTTCATAATAGTTCTAAAGTATTTCCTATGTCCTCATAGGTGGTGAACCATCCCAAATTCCTTGTGTATAAAATATAAATAGTGATACTTCCATTGATATTAATTTATCATAGGTAGGCCTAATACCAGTAGAGTTTACGAGTTTATGGATAGATTCGCGACTGCACAGAAGGTGCGATTTCTGAAGAATCTCGTAAACTCGAGTTAGATTTATTAAGACTATTCTATGAATAAAAATGTAACGGATTATATAAATAATAATTACTTTCTTATACTTTGTTATATAAGAAGAAAACATCTGCGAGATCACGGCATACTCGTACTATGAATCAATCAACCATCCATGAATCGATTCGAGTTACCATGTTGTAACCAGGGCTACCAATGGTGCCTATAGACATAGTCATCTTTATTCAGGTAATCTAACATCAGAACGGAATAAAAGCACACGAACTGGCTTGCACCGAATCGAAATTGTGTTTTTAGTCAAAGTACAATTACATTATTTCAATTTCCAAACAAGTTATGTTGTTGAAATTTCAATCCAAGCCAGAAACATTCAATTGAAGCTAGTGCCAGCAACATCACGGTAGCAATAGATTATGAGAAGGAATATATTACAATTAAATGTTGGTGCGTCCGCCATGGTAAGCAATGATTCTTTTGTTAACGAAGATGTGAAAAGTTATTGGATTATATTTGTTGTTATATGATGATATAGGCTACCCTATTTTGCTAACAAAAACCCTCGTAAAGTTTCTGATTATCATAAAGAAACATGTTGGCTTAAATTTGTTATCCATGCTTAAATCCATGTTAAAGTTGGTGTGACTGGTCAATGCCACCTGGATTTTGTTTATAGATTGCCATGACGACTTTAAAGTACGAGGCCGATAAAAGTGCATTTTGAATGCAGTTTGAATGCACTTTTATGCAATTTTAGCGGCCTTGATTGCTAAAATGCAATTTTTCGGCATGTTACCAGTCCGATAAGCAGCTGTTTTAGAGAGCGTGTACTAAAAATAATGTTTCATTCTGGTTGACGACAGCATGTGACATATTAATCGCAGCACGTTGATGTTTTACGTGTCCAGTAACAAGCGGATGTTTTATCAGATAAAATTGCATCCTTGCGATTCGACGAAAGATATTATAAGATAAACGATCGTGATTGGTCTATATCAGAAGAATTGCTAAACGTTATTAGCCAAATGGAATAGTCTCCATAAAAACAATAATAACAAAACACTGTCATATATTTGTTATGAATAGATTGTTTTTAAAAAGCCCATTGGTACGGTACATCAAAATAGGACGTACGTCAAAGTTTTAGTTAATCTTCGTTTTTTACGTATGTTAATATGTTGTATTAAAACACAAAGCTATATAAATACGTTCAACCGGAATGAAGACATCTTTAACCTGATACCTCATTAGTAGACCAGTATTGTTGTAATTTTGGCTTTAAACATGGTAACTTACAGGGCCCGGATTTTAATGACATGTCATCTTTTTATTGATGCTTCATAGACATTGTCAACTTGTTGATAAATCCTAATCATAGCCTCTAGATTATAGAAATACATTTTTATTAGGTAATTTTTTGTCATTTTATGCTATTTTTCATTTTTAGGGCATTTATTACAATTTTACGTCAAAATTTTGTCATTTTCGTGTCATTTGCTTCCTTATTTAGTCATTTTCATGAATTTACATTGAGTGTATTAACTTTTTTTTCGTCGCTAACGGTGCTGTCTTTGAAGTGTTGTTTGTTTAATGCAAGAAGGACAAATTCGGCTTTAAAGTGTTGACATGTCTCAGTCGGAAGTGAGAATCAAAGAAAACAAAAATTTTGTATTATATTCCTATTGTTATTAGATTGACTTGGCACCAGAGTCTGCCACCTTCTTGGATTTGAAGAGTGCAAACTACTGTTTACCCTCGATAAACAATAACATAATCCGGCAGATCACAAAAGAAAATGCCGAAGTTTGACTCGCCAGTGCCTCAGTACCAGTATAAATTTCCGTGAGAAAAGAACATTCACAACATTACAGTTATTTACAGTTTTTACAAGTATGTGCAAATTATTCTATTACTTTGTGTGTACAATAATTTTTTTATAAACAGAATATCAGTTTTTATGTAATTAAAGTCATTTTCATTAAAATTTAGGGTCATTTTGTAGGTCATTTTTCAAACAGTTTTAGGTCATCAGAATCCGGGCCCTAACTTACAACGACAACATCATAATCATTTTAGGAAAACCTAGTTCGCTCTTTCGTCTACTTGTTTACATATTTATTACTAGACCAGTCAAAGTAGGCCCTGACTTGAACCAGGTCTAACGTAATGTAACCAGCCTCGGGCGATGAATTATGTATGTGGATGAAATCACTTGCATACGCCAAAACTGGTTTCACTTGGTCGTAGACAAGGGAAAGAGAGCCTCAGTAGGAGTGAAGGTTTGTTTGAGCGCAAGTTTGAGAAATTACGCAGACTTGAAACCACTGGGGACATGTGCAACTCGTAGCCTGATCTTTGTACAGCAACAATGATCTAAGTAACACACCCGTGTTGTCTTCTAGTGAAAATGTTTGGACTAATAGTCCTTTGGAAGGTCCTTTCATATTAATGCAATTATTTAAATCTAATTTTTGAAATTAAGTCTAAGACAGAAATTGTTATTTCAATGCAATCGGGTGGTTTAAATCAAACCAACTTCACTGACGTAAAACAACCCTATTTAATAATATTCTTTATTGCAACTAAATGGTCATATTATGATGATTCGAGCAACGGCGGGATGGTACAAGGCAGGGGAAACAGGAGCACCCCGAGAAAACCTGCTCCGACCCCATTCCGTCCACCACAAATTCCACGTGGATTCACCTAGATTCAATCCCTTGTCCCAGCGGTGGAAGGCGAGCGGTCTAACCACTGAGCCATGGGGAGGCAAAACAACCCTATTTAAATATGTAAAGAGCTAATTGGTCAAGTCATAAATTGATAGAAATAGATGAACATACTTGAAGGATAACTTAAAGGACAGTTGGAATAGAATTAATAATCTTGTTATTAAGATCGTGGTTAAAACAAAACTACTTGTAATATATAAATCAGTAGTGCAAAGTATAAGATCATATGGAGCGGAATCATGGAGATGAAAATAATAAACAAGAATCAAAACTACAGTGCGATCACTTTTGCTTTCTTCCGTGCCGTGTTGTTTACACTTGCTAGTTAGCTGGCTAGCGAAGAAACACACTATGCAGCAGGTGTAGTTTTGCTTCTTGTAAACTAAAATTAAGGTTTTTTCTTTTAAAACTTCGGAGGTAAAGCTTAAAAGGTATCTATAATCAATAGTTCAAAAAATGTGTACGCCTGCTTAAAATAAGAAGTCAATATAATAAAACTAAAATTAAGTTACTATCTTTTTCTAGGAATGCATTTCGGAATAGGTTATACCATCCTCATCCCTTTGAAACTCTTGCACAGTTGCACTTAAAACATACTTTAACCTAACCGAATTTTATCTATTCTAACCTAACTTAAAAGACCACCTCGACAGTGGGATATATGACTATTATATTTCTGCTGAATTGCACGACTGAGAAGTAAGAACAGGCTTCAAGTTATTTGACACAATTAACTTGGCACATGCAGGATAGATCCATTCTCCGTTTGAGCGTAATTATCTTATTAGAAGGAATGTTATTAACTCATTAAATTATGAAGCTCGAGTGGTTCCATCTTCTCTGCCTTATGCAAGTGAAGTAAACGTATGATAAAATCTCCTGAAGACATCTGATGAGATAGCCAATTCTGAAAAGTCTTTCTAAGGGAAAATATGCTCAGCAGTTACTTCATTTAACACAGCTGAACCATAACGATATGATTTTTTTAAACGACGTAACTAATTAGTGGTACTTACGAATATTGTTGCCGTGGATCGTAACTTGACATTCCCGCACGCAATCTGGTTGCTATGAAAACAAAAGAAATCTCCGTGCGGTAAAAATTACAAAAAGCACAAGTGCCGTAAGTAAAATCATCAAAATACAAGCTTTTATTGAAGGCCGGAACCAAGGCCCCCCAGTTTGTGGCGACTTTAACAGGACAAATATTCGGTTCCCATAACAACAAACACATGCGAATCACTTTATGAAATATAACATCTATCTTCAATAATGTATATACACTAGGAGATGCCCGTGGCTTCGCCCACGATAATTCATTTAAAAATTAAAAATAAAGAGTATAATAATTATTAAAGCATTATATTTATTTACACTTGCAAGCGAATCATTAAACCATTAATAATATTAAAGAAACAGCTAAAATTCCGGCTTCAGAGTACATTCCACGATTAGAAAGTTACGCCTGGGAAAACGATCTCAGATTCGATTATGCAGTTCCAAAGCTAACTGTGAACACATAATACGTATTGTTTCTCAACTGTTTATTGACATGAATATGGTGTGAATTTTATTTGATCAATTCAGTGTAATTTTCAGAAATTATATAATGTTTCAAGGGAAGGAATGGTTTGTTTGGATTATTATTATCAGCGATATTTCAAGAGATAAAACCATCAATATTTTACAGCTGTTGCCCCCGGCTTCGCCCACTATTATTCATTGACTCCAGGATTTTTAAGAAAATTACACTGGTAGATTATTAAAAATGTTTGTGGTTCAGAGCTATGAAAATTGTAAGTAAAAATAAAATTAGAATATTTGTTCATTGTGTTCATTTCACTTAGGCCTTAATAAATAAAGAAACGGTTTTCCTAATTTTGTATTCGTCATGAAAGTTTAGACTGCGAGAGACGAACATCGCCGAGTATACCCGATGTCTCACGAAGCGGGCGAGCGAGCAAGCACGCTATTTAGGGCCGTTGAATTGTATAAGAGTAGATAATATTTTCAGCTAATACCTCAATTAATATAATTAAATTGATATATATATATATAATCATCGTGCAAAAAATAGCATGCAATACTCGTGCCGTAAGCGCATAACGGATCTCAAACTCTTTCTTCGATCCGTATGCACCGCTTACGGCACTTGATCGCATGTATTATGCCTGACGCAATGCAGTACTTGGAACTTTTTACCGCGCTCTAAGTTGATAGTCAGTAGTTGATAAAAACGTTTTATACATTACCTAACTTATAACCAGATTTTGATAATTTTTTTATGATTACTGGTACCCGAATATAATATTTCTATGACACTGTCCCTTCACTCTTGCTATTACGTAGGAATCTCGAACTTCTTGAACCAATTGCCAGTAACCTAACCTACCTTCATGTGTTGCCTTCTTTTCAGCACATATGTGCGCCACTACATCAAAGCTTCTAACTTTCGATTTTAATTTTTGGGGATGGTCCACCTCTCTACTACAAGTGATATTTTCATTTTAAAAGCACGGAAAACGACCAAATTTGATGTTATATTATCCTTTAAAACCTATAGATTCCATTTATAAGCACCATATATTTGTTCAAAGGTCCTAAATATAAGTAAAAACGTGAAGAAGTAGGGACAAAATTAACCTAAAATGGCGCTGGGAACTGCTGTCAAAACACGAATCTCCATGCGCTGGCCGATGTTCTGTTTTCATGCAATCGGTCACGTGCTGATAATCCAATACTGGAAACCTAACGGTAAAAACCCGGTCTCAATGGCTCAGTCGGTATCGAGGCCGAGGTACCTATCGTATACGTAACTTCATATCTACCCCAGATTTCCCTGTTTTCCTGTATTGGGGGCTTCGCCCCCAAGCCCCACCAGGGGCTGCGCCCATGGACCCCCTTCCTGCTTTCCACCAGACCCCTTCAACCGAGGACGGTAACTTTGCATTAGCCCCGGATCCCTTTCTTGTTTTTCTTTTTTGGGGGCTTTGCCCCCAAGCCCCACCAGGGGCTGCGCCCCTGGACCCCCTTCCAAGCTTCCATCAGACCCCCTTCACACCGGGAGCTTGGAGTGCGGTACTTATCATAAACTAACGGGGGAACCTAACCATATAACTCAAATGGAAAGCGTGAGAATATAGAACTATTGGTAGCACTGGAAAAGCCTTTGGCAAAATGGCCGCCGGCCAATGGGAGTGTTGGTTCCCAACCGAGGGCCCGCATAACGATTGCAGTACGGCGCGTGGAATTGTAGTAGAGTCGTGGACCATACCCTAATTTTTTTGTTCAATCTTACCTGTGTCTTTAGTTACATTTTATTTCTAATATTCACTTAAAACTTAATTTACATCAGCCATGAAGCGACCAGTTGCGAGTACATAAAATAACCACCACCAATAATAAAACAACCGGGTCATTCTAAAAAAAATTGCCGTTTTGGTGTCACACACCTGAAAAAAGACACTTCTAGTTGAGATATCAAGCAATTTGTTTTTCAGATTTCGCCCCTAACCCATGCGAGTTTCTGCACTACCCTAAATAATTTATATGTATACATAGTAGAACGTAAGGTTCATGTTTATGTAAGAAAAACATGGAAAAAGTAAGGAGTGTGACTGTCACAACCCAAATTCTGCCTCAAACATTTTGACTTCTTGACATGAAAAGGCCCAAAATGAATCGTCATTCGCGGATGAATGTTACCTCAACATCCAAATGAAAGTGTCTAGAGGATGTTTCAGAATTTAAAAAAAGAATCCGACCCAGGAAGTTCATTTGAATCTTTGTTACAGGAAACCGTAATAAGGAGTGTTACCCGGTCTAGTGCTCCCCCAAAGAAGAAAAAAGGGGTGGGGAGGAGGGTATGTAGAGGGGATGAAGTATTGGGTCATCTTTTCCCCCTACGACCGAATTCCGACCAGACATCGAGGAGGGAAGACAGCAAAAAAAGTGGAAATAAGATTGAGGAAAATTATTTGGGTAACACTCCTTACTTAAATTGCAGTGTCACGTCTTTTGTAAACTATTTTCATTCGTCTCCAGCATTTCAAGACAAAGGTATTGCTGCCTTACAACAGCTCAGTCCATTTCTATTTTAAAAACCTGACAACATGTTGAAATAGAGTATGAACAATGGTAACACTCATTACAAATTCAATACTTTCAAACTCATATACAATCACAAAACGAGAAAACTCATGATTCCTATGCGGTTTCGTAAACTACAATAGTGGTATCATGCCATGGAAAACCAGTCTTTCAGAAAAACCCAAGTTGAATTATCAATCTGGGGATCATGTCGAGGAGGCAAAACGGCATTTTTTTAGGTAGACTCCGAAGAAAAATCTACCTATTGCAATGGATACCATGTCATGATTTTCGAATAATTCTTTCATATCTTTACGTTTCATGCTCCCCTAAGTACGAAACCACCGCCCGTTCAAAAAAAAATTTTGTGATATTTATATATATATATACCGTATATATATATATATATATATATATATATATATATATATATATACCGTATATATATATATATATATATATCTTTACACGATAGCGGCCGTAATTTTGAAGATATTTGAACCAAATTTTAATATGTTATTTCTAGGCCCAATAGTTCGGACAAGTGCGTTAATGAGCAAAATTTTCCCAAGGGGGTGGTCGGGGGAGGGGGTTCAAATTTTAAAACATTTTTATCTCGGCCCCTATGAAGTATAGAGGGAAACTTTGTTTGAATAAATTAGAGTACTCCCTATGGAGTTCACAGTGACACCAACGATTCGGGGGTTCGAGTGAGGGTGGGGGTGGAGGTGGGGGATGAAAATTCGTACCTTTTGAAACCACGTCTTGTGGGGTATCGTTGAAAAGCTCTTGATGAGTACTCTACAAATCAATAAATAGTTTCTTGATAGCTCTCATATGACGCGAGATTTTAATGTTTGAAAATAATAACACTTAAAAGAATTATTATAATATCATTATTTTGTCTTGTTTAGCGGCTTTGCTAATTTTATTCATTGCTGATCTTGCGCACGGCCTCCCAGAATATTATATCCTATTCTTGTTGTCAAAACAAATGATTGTAGGCTCTTCCTCTTTACCGAATTCAGTTCTTATTACTGCAGGTTTGCCATGCCAAGGCTAAAGAAGATGAGTGCTATGCTGCGACAATAAATTAAACTAAACGCACTTCGAAATCTACCTCCGCCTGTAGGCCTGCCTAAAGGGATTTTTTTTTAGAATGACCCAACCACTAACTCTTATTGACTACCATTTCAACAGCTGTTTGTATTTAATTATCTTCTACGTAATTATTTTCACTCTGTAATATGTGTGTGTGAAAGGTAAAACAGACTCTGAAAAATAAAAAAAATAAAAACCCTCTACTTCGTCTAATTTTTTCTGGATTTTCCCGTATTCAGTTAAAACACATTTTCCACCCTTAAATCGCACCTACATTTGCAATATCCGCAGTTGTAATCGAGGAGTGAAATCTCCCATGATGCTAGAGCACTTTGCGCTTAATCTCTCGTGCTAGTCACGCCCACAGGAGCTGTCACACTCGCGCACATAAAATATTCCCTTTGGGTCATAAAATGCAGCTTATCACTCACGCTGCCTTCCAATGAGATTGCACATGAAGAAATCATCACATCTTATTCGATTCATCTTTGATAAAAATAATATATAAATAAAATCAGGTAAACTAATATAACGAAGTGCCAGAATGTTTTTATTAATCAGTGATAAATGCAATTGTGATAGGCCCACGCAGAAAATAAGTTACTTTGCCGCCGTGAGTGAGTTGGTAGCGTGACTGCCAGCCACCTGGGCGGCCCGGGTTCGATTCCCGGCCGGGTCGGGGATTTTTCAGTAGTGAAAAATGTCTTTCCCGGGTTCCGGACTGGGTGTGTGTGTCCTTAGGTTTAAGTAGGTAGGGGACTGGCGCACCCCGGAAACAAATCCGCTGAGAATATCCCCTTACGAGATCACCGGGGGTCGCTCGCGAACCTGAGGAATAACTTTTTTTCTAATAAACTTCCCAGTTAAACTCCAGATCGATTCATTAAGCAGGGCTTGCGGAAGAACAAAGATCAAAAGTTTGATACTTAACCTTAATTCAAACTCATACACTGATACACGAAATTCTTAAAATATGTCTTCATTTCACAAAATGCAATAATATTAATGATGTAATAGGCTTACGATTCGCTGACATGTTTCTATCAAGTTTAAAACAGCCGTATAGATTATGAATTAATAAAAAGTCAGTCTGAAATCTATGTCAGGAATTACATTAGCTATATTGCTGCACAGGAGCAAATAGGAAAAATACACATATTAAACGATAATGCAGATATCGGTAGTCATACATATCGATAGAATGAACAATATTACATCAATATTTAACGGCTGGTTGTGTTTTAAATTTTATATTTACATTTATTTACACTACCATCGTTTTGAAGAAATGAATCAATCAAGGCGGGCTAACAATATCAATAAAGGATTGGTAATTTGTTACGTAATGTTTAATATACTGTGGGCCATGTAATAATATTGTATCAACTTACAGAGATTACAAAATCAATATTTTTATAAAATTGGAAATGAAAGCATGCCCATTAATAAGTAATTTAGCCTATTATTTCTACTTACAGAAACTGATACAACCGAACGTGTCTTGTTTACATTAGTTACGCGAGCTCGGCCGCTGATTGGCTGCCTGCGAGCCAATCAAAATGTTTCGGAATTTCGGAGAACGAATATTACATTATAATAGATGTGGCCGTTATTTCGGTACCGGTCAACCGATTTTGTCCAAATTCAATAGGCTTCTACCCATGGAAATCATAAATGCTTATGCCAAGTTTCATGAAAATTCAATGAGGCATATTTGAGTTATAGCTCCTTCCTAGTACCGGTATATTACCTTTAAAATAAAGAACTAAATTGGACATTACTCCAGTACCGGTCAACCGATTTGGTCCAATTTCAATAGGCTTCTTCTTATAGGCGTCATAAATGCGTATAACAAGTTTTATGAAAATCCGATAAAGCGTATTTGAGTTAACGCGCGGACAGACGGACAGACATTTCCCAGTCACCCACACAATATTATAAAGTAGGCCTACCATTCTGGCACTTAATAATCGTGGAACATTTTTGGTTGCTAGTTACAGCTTACACTCAACTTAATATATAAAAACAATCGAAATAAGAAAAGAGTCAACTGAACGTGATATGCATATTATTTCACCGAAGAAGTCTCTAAACTATGCATTCTAATATTAGTAATAATAAAATCAGGTAAACTGATGTAACAAAGTGCCAGTATGTTTCTTTTAATCAGTTATGACTGCAATTATGATATGCAGAATGTGTTTTTTTTAATTGATTTCCAAGTTAAGCACCAGATTTATTCATTAAGCAGGGCTTACGGAAGAAGAAATGTCTACCATCTCGGCCACCTGGGTCATTTTAACGGTCTAGTTGGATAAGCGCATGTAAATCAATATGTTTTTTTGTCATAGCTACCTGTATTTTAATTTCCAAGGCCTTATACGATCACAGTAAAACAATAGGCTATGTTGTCACGATAACTGATTTTCATTTTTTTTTATAAATTCTTTCGAATACGTATATTACCATAAAATAGGCACTAAATTGAGCAATTACTCCGAAACAGGTCAACCGATTTTATCCATTATGAATAGACGTCTTCCCATGGACATTATAAATGTGTATACCAAGTTTCATAAAAATCCGGTAAAGCGTATTTGAGTTACCGCGTCTTTAAAATATACACTAAATTGGGTTTTACTCCGGTACCGGTCAAAAGATTAGGTTCAAATTCAATAAGGCACTTCTCATGGACGTCATAAATGGGTATACCAAGTTTCGTGGAAATCCGATACAGCGTATTTGAGTGATGGCGCCTTTCTATTAGAAAGGCGCCATAATCTATTAAAATAGGCACTAAATTGGGCATTACTCCGGTACCGCTGAACCGATTTGGTTCAATATCAATAGGGTTCTTCCCATGGACATTATAAATGTGTTTTCCAAGTTTCATGAAAATCCGAAAAAGCGTATTTGAGTTATGGTGCGTACAGACACACGGACAGACGGACAGACATTTTTTCGTCCACCACACAATCTCATAAAGTACCATACTGGCACTTAATAAATTAATGTTTAATATGAGACCTGTAAATCTTTCTCTATCTTGTTATTTTGACTTTTAATTCATTTTTTATATGTACATATTTTTACTTCCTCTAGTACTATAGGTAGAGGAAGTATTGGGTTCGATCCCGAAATTTGACGTAGAGTTTTCACCATAAATATACGTTCTGAGGTCTCCTGAATATAAGAATACATTTTTTCCATACATGTTTGTCTGTGTGCCTCTCAACAGTATAGTTCGAGAAGACTTTCTCTTACTACTAATTCCATTCTACTACATTTTCTTGATAACAGCTGAATCGATAGTGCTTAAATTTTCTAGCCTACATGAGGTGCTTATACGAGTGGTATTCCGAAAG
Source organism: Ectobius pallidus (assembly GCA_964059195.1). Lineage (NCBI taxonomy): Eukaryota > Metazoa > Arthropoda > Insecta > Blattodea > Ectobiidae > Ectobius > Ectobius pallidus. The sequence goes on along the minus strand of CAXKWD010000004.1, from coordinate 182,901,652 downwards.
TAAGTCTCGTCAATGTATGGCAGGAGCGGCGTGTTCACCAGGGGAACCAAACAAACGCCAGACGAATCCCCACCCGTGGCTGGTTCCACAACGGAAGTGGCGTCAGCGGAGGAGGCATGACGCAGGCGCACTGCGCCGTAGAAGAGCGAGTCGCAGCAGACTGGCGTGCCCGCGGGTATTAGTGTACCGCTCACGATGGCACGAGAGATTTGGCGCCACTGCCATGTACCGCTATCTCCCCTCTTTCAAACGAGCCATTGCTGCAGCCGCTGAACCTTTTATTGTCCGAGATAGAGCTGTTTGAAATTGATCTCCCGATTTCCGTCCCCGCAAAGTGCGGCCTCCACGAACCCATCTCGCACAAACCTTATGGAACATCAATTTGTCACTCAAAATGGTCTGTATGGAACCTTTAGTAATGTCAGGAAGCTGAGGTGGAGCAGGCTGTGCGCCAATTCCTTGCATCGCAGGGCACCGAGTTTTACCACAGTGGGTTCTTCAAACTGATCGCACGCTACGACAAATGTCTCAATGTCGCTGGCGACTATGTCGAAAAATAGTGCACGGTGTATAGGTCATGCTGCCATGCTGTATTGCTTTTGGGTCAATAAAGTGTCCGTGTGACAAACTAACGAAACTTACTTTCGGAATACCCCTCGTACTAAGACCTGACATTTTAATTTGATTAAATTTTATCGCAAAAAGCCTCAGTCTTGCCTGGCGCAACAAGCTGAAAAAATTGAGTCTTTGATAAGTGGCCAGTTTATAAATATTTCAGGAAGTTTGACATTTATGTAAGTGGAATTATATTCGGGCATTTCTTTTATCTTAAATCAGTAGAGCAACTCATGTAGGCCCACTACTTAAAAATTTCTTCCAGTTGTCGAATCAGCCTGAGATAAAGTATTTTCAGTTTCAATAACTTTATTTTCTAACTTTGCGAGTATCACATAAAATCCCCTACAACAACAGCTATAAACTTTTTATTATACTACTTACTTACTTACTCAATGACAAGAGACAATATTCCTCAGCAAGCTAAAGGAATATTATCTATTTTATGGAACCCGACGGCCCATTGCCGCACTTACCTGATCCAGCCATTCAACCCTGTTCTGTACCAACTCCACCCAACCATCGCTCTCAAATCCAACTTCCCTTAAATCTATTCTATCATTGTCCTCCCACCTAGGTCTAGGTACTCCAAGTGGTATTTTCCCTTCGGGTCTCCCAATCTATACTTTTGAGATATGTCTTTCCTCCCCAATGTTTGCAACATGTCCAGCCCATTTCTTCCTCCGTGATTTAATTACCATTACCGTATCCGGCGAAGAGTACAGGTCATGAAGCTCGTCGTTATGCAGTTTTCTCCAGTCCCCATTTTTATCTTTCTTAGGAACAAGTATTTTCCTAAGCCACCTGTTTACGTATACTTTCAGATTATGTTCTTCCCGAAGAGTAAGCGACCATGTCTCACATCCATATAATACAAATATATTATTATAACAACCATAAAATAAAAAACCGAATAAATTAATTCCATCCAAAATTGTCAGCCTAACAACGAACGGTGCTTTAGAACAGTTCGGTAGTTATTATTATTGTTATTATTATTATTATTATTATTATTATTATTATTATTATTATTATTATTATTATTATTATTATTATTACTAGCTTAGAAGGCCCGGAGTCGCCCTGATTTGTATTTTGTAAATTCGAAAAAAACTCATGAAGGACTTTTGATTATTAAACTCTGGGGCTTTATATAGGTATTTAGAATTTGAAATGAGGAAGAACGACTTATCAACACTCAAACTATTCCCTGCTTATAGCAGGTCCCCACGGCTTCGCGCACGATAATTAAGCGGCAGATTAAAAATTAAGAGCAAAATAATTAAAACATATTTATTAACACTTTGCACACGAAACATTCATAGGTCTAAACTGAACGATTGATAGGCCTAATATATGAAACAGCTATAAATCCGGCTTTGAAGTGAATTCCACGATTAGAAAGCGCAGCATGGGAAAAATAACCTCAGATTAGAGTTCCCTGGCCCAGAAAACCCTTGCATTGTAAGTTTCGTCCAAATCGAACAATGTTTGCCCATTTAGGCCTATATTCATTATCGCTCTTCCGTCTAGGGTGAAAATTTCAGATGTCTACGTGCCTTGACATTATAAACACATTATAAACAAATTAATCGACCAGGGTAGAATACAAAATTCAAATGATTGCGATGCTTTTATTTCCAAGGTATGACAAAAATAGACAAAGCCACCTGCAATTGATTTGACAATTAAAATGTATTACTGAAAGCTGATGCTTCGAAAGCGCAAAAAAATGCACGTTTTCTTCCCGTTTTTCACTCATAACTCGCGAACGAAAGCTAAAATTAAAAATGTACTATGCCAGAAAACTTTGCGGTTGTGTACTCAACAGCTTCCCATAGTTTCATGGCGATCGGATGAATTGTGTAGTAATGCATAAAGGACAGACAAGCATACATTCGTTTTTATATATAGATTATTTATTATTATTATTATTATTGTTATTATGAATTATTTTTGAATAATTGCACTTTCACTTTGGTTAAAACAAATTAATTCAGTCATGCCTCTACACTAACGTTGTCTCTTTCAAACCGGAACTACCATAATTCATTAATTTCCGGTAATATAAGATTATTATCAATTTCACATGGCTAATTGTAATTTTCAGCACAACAACAAATAATCCCCAGTCCCCACTAATATGTTGATATTCAATGATTACACACTTCACTAATCCGAAATTAATTCAGCTTTACATTACATTATGCCAGTAATCACAATAATTCGTTCATTTCCAATGATTGTAGAATTAATAATGAATTCCTATCTTGATTAGCAATGAATTTCCTCACAACCGCTGGTTATCTAAGCTCAACATTATTAATTTCTTAATGTCCGTTTACTAAAGATGAATATTTAATGAATGGGGAATTAAAAGAATACTATTAGTATTAATATTGCTTATTTCAGTCAAGAAATAGCCTAAAGCTTTCATTCTTTCTTTATCTTAGCTTTACCTCTCCCCTTGAGGATTTAAGCGACCCAAGCCGCCCGGGCCTTACAGAGCCGCGACCTGTCGGGAGAGGGATTGTCTTTGGATCACATAGATACTTTTTGACAAGACAAGGACATAGAGGGCCTCCCCGGATGAGTGATCAGCCCAATGCCGGGGCCACCTCCAAGACAACACGAACACATAGGACGAGAGACATACCATTCACACACACACTGTCAAAAGAAGGCGAGGATTGGATGAAGATGATAATGACAGCCAGAATATATATGGGGACCATAAGGGCGTAAAGTTACCAGACATTTCTCTCACAGATGAGGAAAAACCCGAGAAAAAACGCAACCTAGGTAACTTTTCCCGACCAGGAATCGAACCCGCTGCGTGAGAGGAGTGAAAGCATCTCCTGAGCCCCAGCGATGGACCTAGCCTAAGCCTAAAATAACTTATTGACTTCCGGTGATTCACAATTATTATTATTGTCCAATCATTTGGACGGTAGAGTCAGACTGAAAAATCCAATGTCATAGCCAGGATTTGAACCAGGATCTTCAGTTTTCGGTGCTGCTGCTCTACCATTGAGCTACCATGGCAACATGCCAGTATACAACATTAAATTATCCAACTGGCTCACATATCCCGGCATACCACCAGACTTTCTCAATATGAGATACCAACCCAGTGGTGACTTGCAAACTGTAAGCATTTTGAGGCTTAAAATAGTTTAAGGCTTAGTACTTAAAGTACCTAAAGGAGGCCTATTTACAGGTTGTTAATTTCACTACTGAAAAATCCCCAACCCGGCCGGGAATCGAACCCGGGCCGCCGGAGTGGAAGGCAGGAGCGCTACCGCCTCACCCACGGCGGCGGACTTGACAAATAATACTACCCACATATTCCTTCACATATGCTTATCAAACTGGACCTCGGTTCTTCCGTAAGCCCTGCTCAATGATTCGATCTGGAGCTTAACTCGGAAATGGATTTAAAAATCTTATTTTCTACATATCATAATTGCAATTATCACTGATTAATCAAAAGCAATCTGGCACTTTTTACATCAATTTACTTGATTTTATAATAATGATAATAATAAAATAGTCAGCCTCATTATTATTATTATTATTATTATTATTATTATTATTATTATTATTATTATTATTATTATTATTATTATTATTATTATGCCTAGATATTTTAATACGAGAGTCTCCCATCTGCAACTGCAATGTTCGAGAGGTTCGACCAGAACAATCACATATCCACCTGTAAGGTCAGACTGTCACTTATATCTGATATGAAATACATAATTTCCTCTACCTCAATATAGTTCAGTATAATGTACACTCTTGCAATGGTGTGCATTTAGTTGTCTCAGGCTCATTCCAATCCGCATTATTCACAAGACGATACTTAAACCTTAGCTTGTATGCGTAATGAGTGGCTTATAACTAGAGACCGGATTTTAAAGGGAAAATTTTCACTAAAAAAGGGACGAAAAAAGAGAAAATTATTTCCAAAAAGAGGTTGGAAAAAAGGGAAAATTATTGCCAAAAAAGGCGGGGGAAAAAAGGGATATAAAAGTAAGAGAGTGTAAAAATTCAACAGAGAGATACATGTTTGTTTTATGTAAAGCCGTTGCTTGCTCTGCAGCTGCTGATTCTGTAACATCTAATGACTGAAGAAATTTTTTGATCTTGTTGAAATTCTCACACAGGAAAATAGCACACGGAATCCATGTCCCCCACCTTGTTATAATAGGAAACTTAGGCAATGGCAAGCCTGTGATTTCCCTGTAACGTGTAGCCTTATGTAGGCTTATATAAAATAAGGAATTAAATACAAGAAAATACATTTCACGGACAATATTTGCACTTCCCGCAACATTATCGACTACTAAAAACTACCATTACGCCTAGACTGTTACACTGACCATAAAACAAATTACATGACAAGACAGAGGACATTTACACGGACAATTTGATATGCAACACGACCATCTGAATCAAAAGACATTAACTGCAATTACAAATAATTAATCATACGATTACTTATTAACACGACAACATAGAAAATTACATCATTCAACGCGTAATCAAGAAAGCTATACAACTACACTTATTACAGACAATAGTGACAAATACTTTATGAATTATTAACTAAATAGAGGAATACAATGTATTAGAGGAGGGGCTTTTCTGTCTGGAAAAGACCACTGACGCCACCTATTAAATTGACGTTGATAGATACGTTTCTCCCCAAACCTCACTCCATTTCAACGACAAATATTTTAAACCCTAGCAGAAGACCTAGCTAATTCCCAATCACAAGAGACAAAGCTAACTGACAGAACCAATGGAAATGCAAGAATATTTTAACACAGAAACATATTAACAGGAACATGAGCAAGGAACGCGGACTTGCGACTTATACTTCGATGTAACCACTACGCGACTGGAAGACACGGATTGAAAGGACACGGACGTTATTTTTGTAGACGAAATAGGAGGTAGGAATATTGACTTTTATGCAGTGAAATAGTAACGAACACGAATATTGATTTTATACCGACTTTTCAAGTAATACTGTCGAGGATATAAATTTATATAAAGAAACAAGAAAAGATTATAAATATTATTTTTGTATTGTGAAGTGAAAAGAATATATACCGCCATAAGATAAATAACGTAAATTCCTGCGATAAAACGTGCAGATGTTATAAGGATAATAAATTACCTAAAGTGATTTTGGCGACGACGAAGTAAATAGATAAAGACATTATATAAAGTAACTGTATTCTTCCTCCCGACATACTCCGATAATTACAGACTAAGTGACAAAATTAAGAACAAAATAAACTTACTAATATTATTCAAGTACATAACCAATTGACATCATTTTACGACCCATCATTCCCTAAGCTTATATCCTGTATTAGCTTCGTCTAGCACGGCCCTAGAAAGAGATCTCGCTCTACCAACTGAGTAAGCACTAGCTGGACAATATATTTATTAATAATGTAAGAATTAAGAAGAAAGGCGCTCATATAAATCAACGAACCCCTAGCAATCAGTTATAAATTGGTCACCCAACTCTCGGGCAATTCAACGACCCCATAGGATCGGGTATAAACGCACTATTCTGCTGGGAGGAATTATTTTTTCAATGGTGAATCAGTGAAAACAATTTTTAATGTTTTCATATTACCAAATACTGGGTAATTTACGAATTTTTCAAAATAAATTAGCAAAAAAAATACTGGAAAGAGAAAGTTCCTTAAAAAAAGGGAGATGAGCCTAAAAAAGGAAAAAAAAGGACGTTAAAACCAGGTCATTTGCAGTTGAAACTTACTCAGTAATGTCCTGTTCAATTTTATCACGTTTTGTGATGAAATATAAAAAAAGGAATTCCCTTTAAAATCCGGTCTCTACTTATAACTACCCATCAGAGATTTATTATATAAAAAATATTTGAAATGAAAGTTTTAGGTCTTAATAGTTGTTTTCTAAAAATTCATTTCATGCAAAGTGGTTATAAAATAAAAGAGAAAATCTTTGCCACCATTCGTGTCCCAACCCGAAGGATAGACAACCGAAATAGAAGCTGACGTAATACACTGATAACTTTGTTTACTCTATGCATGGGGAATACAACTTCCTCAGTTCACGTTCTGATATTGCACTATATTCAGTTATCTCATGATCGGCCTGTATTTTTCGCTTATCATTATTTCTACGAATGATTTATAACTATTTGCGAAAATATGTTTCAAATTACAGTTCTAGATCTTAATCTCTATATATATAAAAGGCTTTGTCCCGACTGACAGGAATCAACGTAGAGCCTAAACTATAACAGGTAGAGACTTGGAATTTTGATAGTACCTTCGTTTCATAATGTAGATGCTCACTAAGAAAGGATTTTGAAAAATTCTGATTATAAATGCCAAAAATTAAATGTTTTTGAAAATACTTAATCCCTTTTTACATAGAATTATCGAAACAAATTCACAGAACATATTGTTGCCAATGGTATAGGTGGGTTTGGATTAAATGAAATGGATGTTTGACAAATTAGAGAAGGCATCATTATAATTCATATTATCTATATTAATAAAAGGAATTATCCTCGATGTCCAGCAAAATCTACTGAACGCAGATATCTGAAATTTTAAACATAGGTGGGCTGAAGGGTCGGAAAATGCACCTCGAAGCCGGAATTTTAATTTTAGTTTTCGTTCGTGAGTTATGAGTGAAAAACGCGCAAAAAACGTGCATTTTTTGAGTTTTCAAAACATAAGTTTTCAGTTATACATTTCAATGCCAAATCAATTACAGTTGGCTTTGGCTATTTTTGTCATACCATGAAAATAAAACTTTCGCGATCGCTTGAATGTTGTAAGCCCTAAATATGGTCAAACGTTGTTTTATTTGGACGAATGTCACTATACAGAGGTTTTCTGGGCCAAGAAACTCGAATCTGAGGTCGCTTTTACCAGACGATGCTATCAAATCGTGGTATGTAGTCCACGTGATTTAGGAGTTAATAAATATAATGATTTTACTATTATGCAGTTAATTTTTAATTTTTGATATAATTGTCGGGGGCGAAGCCGCGGGCACATGCTAGTAGGCCTATAAGCACTAAGTATCATCACAAATCCACAAAAGTCCTGGATTCGACACTTACTGTAGTTAGTGTAGTTAGTTTATTATTAAGTTATCAATGTGTTTGTTTTATTATTAAATTGTTAAAATTTTTCTCTCTCCTTCTTTATATATATTCTTTACATTAAGTTATAAATAATTTAGATAACCTATGTAATTATGAAATAACAAGTTGCAAATTGTATAGTGCATAGGTATAGAGGCCTCTGATAGGAATCCAGGACAGGGGCCAATTAATAATAAAATATTTAAAAAATAAATATAAGCACTTCGTCTACAAAATTCGAACAAGATGGTCCGAGCCATTTTCGAGAAATTCGCAAAAAATTAAATTTTCTTCATGCATACGATTTTTTGTTCTCGACTATAAAGACTATTATTAAACTACTCAGAACGTTAACATGCGGTACGTACATCAAAGGCATGCGATATCAGTATTGTACTTCGCCGCCTTGTCACTCGATAAGAATGCGCTGTTGTCAATGTAACTTAGCGCCCACAGACCAGTCAGATGAATATACAAACAATCATTAATATACTCGCTTTTAATAGTTTGCATGCACGGCCAAGAGATCTTGCAACTCCGCTAAAGTACTCACGCTGAGTTGACATGTAGCTGTCAAAATGCATTCTTAGATTCTGATTGGTTGAAATCCCTGAGGTAACAATCTGATTGGCGCGGTAGGAAATAAAGAACATTGCTGTCTCCTGTATTAAATATATCAAAGGAATTCCGCATGTTAACCATTCCAGTCTCACAATGATACATCATCCGCACACGCAGAATCGCAATACACACACACATGTTTAAAAAAATAATGGATTCTGGGGAGCTTAAAACATGTATTTATATAGGAAACATTACATTGGATTTTCGGACCGAACAAAATATTTTCACAATGGTAAGGGGACAGGAAGCAATGAAGTAATTCACACGAAAGCAATGTACGTGAAACTCTTGTTTGAAACATGACGTCACAGACACACTTTGCCTGACAGGATTGGGTTACAAGTTTCGGATAAGACGGTATCAAGTTTTCAAGAGGAGGTGAAAGCTCTCGGAAGTCTAATCTTCAGCTCAAGCTACATTAGCTTGAAGACTTCCCTTTGAATGAGATATATATCTTTTTAATGAAGAACGTACGAGGTAACAACGTCTATCTCAATGACGTCATAATGGGCTAATCTTTACCAAGAGTTACAGTTGCGTCAGCTGGTGCATCTTGGTCTTCGTTATCTTACAATCCTTTCAGAACCCAAGTTCAACTAAATTCACGTAACAATAGATAACGTTTAGGTTTAATGGTTTTCCCAGTCGTAAAGACAAATGCCGGATTAGAAATGTCCTTACATGACCCATCGCCCCTAGTTTATCCTATACCATAACGTAATTATTATTAAAATTTCAAATCAATGAAAGTTACCAAAAACCTTAACACACCAACAAAAGAAAAATGTGCATCAATAGTTACAATATAGTGATATTCCCACTCGTGACTTATCGTTGTATATTAAAGTAGAAATCGAATAAAAATAATGTTGATAGAAAATCAACTCTTTTTCCTTGATATAAGAGAAGGTAAGTAAGCGTTTACAAGGGGCGGGTTAACTTTGTTTTAGTTCTATAAAATTTTTCATATTTCTGAAATAACTTATAATTGAGAATTCTATACCTTTAATTTTCGACATTTTAGTAATAATTCTTACCATATCACTGACATGTCTGCCATCTACACTCTTAATTGGTTAATTGAAAAGTTATTTATATTAATGTGCAGACATTTGGTTACGTATCGCTCTGGTTTTCTGTGCCCAAGGTTGCGGGTTCGATCCCGGCTCAGGTCGATGGCATTTATGTGTGCATAAATATGACAGGCATGTAAATAAGTCCTGTTCTCTCTGAATGTGAAGTCACTGAGATGCTTAGGCAACGATATCTGTCAGACTCTTTTGTCGTCTCTAGAAGAGGTCACATGGCGATATTCGAGCTGTTGAGTGATACAAAATTCTCCGAAGGGGTGGGGAAATTCATGTCTAAAGTCCGACAGCTCAGGGTAGAAAAGGATGGGAGGGAGGGGCAGGGGGAGTAATCTTTGTCAGTGTATTATTATGTTTATATTGTATTATGATGTATTATATTGTATTATTACTGTCATATCTTTTGTGTCATTAGTACATTTTTTTCATTCTTTTCTCAATCTTTTTGTAAAGCATTACTATATTATAAGTTTTCGTATTATATGGTTTTGTATTATTAGTGTTACCTTCTTTTTTCTTCTTTGTCCAAAAATGTGCATAGTTAAAGCACGAACGGCCGTCTAGGCCCGTGCGTTGGATTTATTATATGGATAATGTATTTAATATGTATGTAAGAATAAAGATGCACCTTACCATACCATACCATACCACAAGGGGCGGGGGTTCGATAACGCTTTTATATCAGTTATTTCTCTTAAACCCAGGGGGTTTAAACCAACTGCACTCGCCAGGATGAATATTGGCATTACATGAAACCTAACAGAAATAAACTTCGCCTAATAATGTGCTATCATCTACGAAGCAAAAGTGAACTTGTCTGCTCCAACTCAACCCAACTCCTTAATATCGAATATATAGTAAGTTAGATGTTTCGAATTACCACTCACCATCCACCACTGGGACCTGGGATCTGGGATCGAATCTCGTTAGATCCATGAGGAATTTGTGGTGGTCAAAGTGGGGGTTTCTCGGGGTACTCCTGTTTCCCCTGCAATATATAAATCCACCAGAGTTGTATTCATCATACTATGACCATTGGTTGCAGTAAAGGAATTACAGACTCCAGGGTAGAAAACGTACATTACTAGTTGGTTCCCTTTAGTACTTGTGCTTTTATACCGCGATGACGTCATACATTACTTAATAATAACTTTAAGCACACGAATCGGTTGTCATAGTTCGCACAGTGAATCTATCGACTGCTATCGGTATCGGTTACGAGCATACAAATTGTCAGGTTGGCCCATGGATTGGGTGTCGTGCACATCGGCACAGTCGCATTTTCGTGCACATCGGCATAGTATTTTTATCTTGTAATATTATCGTGCTCATCGCCACACAACCCGTTGGGGCTAGGGGTGGACACAGAGACTCAAACCTACAGCCTCCTTCACCACTGCTCCAAGGAGCCCCCCTTAGCTACCGCGGCTAAGGAAGCCGGCTTTTGATATCGTAGATAGGTTAAGTCAAGTTAGGTTAGGTTAGGTTAGGTTAGATTAGATTAGATTAGGTTAGGCCAAGTTGATGATAAACATTTAACATATGTTAACTGCAACATGTTGTTAAATGTATATCAATGGAGAGGCAGCTTTAGAAACACTGTATGAAATAAATAAATAAGGTAATTGAGTTGAAGACAAACATTTCTTACGAATTGAAACTTTCTGAAAACTGGCTAATCTGACCAGCAGAAGCAAGTTTAAGTACTGTTGTGTAAATTTGAATATTCAAAAGTATGATTTTGTAAAAAAAAATAAGAAATAAATAAGAAATTTAAAAAAAAAATGAAATTTGTAAGTGGTCAGATGTGTGAGAATTTTGAAAATACGTTTAAGTTACGTCATATAACTAACGTAAATTACTTCAACAATACTTGACGTGACGAAACACAGAAATAGTGTTCTGTTCTTGACACGGTTATGCTTTAGCGTGGTCATTCGTCTTTTAGCCATGATGGAAATCAGACTCTTCGAGATTCGCTCTCGAACTTCAAGTCGTAGATGTAATTTAACGTCTGGCTTTCGGTTCTCGACATGGGTTCTGGGTTCCTCTGTCGTGAAAAATATATTTTGTTTATTTAGAATATAACTGTTTGGTAGATATCATGAAGGAAAGTCCGGTTAAGTCCAGATGTTCTGCTCATTCTCAAAAGCAAGAATATTTAATGTTTTATATTATTGATTAATAATTCCTTTATTCTGTAGAGGAACAATCACACCCGAAACGAGCTAAAAAGAAACCTAAATTAAGCAAAAACCAGCATGTCTGTCTCATTCGTAAGTCATATAAGTAATGTGCCAGAGTGAGACAGATGTACTGGTTTTTGTTTACTTCAGGTTTCCCTCTTAGAACGGCCAGACTTTAGTAACAGTGTTTATATTAATCTTGGATGTCACTGTAAAATTACATTAGCTTTCTGCAGTGATAATAACTAGATAGTTATATTGGAATGAGACATTATTATTATTATTATTATTATTATTATTATTTTTCTCACTGTGTTTTTTAATTGTTTTTTAAATAAATTTTCATGTTTAAATCGCAGCACAAATTAATCTTTATACACCGAGACTTAGTCAAATTGCATATGAATGTAATTTGTAGTCCTGAAAACTAAATATACTGTTTGAGTGTTGGGAAAATCACATCTGCTTTTCTTTTAGTACAAATGTGTGCTAATGTGAGTCCTGTGTGATGATTTTTCAACTTGTTAGAGGATCGGTATTGCAGGCCATCAATTTATTTGTATTCAGTGTCCGTCGGTTACTCCCATATGTCGTTATGCTATTAGTAGGTAGCATAACGTTAATGGTTTGAGTCCTGGTTTGTGGAGTGTTCAAAGTAAAGCTCGCTTAGAGAGATACAGAAAGGAAGATAAGGTGGGATAACATCTTGCATCAAAAGCAAAGGTCAAAATTTCGGATCATGTAGGCTAAGTTAGTTCTTACGCCATTTTATTATACTCTAATCCATAGGCGTAACCAGGCCGACCATATGGGGGGTTATAACATCCAAGGGGTATGGAATACCCCCCAGGGAGAGGGCGGTCCGGGGGTCCTCCCCCGGAAAATTTTAAAAATTAAGATGCAAAATAACGAGTTTTAAGCTTCCGGGGGCCACCCCCGGAAAATTTAAAAAATTAAGATGCAAAATAACGAATTTTAAGCTTCCGGGGGTCCTCCCCTGGAAAATTTTAAAAATTAAGACGCAAAATAACGAGTTTTAAGCTTCCCACGCTTTATATTTGTATTAAGTAATTTATGGGCAGACTTAAAAAAATTATATAATTTTCCTTTTTTTAATCAATGGGGGGGGGGGGGTTCAAACGTATTGGTGCGTTGGATAAAAGGTGCTTTTTTTTCTTCATTGCGTTAATTAATTTTTTTGCTCTCAGACTGAATTCTCAAAGCAAAAATAACAAAACAGATTACTGGAGGACAAATTAGTAATAGAGATTTGTGCACCCCCGGTCCTCCGACCTACACCCTGCGAATTTTATTTCTGAGATAAATTAAAACGTAAAGTATACAAGACAAACCCATACACCCTGGAAGAATTGAATCAAAATATCCGCCAGGAAATTGCCAGAATTTCGCAACGTGAACTACGCTAGTGACGGATGGTTTCTTAAAGAGGTGCCGAAAATTTATGGACAGTAACGGTTGCCTCAGCTCCTCCTTCCATAACGTTGGTAAGCAAAGCCTTTAAACTAGTTAATTGTTGTATGGTTGCATCAGCTCCACTGTATGATAGCCTTAGACCGCAATGCTTGATGCCACCGCGAAGCGGAAAAACACCGCCCAGCAAGTTCGTAAATCGTTGGATCTCCTTGTGTTTATGTTATAACAATCCAGCAGGTATTGTTTTAACGAATGTAGGATCTTAGGAAGAATTGAGTCCCCATGTGTTAATTCTATATTATACTGCAATGGGATGGAATATATTTTGGAAATAGGCAGTGTTGTAGGTTTGACTTTGTCTACAGAACCAATATTGCTTTAAGAGAACAAATGCTTACATGATAACAGAGTCAAGCACTTCTACTGTCGTGTTGATGTTTTCTCTTTTTCCTAATTACTGAAATTTCATTACACGTCTCTACTGAATCATTATAGTGTTGATTAAAATTTCCGTTATTTATTAACGTCATGCTTATGAACCTTTAATACCCTGTTGAAGTTAGATCTTTTCATTTTTAAGTTAGTTGTGTTTCCTAAATATTGGATGCTGTTTGGATCAAGTCTGGGTACGATTGCCTCCCTTCTCTGTTGGTAGGAATACAGTTTTACACATTGGACCTCATCTTTTGACGTGATTAGAAGCATAGGCGTACCGAGGGGGGGGGTTGGGTGTTTGAACCCCCCCCCCCCTCGGTACGCCTATGCTTCTAATCACGTCAAAAGATGAGGTCCAATGTGTAAAACTGTATTCCTACCAACAGAGAAGGGAGGCAATCGTACCCAGACTTGATCCAAACAGCATCCAATATTTAGGAAACACAACTAACTTAAAAATGAAAAGATCTAACTTCAACAGGGTATTAAAGGTTCATAAGCATGACGTTAATAAATAACGGAAATTTTAATCAACACTATAATGATTCAGTAGAGACGTGTAATGAAATTTCAGTAATTAGGAAAAAGAGAAAACATCAACACGACAGTAGAAGTGCTTGACTCTGTTATCATGTAAGCATTTGTTCTCTTAAAGCAATATTGGTTCTGTAGACAAAGTCAAACCTACAACACTGCCTATTTCCAAAATATATTCCATCCCATTGCAGTATAATATAGAATTAACACATGGGGACTCAATTCTTCCTAAGATCCTACATTCGTTAAAACAATACCTGCTGGATTGTTATAACATAAACACAAGGAGATCCAACGATTTACGAACTTGCTGGGCGGTGTTTTTCCGCTTCGCGGTGGCATCAAGCATTGCGGTCTGTCATAGGCGTAACCAGGCCGACCATATGGGGGGGGTTATAACATCCGCGGGGTCTGGGGGGTATGGAATACCCTCCAGGGAGAGGGGGTCCGGGGGTGCTCCCCCGGAAAATTTTAAAAATTAAGACGCAAAACAACGAGTTTTAAGCTTCCCACGCTTTATACTTGTATTAAGTAATTTATGGGCAGACTTAAAAAATTATACAATTTTCCTTTTTTCAATCAATGGGGGGGGGGGGGTTCAAACCCCCCAAACCCCCCCTCGGTACGCCTATGCGGTCTGTGGCTATCATACAGTGGAGCTGATGCAACCATACAACAATTAACTAGTTTAAAGGCTTTGCTTACCAACGTTATGGAAGGAGGAGCTGAGGCAACCGTTACTGTCCATAAATTTTCGGCACCTCTTTAAGAAACCATCCGTCACTAGCGTAGTTCACGTTGCGAAATTCTGGCATTTTCCTGGCGGATATTTTGATTCAATTCTTCCAGGGTGTATGGGTTTGTCTTGTATACTTTACGTTTTAATTTATCTCAGAAATAAAATTCGCAGGGTGTTAGGTCGGAGGACCGGGGGTGCACAAATCTCTATTACTAATTTGTCCTCCAGTAATCTGTTTTGTTATTTTTGCTTTGAGAATTCAGTCTGAGAGCAAAAAAATTAATTAACGCAATGAAGAAAAAAAAGCACCTTTTATCCAACGCACCAATACGCACCGAAAGATCCCTCCCAGTGTTTTCCGATAAAGCGAGATGTGCTTTAATTTGTGTACCAATAGGTTTTCAAAGGAGCGGCCATAATGTTTAATGTTTAATGTTTTTATTAGTAGTCATTAACATCAAGCAAGATGTTCTGGACATTGTCAAGATAAAATACAATACAAATTCCAATACAGTATGCTAGAATTACAATAAAAAATTAAAAGATATTTAAAATACCAGAACAGCATTCAAAGTACTCATTAACATTGTAAAATGGGTTTTGAGCCAGCCATTTAAACACTTCATCTTTTAAATAACTGAAAGATACAGTATTTGCCCTTTGGGGCAGTTTATTAAATGACACAGCCATCTGATCAAAAGAGTTCTTGGATTTTGTTAATCTGACAGGAGGCCCAAGTAGTAAGATTTATTACTAAAGTACATAAATCGTGCGACCTCCAATGAGGATGACCATTAAGGATCCAGAATACAACAAAAATCATGAAAGAATATTTACAATTAACCTTAAAAATTAACAGTTCAAAATTGCCAAGATTGTTTGAAAAAGAAAAAAAAAGTCTAGTTCTGCTTCAGGTAAAGGTGGACATGAAGTATCTGCAGAGAGTCTCTGAGTATCCGTATGACAATTTCGCTGGTTTCCGGGAAATTGAAGTGGAGTGCAGGATTTTCTAGAATGTTTTTGGTGTATCTAGGAAGGGTACCTTTTGCCCCGAACAAGAGACCTCTGACGACCCATCTATCTTTTGGGATACTGAACTTCTCTGACAGGTAAAGAATGCATGGGTTAATGCATTAAGGAATGCATTAATATTAAACTGTACTTATAAACTAAGATGCCAAACACTGCAGAGGTGTACAAGTTCCCCCTCATAAGAGAAGCTCACCTGAGACCCCAAAAATATTCCCATCAAAATCTTTTCTCTACCGACACATCGGCTGTCTTCTCCAAGTCACAACTCCACACTGAGTCATCACAATGGAGAGCACTGATGCAAGCGTGAGAGCCCTCTATATTCAAATGGCACATTTGAGGGAACATCTAACTTCCAGCATATATCCGAAAGTTTTTTTATGTTATGTACCATACTCCCATACTCTCCTTTTCTACAAAAATAGTCATAGACAAACTATCATCATGCATTTTACATACTTTATCACGTTTATTTCAGCTATTACAGTAATGACCATTTAAGAGCAATAATTAAAAAATACCAGACTAAGCCTGGACTCACAAACACATTTATACATTAATAATGGCAGGCAAATTTCAAAGGAGGTGGGAGATAGGAACAGGTTTTGCAATGGAAATTCAACAATTGACAGCAAAAAATATATTACTCGAATTGATAACACAGGCCAACAATGAAAAAACGTTTTGAATGAATTTGCCTCATTCTTATGGATTTTAGTGTGCTGAATCCTAGTATGATGATAAAAAAGCTGTATCACCCACAGTTTTTTTTTAAATTCCAGTTCTAAATATTTAAGAAACTTGAAAACGTAGCAAATTCAACGGTATTTTGTACACTGTTTAAATGGCTAAAATGGGTTTAAATTAAAATAGCAGCGGTTGCACGACATTCGAGTACAGAATCAACTTGTCTGCAAAAAATGATCTGAGAGAAGATCTGCGCAAGAACCTCGTGGATCAGGAAAACATTCTGCTGCTATCTGTACACGTAAAATTAGGGCTAATGAAACAGTTCTTGAAAGCCTTACCCAATGATGGGCATTGTTTTAAGAATCTCTGTGAGAAATTTCCTCATTTATAGAAGCAAAATTGAAAGATGGCGTGTTTGTTGGATCTGATATCCAAAAAAATCATGTTCTATTCCAACTTAGGATAAAAAAAGATAGTCAGTGAGAGGGAGGCTTGGCTTCACTCAAGCTGGTTGTTACCACGTTCTTGGTCAACAAAAAGGACCCACGTGGGCTACTGTATACCCCCCATCCCCCCCGTGGGATTTTCCGACTCACATATTTTAGGTAGATTTCGAAGAAAAATCTACCTATTGCAATGGATACCACTTCATGATTTTCGAAAAATTCTTTCATATCTTTACGTTTCATGCTCCCCTAAGTACGAAACCACCGCCCGTTCAAAAAAAAAAATTGTGATATTTATATATATATATATATATCTTTACCCGATAGCGGCCGTAATTTTGAAGATATTTGAACCAAATTTTATTATGTTATTTCTAGGCCCAATAGTTCGGACAAGTTCGTTAATGGGCAAAATTGGCCCAAGGGGGTGGTCGGGGGAGGGGGTTGAAATGTTTAAAAATGTATATCTCGGCCCCTATGAAGTATAGAGGGAAACTTTGTTTGAATAAATTAGAGTACTCCCTATGGAGTTTACAGTGACACCAACGATTCGGGGGTTCGAGTGAGGGTGGGGGTGGAGGTGGGGGTGGGGGATGAAAATTCGAAACTTTTGAAACCACGTCTTGTGGGGTATCGTTGAAAAGCTCTTGATGAGTACTCTACAAATCAATAAATAGTTTCTTGATAGCTCTCATATTACGCGAGATTTTAATGTTTGAAAATAATAACACTTAAAAGAATTATTATAATATCATAATTTTGTCTTGTTTAGCGGCTTTGCTAATTTTATTCATTGCTGATCTTGCGCACGGCCTCCCAGAATATTATATCCTATTCTTGTTGTCAAAACAAATGATTGTAGGCTCTTCCTCTTTACCGAATTCAGTTCTTATTACTGCAGGTTTACCATGCCAAGGCTAAAGAAGAAGAGTGCTATGCAGCGACAATAAATTAAACCAAAAGCACTTCGAAATCTACCTCCGCCTGTAGGCCTGCCTAAAGGGATTTTTTTTTTTTGGTATTGCCATCTAGTTTCAGGTTTTAGTTGTTTGCCCCTTATCAATTACAGCATTTACCCGGAAACCCCGGAAAACTACGGAAATCCGCAGAAAACTAGTTTGTTTTAATTTTTCTTTGTTCTTTGCTCCTAATATGCCCAGGGAATTTCTGAATCACATATTTTTTGTTGGTATTGCCATCTAGATTAAGTTTTTAGTTGTTTGCCTGTTATCAATTACAGCATATCCATGGAAAACAACGGAAATCCGGAGAAATGATTTTGTTTTAATTTGTCTTTGTTCTTTGCTTCTAATATGCCCAGGGAATTTTTGACTCACATATTTTTTTTTTGGTATTGCCATCTGATTTAAGGTTTCAGTTGTTTGCCTCTTACCAATTACAACATATCCCCGGAAAACCCGGAAATCCACGGAAATCCACTGATTTCTAGAACTCGGAGCTTGTGATCTACAGTCACTGAAACCGTTATTGCGAAGTAATTCTGCTTTAGTTGTGTCCTTTGCAGGTTCAAAAGGGTGAGTATGTGGACTACGAGATATCTGCCATTATTGTGATGGTCACATGCAAAGAAAATGGGAATCATATCTTCTAAACATGCCAAGTGTAGGTCAAAGTTGTTTTCTTTATTTGCTCGCTGAAATCTCAAAATCAAAGACACTTTGTCCATATTACCAATTCAAAATGGTGCTGTTTTACCCAATGTCCCTTCTATAACTTCAGTCAAGAAAGTTTGATAGTGACTGTGGAAGGTTTGGCAAGATAAATTATCATTCACAGATGTCAAATTAGAATATGAAGGGTGTGCTACCTGGTTTTCAATCGCTTTCATCCCTTCAGCAACAGGATTTTTTTCAGTATTCTTTGTCATGCTGTAATATTGGTAAGGGGAAAACAACTGAAAGCTTAAACTATATGGCAATAGCAACAAAAAGTATGTGATTCAGAAATTCCCTGGGAATATTAGTATCAAAGAACAAAGATTTTTAGAAAATTAAAACAAACTCATTTTCTCCGGATTTTCGTGGTTTTTGGAGACTTCCGGAGATATGCTGTAATTGATAAGGGGAAAACAACTGATCCCTCAATCTCGATGGCATTACCAACACGAAAGCATATGAGTCACAAATTCCCTTTGAATATTAGGAGCAAAGAACTAAGATTAAAAAAAAATTAAAACAAAGTAATTTTCTCCGGATTTCCGTGGTTTTCAGGGTCTACGTGGATTTGCTCTAATTAATAACGGGCAAACAACTGAAACCTAAAACTAGATGGCAATACCAACACAAAAACATATGAATACCAGGAGCAAAGAACAACGATTTTCAAAAATTTAAACGAAGTCAATTTTTTCGGAATCCCGTAGTTTTCGGAGTTTTCCGGGGGTATGCTGTAATTGATAAGGGGCAAACAACTAAAATCTTAAACTAGACGACAATACCAACAAAAAACTATGTGTGTCAGAAAATCCCACGGGGGGGGGGAGGGTTTGCTATTGGTAGCCCATGGTCTACCGGCACCCGAGCACGAGCAGTCTTGCTCATTCGGGTGTATTACTAAATGTAATACCTCTTGTAATATCTCTTGTAATAAATAAATAATAAATAAACTGAAATCTTAATCTAGATGGTAATGCTAACAAAAAACATACGAGTCAGAAATTTCCTTTGAATATTAGGAGCAAAGAACAAAGATTGAAAAAATAAAACATTGTCATTTTCTCCGTATATACGTGGTTTTCCGGGGATATGTTGTAATTTGTAAGGGGCAAACAACTGAAACCTTAAACTAGATGGCAATACGAACAAAAATGTTTGAGTCAGAAATTGCCTGGGAATATTAGGGGCAAAGAACAATAAAAAATTTAAACAAACTCATTTTCTCCGGATTTCCGCGGTTTTCCGGGTAAATGCTGTAATTGATAAGGGGCAAACAACTAAAATCTTAAACTAGACGACAATACCAACAAAAAACTATGTGTGTCAGAAAATCCCACGGGGGGGGGGGAGGGTTTGCTATTGGTAGCCCATGGTCTATATAATTCTATTGTTGTCAACATTCTGGAGAAGTTAAAAATGTTAAGATATTCGAAGAGCCTGAAGATTCCCTTTTTTACAGTTACCTTAATTTTTTCAACACAATTTGGGATGTGATTGAGGAGTAAGTTAAGTGTTTCCATCAAGATATTAAATTAATGGAAATAAGGTATCAGGGCAGCTGGAATACTAGTAAGATGGGAGACAACTGCTGTTCACTTCACCAAGAAGTTGAGCAAGCGTCTCACAGGAGAAAAAAGCTATACCAGAAGCTTTAAGGTAGAGAGGGAAAGGAAATGGATATTTTATAACCTATTCAACAAAGAGGTTATCGAGTTTATATTTAGAAAAAAGCTTTTTACATATTGTAACATTCATTTAGTTTTAATTTCTCTGAGAATGTTATAGGAGAAAAATTCCTCCGACACTGGGACTTGAACCCAGGACCTTTGGATATTCGCGCCAATGCTCTACCAACTGAGCTAAGCCGGAGTTCAACTCACAGCGCCGGATGGAACCTCTCTCCTATGACTGATTGCCCTAATGGTCTACCTCACAGACAGACAAGTTATGTCATATGCAGTACTGTGAGGCACACTAATTAGTGATTTTTGTGACCGGGCTCCCACTGTTATTGTACAGTTGACATTCAAGATAGATATATGAGCTTTCATGAACCACAGATTATTGTCTCTGTTGGACATTACATGAGAATGTTATAGGAGAAAAATTCCTCCGACACTGGGACTTGAACCCAGGACCTTTGGCTATTCCCAGTGTCGGAGGAATTTTTCTCCTATAACATTATCATGTAATGTCCAACAGAGACAATAATCTGTGGTTCATGAAAGCTCATATATCTCTTTTTATTTTCTCTAATAAGTTCCGCTAATTTTCAAAGTCACATTGTGACGGAACTGAGAGTGATAGAAAAAAATTGAGGTCAGATATGGAATCAGCAAAAAATAAAAAAAAATAATAATAATAATAATAATAACATTTTAACAAGTTTTTAAAAAGTTTTTTTTTTTTTTTTTTTGGCCTGTGTAATTATACACACACGAGTTCGAGCACTTGCAGAAAGAAGACAATATAAAAGGTAATTCTGCGTTATATCTTGAGGTCTGGTTGCTTTCAGAATATACTTAATTCTAAGACCTAACTTTTAGGTAGACTTTATTTAAATAGGCGCCAGAGGTTGAGTGCGTTGACTAACTGGTGGTCGCACTAGTAGCAACTGCTCTGCATCCCTCAATTTAGGACTTGGATAACTTATAATTTTATTTGCTGAATTTTTTCCTGTCTCCCTTTTGTAGCGAATTTCCTCCATGAACGAGAGACGACTTAATGAGTCTCGAATCGATTACACTGAGGTGGAATCGGATTCTGGCTGGGGAAGTGCTTAAAGTAACTTGAAGAGAGATATCAGTAATGCACCTGACTTCAAGAGTAAACAGCCTACAGCAACACAATCTGTAATAATTTTGTATAGTCTTTTCTATAGTGAAATAAAACGTATTGAAGTGCCATAGTCGTAAAATAACTAGTAGTAGTTGTAATATTTGTTGTAGTAGTAGTTGTAGTAGATGTAGTGGTAGTAGTATGACTTTGTTGTAGTTGTTGTTGTATTAGTAGTAGAAGTATTACTAATAGTTGATGTAGTAGTAGTAGTAATAGTAGTTTTAGTAGTAGTTGTAGTAGTTTTAGGTATAGTAGTAGCAGTAGTAGTTCTAGTAGTAGTTGTAGTAAGTTAGTTGTAAGTGTAGTAGGAGCAGTAATTGTTTCAATAATAGTAATTGTAGTAGTAGTATAGTAGTAGAAGTTGTTGTAGTACTAGTAGCTGTAGTAGTTGTAGTAATAATAGTAATAGGCCTAATAGTAGTAATAGTATTAGTAGTGGTAGTTTTAGTATACCTGTATTATTTGTTGTAGGTGTAGTAGAAGTAGTGGTTGTAATAATGATAGTTCTAGTAGTAGTAGTAGTCGTCGTAGTAGTAGTGGTAGAAGTAGCAGTGGTGGTAGTAGTAGTAGTAGTAGTAGTAGTAGTAGTAGTAGTAGTAGTAGTAGTAGTAGTAGTAGTAGTAGTAGTAGTAGTAGTAGTAGTAGTAGTAGTAGTAGTAGTAGTAGTAGTAGTAGTAGTAGTAGTAGTAGTAGTAGTAGTAGTAGTAGTAGTAGTAGTAGTAGTAGTAGTAGTAGTAGTAGTAGTAGTAGTAGTAGTAGTAGTAGTAGTAGTAGTAGTAGTAGTAGTAGTAGTAGTAGTAGTAGTAGTAGTAGTAGTAGTAGTAGTAGTAGTAGTAGTAGTAGTAGTAGTAGTAGTAGTAGTAGTAGTAGTAGTAGTAGTAGTAGTAGTAGTAGTAGTAGTAGTAGTAGTAGTAGTAGTAGTAGTAGTAGTAGTAGTAGTAGTAGTAGTAGTAGTAGTAGTAGTAGTAGTAGTAGTAGTAGTAGTAGTAGTAGTAGTAGTAGTAGTAGTAGTAGTAGTAGTAGTAGTAGTAGTAGTAGTAGTAGTAGTAGTAGTAGTAGTAGTAGTAGTAGTAGTAGTAGTAGTAGTAGTAGTAGTAGTAGTAGTAGTAGTAGTAGTAGTAGTAGTAGTAGTAGTAGTAGTAGTAGTAGTAGTAGTAGTAGTAGTAGTAGTAGTAGTAGTAGTAGTAGTAGTAGTAGTAGTAGTAGTAGTAGTAGTAGTAGTAGTAGTAGTAGTAGTAGTAGTAGTAGTAGTAGTAGTAGTAGTAGTAGTAGTAGTAGTAGTAGTAGTAGTAGTAGTAGTAGTAGTAGTAGTAGTAGTAGTAGTAGTAGTAGTAGTAGTAGTAGTAGTAGTAGTAGTAGTAGTAGTAGTAGTAGTAGTAGTAGTAGTAGTAGTAGTAGTAGTAGTAGTAGTAGTAGTAGTAGTAGTAGTAGTAGTAGTAGTAGTAGTAGTAGTAGTAGTAGTAGTAGTAGTAGTAGTAGTAGTAGTAGTAGTAGTAGTAGTAGTAGTAGTAGTAGTAGTAGTAGTAGTAGTAGTAGTAGTAGTAGTAGTAGTAGTAGTAGTAGTAGTAGTAGTAGTAGTAGTAGTAGTAGTAGTAGTAGTAGTAGTAGTAGTAGTAGTAGTAGTAGTAGTAGTAGTAGTAGTAGTAGTAGTAGTAGTAGTAGTAGTAGTAGTAGTAGTAGTAGTAGTAGTAGTAGTAGTAGTAGTAGTAGTAGTAGTAGTAGTAGTAGTAGTAGTAGTAGTAGTAGTAGTAGTAGTAGTAGTAGTAGTAGTAGTAGTAGTAGTAGTAGTAGTAGTAGTAGTAGTAGTAGTAGTAGTAGTAGTAGTAGTAGTAGTAGTAGTAGTAGTAGTAGTAGTAGTAGTAGTAGTAGTAGTAGTAGTAGTAGTAGTAGTAGTAGTAGTAGTAGTAGTAGTAGTAGTAGTAGTAGTAGTAGTAGTAGTAGTAGTAGTAGTAGTAGTAGTAGTAGTAGTAGTAGTAGTAGTAGTAGTAGTAGTAGTAGTAGTAGTAGTAGTAGTAGTAGTAGTAGTAGTAGTAGTAGTAGTAGTAGTAGTAGTAGTAGTAGTAGTAGTAGTAGTAGTAGTAGTAGTAGTAGTAGTAGTAGTAGTAGTAGTAGTAGTAGTAGTAGTAGTAGTAGTAGTAGTAGTAGTAGTAGTAGTAGTAGTAGTAGTAGTAGTAGTAGTAGTAGTAGTAGTAGTAGTAGTAGTAGTAGTAGTAGTAGTAGTAGTAGTAGTAGTAGTAGTAGTAGTAGTAGTAGTAGTAGTAGTAGTAGTAGTAGTAGTAGTAGTAGTAGTAGTAGTAGTAGTAGTAGTAGTAGTAGTAGTAGTAGTAGTAGTAGTAGTAGTAGTAGTAGTAGTAGTAGTAGTAGTAGTAGTAGTAGTAGTAGTAGTAGTAGTAGTAGTAGTAGTAGTAGTAGTAGTAGTAGTAGTAGTAGTAGTAGTAGTAGTAGTAGTAGTAGTAGTAGTAGTAGTAGTAGTAGTAGTAGTAGTAGTAGTAGTAGTAGTAGTAGTAGTAGTAGTAGTAGTAGTAGTAGTAGTAGTAGTAGTAGTAGTAGTAGTAGTAGTAGTAGTAGTAGTAGTAGTAGTAGTAGTAGTAGTAGTAGTAGTAGTAGTAGTAGTAGTAGTAGTAGTAGTAGTAGTAGTAGTAGTAGTAGTAGTAGTAGTAGTAGTAGTAGTAGTAGTAGTAGTAGTAGTAGTAGTAGTAGTAGTAGTAGTAGTAGTAGTAGTAGTAGTAGTAGTAGTAGTAGTAGTAGTAGTAGTAGTAGTAGTAGTAGTAGTAGTAGTAGTAGTAGTAGTAGTAGTAGTAGTAGTAGTAGTAGTAGTAGTAGTAGTAGTAGTAGTAGTAGTAGTAGTAGTAGTAGTAGTAGTAGTAGTAGTAGTAGTAGTAGTAGTAGTAGTAGTAGTAGTAGTAGTAGTAGTAGTAGTAGTAGTAGTAGTAGTAGTAGTAGTAGTAGTAGTAGTAGTAGTAGTAGTAGTAGTAGTAGTAGTAGTAGTAGTAGTAGTAGTAGTAGTAGTAGTAGTAGTAGTAGTAGTAGTAGTAGTAGTAGTAGTAGTAGTAGTAGTAGTAGTAGTAGTAGTAGTAGTAGTAGTAGTAGTAGTAGTAGTAGTAGTAGTAGTAGTAGTAGTAGTAGTAGTAGTAGTAGTAGTAGTAGTAGTAGTAGTAGTAGTAGTAGTAGTAGTAGTAGTAGTAGTAGTAGTAGTAGTAGTAGTAGTAGTAGTAGTAGTAGTAGTAGTAGTAGTAGTAGTAGTAGTAGTAGTAGTAGTAGTAGTAGTAGTAGTAGTAGTAGTAGTAGTAGTAGTAGTAGTAGTAGTAGTAGTAGTAGTAGTAGTAGTAGTAGTAGTAGTAGTAGTAGTAGTAGTAGTAGTAGTAGTAGTAGTAGTAGTAGTAGTAGTAGTAGTAGTAGTAGTAGTAGTAGTAGTAGTAGTAGTAGTAGTAGTAGTAGTAGTAGTAGTAGTAGTAGTAGTAGTAGTAGTAGTAGTAGTAGTAGTAGTAGTAGTAGTAGTAGTAGTAGTAGTAGTAGTAGTAGTAGTAGTAGTAGTAGTAGTAGTAGTAGTAGTAGTAGTAGTAGTAGTAGTAGTAGTAGTAGTAGTAGTAGTAGTAGTAGTAGTAGTAGTAGTAGTAGTAGTAGTAGTAGTAGTAGTAGTAGTAGTAGTAGTAGTAGTAGTAGTAGTAGTAGTAGTAGTAGTAGTAGTAGTAGTAGTAGTAGTAGTAGTAGTAGTAGTAGTAGTAGTAGTAGTAGTAGTAGTAGTAGTAGTAGTAGTAGTAGTAGTAGTAGTAGTAGTAGTAGTAGTAGTAGTAGTAGTAGTAGTAGTAGTAGTAGTAGTAGTAGTAGTAGTAGTAGTAGTAGTAGTAGTAGTAGTAGTAGTAGTAGTAGTAGTAGTAGTAGTAGTAGTAGTAGTAGTAGTAGTAGTAGTAGTAGTAGTAGTAGTAGTAGTAGTAGTAGTAGTAGTAGTAGTAGTAGTAGTAGTAGTAGTAGTAGTAGTAGTAGTAGTAGTAGTAGTAGTAGTAGTAGTAGTAGTAGTAGTAGTAGTAGTAGTAGTAGTAGTAGTAGTAGTAGTAGTAGTAGTAGTAGTAGTAGTAGTAGTAGTAGTAGTAGTAGTAGTAGTAGTAGTAGTAGTAGTAGTAGTAGTAGTAGTAGTAGTAGTAGTAGTAGTAGTAGTAGTAGTAGTAGTAGTAGTAGTAGTAGTAGTAGTAGTAGTAGTAGTAGTAGTAGTAGTAGTAGTAGTAGTAGTAGTAGTAGTAGTAGTAGTAGTAGTAGTAGTAGTAGTAGTAGTAGTAGTAGTAGTAGTAGTAGTAGTAGTAGTAGTAGTAGTAGTAGTAGTAGTAGTAGTAGTAGTAGTAGTAGTAGTAGTAGTAGTAGTAGTAGTAGTAGTAGTAGTAGTAGTAGTAGTAGTAGTAGTAGTAGTAGTAGTAGTAGTAGTAGTAGTAGTAGTAGTAGTAGTAGTAGTAGTAGTAGTAGTAGTAGTAGTAGTAGTAGTAGTAGTAGTAGTAGTAGTAGTAGTAGTAGTAGTAGTAGTAGTAGTAGTAGTAGTAGTAGTAGTAGTAGTAGTAGTAGTAGTAGTAGTAGTAGTAGTAGTAGTAGTAGTAGTAGTAGTAGTAGTAGTAGTAGTAGTAGTAGTAGTAGTAGTAGTAGTAGTAGTAGTAGTAGTAGTAGTAGTAGTAGTAGTAGTAGTAGTAGTAGTAGTAGTAGTAGTAGTAGTAGTAGTAGTAGTAGTAGTAGTAGTAGTAGTAGTAGTAGTAGTAGTAGTAGTAGTAGTAGTAGTAGTAGTAGTAGTAGTAGTAGTAGTAGTAGTAGTAGTAGTAGTAGTAGTAGTAGTTGTAGTAGTAACTGTTGTAGTTGTAGTAGTAGCTGTTGTAGTAGTAGTAGTAGCGGTTGTAATAGTATTAGTTGTTGTAGTAATTATAGTAGTTGTAGTAATTGTGGTAGTAGTAATAGTTGTAATGGTAGTTTTAGTAGTTGTTGTAGTACTTGTTGTAGGGGTAGTAGGAGTAGTAGTTGTAAAAACGGTAGTTCTAGTAGTAGTTGTAGTTGTAGTTGTAGTAGTAGTAGTAATAGGATCATCTCTAAGATTTATATATTAACTACACCCATTCCTAGCATTGGTGCTTATTGAAGTTCTACGCACGGATATTGTACGAGCTTATGTCGATTAACAGAAAGAATTACACATATATTTCCTTAAGAACAGTAGCAGTCAATATAAGCAAAATACGAGAGTCATTCAATAAGTAAAGAGACAAATGGCTATAGCTCAAAAATGGTTTATTTCAATCTTTCAAAATTAAGGCTATTTTTCAACATAATCACCCCCCACAGTTATGCACTTGTCCCATCTTTCTTGCAGCTTCCTAATTCCCTTGGCGAAGAATTCTTTCGATTGACCCCGAAGCCACTTTTGCACCGCTTCCTTAACTTCCTCATTGTTAGCAAATCTTTTTCCACGTAGGGCGTCCTTGAGTGGTCCAAACAGGTAAAAATCAGATGGGGCGAGGTCGGGACTGTAGGCAGGATGAGGTAAGACCTCCCAACCCAATTCTTGAAGCTTATCACGGGTCAGCTGGGCTGTATGAGGGCGGGCGTTATCGTGCTGAAGAATGACTCCTTTTGACAAGAGTCCACGGCGTTTGCTCCTGATAGCTGGTCTAACTTTGTGTTCTAGCATCTCAGAGTAGTATTGGCTATTGATAGTTCGCTGATCTTCAAGGAAATCGCAATAGACTGGACCCTGTGAGTCCCAAAAGATGGTCAGCATCACTTTACCGGTGGAAGGTTGAACCTTGAATTTTTTGCGAACTGGAGAGCTAGTGTGTTTCCACTCCATACTCTGCCTTTTGGTCTCAGGGTCGTAGTGATGGATCCAGACCTCGTTGCTGGTCACTATTCTTTCAAAAAAAGCGTCTCCTTCAATCAAACTTCGTTACTTTAAGTCTTGACTAATGGAAAGCCTTGATTCATTATGAGCGTCAGTAAGCTGTCTGGGAACCCATCTGGCACACGTTTTTCTGTACTTTAAATTGTTCTGAATGACATTGTGAACAGTTCCAACACTTACTTGAAGTTCTTCAGCTAACATTTCAACAGTAATTCTTCTGTTATCACGAATAAGTCCGTCAATCCTCGATTCCAACGAGGGACCAGAAACTTCCACTGGACGTCCACATCGGGGTTCATCACCTACACTTGTTCGGCCACTTTTAAACCGATCAACCCATTTGTAAACATTCGCACGGGTCATACAACTTTTACCGTACTGTATCAACATTCTAGACACAATTTCACTTGGTTTTACACCTTCTGCGACTAAAAATCTAATGACTGAGCGCTGCTCTTCTAAGGTGCAATCTTCTAGTGGACTTGCCATGGTGAATTGAAAATTTTGAGGTTATGTTGACATAAAATGATGAAACAGCTGATCAGAGCATATCCCAAGGTTGCCAACTAACACCCCTGAAAAGATTGTACACATTCATTGAATAGTTTTAAAATTATAGAATTTGTCTCTTTACTTATTGAATGACCCTCGTATATCAATTCTTTCGCTTTCCATAGCCTACAGCTATGCCAACAAATTACAGCTAAAACCTTATTCAGTATACGAACGTTTGTTAAATTACGTGTATTTGTTTGAGCGTTACACAAAAGTTGAAAATCCGATTCACTCGTACATAAATTAATATTATTAATCGTTTTATTATGTAAATGGGCCACGTTACGGGCGATGATTGCACAACCAAAAATAGCCTATATATGAATGACAAAAATAAAATGAGGTAAACTGATGTAACCAGGTGCCAGAAAGCTTTTGTTTAATCAGTAATAATTGCAATTATGATACGCTGAAAATAAGTTATTTTTGTTATTGATTTCGTAGTTAAGCTCGATTCATTAAGCAGGGCTTGCGGAAAAGAACAAAGGTCTAGTTTGATAATCATATGTGAAGCAATATGTAGGTAGTGTTATTTGTCAAAGCTACCTGTATTGCAACTTCTAAAGCCGTATATGAACACTGTAAAGCAATATTTTGTCATGAGTACTGATTTGCATTCGATAAATTGTGTCTAACATATTACCATAAAATAGGGCATTACTCCGATACCAGTGAACCCATTCGATTAAAAATCAATATGCTTCTTCCCATGAACGTTATAAATGCGTATACCAAGTTTCATGAAAATCCAATAAAGCATAATTGTGTTATCACGCGTATAGACACATGGACGGACAGACAGACAGACAGACGGCCAGACATTTTCCCGTCCCCCACAAAATCTTATAAAGTACCATTCTGGTACTTAATAATTGAAGCAGTAATATTAACAGTATATATATCGATGGGTGACAGGCAGAACATCTTAAGCGCCATTTACATTTTTTTTTTCAGGAGGAGCAAAAAACGTTTTGCTTAATATTTATTAAGCCAAACTGAATAAAATTTTGTCAGTATACAGCTGGGAGGAGCAGAGTTACATATACATCAGCGTTGTTTCTTGAAACTGACTATTACTTGCCGAAAAGGTTCTTAAGTTGTTTTTCCGGTAACTACATTGTTGGTATAAGTTATCTTACAGTTACTTGAGATGTTCTGGCGGGCATAGTTTTCTTCAGGCTAGTACTCAAGATGTTCTGCTGGAGTGCACTTAAGGGTATAATTTTCCTACGTAGTGAAGAAAACTATGCCCGCCAGAACATCTCAAGTAACTGTAAGATAACTTATACCAACAATCTAGTTACCGGCAAAACAACTTAAGAACCATTTCGGCAAGTAATAATCAGTTTCAAGAAACAACGCTGATGTATATGCAACTCTGCTCCTCTCAGCTGCATACTGACAAAATTTTATTCTGTTTTGCTTAATAAATATTAAACAAAACGTGTTTTGCTCCTCCTGAAAAAAAAATGTAAATGGCGCTTAAGATGTTCTGCCTTTCACCCATCGAATGTAATGTTCAATCAAATAAGCAATACAATCTCGCACACGACTAAAATAAATAATGCTAAATGGAATCCAGAAGGCGCGCGAGGTCCGCAAAGCGAACCAAACCATTGTTACGTCACATTACATGTTATAATTAGAAATAACTCTAATTTACTACATAGTATTATTACTGATTCTTAATATGATTGATTTTGACTGAAACAAGGAGATTTTAAGCACCCTATTAGAATTAATTATAAAAATAATAAATTATCTTAAGCGCCAACGTTCAGAATTAGTCCCGAAAGAATTATCTTAAGAGCCAAACATTTTATCTTATGCGCCACTTTGGGCTGGCACTTACGATAAAAATGCGGGAACAACTCGTTCTTTAAGATGTTTTGCCGGGCATTAAAATAATTACTTGGTTCTTAAGATAAAATACACCAGCATTTTTCTCCCGCCACAGAAGGAGTTCGTGCAAGATCTTTTGCCAGGACGTAAAACACAGTTGCCTCTTTCTATTCATGTTAAAAAGTCAATTTTAGAAAAAGTGGCGGTTAAGATGTTTTGCCTTTCACCCATTGCCTATCGTTTGCTAGGTTTCGAACGGGTACCGCTGCCGACTTATTATTTAAGTCAAATCCCGCCAAGGTATGGAAACAATGGAAAGATAGGAGGAACGGGTTCAAAATGTTAGAATAGTTCTCGGAAAGAGCCTGTTTCCACTACCGTTTGAAAGTGCAGCGCAGGCTATGTATAGCTCATTTATTATAAGCTATACATAGGCTAACATGTCAATAGAAATGTATGTATATCAATACTTAGATGGCCTATTGATATGCCTACAGATCCTAAAACATTATACAGGGTGTTAAAAGATTACGTTTACAACGTTTCAGGGATGATAGACGATGTAAAATCAAACAATTTCTTTAGATTGTATCTTCTACACGGATATTAAAATTGTGATCAAGATCTTACAACATTTCATCTCACAACTACAAATACAACCGGCGAATATAAACAAGATAGACACTGTTGACAGTTACTTATGGTTACATAGGGATATATAGACATACTTAGTGGTAATAATAGAACCACAAAGGATATTTGATATTGGACTATCAGTTAATTTATACTGCAATCTGTAATAATTTATAAATATTTATATGTATATGTAAATATATTTATTGGTTTTCAGGTTATAATATGTTGTGTCTTGACATTGTAAATATCTCATTTAAACTTTTAATTGTCTTAAGAGTGTAATAGTAATGTACATTTGTATTAACTGTTAAAGAACTTTAAGATTTTAGATCATAAATAGTGTCAGCCAATATTTTTTACATGCAAGTAAATACCAGGATATTATCACAATATTAATCCAGCAAATAATCGAAAACTATTCTAATAAAAACCGTGTATCTAGATATAAAATCTACCTGTAACTTTAGGTTTGTGGTATAAGGTGGAACATTGTAGTATGAGTAGACGTTTTATGAATATTGAGACCAATCACTCTCAGATTGAGACCGAATACGTCAAATTCCTTGTGTAATCACCAGGGCTAGGATTTATATGTAATTACATATTTCTTAATTTCACATATAGACACATTTTTTCACTTATCTCCATCTATTATGTTGTCCTCTATTCAAATTAAACAAATTTATTTTACATATTTTTCCATATTTCTGACATTAGTACATATTTATATGTAAAGTAAATATTTGTCCATATTTAGTGATTTAAATGCAATATTCGTACATATTTCATTCTTAAGAGTAAAACTATATAAAATTGTCGTTTTCAGTGGCAGAAAATATGGCAGCACAGGATAAGTTTACAGTTATGTACAGAAATGAATGTGTGAAAAATTATTTGTGTTACATTGAATCAAATTTTTGTAATATAACAAAAATAATTCAGAAACTACAAAATAATAATCTGACATCTGGAAATATTGACATTGTGAAAAACATGATTCATGAACTCAAATGTATACGTGGACATTTAGCCGATCTTATGAAATGTAAAGTGGACAATGTGTTTTCAAGAAATCCAGGCTTTGAAGAAATGTGTAAAATCAGTGCAATCTTAAGTAGCTCGTCAAATGTAAAACTAGAATCAGTGAATTTTAAACACGCGCCAATCACTTCATGTGCAGTAGAACGAAGCTTTAGCCAATACAAATCACTTTTGAAAATTTAAAACAACATTTTGTGGCATACTGTTATGGTAGCAGAAATAATCAATGAATGAATACAAATAAAGTAAGTGATCTGAAAAAAAAAATGAATAATTTAATTTATGAATCCAGTATTTGTAATGCATTTTTATAGGTTCTAAAAGTAACAAAATGTAGTGTCCAGTGGTTAAATTTGTTTTGATGTCCATATTTTACAAAATATATTTGCATATATATATGTACGTATTTTGACATTTTTAGTACATATATATGTACATATTTTAACATTTTTAAGTACATATAAATCCTAGCCCTGGTAATCACCCACAAACAATATGTCGTATCATATCATACCAACCAATGGAGTACCAATAAAATGTAGATGTAACTTTTTTATTTTTCAGAATTTTACCTACTCCGAAAATATTTTGGCAGTGTCAATACAGTTTAAATCACACAAGAAGCACAATACAAAAATAAAGTATTGCACGAACACTGTGCTACTCTAGATATCGACACAAAGAGAAAGGGCACGAGTCCTCAAAACTGCAAAACTGTGATTGTGCTCAGAAAATTATTTTTAGGGGTGAAGCCATCATTGTGCATTGGAGGGACACATGTCGTTCTAATCGACATTGGTGTATGAATATAGTGAATTTTGCGTTCCCTAAAGAAAGGTCTCATGTGCAGGATTTGAAACCTTTGCAGTTGGTGTTGTGCGATTACGTTTCCTTTTTTAAATTTTAGTATGTTTCACATTGTGTCTGGCAGCAGTGAAATAAATGCTTGTGTTTCTGCAGCTTTACATGGTGTAAACTTTAGTAAGATTCATTTTTCTGGAATTTAAAGTATAATTTTAACTGAATGCATAATGAAGAATAAACAAAGTAATTTTAAAAACAAAAAAGAAAAAAACATTGCCCACCCAACATCATGGAAATGTAACTAAACAAAAGTGACAAAATTGAAAGGAATGGTGTACACGAATTTCAAAGGAAATGTGATTGCTACTGCAAAACTGTCCCTGTTTTTAGGTTATCTGTAGATATTCTGATATTTTTGGGTAATATACAGGGTGCGGCATTTAAAGTTTCCCATTTTCAATACCATGTAACACCTTTATTTAACAAAGAAATAAACTACACTGAACATTTTTAAATGTCTTACAGTCTTGGATTTACAATTCTAGCCTTACTTTTTGAATATGATTTCCTTGAGATGCCCTATATTAACTTTAACACATTGCTGCAATCTGCCTCTTACACTGGCCATTACGCGGTGTGTGTTGTCTTGCGTAACATTTGCAATTTCCTGCTTAATTGAATTTTTAAGACTGTTAATGTCAGGGAGGGCATGGGCGAAAACTTTAGACTTCAGATAGTCCCACAGAAAAAAAAATATCTGGTGCAGTTAGGTCGCGAGATTTGGAGGGCCATTGGATATCACCAAACTGGAAAGAATTTGGCCGGGGAAAGCAGCATGAAGGGTGTCCATTGAAAGATGTGCAGAGATGTGCAGTATGTGCTACCCTGCAATACCATCCTGTTGAAATCACAATCTCTCAATATCCAAGTTACGATGTGTCAATTCTGGCAGGAAGAAATTTGCAACATGTGATTGTAACGTTCAGAGTTAACAGTCACCGACGCACCATTATCACTCTCAAAGAAATAAGGGCCAATAATACCCTGTGCTGCAATGGCACACCACACCACGACCTTAGGACTGTGAAGTGGCAGCTCATGGTTTATGCGTGGATTTCCAGGAAATTGCAAATGTTACGCAAGACACCAACATCGCCTAATGGCCAGTGTACGAGGGAGATTGCAGCAATGTGTTGAAGTTAATGGAGGGCATTTTAAGGACATCATATTAAAAAAGTAAGACCAGAATTGCAAATCCAAGACTGTAAGACATTTAAAAATGTTCAATGTAGCTATTTTTCTTTGTTAAATAAATGTGTTACACAGTTTTCAAAATGGGAAACGATAAATGCCGCACCCTGTATATTGAAAATTAGGATTGCAAAAACACTAAGTATAATATTGTCGTTTCTACCCTCAAACATTTCCCTGCTATCCTTCGTAGTAATCTGTACTCTCTACAACAAATTTTACCTTAATTTGCTTTTAAATCACAATTACCACCTATGCTCAGTATTTAAAACATTAGAAATCTAACCTACTTTAAAAACATAACTTATCTTATACGATATTTTCCCGGGCTACTAACCAGGTGGTGAATTGGATTAATTCCGACGTTTCGAAGCCAAACTGAGGCTTCATTGTCAAGGAGAATGAAATGCCGGGATTAGATGGCGTGTATTTATAGGACTGCTGTGAATGGGGACATCCGGATTGGAGAAAGGATTTGTTGAAGACCAACCAATCAGGAAACAGATGGGTGCTGTAAGAACAGGAGGGAAAATTAGAGAAGTAGAATCGGTCCAAATAAGGGCCAACGGTCAATAGGTAGTGAAAATAAATTATTATTATATAGGTGGTGGTGGGAACGAAAAAAATTGAATTGTTTCCCTTTTTTCCAATTTTTTCTCGTTCCCACCACCACCTATATAATAATAATTTATTTTCACTACCTATTGACCGTTGGCCCTTATTTGGACCGATTCTACTTCTCTAATTTTCCCTCCTGTTCTTACAGCACCCATCTGTTTCCTGATTGGTTGGTCTTCAACAAATCCTTTCTCCAATCCGGATGTCCCCATTCACAGCAGTCCTATAAATACACGCCATCTAATCCCGGCATTTCATTCTCCTTGACAATGAAGCCTCAGTTGGCTTCGAAACGTCGGAATTAATCCAATTCACCACCTGGTTAGTAGCCCGGGAAAATATCATATATTACCAGCACCAGGAAAAATTCAAAGCACATAACTTATCTTATTGTAGTCAATATATATATATATATCTAAAGCTACTAGTCTAGAGGTATAAAAACTTGTGTACATACATTAAATTAGACATGAGTATTACTAAGAATTCTTAATACTGTTAAGAAATGTATTTACAGCCCATAAAATAAAAGTATTATACTAAAATGCCGATATTGTCCTCTTCCTACTACGCGTTTTGATGCTAATACATCATCTTCAGGTCTATAATAATAAAAATACATGACATTAATAAGGTGTTATTGGGAATATTCTATAAGATTTTCTGTTTCTTTACTTAGAAAGTTCTGCCTGAATTGTAGCATTTGTTAAGCTGTGGGCTGGATGTTCAGCCTTCTGTCGGTATTTATCTTAATATTTTATTTCTTATTTTTAATTTTTACTTGGACTACATTTTCATTTTGACATTACGTAGTACGAAGAATTCTACAATCAACACATTAAATGGCCCACAAGTGAAATTAATGAAGGTGAAGATGACTGGAGATCATGGCAAAATCAACATTAAGGGTACATGTCCAAAATTAAACTTGTTTAATAGAAGACTTTAAACTTAATTTAATTAATTGATCTTACACCACATGAAAGTTTAAAGTAAGAAAAACAAGTAGTGAAAAAATTATTGAATTAAAATAAATTCTGTAAGGTGTATAATGTTTTCTTCAATTTCCCACAACTTTTGAAATTAGGACTTAGGACCTTTCTCTTTAAAACGATTATTCTCAGAGGAATTCATATCATAAAGGTGTCGCTAGCTGACAGAGCGCGCATGTCATGTGATTCATAGCTGTCACGTGACGCAGCAAACATCACGTCGGGATCTGCGTTTTACATTACAACTTCAAATGACTAAAAACACACAACTATATTAACTGCCTTGCAGAAACTAAACGTGTCTGGTTTTTAAAGTATTTGAATCCTTATTAATGTTTACAAACAAGTTTACAGTTAATTTGTGTCACATGAACATATTACATAAACACTTTTCTCTTCTCTTTTTGAATGTGACACACTATGAACTTTTGTTACTGGTACAGAGGCGACCTTCGACCGCATTATCGATTTAATAACACTTACTTACTCACTTACTTACTCAATCGCAATATACAATTCCTCAGAAAACTAGAGGAACATTATCTATTTTATGGAACCCTATTCTGTACTAACTCCATCCAATCATCCCTCGCAAATCCTACTTCCCTTAAATCTATTCTAATATTGTCCTCCCACCTACGTCTAGGTCTTCCAAGTGGTATTTTCCCTTCGGGTCTCCCAATCAATATTTTTGAGATATGTCTATCCTCCTCCATGCACGCAACATGTCCAGCCCATTTCATCTTCCGTTATTTAATTACCCTTACTATATCCGGTGACGAGTACAGGTTATGAAGCTCGTCGTTATGCAGTTTTCTACAGTCCCCATTTTCACCTCTCTTAGGCACAAATATTTTCCTAAGCCCCCTGTTTTCGAACAATCTCAGATTATGTTCTTCCCGACCAGTAAGCGGCCATGTCTCAGATCCATACAGTACAACCGACAGGATAATGGTCTTATAAATTTTAATTTTTAGATTTCTGGACAGAAGACGAGAAGATAAGACTTTCCGAAGCGCATAAGAACAAGCGTTTCCTGGCCATGCCATGGTGACAGAGACCCACCCTTAATATATACATATATATATATAGGCTATATTTATATATACCTTTACACATACATATATACGAAGCTTAGATCCGGCTTAATAATAATAATAATAATTATTATTATTATTATTATTATTATTAATTATTTATTTATTTAGCGTGCTAGAGGCCTTCACCTTCCCTTTATCAGGATTCGAAAATAGTATATTGCGATACAAGTGCCGTAAGGCACGTTTACGGGACGAGGAAACACGCCTCGGGTTTTTAAGTTTCCGAGACCCGTAAATGCCTTTACGGCCCGTGTGTTGCATGCTATTTTTTGCACGATGATTATTTATATCAATTTAATTATATTAATTGTGATATTACCTGAAAATATTATGTAAATACATTCTTGAAAATAGATGTTTATTTCAGAAAGTGATTCGCATGTGTTTGTTGTTATGGGAACCGAATATTTGTCCTGGGGGCCGTGTCCATGAAGGCTTGTATTATGAAGTGTATCGTAATGAATTATGACGTGGCGCTTGGACCGTAAGTAATTTTTTGCACTCCTTAGCTAGTAAGTGTTACTTACGAAAGTTGTTTACATGGATCGTAAGTTGACATTCCGACACAGTCTTGTTGCTAAGGGCGGTTGCGATGAGGTTAAATTACTTACGGTCCCACTGTTATTGTACAGTTAACATTCAAGACAGATATATAAGCATTCATGAGCCACAGCCCGGTCACAAAAATCACTACTTAGTGTGCCTCACAGTACTGCATATGACATAACTTGTCTGTCTGTGAGGTGGACCATTAGGGCATTCAGTCATAGGAGAGAAGTTCCATCTGGCGCTGTGAATTGAGCTCCGGCTTAGCTCAGTTGGTAGAGCATTGGCGCGAATAGCCAAAGGTCCTGGGTTCAAGTCCCAGTGCCGGAGGAATTTTTCTCCTATAATATTCTCATGTAGTGTCCAACAGAGACAATAATCTGTGGCTCATGAATGCTTATATATCTATATTCCTATCCTAGTTGTGTCCTGTTATTATCATGATTTTAGCCACTGCTTCCTTCCGTTGTCTATCGTTCAGTGACTTCCAGGTATCTCGTATGTTTCCCAAAATTTTCCCTTTTGATTTCATTGCTAATTCTGTTTCATAGGTGTCCAAGATTTTCCTATTAACAAGTTTCTTAAGGGATGTTGGTAGAATTGGTTCCTGCCCAAGTCATTCCTGTTCCTTGGTTGGCTAATGAGTCAGTTCGTTTATTCATTATCTTCGATTCCTACTTCTGAAGGTGTCTATTGGAATACTACCTCATTGTTTCGACTCATGAGATATTTTAGAACTTGTTTTATTTCAGTTATCTCTGTTGTTTGTGATTGGTGGTTTAGTCTAATGAGATTGTCTGTTTCCCTGCGCTAGAGTCTAAGCATTACAGATTTTTGTATTACGAAGGAGAATCAAATGAAAACCGCGTTTAACTTTTTCCCACTATTTTACTGCAGGAAGAATGTTTCCTTGTACAGTCGGTCAAATAAAAAACGTCGGGACTAGTATGCAGTTAAAATTTAAGTTTTAACGCATTAGTTCACAAGTTTCCTATAAAAAACATAAAATGCAGGTCATTCTCGGAACATATGAGGCCATGCGACAGGAGGGAAAAAATGAACAACTAGGGAAGAAATGAACAACGCGGAAAGCGCAACACACGATATTCAACTTAATATATTGTCATAATTCATTTTGCTTTGTGACATGGCGCCATATACAAACGCTAGCTTCAGAGAAAGTGTAGTTAGGGCTGTAATTGACCTGCATTTTTCGCCCTCTGAAGCAGCGAGAAGGTTCCATATTTATGAAAGAGCAGTTCAGATGTTGGTACTTCACTATAATGCGACCGGAAGTTTTCATAGAAAACGTGGATCTGGCCGGCCGCGTATTTCGATGGTAGATTGGTTGCAGAAGTTGAACGTAAGTTGTTGATTTTGCACTACAAGTACCGGTATTATAAAATAAAATCTTTAAAAAATGCTTCTTGAATAAACATATTCCTCGCGAATTTATTCATTATTATTATAAGAATTTCCATGCAAGAATATGGCGTATTTGAGGCATATAGCCACAGCCTTCTATACATGTTTTTTTTAACAAAACTGACTAAATAATCAAGAAAATACATGGACAGAGAAGAGGCAGGTGTGAACCTAACCTTAAGTCTTCCTGTACATGCGCATATGCTCGTTCGTGATACTTTATGAAATACCACCCGACGTGTTTTATTTGACCGACTGTACATTATTTTCTACATAGTCCCCTCCCAGTTCAATGCATTTACGCTATTTGATAGGAAGAGCTTCGATACCGCGTGAGAAAAATTATTCTGGTTGGAACTGTACCCACTTCTGCACCATCGGTTGGACGTCTTCATCAGATTTGAACTTCTGCTCTCTAAGGACATCCTTTAACGGAACAAAGATTTGGAAATCTGATGGCAACAAAGCGAAGTAGGTTGCTGAGAGCAGGTGTTTTGCTTCAATATGATAACGCCCGTCCTCATTTTGCTCGTGGAACCATGAAACCATCGACGACATATGCTTGAAGTGCATCCCACATCTGCCATACTTTCCAGGTTTGGCACCATCAGATTTCCACATCTTTGGTCCATTAAAGGAGCACCTTGGAGGGCAGAAGTTCAAGTTTGATGAAGACGTCCAATCGGCAGTGGATGAGTGTCTACAGTGTCAACCGAAATAATTTTTCTCACGCGGCATCGAAGCACTTCCTATCTGATGGTGTAAATGCATTGAACTGGTAGGGGATTAGGTGGAAAAATAATGTACAAGAAAGCAGTCTTCCTGCAGTAAAATAGTGGGAAAAAAAATTGCGGTTTTCAATTGATTCTCCTCGTACCACCAATAGAAACCTGTCAAAAGATGTTAAGTAACTTAGAACCAAACATACCCATAGGTATTGGTAAACAATAAATTCGTCAATTCCCTGAATTATATGGATTTACCTTAGCAGCTGAAGGTGGACAACATTAGAAAAATATACTTTAGACACTGTTAAGGGGAGAAATTCATGAGAAATATCCAGACACGAAATAGTAAGAGTATGCAGATGGGTCACAAATTAACGATACTTCCGGGGCAGACTATTCTCACAATATGCCCAGAGTAAAACTGCAGATGTCTCCGTATTTTCAATTAGTACACCTGCAGCATCTCATGTAGGCTAATAGATCTGCGATGTGGCTACTAAATGTCTTGAAAAGAATTGCAGGGGATTCTACAGTGACACGCTGTAATTGATGTCAGCTCTTGAGGAAGTGCGGATAAAAACTGTTTTCTTTCCGCCTGTTGTAGTGGAATAACAAGAAGTTTGATTCATGGATCTCAGAGGTCAGAACAGCAGACATCTTATAGAGTTCATTAAAGTAGAACTTCCGTCTTAACAACAACATCAAACAACTGGGTTAACTTAAAGTTGAAATTTTATTACTAGTTGTTTTATTATGACTATAGTTATTATTTTATTACTATTATTACTACTGTTATTAATATCATTATTCTATTGGTTTACGTCGGATGCGATTTCTCACACGTTCAATTAACAGTGCTTTAAGAAAATAAATTTAATTTGGTACTGTTGTTTGATGCCATCTAAAGTTACTGTAGCCTATTATCTTACCTTTCTTTCTTGTGCTATGTCGAAGGCTTCATGATCCATTACTATACAGAGTGTTTATAAAGTCACTTACCATTTTTCACTTAAACACGTTTTTATAGACTATAAACAACATGAACATACATTTAGACACTTCGAACACAAATTCAATACATTTCAACGTGATGTCCCTGGAAATCTAAGCACAAGTCCTATTATTCTTCTATAGCCCGAAACACCCTTGCTAACGTTATCTGTTCCACAGCGGCATAAATGCGGGTTTTCAATTGTCCGATCTAAGGATATGTGAGTTCTTGATTTCTGAAAGGACAGGAATGACACACAAGTCATAACACAAGAGCTAAACACAATATAGTCACAACTCATTGTAATTATGTTAAAACTCAAAACAGTTTCAAAAATGTATCGATTAGGATGTTCAATTCTCTACCTAACAACATGAGAAGGCTACCGATCCATAGTTTCAAATTGGCCATTAAAACGTTTATATTAAATAACCCTATGTACAGTGTTAATGAATTTTATGATTTTATTAGTGACGAATCATAAGCTGATGGAGTGCTGATGTATGTTGGAATGTTTTATATTTTATTTATAATACTATATATAACCTGTATGGACATTTGTAATGCTCCTGATGAACTCAGGAGTTTGCTGCAAATAAAGATTTGATTGATTGATTGAAATGGAAAGGGAATGTTTGAAAAGTGCTCTTTCCTCTTTTTTGCAGTTATTGTTGCGGGTTTGTCATGCCAAGGCTAAAGAAGAAGAGTGAAATCTAACTCAGCCTATAGGCCTGACTAAAGGGATTTTTAAAATTAATGTGGCTGCCCCTATGAGGCTCTTGAACTGCTATTTTATAAACTTATAATGGAAAATTCATTCGAATTGTGTTTCCCAAATGTAGAAATAGTCTTAATAATGTATTACTAACTGCAGAGGAGAACTTTCTTGTTCGACATTAAAGCGTATAGAAAGTGAGTTAAGTATCACTACCTCACTTTAATGAAAATTGAATGCAATTTACTTAGAGGAATTTATTTGCCTCACATAAAATCGAGAAAAGTTTGTTTGCAAAAGTTGTGTTTTATTTTATTATCATACAAAACCTAGGGCCTCTTCGTAACACAAGCTACAGGCCCCGCGCTGGTTCAATCCGGTACTGGGAATACCGACTCCGTTGCTCTGACGCATTTGGGGTTCCGCAACGAGGTCAGCTTACATGACAACTCTAGAAATCCTAAGTAGTAGAGAGATGGTTGCGTATAGGCCTAATGTGTAGTTTAGTGTAGTGTAGTGTATTGTAGTGTAGTGTATTGTAGTGTAGTGTAGTGTAGTGTAGTGAGTGGAATGTAGTGTAATGTAGGGTAGGGTATTGTAGTGTATTGTAGTGTGGTGTAGTGTAGCGTAGCGTAGCGTAATTCAGTGTAGTAAGTTTAGTGTGGTGTAGTGTAGTGTGGGTTTTGAGTAATCGTGAGGAGGGGAAACCGGTGCCCGCATTTGCCTACTCTTGTCGAAAGACACCCAAGGACTAACAGACATAAAAAGTCCCCACCTGACGGACGAATTGTCTTAACGTCATACTCTTTGCTGAAAGGTACACTGGTAATAACCCAGGTAGGTATATTTGATAAACAGATTAGAGATTAGAGGCTGTACGCTATCATCATACCGAAATCCAGCCCTCAGCTCAATACTGGGAATCGAACCCAAGTTGCCAGGTTAGAGACAGGCAGCGGACACGTATGATACATGCCTATTGTTCTGATCCAATTTGAACGTTATAATTTTGCGTATGATAAAAGAGTGGAACGGGTAAGTAATTAGGTAGTCTTCGAAGAAAAATCTACCTATTGGGATCGGTACCGACTTTCGAAAAATTCTTTCATATCTTTTTGCACTCCTTAGCTAGTAAGTGGTACTTACGAACGTTGTTTACATGGCTCGTAAGTTGACATTCCCACACAGTCTTGTTGCTAAGGAGGGTTGCGATGAGGTTAAATTACTTACGGTCCAAGCGCTACGTCATAATTCATTACGATACACTTCATAATACAAGCCTTTATGGGCACGGCCCCCAGGACAAATATTCGGTTCCCATAACAACAAACACATGCGAATCACTTTCTGAAATAAACATCTATTTTCAAGAATGTATTTACATAATATTTTCAGGTAATATCACAATTAATATAATTAAATTGATATAAATAATCATCGTGCAAAAAATAGCATGCTGCGCCTCGGGTTTTCAATCTGTTTCCTCGACCCGTAAACGTGCCTTACGGCACTTGTATCGCAATATACTATTACGTGTCATGCCTCCCTAAGTACGAAATCACAGCCCGTTCAATTTATATATATATATATATATATATATATATATATATATACGCTAGCGGCCGTAATTTTGAAGATATTTAAACCAAATATGTTATTTCTAGGTCCAATAGTTCGAACAAGTTCGTTAATGAGCAAAATTGGCCCAAGGGGGGGTCGGGGGTTGAAATTTTGAAAAATTTATATCTCGGCCCCTATGAAGTATAGAGGGAAACTTTATTTGAATAAATTAGAGTACTCCCTATGGAATTCACAGTGACACCAATGATTCGGGGGTTTTGGGGGTACGAGTGGGGGCGGGGGATGGAAATTCGAAATTTTTGAAACCACGTCCTGTGGAGCATCGTTGAAAAGCTTTTGATGAGTACTCTACAAATCAATAACTAGTTTCTCGATAGCTCTCATATAAGGCGAGATTTGAATGTCTGAAAAAGTGCTCTTTCCTCTTTTTTGTAGTTATTATTGCGCGTTTGTAATGCCAAGGCTAAAGAAGAAGAGTGCTACGCAGCGACAATAAATTAAACCAAAAGCACTTTGAAATCTACCTTAGCCTGTAGGCCTGCCTAAAGAGATTTTCTTTTAATTTCTACCCAGCGTTATTTTCATTGCATGCTTTCACCAATATATTAGACCCATCTGTAAGTGCTGCAACGTATGGTCCATTTATAATGTTAGAGAGCAGATACTCGAAAACAATCGTTCTGCTAAAATGTTTTGAAAGAAAAAAGTTATATAATATACCGAGTTTTATTGATGGAATTTGGAGAGTCGGGGGATCGCACTAAAGCCCGGTATCTAGTAAAGAAAGAAATATCGTGTGAGGGGGAATTGGATAAAGATGAAGATTTAGCCCTGGTCTGTGCTGTATGTAGCTACAAATCGAAATAAAGGACGCAGAGAAAACACTTGGAAGCTTAGGATGGTCTTACAACACCGAGCAGAAAAACATTTATCAATTTCAAGAAAGCTATTTTTCAGGATGCCCCTTCCCCCTCTCTGGAGCACGTGTCTGTCTCGCTTCTCTATTTTCTTACCTCATTTCCATTCATCTCTGTAGCTCTGGAGATGAAGCAGTACGTACAACCACAACACGCTTTGTCTCTAACTTCTAACTTACTTGTTAAGTAGTTTTTATTCCAGAGCAAATTAGTCTAGACTCCGCAACTAACAAGATGTACTTTAACGTTACGTTTTTAACGTAAAAAGGCTGGTGTGTTACGCTCACATATTTTTCTCTACTTTTAAGTACAGGCAACCTAACTCGCACATTCTGAAATGGAATAAAATCAGGTAAACTGATGTAAAAAAGTGCCAGTATGTTTTTGTTTAATCAGTTATGACTGTAATTATGATATGCAGAATATGTTTTTTTTTTCTAAATTGATTTCCAAGTTAAGTTCCAGATTTATTCATTAAGCAGGGCTTACGGAAGAAGAAAGGTCTACCATCTCGGCCACCTGGGTCATTTTAACGGTCTAGTTGGATAAGAGTATGTAAAACAATAGTGTTTTTTGTCATAGCTACCTGTATTTTAATTTCCAAGGCCTCATAAGATCACAGTAAAACAATAGGCTATGTTGTCAAGACAACTGATTTTCATTTTTTTTAGAAATTCTTTCGAATACGTATATTGCCATAAAATAGGCACTAAATTGAGCATTACTCCGAAACAGATCAACCGATTTTATCCATTATGAATAGACGTCTTCCCATGGACATTATAAATGTGTATACCAAGTTTCATAAAAATCCGGTAAAGCGTATTTGAGTTACCGCGTCTTTAAAATATACACTAAATTGGGTTTTACTCCGGTACCGGTCAACAGATTAGGTTCAAATTCAATAGGGAACTTCTCATGAACGTCATAAATGAGTATACCAAGTTTCATGGAAATCCGATACAGCGTATTTGAGTTATGGCGCCTTTCTATTAGAAAGGCGCCATAATCTATTAAAATAGGCACTAAATTGGGCATTACACCGGTACCGGTGAACCGATTTGGTTCAATATCAATAGGGTTCTTCCCATGGACATTATAAACGTGTATACCAAGTTTCATTAAAATTCGACAAAGCGTATTTGA
This sequence comes from Ectobius pallidus, assembly GCA_964059195.1. Lineage (NCBI taxonomy): Eukaryota > Metazoa > Arthropoda > Insecta > Blattodea > Ectobiidae > Ectobius > Ectobius pallidus. The sequence goes on along the minus strand of CAXKWD010000004.1, from coordinate 182,857,390 downwards.
GTTATCGCGCGTATAGACACACGGACGGACGGACGGACAGACAGACGGACAGACATTTTTCGTCCCCACACACAATCTCATAAAGTACCATACTGGCACTTAATAAGGGCCTTTTCACACTGGGTCACTTGTGACGGTCATCGCTAGTATTGCGAACAGTAGCCACATGATAAAACAATTTGTAATCGCTTTTGACATCCCAAATGGCAGGTCGACATTCCACTTCACTTATAAAATCTTCAGTATTATTCAAATCTTATGGCTGAATAACTAGTTACGCCGAGCTCGATTGTACAACTGAATTATCATATGTGTAACTTATACAACTTGCATTATTGGCAACCATAATAAAAGGAACCGTCACAAGTGGCCAAGTGTGAATGCTCCCATTTAAACCAATGCTTCTTCGCCGGTGACCGTCACAAGTGACCGAGTGTGAAAAGGCTCTAAGAGACCATATTGCAGAGAGTTCATATTCATTTGCCCCAAATTCAATCTAAGCTGCATTGATCACTTTGCAAGTCTTTAAACCTGAGGCAGTGCAAATGACCACTGATGAGTTTTTTGAAGCGAAACTTCTTTAGCCGCGGTAGGGAGTAAATCGAGACCTTGTGTAACGCTCAAAATCGTCACGAAATTAATGTCACACTCAAAACCGTCACGAAATTAGTAAGGTGTGACGGAACGGATTGCACAGAAAACAATGAACTCAACGATTAGGAGTAATCAACTGCTATACGATTTAAAGGACAAAATAAAATACTCAAAGGGGAAACTAACGATAGAAGGTGATGGAAAGGAAATTTTTCAGACCTAGTACGAGGATCTGCAAATGGGAATAGTAGTAGTAGTAGTAGTAGTAGTAGTAGTAGTAGTAATAATAATAATAATAATAATAATTATAATAATAATAATACTTACTTGCTCAATGACAATAGACAAATCCTCAGCAAACTAAAGGAATATTATCTATTTAACGGAACTCAGAGGTTCATTACCGTGCTTAAAAAATAACAAAAAATAAAAAATCATAGATCCAAAATTTTAAAAATTCCAAAATTCAAAGATCCAAAATTAAAAAGTCCAAAAATACAAAATTTTAAAAATCCAAAAATAAAAAATTCAAAGATCCAAAATTTGAAAAATAAAAATTAAAATATTCAAAGATCCAAAGATAAAAAATCCAAAAATCCAAAATTAAAAACGTCCAAAAACCCAATATTAAAATGTCCAATAATCCAAAATTGAAAAAATCCAATAATCAAACATTGAAAAAACTTTAAAAATTAAAAAAACAAGTTTCACTTTTGTCGCGTGGTGTTCCACTCAGACTTTTTTTTAACAAAATGTTTCTAATAAAAGTTTTAACTCTTAAAAGACCACGTGAACAAGATTAAAAGGAAATCGATAAAGATCCGTTTTCAAGAAAATAGTGGAAATTGTCATTTTCTTAACGTATAGTGGATTAAAAATAAGCAGAAATTGTGATTTTAGATTCCGGGAATCTCAAAAGTTGTATTTATGCTAAAACCTCGACATGAAAATTCAGGGTACAACAAAATACTTCCTCCACCTCTAGTACATATGGTACTTACTTACCTACTCAATGGCAATAGACAATTCGTAAGTAATCTAGAGGAATATTATCTATTTTATGGAGGTTCATTGCCGCGCTTACCTGAGCCTGTAATTCAACCCAATTCTCTGCTGACTCCGTCCAATCATCCCTCGAAAATCCTACTTCCCTTAAATCTATCCTAATATTGTCCTCCCACCTACGTCTAGGTCTTCCAAGTGATCTTTTTTCCTTCGGGTCTCCCACTTAATTTTTTTAGATATGTCTTTCCTCTCTCATGCGCGCAACATGTCCAGCCCATTTCATCCTCCGTGATTTAATTACCCTTAGGCCTACTATATCCTGTGACGACTACAGGTTATGAAACTCGTCGTTATGCAGTTTCATCCAGTCCCAATTGTCATCTCTCTTAGGCCCAAATGTTTTTCTAAGCCCCCTGTTTTCGAACACACTCAGATTATGTTATGTTCTCCCCGAAGAATAAGCGACCATCTCTCACATCCATTAATACAACCGGCAGGATAACAGTCTTATAAATAACTAGCTGAAAATGCCCGGCGTCGCCCGGGCTTTGTATTTTGTAATTTGAAATTAACTTATGGAGGACTTTCGATGTTGAAACTCTAGGTCCTGATATAATAATGTATGTAGAATTCGAAATGAGGAAGAACAACAAATGGCACTCAGAAAACGCTAGATATAGCTTTTTATGGTTCATAGAGGATGTCGAATGCTGCATTCCGTTGCTTCTACTCATCATGCCTGGGAGGGGTTGAAATAAGAAGAAACATAAATTACATAAGATTGTATTGACTTGACGGAAAATTTTATTTCTCATTCTCATGTTACAACCCTTTCGGGGCTGAAATAAAATAGAAATGCAGTATCACTTTCATACTTTCCTCCCCTAAAACCCGGGACATAATATACTGCGAGTATAGGACTCAAAATGTTCCATCCCATGCTTAGGGCCTATGATAAATCTCAACTAATACAAAGCCTAGAGCTATGGATAACTGACTATTTACCGACTTCTGATATAGCATACTCACACACTTAAGTTGCTCCTGCAATACGACCTCTTATTCTAAATCCAAATGTGAAGTGAGAAAATATTTCTTATGTCGAAGGTAGAGGAAGTTATGTGACTGCATCACACTGTGCTTTATTTTCGTGGATTTCATTTTCAGTGATTATTTTCGCCAATATATTACATCAATGGAATCATAATTCATTAAAGTCCAGCATTAAATAGTCGCCAAGGCCCTATGTCATCACAGTAAACAATTCACTGTTGTCATGTGAACTAAACAGCAATTCATTTTTTTCAGTACAAAATTCTCAGAAATTATATAATTTTCAAGGGAAGGAGTATTTTGTTTGAATTTTAATGTTGACCGCTATACTTTCCAGGCTTAACTGGGTATGTGTGCAAAATTCCGTGTAAATTGGTAAAGAAATGTAGATTTGTATAAGGAACAAACATACCCACAAACACACATTCGACTTTATATAATAGATTATTTTCAGATTTGTGGACAGGAGACGAGAAGATAAAGACTTTCTGAACTGCATAAAAACAAGCATTTCCTGATTTTAGTCGTTACTTAACTTATGTCTTAATATTATCTATGTCTGTAATTATTACTCCCAGATATTTGAATTTTTTCACTTGTTCGAACGATTTACCATCTATTTTAATATTTTGTAGAGCTTCATTTTGACGTTCCATGACCGTATACTTAGTTTTTTTCTCTATTAATGTACCTATGGTACAGCAAGAAAAAGGAAAAATGAATAAGGCAAGCGTACATTGGTGAAAACAGAAAACAAATCATTCCGGATGGAAACCTCCATATGTTTGATTTTGATGGGAAGTAGTTTTGATTCGCTATTCAGGAAATATAATGCTCCGTACGGTAGCGGTTTTTAAAACACGATGTAGGGGAAATTTTAATGTTTCACCGAAGGGTTTTTTCCAAAGCTTTTAAAAATATAATATTAAAATTGATCATTTCACAACAGCTATTGTCTTTTGTGTTCAATTTGTTTATACTCAATTATTGTTACAGAACTTCTGAGAAATGGGATGGGAAAGTCGAACAAAAATGAAAGAAGAAGAAGAAATTCAGCATAAGAAGGGAAGTAAACATAATTTTACGCATCTATCATGAAACCCATTCTCCAAACAATGTTTTTCCACGACCGGAGATACAGGTTACTAAAGCGGAAGAAAAATATGACACCGTCGCCGAAGGAAGTAATGTAGTTAGGCCTACTTCTCTCCCTATAAAAACATATCATTATTACCAAAATGCCAACTTCTACATGTTTTATAGCGATCTAACCTTAACGTACAGTGGTATTAATCAGAGGTGACAGTCCAAGCATGGATACGCAGTAGGTGCAGACGAGTCTATTAAATATTCGTACTGCGTAGAGGGGTGTATGGGTCAATTGTGTCGTTGCTTTCAATGCGGTAAGACCATATAATGTAGTTAAGAGACAATAGAATTTGTTTCAATAGCTTCTCCTCTTTAGTGCAGTTGAACATTCTTACCCTTACCCATGCTTTCTTCCACATGCATCAATTCCCCTCACTCGCATCTGGCTTTTACCTCTGATTAATACTAGTGTACAATAAACTAATTAGGGATTGGGATTCACCATAGCATACCTAGTTATGTTAAAGCTTATATATATATATATATATATATATATATATATATATATATATAGCCTATGTATAAATATATACACAGTGCACGCCGCTTAATGTGATCACTTCGAGTCGCAGCTAATATGATAATATTAACCGATTGATAACAATATCGGAGGAGGTTAAATGGAGGTTATTAATCCATATAAAATATAATACATTTCTAAACAGAATTAAAATATTTATTCATAACTGGGAAGCAATAAACCACTCATTGGCTAATACAGTTACACACTACAACTATTTTCTCAACCAGTAACAAATTGTTTTTGCTTTGCTTTAGGAGTTCATTAACCAATACTCCATACTCAGTTACGAGTTACGAGTGATTTTGAAAATCTACACTGATCTGTGAACATCGAGTAGCAAAACATCTAATGCCTGTCTGTTCAAGTCTTTTCATTTTACACTAGCCATCATTGCATGACAACACTCTTATCTTCATAAATCAAAAAGCTGCAGGTTAACTGTGGGGTGAAACATGTTTCATTGCTTAAAAGAGACAGTTAGATAATGCCTTGTAAACTTAAAAATTTTGTTCCTTACTGGATCATTACAAAAAACTTATATAATCTGGATGTAGGAACGTTATCATTTCGATTTACTTAATATTATGACAATTAAAATAATAAGAATCGTAATATTTTGTTTAAAAAGTTATGAATGTCATAATTGTGTTATGTCCCCATAATGTACAAATCCTAATACATAATTTAAAAGAACTTTGGTAATTTTATTAACATAACACATGGGTTCCATCATCTAACAACAAGAACAGTTCTGATATTTCGTGATTACCATAACGCGTTGTAATCACATATTAAAAGAACTACGACAAAAATTTCCCTTTGTAGCCTGTTAGCTCAAGAGCCTATAAGTTATATGTTTCAAATTTGCCTCTGTGTTAATTGGCGCAATCCGCCATTCATTCCCGCGTGTTTTCGTCATTTCCTGTGTGGGCACCTGCTTACGGCTTCCCCACGCCAGTTAGTCGTGATCAAGATGCAGTAGCGTACAGGCATGTGTTTCGATTGCTCCCATCCGCTGGACAATATTCACTCTGTAAGCTTAGTACTCATCTTATTTCCACACCATTTCGCTCCTTAAGTATTGGGCAGCGCGCGTGTGAGATTCCGGGACTCATATTGTATTTCGGTGCAAATTACAATTATTCCCATTGTGTTAATGGCCTAGTCGCCACGTGTGTTCGTAACAAAGAAACTTGGTACTAGCGCCTATAGAATCTACTTGGCGGGAGTGATGTATGGCTCGTAGCAACAGTAACTGTGTCTAACTACATTTATAAGTATCATGTATTAAGTGTTAATATAATTTCAACTATTCAGAGTTCAGGCTTCCTGAATATATCGTATTGCAACGAATTCAAAATCTAAATCCTCTCGGCATATATGCCGTTAATACCCATATTTTGGTTCCTCCGGGCAGGGTTTTGATTTTGCAACAATTTTCTGAACATTGAACATTATTCAACGTGTGTGGACGTTCGAATTACTTCGTGGTCTCTCGGGTTGTCGTGGCGCGTTTCGGCTTTGCTGATCTGACCTTCAACTGCCTCCAGTGCTTCGCGACAGCTGGGCTGCTTCTGCGCGCGTGATTCATGGTCGCCCGCCGCCTCCAGCGAGAAGCCAGTCACCCGCAGGTACAGTGGACTGCCTAATCACTTTCTAATGTCAATATAAAATAACTGTTTCGTCTCAACATGGAACAACAGGATTTTAAGGCTTTGGTCAGACGTCGAGGTGTCAGTAAAAGAAAGTTTACACTGACACAGAACTTTCTCAACGACATATCTGAAGATGTTAGTATATTTCTGATCAAAGCGCATTATGAAAAGTTATTGGATGAAATTGACAAGTTTGAAGCTGTGCAAACGCAGATTGAATCTTTGGTGGAAACTGATACAGAACTTGATACTCACATACAATATGCAGACGAGGTATCAAGACTAAATATTGATCTAAAAGCAAGGTTAAGTGAGTTAATGCATGCTCGTGAGCCTACTTCAGTTAGTGTCAATTCAAACAACAGTGACACACGACAAACAGTGAACTCCAGTGCTTCGCAGACAAGCAATGTGATAAAATTGCCAACGATTCAGCTTCCAGTGTTCACAGGCGACGTAACTAAATTCAAGCATTTTTATGATACATTTTCCAGTTTGATTGTAAATAATAGTGGTTTATCGCCCATTCAAAAATTCCATTACCTCATTGCTTCCGTAAAGGGCGAAGCTCATATGTTATTACAAAATTTGCCGCTGACAAGTGATAACTTCCAAGTTGCCTGGGATATATTGTGTGCAAGATACAACAACAAAAGGTTAATTGCTATAGCCCACATTAAGCACCCTCTGTCCCTACCTGTAGCGCGACAAGAAACGTTTGCAGACTTGAGAAGCTTATTGAACCAATTCCAAAACAACTTGCATGCTATTGAAGCGTTAGAATTAGAAGTGCCACTTCATGAAGTCATTCTAATGCAATTGTTATTGGAGCACCTTCCAGACAGCGTGCAACGTGAATGGGAATCCAAAATCGATTCTCAAACCTTCACTTCGTTAAGTGAGCTTGTGTTATTTCTAGAAGCGAAGTCTCATTCTCTAGAGGTGCTGTCGAACAATTCCTGCAACAGGTCCAGCCCATCAAAACCTAGAAGTGAACGTCGTGAGCCTAGGAATCAGCATAGTGACAGTCGTCAGTCATATGTGTCGACAACTGAACAGTTATGCCCTCAGTGTCAAAGCGGCCATAACCAGTCTAAATGTAAACGGTTCCGTCAGTTAAGTGTTGAACAGCGATGGAAGGTTGTGAAAAGCAAGAATTTGTGTTTCAACTGCTTTTCTAATACACATCGAGTGAATCAGTGCAACGTATCTTCATTTTGCAACTGTGGTAAGGTGCATAGCAAGATGTTGCACAGCAATGGTCACATGAGAACGGTTTCGCACTCCAGTGAAGGCAGTGATACAGTGAATAACAACAGTACTGATGCGCCTGCGAGTTATTGCTCAGTGAAAATAAAGCCAGTGCTCCACGTCTTACTTGCGACTGCGAGGGTCGAAGTGCAAGACAAGCATGGTAACTATGTACAGTGTAAGGCCCTTTTAGACTCTGCCAGTCAGGCCAGTTTCGTGTCTGCGGATCTAGCGAGGCGTCTGCAACTTCCCACGATGACAGCTGATACGCCTGTCAAAGGTATAAATGGTACCTCATCGAATGCCAGCCATAGTGTTAACATTAATGTGAGATCCATGATTTACAATTATCGGAGGAATCTGGATTGCCTAATCCTTCCTCGCATAACAGGGAAGCTACCTGCAGTCCGAATTGATCCAACCTCATGGAACATTCCCTCGGACATTCCATTAGCCGATCCTAGATTCAATATCCCTTCTGAAATTGATTTGCTTATTGGAGGAGCATTATTCTTCGAGCTATTCCATGGAAAGATCTTAACCAATCCTGGGTTCCCTACACTGATTAGTACAGAACTAGGATGGATATTGTCTGGAACCATTCCTAAATCCTCTGTTAAAGGCAATCTGGATGCGGGTTCCCAGCACAACTTCTTCATCTCTACGGACAATGTGGACATGCAGCTGCGACGGTTTTGGGACCTCGAAGACTTTCCACAAAACATGTTAACACAAGAAGAGAAACGGTGCGAACAGCATTATGCAGAGAACACCACTCGCAATGACGATGGTAGTTTTATGGTACGTCTGCCAATGAAACAGGACAAAACGTCATTGGTTGAGTCCAGACAACAAGCAGTTAAACCTATTGAATCATGGCCCAAGCAGCCTCAGCAACTTAAGCTGCAAGACATGGGTAAGCAGCGTGACACAGTCTGCCTAGTCACACAATCCAAGGAAGACTTTATGCTACGCTTTTCCAAGCTGACACGTTTACAGAGAGTTACTTCGTAAATGCAACGCTTCATAAACAACTGTAGATGCCAAGCTAATCGTCACGGCCCTCTCACAGTTGAGGAAGTACAACAAGCTTTGTTGCTTTGTATAAGAATAGCTCAGCAAGCAGCCTACTCTCACAAACTGTCCGATCTTTGGAGCAAGATGCAAGTGAACGCCAAGAGTTCTCTCCATTCCTTGGTGCCTTTTGTGGACAAGGATGGCCTACTCCGAGTGGGTGGACGTTTGGAGAAAGCTGAGTTACCACGTGATGCACGACATCAGCGTATCCTCCCTCCAGGTCACCACCTCACTAAGTTGATAATTGAATCCAAGCATCTGTGACTGCTTCATGCATCACATCAGCTGCTTATATCTTCTCTGCGAGAACGATATTGGATTCCTAGTGTACGTAGAATTGTTAAGTCTACGCTACACAGATGCCTAACTTGTTTCAAGTTGAAGGCCAAAGGTGCTCACCAGCTGATGGGCAGCCTACCTAGCTACAGGGTGACCCCTGCTAGAACATTTCTACGTTCTGCGGTTGATTACGCCGGACCGTTCTTCATAAGATACGGCTCCCCCCGCAGCAAAACGCAAGTCAAAGCGTGCATTGCTATCTTCGTATGCTTGGCTACGAAAGCAGTTCACATCGAGCTGGTTTCAGACCTTACTTCTGATGCCTTCATCGCCGCCCTGCGCAGATTCACATCTCGTAGAGGACTTTGCAAGGAAATGTTCATCGATAATGGGACAAACTTTGTTGGTGCTAACAACAAGCTGCGCGAGCTGCGTCTTTTGCTTCAGTCCAGCACCCATCAACAAGTCCTCCAAGGCTACGCATCATCTAATGAATTCACATGGCATTTCATCCCTCCGAGCTCCCCTCATTTTGGAGGCCTCCACGAGGTGGCTGTCAAGTCCATGAAGTTCCATTTACGAAGAGTGATGGGTAGCCAAGTGTTTATTTATGAGCAGCTTTTTACAGTTCTCACCCAGATTGAGGCCTGTCTAAACTCTCGACCTCTCTTACGCCTAAGTGATTATCCTAGCGACTCATCCTATCTATCTCCTGGACACTTTCTCATTGGTGAAAAACTCACAGCCCTTCCTTCTCCTCCTAAGGCAGAGAATGTCTCTCATGTTGCTAAATGGCACCAGCTACAAACCTACATACATCATATATGGCAGCGTTGGTCAGCTGACTACCTACATTCCCTGCAGCAGAGGCAGAAGTGGTCTGCGTCCAGCGAAAATATTCAAGTTGGTACTCTCGTCCTCCTGAAAGAAGATAATTCTCCACCGCTCCAGTGGAAGCTGGGAATCATCTCATCAGTACATCCTGGTGACGACGGTCTACTGCGTGTTGTGACAGTGCGTACGTCCAACGGTGAATGCAAGCGGCCTATTGTAAAAGTGTGTCCCTTGCCCAATCGGTAGAGTTTTATGTAAAATCTATCAGTAAAGTGTAAATCTATCAGTAAAGTGTAAATCTATCAGTAAAGTTTTATGTAAAATCTGTCGATTTTAGGCGGGAGTATGTTAGCTCAAGAGCCTATAAGTTATATGTTTCAAATTTGCCTCTGTGTTAATTGGCGCAATCCGCCATTCATTCCCGCGTGTTTTCGTCATTTCCTGTGTGGGCACCTGCTTACGGCTTCCCCACGCCAGTTAGTCGTGATCAAGATGCAATAGCGAACAGGCATGTGTTTCGATTGCCCCCATCCGCTGGACAATATTCACTCTGTAAGCTTAGTACTCATCTTATTTCCACACCATTTCGCTCCTTAAGTATTGGGCAGCGCGCGTGTGGGATTCCGGGACTCATATTGTATTGCAACGAATCAAAACCTAAATCCCTGATTCAGCGTCCTACAGTCCTAGCTTTCCTTGTTTAGTTTTAAGTGGTTTAAATAACCTGGTCCTCCGAAAAACCTACTAGTTATCCTATCATTTGCTCCTCTCGGACCGGATATATACCGCTTTTATCCTATCATAGCCGTTTTCAGCAGGCCGAAAGGCGTCGTGGCCATTTTTTAAAGTATCACGACTCGTCCTTCGCGTTGTGGGTGAACTTGAGAAGCCATATCGCGCTGTGGCCAAATTCATCTTTTGGTGAACATTTTCGGTCTTTGAGCCTATGAAAATTTTAAAGAACGCAAACATATTTTATCGTATACTGGATATGCTATGTCATCATTCGGCAAAAAAGTTCTATACACTGATGCCTTCTTAATCGTTTATAGGCTTTGTATTCGTTGAGAAAAAGTTATACATATATATATATATATATAATCAGGGTGGAAGTCGTAAAAGTGCAAACATTTTGACAGTGTGTTCCTTGGGTAGAATACAATACAAAATGCTAATAATATTTTGTGATTAAGTGCACGATTACTGAGATAATGAGTCCTAAAACGTGTGAAATTTGGTAATTGTGAATAGACAAACGGACGAAGCATAGGCCTGACTACTGGAGCCAGGGAAAGCAGAGTATCAGCTCTAGCAGCGCTGCCATACGTCGTTATCTGAATTAGTGTTAATATTTGTATTTCATTTACATGAAAACCATCAATTGTATATCGAAACTGCAAAGGAAAAAACATTCCTAATAGATTTATTTAATTAAATCCTTAAAAATTAGGATAGTACGAATGATACTTATCGAGTAAAGCAGGAGTAGGCCTATACATTTTAGGCCTACAAGTATTCACTATCCACCAACATGTTATTTGCATTTTGTGTTGTATTCTACCCAAGGAACACGCTGACAAAATTTTTGCACTTATATCACTTCCACCATGTATATATATAATGATTATTATGTATTTCCCCCACACAAGCTCACAACGGTTGAAGTCAGGGTATGAATACATTATTGTTTTTCTGTTGGTTGTTGTAACCAGCGAGACATAGGTTTTGCATATTCATGAGCTCCATGGTCAGTCGTATTTAATTATCTAATGTTGCTGTTGGGGAATGTAAATAAAACTGTACAAATATATATCTCGAGACTGTGTTAATCCTTTTGACTGGAAATAGCTGTAAATGTTTCATTAAATCAATAGGAACTGTGTTACACGAATTCAGATTAGAGTATATACACTCTTCGATAAGTAGGGTAAGGTAAGGTAATTTGCGAGTGTAGGTTATTTGGTGATAATACTTGTACAGCTGTCGTTTTATATCTGTGCCTCTCGCCGACCGTTGGAATTTTGTTACAAGTGCTTGTGCGGGAGCAGGTAGTCCTTGTATTCCAATACAAAAAACATCCAGCTCCCTATCTAGTCAGTGCTTGTCCGAGCTCAAATCTGTTCACATCTGCTGCCCGTTGTAAATTTAAGAAATGTTTTTGTGCACGCTAGTAGAATCGAGCCTCTCTCTCTTCTCCTACCAGGAAATAGTCACGTGACAGACCGGCAGAGATATAATACGACGTCTGTAAGTCATGCCACCTTATAATACAAGGTGCGGGAGAGGAAACGGATATTTTTAATAACCATAATTCAGAAGATTTTCAAAGAAAATTTAATTACACAGGAATGAAGCTTGTATAATGCAGTTTCTGTTGACTATGTCATTACCTCCGAAAAATAAATGCCGTAAAGTGACGCAACAATGGAATTATCGCCCGTTTTGGCGACATTCATTAGCCGCCTCGCTCCCCTGACTTGTCCATAAGTGATTATTTTTTGTGGGGTTACCTCAAATCAATGGTTTACTTAAACAAACCCCGCAACATCCAAGAACTAAAAGAGTTCATTCGTGTAGAAATCACTAATGTGGAGGAAGAAATGTTGGGAAGAGCAAATCAGAATTTCGAAGCGAGGTTACGAGTGTGTATTCAGAAAGAAGGTCGTCACTTGATGGACGTTATTTTTCGGAGGTAATTCTCAAATAGTCAACAGAAACTGCATTATACAAGCTTCATTTCTGTGTAATTAAATTTTGTTTATCTTGAAAATCTTCTGAGTTATGGTTATTTCAAAAACATCCGTTTCCTCTGCCGCACCTTGTATATATATATATATATATATATATATATAATGTCATGGCTCGCGGTGCACATCTTACTTCCTTCATCCTCATACCTCTCTGTTAATTAAAACCTACAATTCACTCATTTCCTGTAACTGTGACAAATATCAGTAGATATTAGAAAAATTTAGCAGCAGGTTGGCACTTCTTTGAACGCGTCTTTTTATTTCATTATTTTTCAAAGTGTGATTCAGCTTAATAACCAATCCGTGTTTCAGTAGGCCTTCATAGCTTATAGTAATCCAGTTAAGTTATAGCGATTTCCTTATTTTATTTGCAGAAGAAAATTAAAAAATGCAAAACTGGTGTTAGTACTCTGTCCTAAACCAAAGCTTTCGCCGTCAGGTTGACCATTAACCTTTCCACAACTGATTTAATTAAACATTATGATAATATTATAGGAGAAAAATTCCTCTGAAACTGGGACTTGAATGCAGGACTTTTGGCTATCCGTGCCAATGCTCTTACCCACTGAGCTACGCCAGAGTTCAATTCACAGTAATTTTCTCCTAATATTATCATGTATAGTCCAGCAGAGACAATAATCTGTGGTACCTGAATGCATATGCATATATCTATACATATTATGAATTATACAGGTAATATTGAGAATTTATGAAAGCAAAACGGGTGGATGGTAAAAAATTATTCTCATAAAATAATATCCCCGGCAGGTCCCATATTCCGGATATACACGTTGCGAACTGTTGGGGCATTCATGAGTCAAAGAAGTAATCAAGCCAGAATAACGGATGAAGGAAACTTGTTGAAAGTGAAATGAAATCCAAACTTTAAAATTTAAAAAAGATATAAGAACCTATTTCCTTTCCAAAAGCTATCATTAACCTTATTAATAAACTTCATTTTCCGATACGGGTTATAATAGTATAATCTTGATAAAATTTCCACCTTAATCCTTAACATAAAACTTATCTGGGTCCAGTCATAATATCACTTTTCATAAGATAAAACACAAATATATAAAAGCACTCAGTGTATCAGAGGAGTGTGGTGTTGACTACTACTCAAGACGGAACTGAGGATGGCGCATCGTATGCGCCGAAATGCATATTCTTTTAAGTAAATGACACATCTGGAGTCCACGCAGAAGAAACCAACTTTCATCTTCATAATTGTCAGGGTGCGGCATTTATCGTTTCTCTTTTTCAAAACCATGTAACACATTTATTTAACAAAGAAATAAGCTACGTTGAACATTTTTAAATGTCTTACAGTCTTGGATTTGCAATTCTGGTCTTACTTTTTGAATATGATGTCCCTGAGATGCTCTCCATTAACTTCAACACATTGCTGCAATCTCCCTCGTACACTGGCCATTATGCGGTGTGTGGTGTCTTGCGTAACATTTGCAATTTCCTGCTGAATTGCATTTTTAAGACTGTTATGTCAGAGAGGGCATAAGCGAAAACTTTAGACTTTAGATAGCTCCACAGAAAAAAATTTGGTGTAGTAAGGTAAGGAGATTTAGATGGGCATTGGATATCACCAAACCTGGAAAGAATTCGGCCCGGGAAAGCAGCATGAAGCAGCATGTTCATTGAAAGATGAGCAGTATGTGCTACAACACCATCCTGTTGAAACCACAATCTCTCAATATCCAAGTTACGATGTGTCAACTCTGGTAGGAAGAAAGTTCGCAGCATGAGATTGTAACGTTCAGAGTTGACAGAAACCGAAGCACCATTATCGCTCTCAAAGGAATAAGAGTCAATAATACCCTGCGCTGCAATGGCACACTACGACCTTAGGACTGTGAAGTGCCCGCTCCTGAAATATGCGAGGATTTGCAGGAAATTGCAAATGTTACGCAAGACACCACACATCGCATAATGGTCAGTGTACGAGAGAGATTGCAGCAATATGTTGAAGTTAATGGAGGGCATCTCAAAGACAAGATATTCAAAAAGTAAGACCAGAATTGCAAATCCGAGACTGTAAAACATTTTAAAATGTTCAATGTAGCTTATTTCTTTGTTAAATAAATGTGTTACACGATTTTGAAAATGGGAAGAAAATAAATGCCGCACTCTGTAGGCTACTATAACAAAAATATTTTAATGTGCTTTTATATATTTGTGTTTTATCTTATGAAAGATGATATTGTGATTGAACCCAGATATGTTTTATGTTAAGGGTTAAGGTGGAATTTTTATCAAGATTTTAATATCATTAACCTTTTCACTACTACTGAAGAGTTGCTCCCTTGTAGATCTGTGCATATCCAGATAAAATATGATTTGTGAAATAATATTATCTTGCATCCAATAAAATGGATAACAGTTAACCCTATAACTGGATAGTGACGTCATTTTTAACTAATAATCCAATTATTTGTTGGTATCCAGTAAACTATTAAACTGAGTTAAGCTGGCGGACCACGGGTTGCCATGATACCTGCCTTGTTTACCGACATTTAATAACACTTGCTTCTCACTTTTCACGTTTATTACCATCTCAAAGGTATGGATATTTTGTACTTTGCTAACGCATGTCGAATCATTTTGAAATTCCTGTTTGTAGGTAAATTTTCCTTGGGTTTATAAATAATCATTACATGATAAGCCCTGCTATCGCGGGTTAGTTGTGGTGGAATGGAGCTGTATCTCGCAGGATTTGTAGCGTGTAAACTCCAATTCAACACGCACACTAAATTTACCACCAAATGAAAGATCCTAGAGGAAGGGGCGACACATTTGCATGCTGTATTCCCTTTGTATAAAGAAGATAACACTGTAATCAAGATATTACGTTTGCAATACAAAGGTGCAACAAAAAATATAATAACAGCATTTATATTTTAAAATCAGCCTGTTCTCTGTGCTCAAATGAGAAAATGAGCGGAAGCTGTGCGATTCCTGTTGTTCGTTCATCGCTTTTGTAATATTCATGTAAAGTAACGCTTACAATCAGGTTTTTGCTAGCATTAATACCTTCCCTGGCATGAATACGTGTTCACACGTAATGTTTTTCCTCTGCTCCAAAAAGCTTGTTTAGTGTGAAATATAGCAAACATCTTTTTTCTAGAAAGATCAATGGGATTTTTAGTACTCTTTGTGGAATTATGATGCATGGATTATTCATCCCCTTAACGAATTATGGGTTACTTTTACTTCTTTTTGCATTTCAATAGGAATCAATTATCTATGTTACATTTCTTTCGGTATTGTTTCCCGTTCTTGGATTTCATTATATTTGTACAATAAGCAATTTACTTCTTTACTATGCCGGTTATGAATGTTATTTCTTTTTAAACTTTTCGTCTTTCTGAAAGTTTCACTCCCTCGTAAACGACGACATTATAGAGTCTCTACGACTCTACACGGGCTGTCACACTGGAGCGATTCAGCGACAGCGACCGACCGATATAATGAACCTGTAGACAGCAGAGAATACCAGTCACATAGCATCCATCGCCAGCGATCAACAACGAGCGAGAGGGATCAACTATTCTGTGAAATCAAACTTGTCCTTTTTCAATCGACGGTCGATGGCAAATGGTGGCAGCACTCGGAAGCTGCGTACCCACCTGTATTTCAGAATTGATGCTGGAAGATTTAACTCACACAATAATGTCGTTTTAGACTGACATTTGAATTAAATAGAATTGCACGAATCAATTAAGGCACCTGAAACGATATCTTCTTAAGTAATTTTATTGTACAAATACAATAATATACTTCAAATTGTAGCGGTGGGCGATCGAACTACAACAAACAACAAACCTCTTCGCTCGGCCGAAGCTTGAAGTAAACAGATGTAGCCTGAGATAGTAGGCCTAATTATTAAACCCTACATCCCAACACATGTAGTAGGATATTGTGCAGGAGATAAGCAGACGCAGGCCTAATAAGGTAATAATGATGGGTGATAGGCAAAACATCTTAACCGCCACTTTTTCTAAAATTGACTTTTTAACATGAATAGAAAGAGGCAACTGTGTTTTACGTCCTGGCAAAAGATCTTGCACGAACTCCTTCTGTGGCGGGAGAAAAATGCTGGTGTATTTTATCTTAAGAACCAAACAATTATTTTAATGCCCGGCAAAACAGCTTAACGAACGAGTTGTTCCCGCATTTTTATCGTAAGTGCCTGCCCAAAGTGGCGCATAACATAAAATGTTTGGCTCTTAAGATAATTCTTTCGGGACTAATTCTGAACGTTGGCGCTTAAGATAATTTATTATTTTTATAATTAATGCTAATAGGGTGCTTAAAATCTCCTTGTTTCAGTCAAAATCAATCACATTAAGAATCAGTAATAATACTATGTAGTAAATTAGAGATTTCTAATTATAACATTAACACTGTGACGTAACAATGGTTTGGTTCGCTTTGCGGACCTCGCGCGCCTTCTGCATTCCATTTAGCATTATTTATTTTAGTCGTGTGCGAGATTGTATTGCTTATTTGATTGAACATTACATTAGATGGGTGAAAGGCAGAACATCTTAAGCGCCATTGACATTTTTTTTCAGGAGTAGCAAAACACGTTTTGCTTAATATCTATTAAGCCAAACTGAATAAATTTTTTTCAGTATGCAGCTGGGAGGAGCAGAGTTACATATACATCAGCGTTGTTTCTTGAAACTGATTATTACTTGCCGAAAAGGTTCTTAAGATGTTTTGCCGGTAACTAGATTGCTGGTATAAGTTATCTTACAGTTACTTGAGATGTTCTGGCGGGCATAGTTTTCTTCAGGCTAGTACTTAAGATGTTCTGCTGGAGTACACTTAAGGGTATAATTTTCCTATGTAGTGAAACATTTACATGAGTTTCAATAGTCTGGGATGTTTGGTAAGGAATTTTAAGTTTCTGGGATAAAATAAGACGTATTAACCCTTTTTAATGATAGTGTTCACATAACTAGCCTATACATATTTATGTTATATATACATTTATATATTTATTTATATTTATTTATATTTATTTATATATACATTACTATGTTTGAAAGAAAAATTAATCATAATTCAATTTAAAGTTACTTATTTATCGTCCTCATCGGTTACTGACTGGACATTCTTCAATCGTGATTAATGAAAAGTTTTTCGTTGCAAAATATTATAAAATACATACAACTTGTAAATAGAATGCAGTATGTTAACAATAGAATTAGATTACAGAACTAAGTTAATCACAATTATTTTTAAATTTGCTTATTCGTCCTCATCAGTTTCTGGCAATTAGTCTCTAACTGAGTGTTTGGTGGTCAATGAAAGGAGTTTGCTCTAAGGGTACTATACCAAATAAATATGGACAACTTCATTTCTTAATATTGTCTGTATTTTGTAGCTTCTTGCTTTAGTGTTTTAGATTTTTTTATTATAAGTTCAATCACTTAAATGTGTATAAGCTAGTTATGTGAACACTATCATTAAAAGGGGTTAATACGTCTTATTTTATCCCAGAAACTTAAAATTCCTTACCAAACATCCCAGACTATTGAAACTCATGTAAATATTTCACTAAGTAGGAAAATTATACCCTTAAGTGTACTCCAGCAGAACATCTTAAGTACTTGCCTGAAGAAAACTATGCCCGCCAGAACATCTCAAGTAACTGTAAGATAACTTATACCAACAATCTAGTTACCGGCAAAACATCTTAAGAACCTTTTCGGCAAGTAATAATCAGTTTCAAGAAACAACGCTGATGTATATGTAACTCTGCTCCTCCCAGCTGCATACTGACAAAAATTTATTCAGTTTGGCTTAATAAATATTAAGTAAACCGTTTTTTGCTCCTCCTGAAAAAAATGTAAATGGCGCTTAAGATGTTCTGCCTGTCACCCATCAATTATACTATTTCCCTCGAATAGGCTATACAGTGATGAAGACCAAGTGAAATCATATAGGTACATAACCTATAATATTTTCGTTGATCGATGACGCTCGATGCTGTGTGACAAGGAACTGAAATGTAATCGAGAGCGCTCGGTGGCAGTCGGTTGGACTTGATCGATCGAAGCTCAGTGTGACAGGCCGCTACTTATCTACATTGAAAATCAACGATGAAGAAACCTGACTTGTATTGTACACAGCACGCAGCCATCACGGTATACATAGGGAAAACCGACCTCCGTAACGATCTTTATCTGTCGCCGCTACTTACTTCGCTCAGCGAACATAAACATAGGATAATATTGAAATTAATTTCAGTGTCACCTTTCTCAAAGCAGAAGTTAAAAATTATCTTCCTTCTTATCTATAAATAACTGACAACGATACATCGATAACACAGACCAACAGCCATTTTGGTACCTGAGAATTTATACCTATTCTGGGGTATATTTAGGTCTCCGATGCAAAATGTGCCATTAGTTTTTTCCCTATCAGCTTTAGTTTTTGAGATATGGTATTACCATTATGCATCTTATCCCATTTTACGTTTCATATAAATAAAAAACAGTGCCTATTTTTAACTTCTAAATCATGTGAAGAAAAAAGCAACACACTAACATTACATTAACATTACAATAACAATATAACATGTGGTATTTCAAAAAATTGATATTATCACATATTGTAGGGTCGTTTATGACTTATGGGCTGTCAATTTGCGGGCCAGAAAATGATCCAGCTTTTAGTTTTTCTCTACTTAGTTCAGTTTTCATCCTACGCGTCCGAAGGATGGTCAAGAACCTTCACTAGCTATATTATCAAGAAGATTTTGTTTCGCTTGACTAAGAGTTCACAAATGAAATCTATATAAATGTAGAGCTGGTAGAGAAAAACTGTTTACATAATTGGGATAATCACACTAAGTATAGCCAAAATCCGGTAAAACATCTGAGAAACCAAACAAAAGGTACTTTTTGTTGGGCTGTGCAATTAGTGTTCTGCAACAATAATTAAAGCTCTACTTCGGACTTTCCTGTCTTTTTCACTATTAAATCTTTCGTTCGGTTTATTGAAGTACACTTATTTTATGATCCCCAAAGATAAAAAAGCTCAATCACTGGTATCTGTACACAGATACAGATACAGATACCTATCGAATAATAAAATTATTCTCGCATTAATTATCACACACCGTACAGAGAACAGCCATTGGGTGATTTGCTGGGTGGGTTCTATACTTGATCTTAGATGTGTACGGAGCAAAAGAAGTAAACAACCTACTAATATGAAAGTACAAAGCACAGTTCACAAGAGTTATTTTTTCAGACTGTTTAGTCGATTACATACAGTAAAGTCAATTGAACTTTATGTTATTGAACTTTTTTATATTAAGTGACAAGGGTTCCGGGTTCGATTCCTAATTCTGCCAAGTGTTTTCTTTTTCTTTGATTTTGGTTTAATTTTGACCGTGACTCGATACCTCCTGTAGATCTGTATTCTTCTAGGACTTTCACTCCTACATCTTGCACAGGTACTTCAGGGTTTTCTTTTAAAGTTTTGTATATATTTACAATCTGTATCTTCCCGCCGTTGGACTAACCGTTTCCTCGCCGTTTCATTATTAGTGACGTAAGGTCTGAAGGCTCTGGCTCGCAATTTTCTTCTATGATAGAAATTATTAGAGGTTTTACCTACTTTTACATGTGGTGCACTTCATCACGCATTATGTAAATGATAAGTACAACGAATTAATTAATTATGTTATTTAAAATGCGTGTTGTATCTAGTAGCTTATGCCACTTGTTTTTCTTCAGAATCATATTTACCAAGGCAACGATAAAAACAAATTAAATCTTGTTTGCTAGATATAATATGTTGAAAAACATATATGATATAAATACGAAAGGAAGCAGCTCACTTAAAAAGAATTATGTTTTCACAATTACATAAAATATAACTCATTTTAGGATGTGTACGGAATGGAAGTAAACTTCTGACTGAGTTAGTCGCACTATCGTGAAGTATGCGCTGGTGCGATTAACCAATGAAACGGCAGGACACAGTTAGTCAAAGCAAGTCTGTTGTTTACTTTTGCTCCGTACACATCTTGCATTAAGTATAGGCTATTGCTTGCTACAATTTCATTTTCCTTGATGACCGGTGTCAATAAGATGTGAAGTCTTCTAGTAAAATTCCATGCAACACAAACAAAGAAATGAAGGAGTCCATGCATTAGTTGTTGAGTAATATTAGAAGTATGCACATGTCTCCGTGGTGTGTGTTTAGTGCTAAGTAAAAACATAGTGTTATATATGTGCAAGAATGGTACTCATTCAAAGCAGAGTAAAAATATGTTTTCTAACTTCCACATAAGTTTTATAAAATAGTTGCTGTTCCGATTTTTATGCATGGTTCTGAAAATTGTGTCATTCTAAAGAAAGATGAAAAGAGAATTCAATCTGCTGAAATGACATTTTTGAGATCTACAATGAATGTAAGACGTATCAATAAGTTACGAAATGAAGATATACGACAACAGCTTAATTTCGAAAGTTTAAATGAGAAAATAAAATGTAATAGAGAGAAATGGCTCATGCATGTCCAACGAATGGAAGACAAAAGATTGACAAAGAGAATATTAAATTATAATGTAACTGGTAATAGAAATTAATGTAGGTAGACCTAGGAAAAGATGGATTGACCAACTAAGCTGATAACTGGAGGCGTAACAGGCACATGAAAAAGCCTAATATGTGCAAGGAGATGATGATGATGACTTCCGCATCGTCTTGGAAATGATATTTCTAACTTTCCAGATGTTTCGTTAATTCAGACTGATTGTAAGTTGAGCACCAATCAGTGATAAAATTTATAAATGCAGCATTCTCTCCTGGCTCTTCTCAGAGGGTTTGGGAGATTACAATGAAATCAGGTTCCGCTGTAGTTTTAAGAGCCAAAGACTCCAGCGAGGGAAATCGGAGAATTTACTTTACTATATTAGGGCCTATGTATTATTCCTGAATAAATACATATAGCCTTGTACGCCACATACAAATATCTACATATGGTTAAAAACACTGACCGTTTTTACTTACATGAGAACGGGAAGATATATATTAAATGCAATACGCAAAGCTTGGCTCTACGAGGGCGAATCAAAAAGTAAGTTACACTTCCAAGATATGAAACCACCTACACATAGGCAACACGGCTATGACAACATACAAAGTACGTTCCCTTTTCCACATAGTCCCCTAGAGACTGTAAACACTTCTCGGAACGGTCAACCAAATTTTCTTTTCCGGATGCTGCTTTCACCTCCTCATCGTTTCGGAATCGTAGTCCACTGAGATCCTTTTTCAGCTCACCGAACACATGATAATCGCATGGCGATAAGTCTGGACTAAGTCCAAACTGCTGCAGCGATTCAAGTGGGAGGTATGGCAACATCCTCCATACAGTCCAGACTTAGCGCCATGCGATTATCATGTGTTAGGTAAGTTGAAAAATGATCTCTGTGGCTGACGATTCCGAAACGATGAGGAGGTGAAAGCAGCTGTGTCCAGGTGGTTACATAGCGCATCAGGAATCGAAAAGTTGGTTGACCGTTCCGAAAAATGTTTACAGTCTCTAGGCAACTACTCGTATATGGAAAAGTGAACGTACATTGTATATTGTCATAGCCGTGTTGCCTATGTGTAGGTTGTTTCATAAATGGCCATAACTTGGAAGTGTAACTTACTTTTTGATTCGCCCTCGTATTTTACTTGAGGTGTTAATTAATTTACTAACCTGTTCTAATAGTCTTCACGTTTGGAGCGCTTTCTTCAGCGTCCAGCTCGCGTCGATGATCCAGGCAGAGTGTGTTAACAGACTAATTTAACGAGCTTTCTTAGTGAATCCAAAGACTTAGAAAGCTTGAAGCGGATAGGTCAGAAGCCAATATAGTTTGCAGTACTTTAATTCTATCTGCTGGGTTTTTCGGTTCAAGTCAAAAGGCAAAATGACGACGTTTTCACTGAGAACACTTTTGTGGAATTCTCATACATGCAAGTGTATCTTTCCATTGTATCTTTTTTCATCTTGATCTGAGCCATGCTAGTGCATTGAAATTACTATCGGAAACAAAATTCCTGAGAGGCTCGCATATTTTTCTTTCTGATTCCAGTAGAATAACTTTACCATTTGGAATATTCATCTTCACAATTATTACAACATTCTATTTAATACTTAATACAATCATACACGATTTAGGCACAATAAATGTATTATATCAAGTGCTGATTAATATCGTATTATGTTATTATAAATATTAATTATAATATTTAAATAAGCCACAGATTTGATATAACATATTTATTACGACCTGGTCACATTAATCCATTACGAAATCAATAAGTTCAAATTGCAGATCACTGCTTGCATCTGATGTTTGGAAAGAGAAAAGCAGCCATTCATGATTCGTCGACTTTAATTCTTGATATCCATGTGCAAACTCATATTAAAGATCCTCTATCAGAACTTTGTACTTAGAGTTCAAATGTTTCTCTCCGTCCATCATTTCAGATTTCAAACTTTTAAAATTGCATTTTGTTCAATATAAAAACTCCACAGTTTAAGTTTCCCCATGAATGCTTTCAAGTGGCCTATAAGGTGAATAATTAAGTTGTCCTTCCCTTATAAACTTGAGTTCAGATAGAATGATAATTCTCTCACACACTTAATGTTGTACCGGCATGTTGCCATGGTAGGTTAGTAGGAAAGAGTATCGGCACCGAGAGCCGAAGATCCTGGTTCAATTCCCGGCTATGGCATTGAATTTTTCAGTCTGACTTCACCTTAAGTTCAGATAATTCAATTGTGAATTTAAGACTACCAGTAAGGCTAACTCATATTTCCATGCAGGATTGGATAATTCAGGAATTTCCATTTTTTTATCTTTAGAAAATCCTTAATTTCAATCAGAAGACCAAAAAAGCGTTTCAGTATATTGCCTCGACCAAGCCATCTTACGTGGCTATAATAAGTTAAGTCAAGATAATCAGAGCCTATATTCCGAAGGAATTCCTGGAAGTGTCTGTGACGAAGATAATTTCAAATTACAAAATACAAAACTCGGGCGACGCTGGACCTTTTAAGATAGTTATTTATATTTGTTACGGAAAAGCAATATAATTAAGAATAAAAATATGTAATTCATGCAATTTATGTAACAAGATGAAGTGTAAATAAATATAAAGTTAAAATAGCCTAATTATTTTTCTGTTAAATAAATTATTTAAATAAAACATCTGGCAGTTGAGTAGATAATTGGGGCGAAGCCGCGGACACCTGCTTGTATGTGTATAAATTCTGATAGGCCTATCCTATCACAAAGAAACCAAATGAACTCTATACATATTCATCTCAGCATTTCTAAAATAGTATCTTACAGGAATTTCAATCAGTTGTGCACGTCCGCCATATTGATCCTGTATCTGTATCTGTATCTGGTACCCCATGATCCCCAGGTGGGGCGAAGGGGCCTCCAAGTGGAGGTTTCATTACCTATACTAATTTTGATATGCTTATTTTCCGAGAGAGGGTAGAGGGACAGGTGGTAAGCCCATCGCCTCGCAACCCCCCTCTGGAAACTAAGTATTTCTTGGACGTGAAAGGGTCGAGAAATTTTGTCCAGAGGCTCTAATTTAGGCTTGGAGTTCTTTTACGTGCCGTAAATCTACGACACGGGACCCCCAGCTTAAAGTCCCTCCCGGAGGACTCCGTGCCCAGGATTTTTACGTCCTGAAAAATCCATCGACCGCGGCCGGGGTTGATCCCGCGCCCTGCGGATCTAGAGGCGGGCACGCTACCTCTAGACCACCGCCGCCGACATATTGATCCTATGAGAGGTTAAATTTTATCCAGCCGTCCAGGGAAGGATAAATTAAGCCAGTGATCTACCGTTGGGAAGATATAACCGGAGTTTATGAAAACCTTTAGTGTCATTTTGATATTTTCCCATAGGACGAACGTTTATCCAGCGTTCTAGAAACTCGCCAAGAGTGGCACAATTTTCTCCTTTTAATTAATATCAAGAAATTCATTTATTAAAAACATGATAAAGGATATGGACGTGCTGTCATACGAAAATCTAAAGAGAACAGCGATGAAGAGGAAGACATGGCTACTACAACAAGGCATTGCCTTTAGATCCTGATGATGATGATGATGATGAATTAATATCACCAAAGCTTTCGAAATCTTTAAAAAGTAAATTGTTAATATCATACTTCTATGGAATATGAAGAACGTAAGAAACTAAAAATCAATTATTTTCAAGTTTGCATGTGAATAAACATAGTCTGTAATCATCGGAACTACCTCCGAAAAATGTATTTACAAATATATAAGGTAATTTATCTATTCAGATATTAGGAAAAATGTTCGGGGATATAACGGTAGAGAGCTGACCGGCGCAAGCGTTCTTGGTACAAATAGGTAAGTTAACAAGTAAAATAAAATCAGGTAAACTGATATAACAAAGTGCCAGAATGCTTTTTCTAATCAGTGATAATTTCAATTAAGTTATGCAGAAAAAAAGTTATTTATGTAATAGATCTCCGAGTTAAACTCAAAATCAAAATGCGCTGGCAATAATATTAATGATCCAATACACCTACGATACGCTGATCAGTTTGTTTCAAGTTTAAAGCAACCTTATAGGTTATGAATGAATTAAAAGTCAATCTGAAATCTATGTCAGGAATTAAATTAGGTATACTGCTGCACAGGAACGAATAAGAAAAATACTCACATTAAAATATAATGAGATATCGGTAGTCATACGTATCCATAGAAGCACAATATAATATCAATAATCAACGGCTAGTTGTGTTTTAAATGTTTTATTTACATTATTATTTACATTGACATCGTTATGAAGAAACGAATCAATCAAAGCGGGCTAACAATATCAATAAACGACTGACAATTAGTTACGTTATTTTAATATATTGTGGGCCATGAAATAATATTGTAGCGTCTTATAGGCTATTCATTACAAAATTAATATTGATATACTTGTTATTTCGGTACCAGTAAACCGATCTGGTGCAAATGCAATAGGCTTGTACCCATGGATGTCACAAATGCGTATACTAAGTTTCATGAAAATTTGACAAAGCAGATTTGAGTTATCGCACCTTTCTAATATATTACTATAAAAGAGCCATAAATTGCACATTACTCCGGTACCGGTCAACCGATTTAATCCAATGTCAATAGACTTCTACCCATGGACGTTATAAATGCGTATATCAAGTTTCATGAAAATCTGATAAAGCGTACTTGAGTTATCCGCGCCTTTGTTTTATATTACCATAAAAAGGCACTAAATTGGGCATTATTCCGGTACCGGCCAACCGATTTGGTTCAATATCAAAAGACTTCTTCCCATGGACCTTATAAACGCGTATACCAAGTTTCAGTAAAATCCGATTAAGCGTATTTGAGTTAACGCGCGTACAGACTCACGGACGGACGGACAGACGGACAGACATTTTCCTGTACCCCACATAATCTCATTAAGTCCCATACTGGCACTTAATAAAAGTAATATAAATTTGCGTCGCTTTTTCTCAATAAGGTTGACTATTACATGATTAGTACAAGATTTTCCAATTATTACCCATGTAATGGCATGACGTGTTTTAATATAAGCTGGGGTAATAATTCGATCTCACGTACTAGCAGACTTTGTGCTTGCATAGGCTCTCCATCATGGAGCAGACAGGATGGGAGTCTATGATGAACAGCTTTGTGGAGGGCAGCACGCGATCACCAAGGCTATTCATTCATTTGTGTGAGAGGCAGAAGTCCTACTTTCATTATTATCTTTTGTTATAAACTGTATGAAATAAAATGCGATAAAGTTGAGTTACTGTTATACTAGAACCAATAAGTAGTGTATATTCTTCTTTTTTAAATTGTAAAAGTTAAATTGAAGCAGATTAGCATATTTTTCATTTTTATATATTTCCGTATCGTTCATTTAAAAATCTGATGTGAAATAACATAACTTCCTTTGCCCAAATAAAAGTTAGCCTCTTACTATAAAATAATTATTATGTATGACATTCTCTTCATATAAATCGGTTGCAAAATTGAAGAGAATGAAATACCACAACACATCGCATCCCCGAAGGATACATAACCCACATAAAATCTGATTAATTTACCCTCGTAACTTTCTTTACTTTAATCATGGCCAATACATTTTTCTCACGAACAAGAGCCCGTATTGCAAAGAGCGCGTATTTAGAGTGGGTGACTTATAACTACCCTTCAGATAAATTTTCCAAAAAAATGTTTCAAAAAAAGGTTTTAGCTCTTGGTATAAGCACACGATGTGTAAAATTTAAACAAAATCGTAAGAGCTGCTTTCGAGAAAATCGCGACAAATGAAATTTTATTCGTGTCAAGTCCCCTTAAAAATAAAATAAAGTCCTCGCCTATCTTCCTGGCACATCCCCAAAAGGTACTGAACCCAAATACAAAAATTTGTTTTCGTACGATTTTCCTTTACAAGAAGCCGTATTTCAAACAGCGCGCATGTTGGTTCTTTACATAGGCGTACCGAGGGGGGGGGGGTTTTGGGGTTTGAACCCCCCCCCCCCATTGATTAAAAAAAGGAAAATTTTATAATTTTTTTAAGTCTGCCCATAAATTACTTAATACAAGTATAAAGCGTGGGAAGCTTAAAACTCGTTATTTTGGGTCTTAATTTTTTTAATTTTCCGCGGAAGACCCCCGGAAGCGAAAAACTCATTTTGCGTCTTAATTATTAAAATTTTCCGGGGGAAGACCCCCGGAAGCGAAAACTCGTTATTTTGCATCTAAATTTTTAAAATTTTCCGGGAGAGGACCCCCGGACCCCCCTCTCCCGGATGTTATAACCCCCCCCCCCATATGGTCGGCCTGGTTACGCCTATGGTTCTTTATAACTACCCTTAGATAATTTAAAACAAAATTGAATAAAAATTTTAGTTCTTAGTACAAACAACACATGTGCAAATTTTAAAAAGAATCGTTAGAGCCGTTTTCTAAAAAATCGCGAAAAACGAAAATTTCTTCATGTAAAGTTCCCTTATAAGTAAGAAAAAACTTATCGCCAATGTTCGTGGCACGTCTTCAGATGGTATCTGGCCCAAATACAAAATGTTGTTTTCATACGATTTTCCTTTTTCGAGCTAGCCTGTTCACAAACTTCCACACAGACAGACACACACACACACACTGACACACAGACATGTTTCCTAAAATAGTATTTTTGGATTCAGGGGACCTCATAACTTGTAGGCTATTTATGTTAAAAACTCAACTTCCAGTTTGGGGGTCGAAAACAATATTTCCTCTACCATAGGCACTATGGTACGGGCAGAGGAAGTGAAGCTGAAATGCCTTTTTTTTTTTGTAAGCTATACCAAATGAACTCACCAGCTCTAAGATTTTACACGTGATAAATATTCCACCTTGAACCCTTATACACTTACAGATTACTGGAGATACGAATGCTATGACCATTAAAAGTACGCTATAATTAATATTACAGAAATATTTTAATATGTTCTGTTAACAGCATACAATACTAACATATTTTTACATCATATTACAAAAACAGAGACTAAAATAAAATTATAAATTATGATTTGACAGATTTTAAAATGAGACAACAATATCCCAAGTCTACGATAAAAACATTAATATTATTGCGATAAAATGACTAAAAACAGCTATTATGTTTTTTATATGAGATAACAATATCTCAAGTCAATGATTAAGAAACATTAATTATATTATAATACCATTGCTAAAAACAGCTATTATACATAAAAATTATTAGATCGTGTGTGAATATTTATTGAACAGTTTTAAGTCGACGAGAAACCTTTTTAGCTGGATGCTTCTGTCTATGTTATTTATCGTATAACACTGAATGTTTTGTTACTCACTTTTTTAATCTTCTTATTTTGGAGAAATTCTTAGCTCTGATGTTTATTCACTTATGTTTGTGTGCTGTGTGTATTGTGATCTTACACTCACGTTCTTCTGTGGAATTTGCAAGCGTATCTCCCAGTTTTCTTTATGAAGGATGCATTTCGACTATTCAGTCATCATCAGCTGGATTGAGTACTAATAGCTCTGCTATTCGTGTTGTACATTCGTGTTATCATAGAATTGGGATATTTTTGTCTCATTTTAAAATCTGTCAAATCATAATTTATAATTTTATTTTAGTCTCTGTTTTTATAATATGATGTAAAAATATGTTTGTATTGTATGCTGTTAACAGAACATATTAAAATATTTCTGTAATATTAATTATAGCGTACTTTTAATGGTCATAGCATTCGTATCTCCAGTAATCTGTAAGTGTATAACGGTTCAAGGTGGAATATTTATCACGTGTAAAATAGTCACCCTTATAGGACAATGAAGTTTTTAAACAGCTCTAAGATGTTTAAAATGAGGGCAGGATTCTGGGTACCCTGTATTTATTTTCTTTAGGGCACTAAAAACGGAGAAATGTAAGATTGCCATATTTTTAGGAGCTATAGAATTCGTATATAAACTCAGTTAATTTCTAGAAATAACCTATGATAAACACGATTATAAGTTAAATCGTGAAGAAGTTGATATTTATCTACTGTCCGTTTCAGGTGTCTTGAGAAATGAAGTAAAAAGTGGTCGTTACGGGAGAATAGCGCGGTTCAAAACCCACGTTGAAATTTATAGAGATAAACAACACTAAGGTGCTATACATTTATACAGTCTCTAGTAATTCTAATGAAACTGTTGCTAGATATGTATTAGGGTTTAGAAGATTCATTATATTTATTACACAATCAATTATATACAACTTAAAGTTCTTACGTTCGGATTCAATTCAATTCAAGTAATTATATAATCTATTTTTTATTTGTTCTGGATCTCTATGGTCACCTGGATTGCCAGGCAGATGACTTTAATAAAGTAGTTCTCTCTATCAAAATCAATGAGGGTAACATTGAACGTACCATGCATACAATACTTGCAAAATTACGTTCGCCTGTCTATGATCTTAAGACATTCCCAAATCACAAGGAAGCTGTTGACCTGTGAAGCAAAAGAATGTGAATTGGGCTAAGGTATGTAGGGGGTGTGACTGAACGAGGTTGGCCGCTGCCCAATAGCGTGTAAACATTCAAACTAAGGTCGAATAATTACGTTATCGATCCGCATTTTTTTTCTCAGGACATCTGAAACGAAGAGTAACCTAAAATGCTTATCCTACACTAGGGAGTTAGGCATAGGCCTACTGCATAACCGTATATGAAGTTGTAAATATTTAGGAAGTAAATCGAAATAAAGTAAAAATTCATTTCAAAGTTGGTTTTAGAGTTAACTAACCTTCGAAACAAGACTGTTCTACTTATGGGAGCTTATGTCATATGTTGAAAAATGTAAGCATTAGCTATAAACGAAACCAAAAGAATAATCTAATTAGTATGCCATATAAATTTGTATATACGGATTTAAACAAATGTCTGCAGTTTTATAATAATATTAAAACTACTTATTTCATATCAGTTTCATTGTACCATGGCAGTGCTTTGTGGACTACCAGCTATCAGCAAGAAAAGCTTCTATTACTTAGGTAGGCCACCCGAAGTTTGATTTTTTCCTTGGTTTATCTGATTTTGAGTGTAATAAGACATTATAAGGTCATGCATGATACAACAATAGGCCTACCATGTTTAAGTAAATAATGGCATAAGAAATATATATTACATTAATTTCGTTAAGAGTACAGATTATTTGTAAATTATGAACCTATATATTTGGTTCATATTCTTATTTACAGTACTCGTAAATATCGAACGATATCTAATAGCGGAAGAAACTATAGATTCCATAGATGTTTCTAAGCGTTTCCAAAGTGCAAAATCACGGACTACTTAATGAATTATTCATGCGCAGTATGACAAATCCTCAAGCAGGCCATGGGTTTGCTAACAGCATTCGTCAAGTACTGAGCACTCCGATTTGAAGCTTACCTGCTCAGTACATAAGCGTGATGGGAGCAACGGTAAGAGGAGCAAAGGGGAAAATGTTGACGTCATTTACACCCTCCCTCAGCGCAGCGGCGGGTCACATTCGGTCATATGGGATAGTAATCGTGTCAATTTGTACAACAAAATTACTCTCGTGCAGTTACAGGAGCCGCCACTGAGATTACAAACCGGCCTGCTGCTCAGCTTTCCTTGTGGTAGACGCTAACTGGAGTGGAGAAGGTCAAGCTGCGTACTGATGATGTCTGGCCTATAGTGTAGTCAGTAGAGAGTCCCTTCTTCAGCAGGCTAAATATGAGATATGGTTGATTTAAACATAATATTGCCAGTGCAAATTTCCATCTAAAAATATGTTTTCCAAACTTGACAAAGGTAAGGCAATATTATCCATTGTTCGGGTAATCTGGTCGGCTGCGGTGGTGTACAGTATACATGTGGCGTGCCAGTCTCTAAATGCAAAGGCCGCGGATTCAATCCCTGTCGCAGTCAATTAATTAGCAAGTATGCTAACCAGTATGCTAGATAGTAATAATAATAACTGCGTTATATAAGTGGTTGTAATGGAATAAATTAGGAGGTGCCCGTGGCTTCGCCACGATAATTCTTTTAAAAATTAAAAATTAAGAGTATAATAATTATTAAAGCATTATATTTATTAACACTTGCACGCGAATCATTCATAAACTAAGCCATTAATAATTAATGAAACAGCTAAAATTCCTGCTTTAGAGTACATTCCACGACATGAAAGCGCCCCTGGGAAAACTATATCAGAATCGATTACGCAGTTCCAAAGAACCTGTGAACACAATACGACGTATTGTTTCTCAGCTGTTTATTGACATGAATATGATGTTAATTTTATTTTATCAATTCAGTGTAATTTTCAGAAATTATATAATGTTTCAAAGGAAGGAATGGTTTGTTTGGATTATTATTATCAGCGATATTTCAAGAGATAAAACCATCAATATTTTACAGCTGTTGCCCCCGGCTTCGCCCGCCATTATTCATTGACTCCAGGATTTTTAAGAAAATTACACTGATTGATTATTAAAAATGTTTGTGGTTCAGAGCTATGAAAATTGTAAGTAAAAATAAAATTAGAATATTTGTTCATTGTGTTCATTTCACTTAGGCCTTATATAATAAAGAAACAGTTTTCCTTCCTAATTTTGTAGTCGTCATGAAAGTTTAGACTGCGAGAGACGAACATCGCCGAGTATACCAATTGTCTCACGAAGCGGGCGAGCGAGCAAGCACGCTATTTAGGGCCGTTGAATTGTATAAGAGTAGATTATAGAAGTAAAGTGAATTGCTTTAGGTCGAATTTAAGATACACTCCCTGTTAAAATTCATATCTAGAGCAAGGCATGACATAAAAATGTACAAACTTCTGGATTCGCTGCTTCTGAAGCTGGAGTCAGAACTGTACCGGCTGTCCGGTAGCACAGTGTCAATTGTTTCTACTCATGTTGCTTTCTTCTTCAGGCTGGAAAGTTAAGACAGCAAATGGCTGTGGAAACGTTGGCTCACGTGGTGCCACTAGGACAAACACATGACTGCAAAGTAGCCAAAAATCTCTCTATTCAATATGAAGAATACAAGAAATCTTAGGTTCCCTGTTTCCCCTGCAATATATCATTCCACCACAGAATACCAAACTAAATACGAGGGGTATTCCGAAAGTAAGTTTCGTCAATGTATGGCAGGAGCGGCGTGTTCACCAGGGGAACCAAACAAACGCCAGACGAATCCCCACCCGTGGCTGGTTCCACGACGGAAGTGGCGTCAGCGGAGGAGGCATGACGCAGGCGCACTGCGCCGTAGAAGAGCGAGTCTCAGCAGACTGGCGTGCCCGCGGGTATTAGTGTACCGCTCACGATGGCACGAGAGATTTGGCGCCACTGCCATGTACCGCTATCTCCCCTCTTTCAAACGAGCCATTGCTGCAGCCGCTGAACCTTTTATTGTCCGAGATAGAGCTGTTTGAAATTGATCTCCCGATTTCCGGGCCCGCAAAGTGCGGCCTCCACGAACCCATCTCGCACAAACCTTATGGAACATCAATTTGTCACTCAAAATGGTCTGTATGGAACCTTTAGTAATGTCAGGAAGCTGAGGTGGAGCAGGCTGTGCGCCAATTCCTTGCATCGCAGGGCACCGAGTTTTACCACAGTGGGTTCTTCAAACTGATCGCACGCTACGACAAATGTATCAATGTCGCTGGCGACTATGTCGAAAAATAGTGCACGGTGTATAGGTCATGCTGCCATGCTGTATTGCTTTTGGGTCAATAAAGAGTCCGTGTGACAAACTGACGAAACTTACTTTCGGAATACCCCTCGTAGCGCTGAAAATTATATTTACGAGAGACGATAAATTCCCGAGCGAAATTACGAATTGCATTCATAAAAATGAGTATTTAATGAATAATATGTAATACATAATTAATAAAATGTATTGTAACTAATTTATATGAATTTCATTTTCAATTGTTAAACTACTCTAAGAAGGCATTCAAGACTGTTTTTTGTGAACAAAACACGATCCGTTGTTAAACAATTATACTATTTAAATATCGTATTGTCTGCTGAAATTTAATATTGAAAATACCTCGCGTAAAACAGTTGGCTGAACGAGTCTACTATATAGAATGGTACAAGAATGACAACTCCCACCTCTGAACCATCACTCGCGTTTGCCCAGGAGGTGATTACAATATTAAATGCAAACGTCGGCGAACACGTAATACAATTATCGTAAAATATTATAATGTTGATTCCTTAACAGATGTAAACTTTACATTCGCTTTATACCCAGAATAAATCTTCACCTACTGCGAAAATGGTGATGTATGTGTAAGTTACTTGCCTACAGTGTCTCCGAACTGATTAGATGCAAAGAAAACAGGACGTGTCTTATCATTGTTTTAGAAGATGATAAGGTAAATTCTAAAACCATTGAGTGAATCACGTCTGTGATTGGCTGATTCTTATGTGCTATGTGCTGATTCTTATGTCCAATAACATATGAGCTAAATACTCGACAAAAGGCTTGTCAGCACATACATTAAAATGTCGGCCTACTACTGGAGAATATGCAGGTACTTCCCGTGGCCGTACTCTCGGGTGGGTACCGACTGGGCGCGAAAGGGTCAATCTTTTTCCAACTGCGCGCAAGCTACTGAATTGTAAACAGCCCAACTGCGCGCGAGCCTAGGCTACCACAAATACGTCAAATGCTTGTGAGTCCTTCTTATCTAAGTAACACTAGTAAATAATGGTAGTCATTTGTTTCGAAAATAGTTGTGGCTATAGGTTATAGGGATGGTAGTACTGTTAATGACTATCGATTGTTGCGATAGTTCTACAGACAAGCATTATCTCTCGATTTCTTTTCCTAAAGAGTGTTTGTTATTATTACAGACATCGTATTATATCTCTGCCGGTCTGTCACGTGACTATTTCCTGGTAGGAGAAGAAATTCTACTAGCGTGCACAAAAAACATTTCTTAAATTTTCAACGGGCAGCAGCTGTGAACAGATTTGAGCTTGGACAAGCACTGACTAGAAAGGGAACTGAATGTTTTTTGTATTGGAATACACGGACTACCTGCTCCCGCACAAGCACTTGTAACAAAATTCCAACGGTCGGCGAGAGGCACAGATATAAAACGACAGCTGTACAAGAAAGGCACATAATTTAAGTGCATTTTTATCTTCTTGACAAATGCCCTGTTCTAATATGGGTATGCCTAGATATTTTAACTTCTTGACTAATGCCCTTCGGCATGTATGCATAGGTATTTTAACTCTTTGAAAAATTTCCTTCGACTTGTAAATTATGACACTGCATTTTTAATCATACCTATGAATGGCAAATAGGCCGGCATTAATAGAATCTCTTAAGTCTCCAAAAAAATGGGAAGGAAAATGCACGAATAATCGCCGCGCGCAGTTGACCTATACCCAAAACTTACCGTCGTGCGCAGTTGACCTATACGCAAAAAGGACATCCGCGCGCAGTCGGGCACTTTAAAACAATTGGTTCTAAAAGGGCCAATGTCAATTTCTTACAAAAAATGATCTCTGCTAGTCTTTATCTTTCGTATAATAAAAGTGCCAATGTAGTAGTAGTAGTAAGTATTCTGCCTTCCGGCAGGTTTTCAAACTTGGTACGCGAATTTTGTTTTCCAAAACTGTCTATCCTCTGCTTCCTCCTTCAGCATCCAATATTTCCGCTTTTCCCTTAAATCGTATGTATGTTGCTATTAATAGGCATAATACAGAAATCGTAGAGGCCAATGTCGGAAGTTCTAAAAAAATGTTACTTCTATAAAAGCTTCAAAGTCAGTTATCTCAAAAGCAAGTTTTATGACATTGGCCCTTTTAGAACCAAGCCACAGATTATCTTGCGCGCACTCGGGGTCTTCCGGGACTCTCATAGCGTAGGGAATAAACATTACACAACGGAAATATTTAATGTGATTAATATTTACATAAACATGAGGCAGGTATGATTTGGGAAAGTTCAAAGGACGCGCTTTGCTATCATCCGTAATCCAATATTGTTTCCTATATAGACTTATTATGAGCAAATTGCTAGTCATAATTTTATCATAATTAGGATTGCCTTTAGTTCCGTGGAGTTCGTTGTTCTGTTGTTCCTCAGTTCAGGTAAACCAATTTTTCCGGATTATCATCCATGCAAGAGTGATCCGAGGTGACGTTTCAACTGTATTGGCATAATATGACCCACAATCATCAGACGTCAATCATGCGAAACTGAAGAGTCCACATGTTCCTATACTGATGTAGCGAACTAGAACCAGCAGATGTCTCCACTGCTCTGGCATATGACTCTAGCCCAGTGGTTCCCAAACTTTTCAGTCCGCGGACCCCTTGAAAAAAATTAAAATTTCGCGAAACCCCTGTGGGTTTTGAAAAAAAATTAAATAAATACTTTGATTCAAATGTATAAAATTCAATAGACAAAATAACCATATCAATGGTAACAAAACAGAGTTTACTCCTTAATGCTTTAGAAGATATGTAACTTAATGTGAGAAAATTACGGTATATCCTATTTCTTCTTAAACCGCTGCGGACCCCCTGAAACACCATCGTGGACCCCACTTTGGGAATCACTGCTCTAGCCGGTTTGCATTAGCAGTTCGTCACTTGTTTTTCCAGTTGTCTGTGGGATGCTAGGACCTGAACCAAACACGCGCAGATAGCTTATCGTCCGCCGGTAGCAATGGAGTAGGAGCAGAAGAGAATGCAAATACTGAACTATTCATTCCACACTATGCGGTTCATAATAGCCCTAACCTCTATACATTCCATGCTGTAGTGACTGTGAATCACTTTAATAACACCAACCATTTTGCTAGAATAACTACATTCGCATTCCATTGCTCTCATTAACGCATCACACTTCACTATTGAATGCTGTGAGTATAACTAAGATGTTTTTACACGGTCTGTACAGTATGAACTGGCAGGGAACATCACGTGCTATGAAGGTCAGGCAGGTTTAGATTACGTCATAGTAGACTACTACGAATCCGTTTGTTTGGCTCAGGTCTTACCGATTGAGTTATACAGTGCTTTTAAATGACGTTTTATCTTAGCAGACTGAAAAATACTTTCAAATTTCTCTAATTTTGTAGCGGCGAAGGAATTATTAGGAGCATTTCTTTGTATAGTGGACACTTACAGAATATATTTAGGTGAAAAAGCGGAAAGAAAATTGCAGAAGATAGAAGCTATCTAATAGAAAAGAAGAAAGAATTAGGTAACACATACTGTGAGAAATGCGAGATATTAACTACATTACTTTGTTCCCGACATACGAAATCTTATGAAGGTATGAATATTTATATACAGCACTGATATGTTGGCGACTGAGTATGATTCAAAATAACTAAAAAGTATATACATCTAGGATTCAGACAGTAAAAACTAATTGATACACGTGATAAAGACTGATATATCTGGTGTGTATTCGCAGACGTTTTCAATATGAATTATTTTCTATATAAAAAGCACATTTAGCCTGTATCGTCATATAAAAATCGTATTGAAAATCAAAAATATTAAAATATGTTTACAACAGGAAAACTGACCATTTCCTGTCCAGAATAGTTAAAAAAAAGTAGGAATCTGATAATCGATGAGACCTATTTCTTTTTTCTTCTCATTCTTCATTCTTTCTTATTCCTGTTATTACCGGTAGGCCTATGCTAGATCGTCGGTACATGATTTTCATTTCAGTTATGAAATATAATATACCGGTAGTTAAAGAATATTTCATTGCATCACATACCAGAACACAAAAACAGAGGGGCTCTCAATCTATTTCAGATTTACGGATTAAACATACATTAAGTTATGTAGCCCAATAAATGGGCAGCGCTATTGTCCTCGAGGCCGTCAGTATAACTAGGCTATTTAGAAATTAAAGCATTCATATTTTGATCTTAAATATTACTAACGGTAATATATACATATTTATACAGCAAGGTAAAATAAATAGGCTTAAGGGGAGATGGTAGTTACCGCTAGCAAAATTATAGAAAATATAGCGTGTGTTCAAGAAGCCATAACTCAGGTGTTAACAGTCAGATTTAGTTGATATTTTTTATGCTTTGCAAGTGCACTCTGCAGTTTAAAATAAGCAGAGAATGGTTATTCTAGAACTCACTGTTTTGTAGGAAATAATTTTTCAACACATAGGTGATAATTTTGTTTTACAGTTACTTCCCTTGTCATAGGTACACTTTATTCAATTTCTGTAGCTTAGATTTTTGTGAAACTTTGGGAACTTACTAACAATAGGTACTACTATTTACCCTAGCACAATCAGTCTAATATGTACAATATTACTGCATGAAAACTGCATGAAAACTTCACGACCAAAAAAGGAAGACTTTTTTTTAATAAAAATAGTTGAAAATTCTGTATAGTCAAGACTTTTCCCATAATTCTGCCAAGGAAGATTTGTCATCCATCTATAATGAATTTCTGAAAGTTTCATTATTTTAGCATGAATAAATTTTCATAAAATGGTACCTGAAGTACAAGAAATGTAATTCTACAGGAGAGCGAAAAGAAAATAACATGCCTTATGATATTTTATCCATTTTAGAAAGCTCCAGGTCGCTCTGCTTGTCTTAATAATAATGCAACATAAAATACCTATATATCAAAATGTTCACAAAACTATGCTCTATTACATGAGCCTAAGGAAAAAATCTATTTTTTTGACACTGATAACTACCATCTCCCCTTAAAATAACTAAGTAAATTAAACAGGGAAATTATCTTTAAATATAAAGGTGCACTAAAAATACAATTTAGGAAAAGCATAAACTAACACAATGTATTGTAATTATTTTGGCAAGGCAATTAATGACCATAATATAGTAAAAAAGTTCAAAATGAAAGATGCATTTATGACCTAAAAATAGTGAAAAAACTACACAATTTAAAAAAAAAATGACCAATAAATTTTCCACTATTATTTATATTTAGTTTTTAAAGGTAATGAATTGCTAAAAGCAATTTAGCGGATGACAGTGAATATGAATTTACAATCTAACACACATTTATTTTATTACTAAAAAAATAAGGAAATCTATACTACCTTTAGCAAAAAAAAATCTTCCTGAATTAGCATGCCCATCAAATTGCCCCTAGTAAATATGTACAATTTAAAACGAGAAAAAAATCTTTATTGCTACAAGGCAAACTGCTATGGTGGTTACAACAAACCTGAATTAAAATGAACTATGAACACTTGGCGAAGATTGTCAAATAAAAACGATTGTCTGTTGTCTGAAAGTAACGATTTGTACCTCCACCGAAACATAACATAAAATGCCGAAAAAACCTAAAAATGCCGAAAATGCCCTAAAAATGCAGAAAATGACCTAAAAATTGCCCAAAAAGACCTTTCTCTTGAAAATGACAAGAATGCAAAATAAAGCAAAAAATGCAAAAACAAATTGCCCTTATTTCATTATACAAATTTCTATGTATTGGAGCTATCTTTTAACCTTCATATAAAAAAGATGCAAAATCTTCAAATGTCTTGCCATTGCCACACTGCATATAATATAATAATATATTACTGTAAGACGAATACAAAGCAAAATTGTCTTTATCGGAAATTTCTCACAATATTTGTTAGTTAATTCTTATTATTTTATGTTACTTAGAGCCTATCTGCTGTAATTTTTCTTTCGACTTATTGACACATAAACATTCTAGAAGGGCGCAATAAAGAAGAAAGTATGTATAGCAGCCTCGTGTCTTGTATTGGAAAATTACTAACATATTTTTCGGTCTGGGAAGATGGAACGCCGTTTAAAAGAACATTGAGAGCAGACGACAACTTAAAAAACAAGAGACGAACGGCAAACGCATACCGGCTAGTGCACCCACGCTATCTGTCAGAGACGTTTGGCATGCTACATTCCTTTTGCTGCGAAGTATACCATATCGGTAACTAAAGAATGCCATATTCATACTTACACTTGGGACTATTAACAATGTTCATGTAGATCTGTGATATAGAAACTAAATGCTATAGCCTAAAGACTATAGACTAAAAATTCTTCTATAACCTATATTTCTACAGCCAGCTACATTCTTCTAAAATCTATTGGTAGGCTATATCTTGATTTATTACCAGGCAGATATACTTACCTCTAGTTTCTACAAAAATAGAAGACTAAAACAATTATTACCTCAACTTGAGCTGGTGAGCTGAGTACACCATATTGTATTTTACTTTTGGTTTGTAACTATTAAATATGTTTTTAAACAGCAATAGTTTATTATTTTACAAGTATTGTTTAAAATAATATTTAAAAGTAATTTCGTCTGACCATATGTATATGAACACAAGATAAATAAAATAAATATTAAACATTGCATTTAATTCTTTTCTGCAAAGTATAAGGGTCTTAAACAGAAATTATCATTTATCATTTATATCAGTTTGTGAATTAACTTATTAATAAAATCAGTCAAGACATTACCACTAAATAACTCTGTAACTGAATGATAATTATAAGAACATGCATTTAGAGTGCAATTTCAAAAGGGATAAAGGGAATTAAATACATTAGTTTATGCTATTTCTGTGTTTATTTTATTTGCGTTAGTGATAAATTATTGCAAGATATACTGTTATGTAATAATACAGAAGTCATTACATTTAGAGCTACATTTTTAGGTAATAGATTCTATGTCATTGAACAACTATACACAACGTTTAACTTTAACATATAGTTTTAACATTTATTTTTAATAACTCTATAAATAAATTTATGTTAAAAGCAACATCAACATGATACTGTATGCAAACTTAAATTAAACTAAACAATAACAATAACAGTGTATTTAATTAATATTATTAAACTAACAATTTTACACTATAAGACTACTTCGAAAGAAGAAGTCATCTTTCGTCAATTTGCTATAATAAATGTTTATATTTATATTCTCTATAAAATAATTTAATAATAAAGTTATATGCAGTGATATGTCTAGGCGGCATTGATGTGAAAAGACACTCACTTTCATGATCATGAAAACACCTAAGTTCTTTTTTTATCTCCAATTGAGTCCAAGGCAACGTAGACTATCTGTCACAAACCAGGACGATACGATGCGTCAAGAATACACTTTAATTCCTTACAAAATAGGTTTCGCTTATGCACATATAAATCTGAGTTGAATTGTAGGATCTGAGGTTTTCCTGGCTCAGAAGCTGAGTGAAGTGTTCTCGGGCAGTCAGCCAGGTGGTTGCGTCAATTAAACCCGACGTTTCGGAGGCCAACGCTGCCTCCATCTTCAAAGGCGTTGAAGTGCCGAGTGGTCGTCCTGGGGTCGTATATATATTAAAAACTACGTCTGCGTCTGGGAAGACGTCTGGGAAGACGCAGAGCCGTGCTGACACCTGATTGGTCGGTACGGTCCAAGTAGTTTTTAATAGGCTATATATACGACCCCAGGACGACCACTCGGCACTTCAACGCCTTTGAAGATGGAGGCAGCGTTGGCCTCCGAAACGTCGGGTTTAATTGACGCAACCACCTGGCTGACTGCCCGAGAACACTTCACTCTGAGTTGAATTGTTCGCACACTAATACGATGTTCACATCTATTGTGACGTATGCTCTGCTGGTCTTTTAGCTCAGTGAGCTAGAGGTAATACCAGTGATTGACTCTTTCCTGTAAACCCTAAGGTCCAAAGGACCTCTAGTTGGAGGTTTCAGTGCTTACATTTTTTATGCTTATTTTCCGAGAGAGGACAGAGAAAACAAGTGGTCTTACTAAGGAACGGGCCGAGGATCTAATTTAGTCTTGGAGTCCTTTTATGTGTCGTAAATCTACGACACGTGTCCCCCTGCTTGAAATCTTCCCGGAGAACTCGGAGTATATATATATATATATAAATGAACACATTTTCATTGATCCTCATACTTTCGTACAAAATTAATTCACATTTCACGTAGCTTAAGTTCTTCACATCAGAAATAATATACAGACGATAAAAGTAGGATTTTTTAATACATTGCTCATTGTGCATAGTTTAAGTATTTCTTATGTGGCTGTATAAGAATGTATCAAGTTACCTAACTACATGTCCAGTTTCCTAGGCAGAGTGAGAAACATGGGGTTGACAATAAAAGATGTGAACAGATTATCATAGATAACCCCACGAGAGTTTACGAGTTTATCGATAGATTCGCGACTGAATAAAAATGTAGGCCTAATGGATTCTACAAATAATAATTACTTCCGTGCTTTATTATATAAAAACAAAACTAACAGCTGCGAGGTCACGGAATACTATGAATCAACCATCCATGATCGATTCAGGTAAGCTAAAAGCAGAACAGAATAAAAGCACACGACCTTGCTTGCAAAGAGTCGAAATTGTGTTCGTAATCAATGTACATTTATATTTCAATTTGCAAACAAGTTATGTTGTATAAAATAATGTGTTTTCATTCTGCTCATTAGCAGCATGTGACGTATTAATCACCGCACGTTGATGCCTTACGTGACCAGTAACGAAATGACGTTTTAAAAGATAAAATTGCATCCATGCAATCCTAGGAAGGAAATTATAAGATAAACGATCGTGATTGGTCTACATCCGACCGCTGCGTCATCTCCCGTAGGCAGATGGCAGGATTGGGGGGCATGTGGTCAGCATGCCGACACCCACGGCCGTTAATGGTGGTTTTCTTGACCGGAGCCGCTACTTTATGAGTGTACTAGTCATAGAAGATGTGAAAATCAGGATATTACAAGCAAAAAGGGCTTTCTTTAACAAGAAAAGTCTATTGGTGTCAAATATTGACCTAAAAGTCAGAAAAAAAATTCTAAAGTTATATGTTTGGAGCATAGCCCTCTATGGCAGTGAGACGTGGACTTTAGGAAAAAGTGAAAGGAATAAAATAGAAGCTTTTGAGATGTGGTGCTATAGACGAATGTTGAAAATCAGGTGGACTGACAGAATATCTAACGAAGAGGTCTTAGAAAGAATAGAGGAGCAAAGAAGTCTATGGACGACACTCACTAGAAGAAGGGCCAGACTAGTGGGGCACATTATGAGGCATCCAGGCTTGGTCAACACTATATTAGAAGGAACAATAGAGGGGGGAAATTGTAAGGGAAGACCACGATTAGAATATGCAAAACAGATTATTGGCGATTTTGGATGTAAAAAATATGTAGACATGAAGAGACTGGCTCAAGATAGGAAGAACTGGTAGAATTGCATCAAACCAGTTGTAAAACTGATGACTACAGAGAGAGAGAGAGAGTCATAGTAAAATACTGAACATAATAATTAAAATAGATTTTGGGGTTATATAGTCAAGGAGTTTAAAGGATGCTAATTAAAATACTTTACTGAAACTGAAATAATGTATCTTACCCGAAAGATCTTCTCGTTTTGGTGCGCAACAAACTTAACTTAACATTGAAGTCGAACATGGCAATTATCGTGCGATGCAAATCGTGTCGTCCTGGTTGTCTAACATCTCTGACATGCAATGAATCTACAGCCTATGCAAATTAACACTAACTAAATGTGAAACCCTATAATTTAGTGGCCAGTATTCATACCCTAGTAATGGTTTTTGAATGACGACAATAGCTATTGGTTATCGGCATACATCAGCTACATACTGTATTAATCGAAACACATAAATTGTACAGTTACATGCTACATTAAAACTGATTGTATTTTCCCATAGTCACACGTGCAAGCTAAAATATTAATTTTGACTTAACCCTATGACTCCGATTTTATTTCTGCCTCACGGACTCCAAATTAAGGGGGATTTGAACCTTTTATTCATATTAAAACCATTTTTTCCCCTTTGGAACGTGTTCCCAATATCGATGAGAAAATTAGTATTTCCTATTAACTCTCTGCTTTTTTATATTTCGCGAAAGGAGATCATGGAACTCAATACATAAAATTACATTGGCTTTCTTTTTAAACTAATTTTCTGACTTTTGAAACATGTAGCTCAAATTGCAACATACATAATAATATTATGCTTCTATGAAATCCAAGCTAACGTTTTTACTTTGACAGTCAAATAAATCAAGTTAAAAACGAAATGTTAAAAATAATGTATGATATAGCACCAGTGAGCTCGATCAATAAAATAGAATAAAATGCACCATTAAAACCATTATCTGAACAATATTTATTACTTTTTGTGTTGCCCAATCCTCTAGAAACGTGCTTCGCACGTTGGGGGCTCCGCATCCATTCCAAGACGTTACCATCTCGGCCACCTCGCTCGGTTTACGGAAATAATAGTTTCTATCGCTAGCATGTCTTCAAAGCGAAGTTTATTGCAACTTCCAAAGCCCTATGTGAATATTCTACTGTAGGTAATACCGTTGCCATGGAAACCAAGCCCTTTTTCGGAGGGTTTTTAGGGCTAAAAATTAAAAAAAAAAGTTTTTGGAATTTTCCTGTGGTTTACAGCCTAAAAGCTATATATATGTGTATCAAATTTCAAGTTTCTAGCTCATCTGGAAGTGGGCAAACATTAATG
Source organism: Ectobius pallidus (assembly GCA_964059195.1). Classification (NCBI taxonomy): domain Eukaryota; kingdom Metazoa; phylum Arthropoda; class Insecta; order Blattodea; family Ectobiidae; genus Ectobius; species Ectobius pallidus. The sequence continues at coordinate 182,814,068 of CAXKWD010000004.1, read as the reverse complement.
TCAGGGAGTGAGTGAGTCAGTCAGTCAGTCAGTCAGCCATGTGACTTTATATTATAGGGATATGTCACCTCAGGACACCTAGCTTTGTTGGCGTAGAAACATTAATTATTCCAGATTAAAATGGCACTTTCTTTTGATTTTATCGTGTACAGGGAAGACTCCACAAGAAGAATAAGCTTAAAAACATGACAAGATCACAAACAAATTCAATTTTAATTGGGAATAGTTAATGCTTCTACACCAACACAGAAGGATGCCCTGAGAATCACAAACAAATTTCGAAAGCCTTGGGCAACGCAGAAAAAAGGAATAAATACTGTCGAGCTAATAGTTTATATTTCGTAAATTTTATTATATTTTTCTTAAAAACAGCATTAACTACTAAACTCCGTGGTGTTACATCCCTGAAGGGACAAGGCCAACCACCCGACCCTGCGTCATCCACCAGATGGCAGGATTGGGGGGCATGTGGTCAGCATGCCGACACCCACGGCCATTAATGGTTCCTTGATTGGAGCCGCTACTTCTCTATCAAGTAGCTTATCAATTTTAATCACGAGTTCACCCCGTTCCAGACCTCCCTACCTGAGAAAAATCCGAGGAGCTACCGGGGATCGAACCCGGGCCGACGGATTTGTAGTCAGCGACGCTAACCATGCCGGCGGTCGAAAAACAATATGAAGACCATATTATTTTATGCAGCGTTTAAAAACAATATACTAATTCAAAAGGAGGTTATTATGAAAAACTAATCTGCAACAAGCAAGGATAAAATATAAGTTGTGTGTTCAATGAAACCTTCGGAGTCCTAGGATTAACAAATAAGAATCATAACCAGGAGACTGTGTTTCAGGCTTTAAGTTGGAAGTTGATTTATTCCATTACTGAATTGGTTTAAAATATTTCAGAAGATCTCGTATCTTCAAGCAATTCTACTAAGTGCAAAGTTTGAATTTCATTCACTCAGATTAGATATACTTTCTTATCGGATTTTTTTGCGAATTCAATAGGGATATGAAATTGTGTTGACCAGAGGATGGCGTACAGTCTTTGGAAAATATTTATTATTTTATGTATTCGAAAGGTCTTTCATACAAATGCCTTTATAATACAGAAAGCTCTGAAGTAAAAAAAGAAAAGAAAAGAAAACACACTATGGACTCCATCAAAATGTTCAGGAAGAGATAGTTTACATTATTTTGGTATGGAAATATTTGTCTGGAATGAGAATTATGCTTGTCCTAGTTATTTACATAATTTCAATAGGATTTAACTAAAAACATTTCGATGTTTGTTCATTAATTTTTTATAAACATTTTTGTTGAAATTAGTGCAAACACACCTTTGCTTCACATTATAGTACTGCAGTAATTTTGGTGTAAGAATGATAATAATAGTAATAATAATAGTTGTATTTCTCCTGGCAGAATTAAGGTCATTCGGTGTCTTATTATTCAACCGGGTTTACGCCATTACACAAAAGATTAATACAGTACACAGATAATATACAGACGTAAAAATATTAAACCAGAGAAAATTATAATTTAATTATATAAGATTTACTGAAAGCGAAAAATAATTTTGACAGTTTGATATAATATAGCTAAAACTAATCAGAGTAAATAATACTTTAGAACATTACAGTTTCTCATTGTAAAACTCATAATGATTATAATCAGTAGGGCAAGGCATTTGATGATTTTGCATCTTTTTTATGTAAAGGTTAAAAGATAGCTCGAATATATATATAAATGTGTATCATGAAATAATTGATCAAATAAGGGCAATTTGTTTTTGCATTATTTTGCTTTATTTTGCATTTTTCATCATTTTTCTATAGATAGGCCATTTTTTGGCAATTTATAGGTAATTTTCGGCATTTTTAGGTAATTTTTGGCATTTTTAGGTAATTTTCGGCATTTATATCATGTTTCATTGAAGGTAAAAAGGAGATTTTTCCGTGAACAAATAGTTACTTTCAGACAACAGACAATCGTTTTTGTTTGAGGATATCCGCCAAGCGTTCTTAGTTAATTTTAATTCAGGTTTATTGTAAACACCATGCCAGTTTGTCTTGTAGCAATAAAGAATTATTTCATCTTTCATTTTAAATGGCACTTTTTGCTAGGGGCAATTTGATAGGCATTCCAGTTCAGAAATAATTTCTTTTTCCCTAAGGGTGTCTAAGGAGCGTAAATCTACTTATTTCTTTAGTAACAAAATAAGTGTGTTTTATAACGTAAATTTATATATAACTAGCTGAAAAGGCCCGGCGTCGCCCGGGCTTTGTATTTTTTAATTTGAAATTAACTTATGAAGGACTTTATGTATGTAGAACTTGAAATGAAGAAAAAGATTTATCACACTCAAACTATTCCATCAGAAAACGCTGGATATAGCTTTTTATGGCTCATAGAGGATGTGGAATGCTGCATTCCGTTGCTTCTACGCATCATGCTTGGGAGGGGTTGAAATAAGAAGAAACACAAATTACATAAGATTGTACTGACTTGACGGAAAATTTTATTTCTCATTCTCATGTTACTATACAATCGTTTCGGAGCTGAAATAAAAGAGAAATGCAGTATCACTTTCATACTTTCCTCCCCTAGAACCCGGGACATAATATACTGCGAGCATAGGACTCAAAATGTTCCATCCCATGCTTAGGGCCTATGATAAACATCCCTATTTCTCAACTAATACAAAGCCTACAGGTATGGATAACTTATCAGCGGAAAGGATTATTTACAGACTTTTGATATAGCATACTCACACACTTAAGTTGTCCCTCTACATCAAAATGTGAAGTGAGAAACTATTTCTTATGTCGAGGGTAGAGAAAGTTATGTGATTACATCACACTGTGCTTTATTTTCGTGGATTTCATTTTCAGTAATTATTTTCGCCAATATATTACATCGATGGAATCATAATTCGTTAAAGCATTAGGCTATATACTTGCCAAGGCCCTATGTAATCATAGTAAACAATTTACTGTTGCCATGTGAACTAAACAGCAATTCATTTTTCAGTATAAAATTCTCAGAAATTATATAATTTTCAAGGGAAGGAGTATTTTGTTTGAATTTTAATGTCGACAGCTATACTTCCCGGGCTTAACTGGGTATGTGTGCAAAATGTCGTGTAAATTGGTAAAGAAATGTAGATTTGTATAAGGAACAAACATACATACATACATACATACACACTTTCGATTTTATATATTAGATGCACTGTCATAAATTGATTTCAGCTATTCATTACTTAAAAACTAATTATAAGTAATAATGGTAAATTTATTGGGCATTTTTTTAAAATTATGGGTCATTTTTAAACTATCTTTAGGTCATAAATGCATTTTTTATTTTGCATTTTTTCACTATTTTATGGTCATTAAATGCCTTGCCCTAATAATCAGAATATTCTATATAGTCATCTTTTAAATGAATTCAATTTGAAGTCACTCTGCAATCGTAAAATAAGTGTTGAACATTTATTCCTATACAAATTCGTAAGTGGCCTGTTGTACAATGAAGAATTACTTGATCAAGTACATTTTAATACCAGTACAAAACATTTTAGAAAACGTCAATTACTTCAATTTTGGACACCTAAAACATCTCCACATAAAAATTCGCCCGTTATGAGGTTTTGCTCCGTACAATGAACTCTCAGCTACAATAGATCTTTATCACAGCTTTATTTGTAAACAGTTTAAAGAAAGAGTGAAATGTAAGAGGTAATTGCTTGTGATTTTTACTTATATGTTATTTATCATTATACTTTGTATAATATCTTCCAAATGGTATTGTCTTGCCTTGAATAGTTATTTAACTTACTTCTTTCTTTTGTTTGATTGCTTGTCCGTTTTTAGGTAGATTTTCGAAGAAAAATCTACCTATTGCAATGGATACCACTTTATGATTTTCGAAAAATTCTTTCATATCTTTACGTTTCATGCTCCCCTAAGTACGAAACCACCGCCCGTTCAAAAAAAAATTTTGTGATATTTATATATATATATATTTATATATATATATATATATATATATATATATATATATATATCTTTACACGATAGCGGCCGTAATTTTGAAGATATTTGAACCAAATTTTATTATGTTATTTCTAGGCCCAATAGTTCGGACAAGTTCGTTAATGGGCAAAATTGGCCCAAGGGGGTGGTCGGGGGAGGGGGTTGAAATTTTAAAACATTTATATCTCGGCCCCTATGAAGTATAGAGGGAAACTTTGTTTGAATAAATTAGAGTACTCCCTATGGAGTTCACAGTGACACCAACAATTCGGGGGTTCGAGTGAGGGTGGGGGTGGGGGTGGGGGTGGGGGATGAAAATTCGAAACTTTTGAAACCACGTCTTGTGGGGTATCGTTGAAAAGCTCTTGATGAGTACTCTACAAATCAATAAATAGTTTCTTGATAGCTCTCATATGACGCGAGATTTTAATGTTTGAAAATAATAACACTTAAAAGAATTATTATAATATCATAATTTTGTCTTGTTTAGCGGCTTTGCTAATTTTATTCATTGCTGGTCTTGCGCACGGCCTCCCAGAATATTATATCCTATTCTTGTTGTCAAAACAAATGATTGTAGGCTCTTCCTCTTTACCGAATTCAGTTCTTATTACTGCAGGTTTACCATGCCAAGGCTAAAGAAAAAGAGTGCTATGCAGCGACAATAAATTAAACCAAAAGCACTTCGAAATCTACCTCCGCCTGTAGGCCTGCCTAAAGGGATTTTTAGTTTTTATATAGTCTTTATTTTGTTTGATTTGAGTTTAGTTTCAAATTAGTTATGGAATGTGTTAATTTATTTATTTAATGTATTTGTAACTACTGTCATTGGAGCATTGGTTTGTTGTAGCACAAGGTAAACAAAATAAAATAAAATAAATATTGTCAAATGGGATTTGAAATGTTCTCATTATGTTTATGCTGATATATTATGCAGAAAGGATGGAAGAAAAGGAATAACTAAACCAACTAGGTGTTGTAACTTAAACTGAAGAGAAACATTAATTAAAGAAGGCAATAGACCATACAAATGCAAGTAATTAAACTGTGAAAATCATCACTAAATAAAATTAATAAAATATTATACATAATGTACGATGGAAGCAACGAAATTTATTTGTCGTAAATTCAATTTTAAAACACGTAAAATATATTAGTGCCTAAAGGAAGGACAATGTGACTGGGAAAACCATAAGGCCTATTGAAAAACGATTTTTGTTCGGAAGGTGGCTCACTAAAATAGGAAAAATTTACACAAATATAAAATATATTACAGGAACGAATCGATTAAGGTTCCTAAAATTTCTCATACAGTGAAAACATCATTACAGTACGTCAAATAGTTCAGCAGCTTTTCCATTTTACGTCAGTACTATAAATTGTACCATATATATAGCATGATGTAGGCTTTCACGGCCGGTGTTCATATTGTTAAAACTTTCCGGGCTCTGTTGCCGTGGTCCATCGGATTGCTTTCCGGACGTTTCGCCCACGACTGCGGCAGGCATCATCAGCGGTGAGTTCTGCTTCGGAGTTTCCTCGGCGAGGTCTTGCTGTCGACAGCAAGACCTCGCCGAGGAAACTCCGACCAGAACTCACCGCTGATGATGCCTGCCGCAGTCGTGGGCGAAACGTCCGGAAAGCAATCCGATGGACCACGGCAACAGAGCCCGGAAAGTTTTAACAATATGTACCATATATATTTACTATCTCATTTTAACAAACCCTTTAAATGTTTGTGGTTAAATCCGACTAAAAAGACGAAAGATAGTCTTTAATATAGCCTATAAAAGCAATTATCATTCCATTTTCTATGAAACCAGACGTACACTACTCTTGAATAAATTCTGAAGACACAAAAGTTGTAAACATATGGCAACAACATTACACTCTTGATCCCACAAATTCTTGCATATTCATTTGCATCCCTTATAAATATAATAGAAACATATATTTTTGTTTGAAATAACTCATATCCATTATAGAAATATGTAACATTTATATTTCCATACATTAACATGAAATATTTTAGTAACACTATTCTCAACAGTTCAGTATGAATCATTGGTTCTCTAAGAAGCACTTTAAAATTTCATTGAATAAAGCCAAGGTATGGATAATAGTTTCTCGGGCTTCCACCCGGGTGAGTAGGATAACTCATTCAGAACTTTCGGCAGCTTCCTCCGCTGCCATCTCGTAGGAGAAGTGAGCTAATTTGGAAGGCGTTATTTTATTTATCATGATTTAGAAAATATAGCCGTTAGCTATTTGGAAATACTCTTTATAAATTTCGCAATTCCATTCGTATACAGGGTATTAATGAATAACACCGACATATTTTACTTGTTTATAGAGGGGACATAGACAAGCAACTTTTATTACGAGACTTTTGCTCTATGGCTAAAAATGTGTTTGCTACAGGTAATTTAATTTATTGCAATTTGGTGCTCATGAAGTGAAATAAAGTTAAAATTTTCATTAAATTGATTTCATTCCTTCTTAGTGATCGATAATAACCTTATTTCATTCATCATAATCTGCAAAATTTACGAACTAATCATATGACCGGCTGGCATTGAATTAGATATTATTCATAATTAATGTGTTAACAACGAAGATTCATTGTTTTGCATTTTTTTTTTTTTCAAATGTTATAAGTCAGTGGCGGCTATTCACTGGGAGATTTTATACGGTAACAGGAAAAATTGAATCCATAGAACAAAAATCTCCTGATAAAAGTTGCTCGTCTATTTCCCCTCTATACACAGGTTAAATATTTCGGTGTTTTTCATTAAGACCCTGCGTAAGTACCGTAATTAATTTGGCCTTATTGACGAAGTAATTGCTTGAAGTGAAAAACTTAACGACCACATGTATTTAAGATCTGTAATTTCTTTTAATTCCCGATCGTCAAGGACCCATTCAGTGGAGGGCTGATGCTATATATATATATTAGAAAAATAAGGCTAATTAGAGTGGAGGGGGCCAAAAGAACAGAGAACATTGAGCTGTGAGTTTCATAGATTTCTTCATCTATCTTAATTTTAATTCTATTTAAGTCACTTTTTTTAGTTCAAAATTGATCCAAGGTTTCTTTTTATATTCAGTTCCATTCCTAAATTTTGAAAGTATTTTTTTTATTATTTTCAAGACATTATTTGCTTTATCATCAACTCCTCTGATTGTTTGATCTTTAATTATTATTGTTGTATCATCTGCATAACCAATCACAATGCCATCGTATCTTTGCATTACTTCAAAAAGGTAATTTATATAAATCAGGAACAGGAAAGGACCTATTAATTTTGAGCCCTGCGGCAGTACTTGTTTTATTCGCTTAAATTCAGATTTTATATTTTTCAATTTATATTTGTGTGTTTTAGTCCTACACATTGCAGTCTGTTTTTTTTTAATAAGATCTTATCCATAGCTCAATGGGAATGGAACAGAAAGACAAAGAGGTCTTCATTTTTCCTTCCCAACCAATCTGAACTCCCCGTTTTTGTCTTTTTCATATAATACAAAGCGTTTGAAAATTAGCTCACTTCTCCCAGAAGATGGTACCTGACCTAGCTGCCGAAAACTCGGAGTAGGCTACATCCTCTTACTCAGCCGAGAAACCACTATTCATTCTCAACAGCGGGGAAGCCTCAAAACACACATGAAAATAATACGTGTAGTAATAATATTTCGGCTCACACAATTAAACATACAGTGAATATGATTACAAAGTAAGTTTGACTATTACATAAGACGATACACACTTAAGTACTATAATTATAATTTACTACAGCTATATTACACTAATATATCATTGCATCATTTCAACTAAACAGGTCGTTTTATTACAGAAAATAAAACAAGCTAATGATTTCGTTTTGTATGCCATCTATCTTCAGTAGGCCTACTGTTAAAATTTCTACTCGCAACAGAATTAAATCTCACAATCGCAACATACACAATATCACTTCATATTCTTACAAATTTCCTTCGTCGGACCTCAGATGAGACATCCTAAACCAACCAATTGAGTTACTCAAATGTGAATTAATAAATGTTATTTTAAGCAGTCGAAGGTAAAAGAAGAATTTTTAACAGTAGCTACATGTACTTTAAATCAGTTATAAGGAGAAAATGATGTCACTAAGTGGTATAAAATTATAACACTCAGGGATTACCAACTTTGATTACTTCACATGGAAAATACTCTTTTGGTTTTAAATATTTGCTTATGATTAAGAAATAGACGCCGTTTGACAAAAATTGCAACCAAACAACTGTTCAGCGCTTATATAAGCAACTTTTATTAGGTTTGTTCCCAAAAATTCTTTATAATTTCACAACCAACATTCATATCCTGGTGTCGTACATCATTGCTAACACAAACTTGATTGATTCTCTTCAACCTCTCTAACTAGCTGACTGGCTCTGTATCCCATTGCGGGACTAGGCCTAACACCTGACCGCTACGTCATCATTGGCAAATGGTTGGATTAGCGAAGAATGTGGTTACTACCAACATCCTCTGTCCGCCAGTTATATTTACCTCAACATTTGAAATGTACGAAAATATATAATTTATAATTATTTCACCAACATATAGTGTTTAATACCACGTAACGTAGGCTAATTATACAGGGTGTTAATAAATAACACCGAAATATTTTACCTGTATATAGAGGGGACTTAGACAAGCAACTTTTATTAGGGGAGTTTTGCTCTATGTCGTAAAACGTGTATGCTACAGTGCATTAAAGTCATTATAATTTGGTGCTCATAAATCAATAATTACGCAAAATAGGGTTAAAAAGGTCATTAAATTGACTTCATACCTTCCTAGTGATCGATAAAAACCGGACTCTTAATTATTCGTCAACAGCTATATCATAATTTATTGTTTCCATAATCTGCAAAATTTACAGACTAATCACATGACTGGTCGCCACTGCATTAGTCTTTTTTTATTCATAACTACTGACTACAGTGTTAACAGCGAAGATCCTTTGTTTTGCATTTTTTTCTAATGTTAGAAGTCAGTGGCGGCCATGCCCTGAGAGATTTTATGATGTAACAGGAAAAATTGAATCCATAGAGCAAAAATTTTCTAATAAAATTTGCTTGTCTATGTTCCCTCTATACACAGGAAAATATTTCGGTGTTATTCATTAACACCCTATATAAACAGGCCTAATAAAATAACTCCTAGGATGAAACCCGCATGTCTACTTCGTGCCAAATCTAAACACATAAAATTGGAAAGTAAAATTTAACTCCTTTAAATCTAAGAAAATCTGAAATGTAATACGACTTCCAAATTATGTTTGAGCTTAACCAAAAAATGCCATGTTATATTGGATGTGTGACTAAGTGAGTGAGTAGGTAAATTACATATTGAAACTAAGTAGCTTCCTTGTCAGGCTTGAATCGCGTGACGTAAGGAGCTCCGGTTTCTGTGCCCATAGAAAGAAATGCAGAGCCTAATATAGCCAAGCAAATGCATCGAGAGGCATCTTATCTATATTAATAAAAGGAAGTGTCTGTCCTCCGTCTGTCTGTCTGTCTGTCCGCGAAACCCAGCGAAATCTACTGAACGCAGAGATCTGAAATTTTAAACATAGATGGACTAAAGGGTCGGAAAGTGCACCTCGAAGCTGGAATTTTTATTTTAGATTTCCTTCGAGAGTTATGAGTGAAAAACGGGCAGAAAACGTGTATTTTTTGCGTTTTCGAAGCATGAGTTTTCAGTAATACAAATCAATTACACTAGGCTTTGGCTATTTTTGTCATACCTTCGACATAAAAGCATCGCGATCTCTTGAATTTTGTAGCTCACGCTGGTCGATTCATTTGTTTTTAATGTCAAGGCACGCGAACATAATATGAAATTTTCAACCTACACCGAAGAGGATTATTATTATTATTATTATTATTATTATTATTATTATTATTATTATTATTATAGGGATAATCAATATTAGCCTAAATATGGTCAAACGTTGTTCGATTTGGACGAAACTCACTATACAGGGGTTTTCTGGGCCAAGGAACTCGAATCTGAGGTCGCTTTTACCAGGTGACGCTATCTAATCGTGATATGTAGTCCACATGATTTAGGTGTTAATATAATGATTTAACTATTATGCTCTTAATTTTTAATTTTTGGAATAATTATCGCGGGGGAAGCCGCGGGCACATGTTATCTTATAATAATAAAAAGGACGTGTTTGTCTGTCCGTCCGCGATGCCCAGCGAAATCTACTGAACGCAGAGATCTGAAATTTTAAACATAGATGGACTGAAAGGTGGGCGAATGCACCTCGAAGCCGAATTTTTAATTTTAGCTTTCGTTCGCGAGTTTTATGAGTGAAAAACTGGCAGAAAACGTGATTTTAGCGCTGTCGAAGCATCAGATTTCAGTAATAGCCTACATTTCAATGTCAAATCAATTGCAGTTGGCTTTGGCTATTTTTGTCATACTGTGGTAATAAAAGCATCGCGATCGCTAGACTGTTGTAAGCCCACGCTGGTCGATTCATTTGTTTAGAATGTCAAGGCCCGTAGACATATGCAATTTTCAACCTACACGGAAGAGGGATAATCAACATAGACCTAAATATGGTTAAACATCGTTCGATTTGGACGAAACTCATTGTACAGGGATTTTCTGGGCCAAGGAACTCGAATCTGAGGTCGCTTTTACCAGGCGACGCTATCTAATCGTGACATGTAGTCCACGTGATTTAGTTGTTAATAAGTATAATGATTTAACTATTATGCTCTTAATTTTTAATTCTTGAAATAATTATCGCGGGCGAAGCCGCGGGCACATGCTAGTCTATATTAATAAAAGGAAGTGTCTGTCCTCCGTCTGTCCTCCGTCTGTCTGTCCGCGATGCCCAGCGAAATCTACTGAACGCAGAGATCTGAAATTTTATACATAAGCGGACTAAAGGGTCGGAATGTGCACCTCGAAGCCGGAATTTTAATTTTCGCTTTCGTTCGTGAGTTATGATTGAAAAACTGGCAGAAAACGTGCATTCTTTTGCGTTTTAGAAGCATCAGTTTCAGTAATAAATTTCAATATCAAATCACTTACAGTTGGCTTTGGCTATTTTTGTCATCATACCTCATACCTTGGAAATAAAAGCAACGCGATCGCTTGATTTTGTTAGTCCATCCTAGACGATTCATTTGTTTAGAGTGTCAAGTCCCACAGACATATGACATTTTCAACCTAGGACGGAAGAAGGATAATCAGCCCTAAATATGGTCAAACATTGTTCGATTTGAACGAAACTCACTATACAGGGGTTTTCTGGGCCAAGGAACTCGAATCTGAGGTCGCTTTTACCAGGGGACGCTACCTAATCGTGGAATGCACTCCACGTGATTTAGGTGTTAATAATTATAATTTGAAATAATTATCGCGGGGGAAGCCGCGGGCACATGCTGTTTGTCTGTCCACGATGCCCATCGAAATCTACTGAACGCAAAGATCTGAAATTTTAAAGATAGATGGACTGAAAGGTGGGCGAATGCACCTCGAAGCCGAATTTGTAATTTTAGCTTTCGTTCGCGAGTTATGAGTGAAAAACTGGCAGAAAACGTGATTTTAGCGCTGTCGAAGCATCATATTTCAGTAATACATTTCAATGTCAAATCAATTGCAGTTGGCTTTGGCTATTTTTGTCATACCGTGGAAATAAAAGCATCGCGATCGCTTGAATGTTGTAAGCCCACGCTGGTCGATTCATTTGTTTAGAATGTCAAGGAACGTAGACATATGAAATTTTCAACCTACACGGAAGAGGGATAATCAACATAGACCTAAATATGGTTAAACATCGTTCGATTTGGACGAAACTCACTATACAGGGATTTTCTGGGCCAAGGAACTCAAATCAGAGATCGCTTTTACCAGGCGACGATATCTATTCGTGGTATGTAATTCACGTGATTTAGGTGTTAATAAATATAATGATTTAACTATTATGCTCTTAATTTTTAATTCTTGAAATAATTATCGCGGGCGATCGCTTGATTTTGTAAGTCCATCCTGGACGATTCATTTGTTTAGAATATCAAGGCCCGAAGACATGAAATTTTCAACCTACACGGAAGAGGGATAATCAATATAGGCCTAAATATGGTCAAACATTATTCGATTTGGACGAAACTCACTGTACAGGGGTATTCTGGGCCAAGGAACTCGAATCTGAGGTCGCTTTTACCAGGCGACGCTATCTAATCGTGGTATGTAGTCCACGTGATTTAGGTGTTAATAAATATAATGATTTAACTATTATGCTCTTAATTTTTAATTTTTGAAATAATTGTCGCGGGCGAAGCCGCGGGCACATGCTAGTAGATAATAAGCTAGTAACATTATTCTCATTGGGGAAACAACCGCAGTTGTTGAAGGATAACATGTTACCAATTCGTGCTGGCTAAAATTTAGTTAGCTTCATGATGTTGGTATGATTATTTGGAAAACAATTTTCCAGTATGTACTGCATCTACTCAGTCACAGTACACACAAAGGTAAATGTTCAATGTAGGGGGCCCACTTTTAAAACCAACTTTCTTTTCGTAAAACTCCTAATATCACACGTACTTTGTTATAGATAGTTCTGTGGAGAGGAGATGTCTCGACGAAAGATTTGGTCCGACCCACTCGCCATAAACGATACACTTTCTTTTATAACATGATCTAGCGAAAAGTAGTGTAAATTCCGCCATATTTTTATCTCCGTTTGATGAAAAAGTTCGTGATTAGACGTTAGAGGTGTGACGTCACACCAGCAAAACACGGAGAATTCTGGGAAACAGGTTCACAAACACAACCAACCTCGCGGAAGAGATACAATATGGCACATTTACGAAACGGGATAATTCAGAATGCCCTACTAAATTAATATAACTTTTCATAACCTAACAGAAACGGGAGAATTCAGAATGCCCTACTAAATTATTATCACTTTTCATAACCTAACAGAACCTGTCACTAACACTAATATCACCGTTCCTAACCTAACTGCCACTTAACTAGAATTTCGGGAGAATTCAGAATGCTCTACTAAATTAATATCACCGTTCCTAACCTAACTGCCACATGTTGGTCAACCTGCTTCGCTGAAAAACAAAAAACATCACCCGTCCTGCTCACATCGCGAGGCGGGTCCCCTTACATTGCTACTTTGCCCACACAATATAAAGAAACAAGTAATTTTGAATTTTGCACTAATGTCAATACATTATCGTTCATTTGTGTTTTAACTTGGCTTTGTTTTGAACTGCTCAAATATGAAAATGAGTTCTCGCAGTGCAAAATAATTTAAAAATGAAATATTAAATTTGTATGCTCAGTAATGATTATTGGTTTTCTGAGATCAGATCACGTTAGAAAATAAAGGAAATTAAGGAACTCCTTCTGAACAGAGTTGCCAGGTATGCTCAGCCACTAGCGACCGTGCCCCTCCGAGCCGCGGAAAACAGCTGGTGCAAGGGTAAAATTTCCCGTCGCTGAACAGATTCAATTTGATACATAATAAACCTCGCGCTATTCAGTATATTGCTCCTAAACTAACATAACGTTCCTAACCTAATATAACATGTCAATGACCTAGAATTTAAATATCATTTTTTAACTAAATGCAAAAGCTTTTACCCTTCCACATTTTTCATAAAACATCGTTACAACCGTCGTTTATCTGACGAATTCAGTCGGCATGTAGTCATGTTTGTAATATTGACAATATTATAGACTTGGTCCCACTCGGTACGGCTCGGCTGGGACGGCGGTCACCTTATTCTCAAGTTCAGTGCAAATTAATTTATTGCTATTAATAACAATATGAAATTGTATCATTTTGGGGGGTAGGTTGGACCAAATCATTCACCAAGAAAACATCTTCTCTCCGCAGAACTATGTATAACAAAATACTTGTGATGTTAGTTGTTTTATGAAGAGAATCTGTTTTTTTTAACGAGTCCGGTGTCATAGGATTTTACCATTTTTTTCTAATATGTTTTGTAAATTTGTACATTAAGATTTCAATAATTACTATGTACAGGTAGGGAGAAGAAAAGCAGACCGTCTAAAATAGCTAAGTTGCCGATATGAGCCATTGCGCATGCCTAGCGGCATTCACAGGATAGCAGGGAATGTATTGAAATTTGTTCTAGAGCCGATAGATTGCTTGAATTGAGAAATAATGTCACGTAATTTGCATTGCTTGTGAAAACAAACGTTTCCGTTACATCTCTTACGTTTATTTACGTATCACAAGGATCTGAAATCAGCTACAAGAGTCGGTCTGTTTTTTTTTCCCCTACCTGTACACTAATGTTATAAAATTATTTCACTGCTAGGCAGGCAAAAAAAATCCTGTTCAGAATGAAATGGACTTTGAATTAATCATGGACACTGGTGTGAAAAAGGCTCGGAAATCAGCTACAACAGTCGGTCCGCATTTTTCCCCTACTTTACATACTATGTACAGACCAAAAATATTGTGATTTTTTGCTTTAGGCTTCCATTAGTTAGTACTATCATTTAACGCGTTTAGTAGAGTAAATAACCCCATTACTGCAGCATTATTACTGCAGCAGCAGTTATGAATAGGACTATATTTTTTGTTGTGAAATACCCGAGTCGCACAGCTTATTTAGTTTCAGACGCAATATTTATACCCGCATACAGAAAGTTTCTCGGTTAAGTTTTTCTGTAATAGGTTAATGCTTACTACAGTGATCATTATGTTTACAGAGTGTGCCGATAGTATTTAAATTTTAAATACTCGTATTACATATTCGCAGATGACCAAGTGGTTATTGCACAAGATGGAGAAGATGCCAACAACATGTGTAACCAACTATTGAAGGAATACAAAAAAATGGGGGTTGAAGATCAATTATAAAAAAACAGAATACTTAACCAATGATACAGATGAATTGTACATCGAAGGGGAAAGAATAAAAAAGGTTAACAACTTCTGCTATTTAGGCACAATCTTAGAAAAAGGGGGAACATCAGACATGGATATCAAACAAAAGATAAATAATGGGAGGAAAGTTATTGGAATGTTGAACTCAGTCTTATGGAGCAGGAACATCTTTTGTAGCACGAAGAGAATAATATTTAAGTCAATATTGCAAAGTATAGTGTTATATGGAGCAGAGATTTGGACAATGAACAGAAAACATATGAACAAACTGAATGTATTAGAAATGGATTTTTGGAGAAGATCAGCCAGAGTCTCACGAAGAGACAAAATAAGAAATGCAGAAATACGAAGAAGGATGGAAGTGGAAGAAGACATTAACAATACTATTGAGCGGAAGAGACTACAGTGGTATGGTCACGTACGAAGGATGGAAGAAGGAAGGATACCAAAATATATACTTGAATGGGAAATTGGAAGGAGAAGAAGAAGAGGGCGTCCTGCGACTACATGGATCAACAATGTACAGATATCAATGGGAAGAGTTGGTGCAGTGGAAGAAGATACACAGGACAGAGAAAAATGGAGACAGATTATTAACAAATGATGACAAGCTCAGAAAAGTGTATTGATTGTGTTGAAATGTGATATGTGGATACTTTGTTTTAATTTGTTTGTATTGTTTGGTTGGAGGACAGCCTCTGTATTGAGGGAAAACTCAGAATGTATGTATGTATTACATATTTACAATAACCTTATGTAGCCTACTTATAACCCGTGAAACAAAGCAGTAGGCTATATCTGTACTGTTCTACACAGCCAGCCATATTGGTGCTGTTCTGAGGGGGCGTATCGCTGTTTCCTATACAACACAACACTACAAACAAGGCATTCTCTACAGTAGTATTCTGTATTCTCTCTAAATTTTGGAATTGAAGTTCGTACTGACCTTTTCAAGCTCCTGGTTTCCTGACGGTCACTTATTGTGACATCAACAAACACGTAACATTACTTCACAAACACACTTCCACTACCACAGTCTCAACATGACTGATGGCTGATGACGGCAGTTAACAGTGAAGCCAACATAAGTTCAGGGAAGTCGCAAGATATGGACGGAACTCCGCTAATTCCTGCGTTATGAAGATAAAGCAACCGTATTAGGTAGATTTCGAAGAAAAATCTACCTATTGCAATCGATACCATGTCATGACTTTCGAAAAATTCTTTCAAATCTTTACGTTTCATGCCTCCCTAAGTACGAAACCACCGCCTGTTCAAAAAAAATGTTTTGTGATATTTATAAATATCTATACACGCTAGCGGCCGTAATTTTGAAGATATTTGAACCAAATTTTATTATGTTTTTTTCAGGCCCAATAATTCGGACAAGTTCGTTAATGAGAAAAATTGGCCCAAAGGGGGTGGTCGGGGAGGGGGTTGAAGTTTTAAAACATTTATTTCTCGGTCCCTATGAAGTATAGAGGGAAACTTTGTTTGAATAAATTAGAGTACTCCCTATGGAGTTTACAGTGACACCAACGATTCGGGTACGAGTGGGGGTGGGGGATGGAAATTCGAAAATTTTTAAACTACGTCTTGTGGGGTATCGTTGAAAAGCTCTTGATGAGTAGGCTACTCTGGAAATCAAGAACTAGTTTCTTGATAGTTCTCATATAAGGCGAGATTTGAATGTTTGAAAACGTGCTCTTTCCTCTGTTTTGCAGTTATGATTGCCGGTTTGTCATGCCAAGGCTAAAGAAGAAGAGTGCTTCGCAGTGACAGTAAATTAAACCAAAAGCACTTCGAAATCTACCTCAGCCTGTAGGCCTGCCCAAAGGGATTTTTTATTCCCCAAGGAGAGATCTTAAAAATTTATAAATGTAAGGGACATACAGCTTTCGGTGAAATTCACAGGTGAGAAATAGGTGAGTTACATTATTTTTTTCCTCAGCAATGAATTGCTCTACAATCTTGCAATCTGACATACTCTTTACTGACTACTATCTTCTACAATTGTATACCATCTTCAAAATTAATCAAACTGTTACAGTAACGGGTAATTAGCTTTTCAAATTGGCAGCCATGTCTTTTGCACTAAAATGCAGTTTCCTTGATATCTTCCACAAATACCAATATTTCTGAGTGATTATTTTTTCTACCTATTTGGAAACATCATGTAAACAACATCATCTAAAATCTTTTAAATATCTACAGTATAAGTATTTTTTTTAGAAACAATTTATAAACATTTTCTTTTTCATTAAAATAAATTTATTTTTATAAAATAAACTATTAATATTAAATGAATGATTCTAGATAGTGTTGTTCATATGATATTACCAAATACATGGGAAAATAATCACTCAGAAATATTGGTATTTGTGGAAGTTATCAAGTAAACGGCATTTTAGTGCAAAAGACATGGCTGCCAATTTGAAACGCTAATTACCCGTAACTGTAACAGTTTGATTATTTTTGAAAATAGTATACAATTGTAGAAGTAGCCAATAAAGAGTATGTCAGATTGAAAGATTGTAGAGCATTTCATTACTGAGGAAAAAAATAATGAAATTCACCTATTACTTATCTGTGAATTTCACAAACTAAATAACTGACACTTGCGTACTGAGTGTTCTATGTGAACAGTCTGAAGAATTAATGTCATGTGTTCCAGTCAGAAAATTCAAGGGGAGATTTTAACAATAATAAATATAATTAACATCATTATTGCCTTGAGGGTTTGAGCCCAAATCTTTCCCCCGTATCTACGCCACTAAATGCAACTTCATAGTCCTGTATTGAAAAATTACACTAGCCTGCAAAAAAAAAAAAAAAGGGGGGGGGAAATCTGCGGTAAAAACGGAAGTAGGTGTGTTAGATAACTTCGCTATGCTAAATTCTAAAATGCATTTCGTTTTTCTCTATCACATCTGGTTAATTGACAATTTCAAAAATGTTATTTTGATATTTCGTATAATAAAATAAAGATCATTTAACGAGAATTTTGAAACATCTTTTTCCCCCGATAAGTGATGTAATAGGTGATCTTAACTAATTTTGGGTCAATGAACACGAATCCATTGACCGTTTTTACGTATCACGTCATGTTTTCTTGCAATAGATACATCAAAATGAGATATATAAGTGCATAGAATAGCCTATAGGATGAAAAGTATTGAAAAATTAGGATAGCCTATTTTTGATAATATTTATAGAAAAATAAACTAAGATTTTAAACAGTCCATGACATATGTATTCCACTATTTTTATGAGCGCAGGCCAAATAAATGTATTTTTGTCAGATCGTCTGAAGCCGTACAAATACTCAGTGAAAAAAATCAAAGTTTATTTTTGAGGGGAAAATATTAAAGATTTGAACTTTATGAAAGTTTCCCATTGATTATAGGCCAAAATCTATAAGTCTGTCAAATTCCACGTTTCTTGCTCATCTGGAAGTGAATAAACATCAATGTTAATAAGTGGAAGATTAGACTATCGTAGATGTGAATGACGTCACGACTATCCAACAAGTTTTTCTCTACTGTATTTATGGGGCAGCTATAGAAACATAAAATTTTGCACGCTTATGGATATTGTATGTGCCAATATTCTTGCCAAATATTACGATTATATCTGTCCTATGTGTATGAAATATTACATAATGTGAGGAAAATATACAAAATGTACTTAAAATTAAAAAAAAAAAAACTCACTCTAGGGAAAACCGATGGAGATACGACAAATAGCCATAAGACCAACTTGTAGATCTCTCAAAATCCGTTACTGCTGCTACAATCGGTTTTTCGACACGTCTTACCGTTTAGCTACTTTAAGTCTCGAATAAGGTCTACAGCTAGACCTTAATGTAGCCTCCCGCCATGACACATTTTCAGACAGCAAACACGAAAACTAGATGTGATAAAAAAAATAGTGACATTTCTCAAATCAGAAGAACTTATTTAGTTAAAATCACTTATTAAATACTTTACCACAAAATTATGCAGAGTAGTGTTATCGAAGGCCTACTTGGACTAATTTACAGAACTTCGCGAAACGTAAACAGATAATAATTACAAACCACAAAGTACAGATCCTCTCTTTCAGTGTCAAAGATCTAAGCCTGAAATAATAGTAGTTCGTGGAACGAAATGTTCCTTTGGAGTGACGAACTTCTAGAAGCGGAAGGATAGGCCTACAAGGCCGTTTAAAAGCATTATGTATTGCGATTAGAGAAGATACCTGGCAACTGCTGGAACCCAGAAGTGGTTAGAAACTTCTTTTTCTGCTTATTAAATTGCTGTAATGTATCTTTTGTGTTTTCTTATCTTTTGTTTTTCTTATGTTATGTATTGTATCTTCTTATGTTTTATTATTATTTTTTATTTTTATTAGTATTTTATGTTTTTATTGTATTATTATTTTAAGTTTTATGTATGCATTATATTTTTGGCATGGATATTGTAATTGGGTTTTATACCTGGAATGTGCATTATTATTATTAAATAAATAAAATAAAAAATATAGCTGCTTTTGACTTCTCGACTTTTTTGTCTTTTAAAAATAGAATAACATTATATCGTAGGAACATGTATGACGCTGAACCGTAGTTGGCTGAGGCACTGGGTTACAAACCGCAGGTTCGATTTCTGATGAGGTCATTGGGCTTCTTCACTACTTTCACGTGAGGAATGACTCAAACACGCACTAGAACGAAGTTATAGGCGAAAAACTGAAAGTTACGTCTGTAGGTGGTTTTTTCAGGGTCGTAGTGAGGAAACTTTGATTGCTCCCAAACCAACCAATCTGCATAACATATCAACAAATTACAACTTTCTGTTGTACCGGCCTTTTTAAGCCTCCGTTCAGTGCACTGTACGTTATGTAGGGGCACCATATATAGCCTTTCCACGAATAAATAACATAAGAATTGGATTCAAAAAATAAATAATAAGAAAATAATCTTATTCTCCCAAAATCATAATATGATATCAACAAAAAATGCACAAAAATAATTCAAATAAAAAGTAAATTCTTCAGAATTGTGGCATCCAGTGAGAGAGTGGGCTAAGCCAAAAATTTTCAAATTTGAGTTATTGTCATCTCTATGTAGTACATAATTATAGTCGTGTAACTGTAAACATAATATTAAAGGTTTGTGTGGCTTCCTTCCTTATCTATTCTTGAAAGACAATTTTCATAAATTAAGGGAAGCCGTTTCTCCAGCGAGAGAGTGGGCTAAGCCAGCTCCGAAGAAATAGGGTTATAGTCCAGTCACCAGGTACTTTCATCTGGAAAAAGGTCCAAAGTTAATAATTTTTTAATATGTTGTATGTGGGTATTCTGTGGTGTAAAATCCAAGTTTTGCAATTCGAGAACCCTGTGCGAACTTCAGTGCAGCCGAAAACCTCGAAATTTTGGGGGTTTTGTAGTTTTGTCCTTATAAGTCCTAAACAACGCGTTATAGCCTAAAACATTTCATTACAAACGTTAACCAGCATTAAAGTTCCTACGATTTTCATTGTTATAATTATTTTTAAAACCAAATACGTACCGAGATATGGCACTTCAAAGTTTTGAAAATTTTTAAAAATATCGAAAACTGCGAAAAGAAACCTTACGAAGGTGACAAAGGGTTGGCACTGTGGTCTGAAGTTAATTTTTGTAAACACTTTGAAATGCGTAAATTCTGATAAGAAGAAATAAATCAAGTGTTAAGATGAAATTTTTTCTCATTAGAAAGCCAAACACAAATCTCAAAATATCTCGATTCCGTTATTTCTGGCTTCGCCCACTCTCTCATTGGATGACAGAATTATTATGTACCTTGTGTTTACTTTGTTAAGACGCGTTATGGTCTTGTTTCGTTTTTGCACGTGACAGCTCGCGAAGCTTATGTAAAACAGGAGAGGGTTGAGATGTTGGTCTATTTGAATGAAACCTCTCGAGGCACAAGATAAGATACATGATTTATGTACCTATATGGGATATAGAAAGCGTTGAATACAAGTTTCTGTAATAGAATTGACTCCACAACTGCTCACCAGAGGAATAACAACAACCTGCGTCGAAGTTATTAATAAAATGGATCCTCAAGTTGTGTTCATTCTTCGTCGACACAACTTTATAATGCTGATATTATTTTCCCCATGACGGTTTTGGATATATTGACTTCAGAAGTGACGCATGCTAACCTCAACTCGCGCTCGTGCATAAGAAGAGAATTTTCATAGACTTTTTTTTTAAGACTTATTTATTTATTTATTTTAACTCTACTAAACTTAAAAAAAAAAAAAAAAAAAAAAAAAAAAAATTACATAGACTATTGACAGTAAAAATAAAGAACATTAAGAACAACAAAAGAACACTAAAACAATTAATGAAAACAACGCACACTTAATCTTCCAAACACTCGTAACAGTGAGAGTCTTAATCTTCCAAACACTTTGTTGATTAGATTAAAGGTTTCCAACGTGTGCGTCGAAGATAGTCCAAGTACATTTCTTTATCAGTGGAGCCAAAATTGTGAATAATGTACGTTACAGTATGTCCTATGAGTTGCATAATGTTCTGGTGCGTGTTTTTCGGGGTGCAGAAAAAATCAGGAAACTGAAACATTCTAGGAGTGAAGGACAATTTTTGCGCTGTTAATATGTTACGGGTGTATGCCAATAGAATACGCCATACTGGTAAGACGGTTGGGCACTCTGTAAGACGATGAATTAAGTTGTCAATTTGGTTGCAAAAAGTACACTGATTAGAAAGCGTCATTTTAATTTTAAATAATCTGTCTCGTGTTGCAATAATATCATGAATCACTGCAAGACTCGTGTTTAACGCGTGGGTCGGACATGCAAGCTATCCTGAGTTCGATTCCCAGGACAGGTGTGTTTTTCTCTAGGTACACCAGTGTCCATTTCATTCTTCCACTCTACATTTCCCCTTCACATAACATTCCTGTGATATGGGGCCACACTTCACCCATTTTTTGCTGGCGGTGTGCCGCGAACTTGGGGCAGATTTTCAGAATAAGTAAAAATCTCTTACCATAAGTTATTCTTCTGTTATAGTAGTAAGACACTCAATTCTACCTTTACGCTTTTTCTACACGTACGCCTAACTGACGAGTTAATTAAACCTCGGTTATATAAGACGTCTGGTCACGGAAACCATCATTAACGGTCGTGGGTGTCAGCATGCTGACCACATTCCCCCAATCCTGCCTATGGTAGACGACTCAGCGGTCGGGTGCATAGGCGTAACCAGGCCGACCATATGGGGGGGTTATAACATCCGCGGGGTCTGGGGGTATGGAATACCCCCCAGGGAGAGGGGGGTCCAGAGGTCCTCCCCCGGACAATTTTAAAAATTAAGATGCAAAATAACGAGTTTTAAGCTTCCGGGGCTCCCCCCCCCCCCGGAAAATTTTAAAAATTAAGAAGGCAAAATAACGAGTTTTAAGCTTCCGGGGGTCCTCCCCCGAAAAATTTTAAAAATTAAGACGCAAAATAACGAGTTTTAAGCTTCCCACGCTTTATACTTGTATTAAGTAATTTATGGGCAGACTTAAAAAAATTATAAAATTTTCATTTTTTTAATCAATGGGGGGGGGGGTTCAAACCCCCAAACCCCCCCCTCGGTACGCCTATGGTCGGGTGGTAGGCAAAATCCCTTCAGGGATATAACGCCACGGAGTTTAGTTTAGTTCAGATACAAGACGATTCAAATTCCAATATAAATATTTACTTAATATAAATTATTGCATAAAAATTGTCTTATAATGCCAGATTTAGTTTCAGTAGAAATTTAATGGGGTGGTTACAAATTAATACTATAGTAGGTACGGAAAGATTAAAGGCGGAATCTATAGACACTTGATGGATGAGTATACTCTGTCATATGTTCACTATTCCCCAAGTCTCATCTGAAGCAGACACTGCTCCCTCTAGGCCCCTGATAACCACTTGAATACGTCCTTTGTCATAGATGATTTTGATTATAACACAGTAGCAGAATATATTTTCCCGCCCACTATAACACCTCACTATTGCCAGCTTGTACTTTGAATAACATAATGTTAGTATGTTTATTGCTATACAAATAGACACTTATGACAGTAACACTTAACACTTTCTTACCAAAATCCCGTAGTGTTCCTCATAAATGTTAAGAAAACAATACAACTAATATACATTCATATGGACATAATTCTTATGGCATTAGCCACTATCATGAAGCCAGTTGAGCTTAACGTCTTGTATTTTACTAGTTGCCTAATCGTTGCTAAATCCTTCCCCTAGCTGAAGTGATTTATTAATTAAAAAAGAACTAGAACAGACCCCTTGAGCTCCCCCAGAGTCCACTATTAGCCTAAAACGTAAGACTGTCTTATCGCAAAATTATAATTTACGAAAATTTAAAATATCAATTTTCGCTGCTTCCACTACTAAAAATAATGAATACTTATTCAAGATTACAATTTTGTCCGACATATTTTATAAGGTTCAGTGATAGTGGTATTCCTGTTAATTGTGTTGATGCAAGACAATGAGAACGGTTTTCATTACCAGTTTACAAAATATTAAAACCTGTAC
Organism: Ectobius pallidus; assembly: GCA_964059195.1. Taxonomy (NCBI): domain Eukaryota; kingdom Metazoa; phylum Arthropoda; class Insecta; order Blattodea; family Ectobiidae; genus Ectobius; species Ectobius pallidus. The sequence continues at coordinate 182,790,492 of CAXKWD010000004.1, read as the reverse complement.
TAGGACCTCCAGATAAACTTCTGGTCAACTTTTATGTGGCAGTTTGCACATTTATTCTGAAATTAGATTTGAAACATAAATATTGATAAATATCATAGGCCTATTTTCTCCTTTTGTGGTAAATATTATTTAGTATAAATAAATTTTCCACCTAAACCACAAAATAAATCAATCCAAAAGTTCAATAAATAAAACGTTTACTTTTACACTTTGTTTTATAATTACAATTGTACAAATGCAACCATATATATCACTCCTATTGTGCATTCATAAAATAGTTTTTCATATGTGATGGCGTTGGTTTGAATATTTACAAAAGACAAAATATTAGCGTTATATTAAATATGTTACATATGTTTTTACATAGAGTAACAAACTGCTGAGAAATCCATTTTAAAAATATAAAACCATTAAAATATACTGGTTATACATTGTGTACCATAATTAGTTAAAAGATCTAAGCTTGGCATGTCTTTGTATGAGCTCATAAACATGTAAATTGCCGAAATTGTTCAGCAATAGTCAATGATATTAATCAGTATATATGTACAGTCGGTCAAATAAAAAACGTCGGGACTCGTATGCAGTTAAAATTCAATTTTTAACGCATTAGTTCACAAGTATCCTATAAAAAACATAAAATACAGGTCATTTTCGGTACATATGAGGCCATGCGACAGGAGGGAAAGAATGATCAACGAGGGAAAAATGAAAAACGCGGAAAGCGCAATACACGATATTCAACTTAATGTATTGTCATAATTCATTTTGCTTTGTGTCATCGCATCACATACAAATGCTAGTTTGAAAGAAAGTGTAGTTAGGGCTGTAATTGACCTGCATTTTTCGGCCTCTGAAGCAGCGAGAAGGTTCCATATTTATGAAAGAGCAGCTCAGAGGTGGGAACTCCACTATAATGCGACCGGAAGTTTTCATAGGAAACGCGTATTTCGATGCTGGATTGGTTGCATAAGTTGAACGTGAGTTATTGATTTGGCACTACAAGTACCGGTATTATAAAATAAAATCTTTAAAAAATGCTCCTTGGATAATCTTATTCCTTGCGAATTTATCAATTATTAATATTATAAGAATTTGCAACCAAGAATATGGCGGATGTGAGACATTAAAGCCACAGCCTTCTATACATGTTCGTTTTGGAACAAAACTGACTAAATAATCAAGAAAATACATGGAGAGACAAGAGGCAGGTGTGAACCTAACCTTAAGTCTTCCTGTACATGCGCATATGCTTGTTCGTGATACTTTATAAACTAACGCCCGACGTTTTTTATTTGACCGACTGTACTGTAGCAGGATAGTTCAGAATTATTTATAGCCTTATTGAGCACTATACAATTTTTCGTGTTTTTCAGCAAATGTCAATGGTCTGATAGTATGTACTCGTAGATATCATTTACCGGAGTTGGAAGTTGTGGATCTAATTAGTAGAGACCGGATTTTAAAGGGAAAATTTTCACCCAAAAAGGGACGAAAAAGGGAAAATTATTGCCAAAAAAAAGGTGGGGAAAAAAGGGAAAATTATTACCAAAAAAAGGTAGGAAAAAAGGGATATAAAAGTAAGAGAGCGTAAAAATTCAGCAGAGAGATACATGTTTGTTTTATGTAATGCCTTTGCTTGCTCTACAGCTGCTGATTCTGTAACATCTAAAGACTGATTTTTTTTTTGATCTTGTTTAAATTCTCACAGAGAGAAATAGCACACGAAATCCATTTTCCCCACCTTGTTATAATGGGAAACTTAGGCAATGGCAAGCCAGTGATTTCCCTGTAACGCTCTATTCTGCTGGGAGGAATTATGGTGAATCAGTGAAAATAATTTTTAATGTTTTCATATTACCAAATACTGGGTAATTTACGAATTTTTCAAAATAAATTAGCAAAAAAGGTACTGGTAAGGGAAAGTTCCTAAAAAAAGGGAGATGAGCCTAAAAAGAAAAAAAAGGGACGTTAAAACCAAGTCATTTGTAGTTAAAACTTACTCAGTAATGTCTTGTTCAATTTTATCACGTTTTGTGATGAAATATAAAAAATTCAGTCTCTACTAATTAGCTCTTGTTGTTTGGCTTCCTGTAGTGTTCTTTACATCAAATTGAACTTTCTGGCGTATTTTTCTCAAGGTTATGCGCATTTTATTCATAATCGATCATCTTCAGTCCTTTTTAGGACTTGCAGGTCCGATAAGCCTGAGTACATCTATGATACTCACCAACGCCATCACATATGAAAAACTATTTTATGAATGTACAATAGGAGTGATGTATATGGTTGCATTTTGTACAATTGTATAAGTGTATAAGTAAACGTTACATTTATTAAACTTTTGGCTTGATTTATTTTGTGGTTTAGGTGGACAATTTATTTATACTAAATTTGAAACATAAAATCTCGATTGGGGACGCAGCCCTGGGTTCTTGAAACGTCTTGTGCGTGCTGACTAAATCTAGCGCGCTACGTATTGTATACAGTAACTTGACTCGCGTCATGTGTCTTATATCCTACTAGTTACTTAATATTTCAGGACTAATGTAGCTACAATTTAACATAATTATGACGGTGGATCGAAAAGTAATGCACAATAACTTGTTTTACAAAAAGTATAATAGGTACAATCAAACAAATGCATACATGAAGTGACATATTTTGTCTATTTTTCTATATAGTCGCCACGTTTCTCAACACATTTCTCCCATCGTGATACCAGTTTCAAAATACCCTGTTCATAGAAGTCCGTTCGGTTGGAGTATAGTCATCTGCGGACTACTGTTTTCACTTCTGCATCTGACTCAAAGCGTTTATCGGCCACGGATTTCTTCATGCGACCAAACAAATGAAAATTGCTGCAGTTGTTCATGAGGAAAAAAAAATTGTTTGGGAGGTGTTCCAGCATCCAGCATTCTGGCACCATCGGATTTTCATTTGTTTGGTCCCATGAAGAAATTCCTGGCAGGTAAACGTTTTGCGTCAGATGCAGAAGTGAAAACAGTTGTCCGCAGATGGTCCGCAGATTGCTATACTCCAACCGAACGGACTTCTATGAACAGGGTACTTTGAAACTGGTGTCACGATGGGAGAAATGTGTTGAGAAACTTGGCGACTATATAGAAAATAATAGACAAAAGATGTCCCTTCATGTTTGCGTTTGTTTGTAATTTTACATGTTAAATTTTTTTTTAAAACAAGTTATTGCCCGTTATTTTTTGACCCACCCACGGACATTAACTATTGAATAAGTAAGGCTTTACTTAATGAATTTTCTAACATCTAACTGTATTTCACTCAAGGCCATCTCTATTGAAAATCAAGAATAGAATATGCCTACTAAGGTCGTGGTTTTGCACTCATTTGTCAAGACTTGTATTTCCGTTACATTATTTTCGTTATATGTGGTTTTAGTTAGCGACTCCAAAAATACCAATTTTTAATATGTTTACACGCCATGTACGACCACATGTAATTAAATTGCAATTACACCGTTCCATTTGACTGTCTGAGGATTTAGACTACTAAATATATTATAGTAGTACATAGGACGTCCGAAATCAGCTAACTTCTAACCTAACCATGAAAGGTTTCACGCACATAAAAATGATAACATTTTATACCTATAATTAAATAATATAGAATCGGTCCAAACTTAATAATGTGCTAAACTGATGTGGTTCTGATGATATTTTATTGTATAAATTGCAAATAATATTAATAAATATTTTATAGAGACATCTAGCGAACCACAGCTCAAACTAGTATTAAAACTGACACACTCTCGCAGTCTCACCACTGCTAGTGTTACAGAAATATTACAGCTGTCTTTGAGGGAGCGTTCCATGATATCAGCCCCGACCCAGTGCGGCTGACTGCGCATGTGCAACCCATGCTCTCTGTCAGGAGGCGATGCTTCTATCTAGTTCACTACATTATTCTGTATAGTTGTTTCAAAGTTGTGGTAACATAAATATAAGATACAGTAAATAAAATTATGGTACAGACGTATTTCATGAAGGTAATTGCGGAAAAGTGCGTGGAAAGTTTGTAAAATAACATCCTACTATTTCAGTCCCGGACAGAGGAAAATTAAGTAGACTCGTAAATTAATAAGTTCAAGTAAACGGATCTGTATTGAATAACAAACAAAAAAATCCTCGAGTGCTTACAACTGAGAAGAAGATTGACGAAATAGGAGATAGATTATAAAAGCATGAGAATCAAATTAGGCAGCAATCGACGGAAGAAGAATGTGTGCCTGTAGGTCTAAATGTAAATTTTATAAGAATATGTCCGAACGTGTGGTACTGGAGGTACACATTTCTCTCTATCTCTTATAATAAAAACTAGCCCAATAATTTACAAATATCATAAATAACATTGGTATTTGCGGGATTAAAAGAACCTAACCCTTTCGATTACCGACTACAGGGGCGAAGACTTACTCAGTGTTACTGAGTGACCCTGCCGAACTCCGAGGATCAGAGCTAATACAGATAGTACAGGTGGATTATTTTTGCCATGTGCCGAGAACGCACGGTCCACGCGTTAGCCGTAAAGGCTCATGTACATAACACCTCAATCAAATACTCTCAATAAGAATACCGCCCACTCTACTCTATTCCCTTTGTTCAAACTGTCCACTAGCACAGAGGTGCCATCTGTTGAGTGGGAATGGGCAGCAGTCTCAGAAGCTACTTAATGAACCTATATAGCTGCAGAAATAAATTTGTTTTTCAAAGTCCTGATGACACAGTAACTTATTTTTGTGCTTGTTAATGCAGGAATTAGGTCGGGAAATAACACAATTTACACTACCGCTAAACTAACTTAATTAAATGACGATAACGCTAATTTTTTAAGTAAAACTTCTTTAGCCGCGGTAGGGGTAAATCGAGAGCTTGTGTAACGCTCAAAATCGTCACGAAATTAGTGAGGTGTGACGGAACGGACTGCACAAAAAACAATCAACTCAATGATTAGGCTTATCCAAAACTGAAAAAGCCCAAAAATTAAAAATTAAAAAATCCAAAATTTAAAAAGTTAAAAAATCCAAAATTAAAATATACAAAAAATAAAAAATCAAAGATCAAACATTTAAATAATCTAAAATTTCAAAATCAAAAAATTCAAAGAACCAAAATTAATAAGTCCAAAATTTAAAAAATTAAAAATTAAAAAATCTTAATATCCAAAATTTAAAACATAAATATCCAAAATTATAAAATTCTAAAAAATATAAAAATAAAAAAATCCAAAATAAAAAATTACAAAACTAAAAAAATTCAATGATCAAAAATGTAAAAAAATGTAAAAATCCAAAATTAAAGAATAAAAAGGTCAGAAATTTAAAAAATCCAAAATCTAAAAAGTCCAAAAACCCAATATTAAAAAGTCCAACAATCCAAAATTTGAAAAATCCAATAATCCAAAATTGAAAAAATAAAAAAAAAGTTTCACTTCTGCTGCATGGCGTTCCACACACACTTTGTTTTAATAAGTAACTTATTAAAACTAATTGTTTCACTTTAATACATTTTCGTGAAAATCAGCTTTAAATTTTAATTCATACGATTTGCAAGATACTTTCTACAATATATACTATTTTTTTTAATTTGAAATTTTTACATGTAAAACAATTCGGATGGTAAGCCAATGAACATCTGAATGAATCAGTCTTGTACACACTCTAATTAACGATTTTACTTATTTCACTCTCAAAATAATTATTACAACCATAGACGGCACATATCATGCCACCTACATAACCGGACATTTTCTTTAGGCCTATGTTGTATTTATTATTTTACTCAGGGGTGCCCACCCCCAAAACTTCATTGCTCACCCCCAACCCAATTGCCTGTCGACAAGGGCGCCCATATGATAATTTCTAGGGGGGGGGGGCAATTTTTTTAATTAATTTATTTTTTGTCGCTTTAACTTCTTGGGCCACATTGTATTTTATATTAATAATATAATAAGTAGCCAGAAAATAATTGCGGGGAGGGTCGGAAGTGCCGGGGGGGTTTGGAATACCCCCCAAAAAAGGGGTCGGGGGTCCATCCCAGAAAATTTTTGAAAATCACATTTTACGCTATTTTAGCACTCAAAAACTAGTTAAGAAATTTGTTTACCATACTCTAAGACATGCCAATGTAAACAAGAAAATGTTACCTAAGTCGGATGTCCACCCCGGGAAATTTTTAAATATTGAACTAATGAAAATCACATTTTACGCTATTTTAGCACTGAAAACTAGTTATGAAATTTGTTTACCATACTCTAAGACATTTCAATGTAGCCTACATAAGAAATCATTACCTATGTGGGGGGTCCAGCCCCGGAAATTTTTAAAATATTGAATTAATGAAAATCACATTTTACGCTATTTTAGCACTAAAAAACTAGTTAGGAAATTTGTTTACCATACTCTAAGACATGCCAATGTAAACAAGAAAATGTTACCTAAGTCGGGTGTCCACCCCCGGGAAGTTTTTAAATGTTGAACTAATGAAAATCATATTTTACGCTATTTTAGCACTGAAAAACTAGTTAGCAAATTTGTTTACTATACTCTAAGACATGGCAACTTAAACATGAAATTGTTACCTAAATTATAATAGTTATTACTATTTATAAGAAAAGTTAAATAGCACATGGAACAGTGGACATAATAGGCCTACTCATTATGTTATGAAAAGAAAATAACTGCTATATCATATTTGACACACCAACAAATCTTGTTTAATTAAATAAATATATTTTTTAAATACAAATATAGAATTTTAGGTTTTGACTCTTGGGGGTCTGAACCCCCCTTTCCTAATCCACTGTGGATTCTGCTTCCATGTTGTCGATTTGGTAAAACTTCTGCAATTAAAATAATTGTCTTAAAAGAAAAACACCTGACGATAATAATTAATAATATACATTTTTTTTCTTGCGCCCCTCCCCCCCCCCCGGGTACGCCCATGGCTGTCGAAATTCTTCATCTCTATCTTTATAAAGAATTAAAAGAGTCCTTTTGAAGTTATAGAACTTGGCCGTTTTTATTTTTAACATATAAAACTCTAATTTTGCCACAATTTTCAACCCCCGGCCAGAAAATTCATAACACGATAATATTTCCCCCCCCCCCCAGAAATTTCAATGACGCAGTCTGCGCCTTAACCCCCCCGTGGGCACCCTGTTTTACTAGAATTTATATTATATTTTCGTACACAAAACACAACAGACAAACGTTAACTATATCAGCTGACGAGTAACTGCCCATTCCTGCTCACTGGCGGCGCTAGTAGTAGCGTGTCCCGGAAATAGACAGGGAGTGGACGGTATTACTTATTGAGAGTATTTGCCTCAATTCAAGCAAACGGATTTCTGAATTAGGCCTGCAATTTCCTTTGTCATAGAAGGTGTTATTTTAAGAGAGTTTGCATTAACATTTAATTCTTCTTGTGAAATTGCTGAATCTCTTCTTATGTGCTCGTTCAGTTCTTCAATTATACAGTATGAGGGTTGTTTTTGTACTCTTCATTTTTAAGTTCCCCCACAAGTGAAAATCACACACAGTTAGATCAGGAGACCTTACTGGCCATAACCCCTTACTAAGTACCCTGTCTTCAAACACTTCTTCAATTAAATATAACGAAGAACTGCGGTATGCGTTGTAGCGGACTCTCGTTGGAAAAATGCAAATTTAGTCCATGAATTGTTTGAAGATAGGGTAATTAGTAAGGAGTTAGACCAGCAAGATCTCCTGATCTTACTGTAGGTGATTTTTAGTTTTAGGGTAACTTAAAATTAAATTGTACAAGAATAACCCTCATAGAACTGAAGAACTAGAAAAGAACATAAAAAGAGCAATTGCAGCAATTTCACAAGAAAAATTAATGCATGTGATTGCAAACTTTCTTAAAAGATGTCAGAAATGTGTGGCGGTAAACGGAGATCATTTTCAACATATTCTATACGAAGGTAGTTGATTATTGTAACTGTAGGTCTAATTCAGAAATCCGCGCATTGAGGGGTTATGTACATGAGTCTTTACCGGCCGACGACTTGCTTCCAAGCCGTCACGCGGACCGTGAGTTCTCGGCACATCGCAAAAATAATTTCTCTGTGGAACAAAATGCACTGTACATTTCAATCTCGTAGATTGCATCGAGTGATAGGATAGCAGAAAATATTTATTTTCCAGACAAAGCTAGTGCAAGTTAAGTACCTGGAAGTTTATCTAGCGATCGTAGGACAGGTTCTTACTGATTATACCAATGAGAAATTGTACTTCCGTTTGAAAATATTCCTGCAAGCTTCTGTGATTTAACATATAATTGTTTAATAATATCATAAGGAATGTAATTGCGTTGTTGAGCTTTTACCACTTCAGTAGTAAATTTTATAATTATTTTAGTGCATATAAAAAATTGGATAAGCACTTCATTTCACTGTAAAAAAAGGATTTTAGTATAAAATACTAACTGACTTGCGTTCAAAGGATTCCTTCAATGGAATCCAAACCATAAACCAGGGCTACTGTGACACAGTCTCCTTTTAGGGATGACTTCTATTGCTTACGTAAAAATAATTCTCTTTATGGCACCTTTTGTCTTTTTGCTAGTGTTTCCAAAACTTACTCGTAATAAGTCATTTTAGTTTGGTGGAGGCTGTTTTGTTCAAATGTTAGGAGATTTTGACATGACTTAAATTTTCGTTATGATTTTAATTCGTTTCAACACCAGTTATCTTTTAAAAAGTTTTCGTTATGATAAAATTCATTTCAAGAACTCTTCAGATATAGGCCTCAGTTATCTATAATTGTAATAATAGCTTAATTGTCATTTCGGCAAAGTAGACCTACTTTGTTGCCATCCTCAGAGAGTATGAAGAAATGTGTCTGAACTTGGCAACAACATGGTGTGTTCTCGAAACTTTGTAGTAACACCCAAGTGATTTTTGAGTAAATTACACACAGGAATTCATTCTTGTGAAAAGCGCGGAAGAGAACATAAATAATTAAAGATGCTAATCTAATCTCGATAGCTGTCATAGTAACCCCAGTTTATGGACCAATTTGTGAGAACTGTGAAGTTCCATTAAATAATAAATAAAAAACAAAGAGTGCTGTTCAAGAGGTAGACCACAAAAGTGCAAAAATATTCAGCTTAAAATATGTACTGAAGAAGAGAGATACATGATTGTCGCACACATTCATCCGGTAGAGCGTCCAGTGATTTATAGCGGCTGCAATTTGACGGGAGTGTATCTGCTGTAGGGGTCGTGGCGGTAGCGAGCCCGATCCATCTTCACAGCCCCCGTCTCGGTTCTCGCTCCTGTCAGGTCACCGCCTGCCAACAACAAACAAAGTTATACCATTTGCATGCCTCACCTGGGAGCGCCACACCGCCCCCTTAATATTTAAACAATCACCTTCTCCTGCACTCGGAGGAGGCTTTCTTCACTCTTCTCCCCTATTCCTGTCAAGTCACGGAAAGTTTCACATTTTGTATGCAAATAAAACAATCATAGCGATCGCATCTTGCACTGAGCTCAATGACAAAACATTCTGCCTCAAGGAACATGCACAATGAGCACATAGAATTCAATCTTGGTACGATCTAGCAACGAAACAAAAGTATCCAAAGTATTACTAATTTAGCACTTTACTTAAAAAAACAGTAAGATTATTTACGGGAAGGTCTACCTGTGCGTGAATCAAGTTTTACATGGGTTATATTTGAAAAAAAATCATATATTAGTAAAGACATGAAAATAAGGAATGGTTTGATTTTAATGCCTCATATATATATATTCTTTTTTAATTCCCAAAAATACAGAACCCTATTTTACTAGATGGCATAGATTAAACATATATACAGAGTTACGTATACAGTAAACTACTTATACATATTACAATTTTGCAAAAGGACTATTCATGAAACTTAAAACAACTTTGTAACTTTGCTTATTTAAGAAGAGACGGCAGATTGGTGTAGTAAAGTCAAAATTTAGAAAATTTAAACATGATATTAACTGATAACGTTTAACCGTAAATATTGGACAATGAAATAAGTGATGCCTAACAGATTGGCTTTCCTCTTTACATTTACAATTTGCAGAGGTAGAAATTTTAAATCTATGTAAGTATTCACCAAATTTTCCATGTCCTGTTAAGAATTGAGTCATAATATAATCCGGAATCAAAAGTGTACAAGGTATTCTATCTTGCACTCTTGGGAAAAACAAATCTTTGGTTGTGCTGCCGTTATTCGTTTCTTACCAAATCCGATTCCATTGGCTGTGCATATGTTCTCTTAGTGAGCATTCACACCGAAGTAGCGTAGCATGCGAATAGCACTACGTGGATGCAGGCTGCACATCGAGTAGCATGGTTCACAGTTTTGCATTCATACCGAAGTAGCGAATGCGATCTGCAGTTTAACGTACATTCTATATTTTCACTTGAACAATTGAGAAACCCATTTAAAGTAATGTAATTTACCTAAAGAGGATATAGTTTCAGCAATTTTAATCCAGGATTTTTTCCTACTAGTTTCGATTGCCATATCGTATAGCCTACGCATGTACAAATTGTATGTTAAATAGCTCTCTTTCCAGCAGTTTTCATGACATATTTGCCATAATCTACCGCTACACAAGTGAATATGTGTTGAATTTTCTTAACAACTAGAAAACAGCTGAAAAGGCAACTGTACGCATGCGTCATTCCGAGTAGCGTCGCATGAAATAGCCTAAGTCCAGATCTATCTGAAGAAATGAATGTCGCACTCTCCGAGCTGACTATTGCCACGCTATTTTGGTGTGAAGACTTGAAGTTGTTTATTTGGGATTTAAAATGAGTAACGTGCAGCGTGCATCCAGGTAGCACGTCGCAAGTGGCATGCTACTTCGGTGTGAATGCTCCCTTAATGTTTTCTTAATGAAGGATAGAGGGCATAAACTATAGGAAGTTTTAACATTTGAAGAAGCCCCTAACTTAGCTACTTCATCTGCTTTCTCATTTCCTACATTTCCCATGTGACCTCGGACCCAGGTTAAACAAATATGAATTGTGCTTGTATTTAGTGCATGTCTAATGTCTGTGGCTAGTGCATCCTTATTATATTTATCATCTACGGCTTGTATCACAATAGATCTTCAGTAGCCAGTGTACCGTGGTGAACATAAGCAATGCAAATTAGTATTATTTTTGCACTATTTCATCTAGTTCATCAGTACAGATTATGGTTTTCTGAGTCAAGATGATTCAGGTATTAATATAGAATAGTATATTGCGACACAAGGGCGGAAAGGCACGTTTACGGGTCGAGGAAACAGATTGAAAACCCGAGGCGCAGCCGAGGGTTTTTAAGTTTTCGAGACCCGTAAATGCCTTTACGGTCCGTGTGTTGCATGCTATTTTTTGCACGACGGTTACTTATATCAATTTAATTATATTAATTGTGATATTACCTGAAAATATTATGTAAATACAGACTTGAAGAATGGTGCTTATTTCAGAAAGGGATTCGCATTTGTTATTGTTTATGGCAACCGAATATTTATAAAGCGGGGAGGCCTTGGTCATTTCTGCTCGCAAATAAGCATTTGCGGGCGGTAAAGTAACTTTCCGCCCGTCGCCCCTAGCAACAATTCACTTTCCGCCCGTCGCCCCTAGCAACAAGATTGCGTGTGGTAATGTCAAGTTACGAGCCATGTAAACAACTGTCGTAAGAAACACTTACTAGCTAAGGAGTGCAAAAATAATGTTGTATAATTTTGTTTCTAAAATATTAAGTAATAATAATTATTATTATTTCCAATAAGAATATACATTAGTTGGTGATACAAAAGTCACATAAAAACTAAGAGAAACTAATAAATTACAAACTACACAGTATTACAAACATGTTCAATTAATGAATATGGGCAGATATCAGTTAATAATTAATTTTTAACCTCCTTTTTTAAATTCCTCAGTTGTCCAATATTCTTTACAAGTTGTATATTTTCACACCAACGATCATTGGCGATTTGCTGTGTACTGTTAAATTATGTTACCCAATATTAAAATTATCTCAATTACGACTAAAATATTCGTGTTACTAACCATTAGTATTAAAATCTCTGCCATTAACATGTACACATTCAAATAACCTTAAAATATATACGATGACCATAGACCGTAGACCATACACAGTTAAAATTCCATACTTCTTAAAAATCTCTCTACATGACTGTCTTGCATTAATGTTGAACATACATTTAATATTCTCTTTTGGTCAACTAAGATATTTTCATTAAATTACTAGAATCCCAGACACAAATCCCATAACACAGAACATACTCAACCTAAGCATAATAAAAAGAAAGCAATGGGAGAAATTAGTCTTTTTGTGTTGTAAAAATTTGGTTATTCTAGAACATCTCAAAAAAGAAATATTTAATTTTCGAACGTCTTTCTTTTGGTAAAGTTGTTATTTTTATGCTACAGATAACAGTAACAGTAGAAGTTAGGAAACAATCCACGTGTACCTATTCTTAGGTCTTTCGTTTTCCAGCCATGATGGGGAACCTCACGCATCGAGATTAGCTTTTGGACCTCTAGGCGTTGATGGGATTCAACGTCTTCGGTTCTAGTGTCATGAGAACTATGTTTTATTTATTTATTTAGTGTATAACTATCAAGAAGAAAGGTCTGGTAATTACTGAGCTGATCATCTCAGATATTATTAAGAAGGATTGAGTTTTAATCTTTAATATATAATTGATTAAATGGTATCTGTTCGTATAGAGAAGACTAATAATGATTTCTCGAGATTCCAGCTGGGTTAAGGAGTTTGCGTAGTCAAAACTTTCGGCTGTTTCTAGCTCTGCAGCCATCTTCAGGAAGAGAAGTGAGCTAGGATAGAGAGCCTATAATGGTGTCGTTGTAATGGTGCCACTGCCTATTACATTAGCACTTACAGTCATGTATAGGGTTCGGATGTTTATGACCTAAAAAAGTGGAAGAAATAACTGCAAATAAGACCTTAAAAATGACTAAATATGACCTCATAAAGGAACGTATTTTCTAAAAATAAATTTTCCAATTTAAAACGTTTAATGACAATAAATTATTACATCATGTTAATTCAATCGTATAATCACTTTTTAACAATTTTACAGGTGATTTAACAGTCTTACTTGTAAAGAACTCAATGATTCCAGATACCACTGCAAATGTGAACTGAAAATATTGTAAATACATGTCTATTGGAAGTTGTTAACAACAAGCAGGAATAAGCAATTGTGTTATTGTCCATTCAAATTTCAGTTACAGCAAAACCAAAATATTCGTGACTCTTTTTCGAAAAAAAAAAAAGTCGACAATTTAGTGCACATGAATTATTCCATAATTATGCTCTTTTACCGATTTTATAACTGAAATATGACATTAAATTACAAATATGACCGAAATATGACCAAGACCATGAACATGACCAAAATATGACTTTACATGCAAAATAAAAACCGTCCGATTAGGATAAAAAATATGACATTTCATTAACATCCGAGCCCTAGTCATGTATTATGACTAGACTTCGGATTTTAGGTAAACACCTATTTTAATCCTGAAGTGATATATGGAAGAAAACTTGTGTATACATGTTTCATAAATGGTTATGCCTAAAACTGATACCGGTACTTTTATAGGACATAAAACAGCCTATTTTTACGTTAGAGCCTAATATTGCCTTTTTTCTTGTTTTCCCTCTAAAGTTCAAAATAAGTTATTTTTTTATATAAATTCTAGCATTTATTTTAAGTTTGTACTAAATTTTTAGCTCGGAATGTGCAGTACATGATACATGTATGACGTGGTTAAATAAGTAAGGAATGTTTCGTCTTTAGTAAAAAAATTCTTTGGAATTCCCAAGAAAATGTAGTCTTTTTCTCCCGACTCCCACATCCAGTTAAAAAAAAAAGTAGTTCTCTGAATCACTCAGGGATCAAGGGGTTGAATATGTTAGCGTGCGTAGCTTCTGGGCGCAGGGATTAGGTTTTCACTGTTATGGTATAATACAGGCCCTAGTACTAGGGTCTATATAATTCTGTGTACCATAGGCCTATATCTGTGTTTTATCATGATTAATGATTAATGGTGACTTCAATAAATATAATATTTTGCATTGCAATTGAGATATTTCAGAAAATTGGCAACTTAACGATTTTATAAGAGACTATTTTTCGATTTTTAGAACCTATTTTCCAATTTTAAGAGCCTATTTTAGGTACCTAAAACAGTATTTTTAGCGACCTAAAAGTCCGAAGTCTAATTATGTCAGTTTTTAAGTCCCCGTGTCTCCACTGTTGTTTTTCTAATGTCTGTGGGGGCTTTGCACCACTGTGTTTAATTGTACTGCGTTATTCCAGCAGTAGGTCGTTTGGATTGCGTCTGTCAACATCCCATCTCCTTTCCTGAGTTCCTATAGCTCTAGCTATAGGATTGGGATGTTCGTCCCTTCCTCGTCCTCGTGAGCAAACTCATTTCTTTGCATTAGTGATCAATGGAGAAAACAGCAATAACATCCATTAACATAATGAACTGTTTCAAGATTGATTAAACATTTTTACTCATTTTGATGAATGATTGAAACTCCGCCGGAAGGAAATGAAGAGCAAGCGACAGGCTTTGACCCATCTTTCTCCTTTTCGGTATGGAATTATTGTAGACCGGTTGATAATAGCCAGCTCAATTTCTTCTGGTTACTGTGAAGGCATTCGTAGTGATAGAAGGCTCCTATTTGCTATGAAGTATGCTGGATGTCCAACCAACATCCAACAAAAGCTATTTGAACTTCCTGTAATTCACTTTCATTTTACAGATGTGTTGCCACTATTAAACTTCCAACCGTCGTATTTATATTTTTGTGATAAATAAGCTTTATGGGTCAAAATACAACTCATTTGAATTTTTTTTTTTTTTGGGAACTGGGGACTTTTGGGGAACTAAAATGAGATTTAGATAGCTTTAAATGTTATTCAGTGGATTAATCTATGCTATCTTTTACCAAAACAACACAGATATTCAAGATATCAAATTTTGATTTTTGAGGGATTTCTAGGGAGTTCTAGAGGTGGTATCATATATTATACCTCGTGTCCATATCATGTTCTTTTACGGTTTTTAAATCCAGCCATCGATAATAGCAGAAAGAGATTACAAGCATGCAGACTGCATCAAATAATATGATACCACTGGCCGTCTTTACTTTGACTCGTTCATAGAGCGAGGGGGAAAAATCCGAAACCCGAGGTATCATAATGATACCCGATGACCGAGGAGGGTATAGAGAAAACCATACTCTTGGCATTGATATTACTTTCTATTATCATAATCTTCGTTCCAGTAAACAAACTGCAATTGTTGAAGATTTGTTATACCAGGTGTTCGTACAAGCTACAGGTTTTGCTAGCATTTTTATTCATGTCTAGTTAGTCTTTCTGTTCAAACTCTCCGCTAAATCTATTTGTACTGATTCAGCAGTTTGTGGCGGAGTAATACATTTTCAACGTCTTTTCTCCGGCAATCCATCCGGCAGGTGCATGGTTTAGTGGCACTCGTGACTGTTTCACGGCGTCATTCCAAGTTAGTCAGATTCTAGCATTCACATGAAACAGTTGTGCGGATCGCTTCTCCAATTCGCGCCATTTCAAGACAATAGCAGCAGTGGCTTTTGCTCTTAAATCGCGAATTAGTATACAATACTTCAATATACAAGTATTGTCGTGTTCGGGTAATTAATTTACATTATTTACAGCAATTTCATTAGCAACGGCTTATTAGATCCGTAATAGTTCGAGAGCATTGTGCAACCACACGCGTTCACATTGAATCGGCTATTAGTGTAATTAATATCAAGATTACTTCTTCTACAATCAATCTAACAATTCTAGACAGAATTACGAGTGTTTTGAGATATTATTCAGTACTGGCATAAATTCCTTACACCAGGCCTGTCGAACAGTAGCCTACTCTGAAGGTGTGGAGTCATTCCCTTGATTGGTTCAATTGCGCTTTGGAGTTCATGAAGGGAGGGGAAGTAGGAGAATGACTTCACACTTTCGGAGCACTTTTCGAAAGGACTGTGTTATATTGCGCATGTGCG